>ML682008.1:9596705-9712306 GCA_007922195.1 Podocnemis expansa
TGCGGGTGGCCAGGCCCCGGATCCCCGGCTGGGGACGGGGCTGCTGCGGCCGCTGGCAGCTGGGCCCCGCATCTCTGGCCCAATTGGGCTGCAGATTTGGGGCACTGTCACTGGGGTTTGGGGCACGTGCCCCAGCGTGCCCATGGGCAGCGATGCCCCTGCCTGTGGGGCTTTTGTATTTGCCATTCAATTCACCTGGGTGGCCTCATACCTTCTGGGGCAACACAATATCCTAGCAGACCACCTCAGCAGGAAGTTCATGACTCACGTGTGACCCCTCAAACAGGAGGTATTGGAGGGGATCTTCCAACGACAGGGTTGTCCCCAGGTAGACTGGTTTGCCTCTGAGCTCAACAAGAAGTGCGAGGTGCTCTGCTCTTTCAGGAGTCACAGCCCCAGATCTCTGTCACACACATTCAATGTTTCTTGGGGGGGGGGGGGGGTCGATGATGTTACATGTTCCTCTCGGACCCCTTTGATATCGAGGGTGGTTCAGAAAATCAAGCAGGATGGGGCGACAGTCATTCTTATAGCACCAGCATGGCTGAGGCAGCATTGGTACACAATACTCTTAAACCTCTCAGTCTGTCCGTTGATAGCACTTCTGGTCCTGCCAGACCTTCTCACTCAAGACCATGGTTGTTTGGTACATCCAAACCTGGAGTCCCTACACCTTTGAGCCTGGAACCTCCACGGTTAACTCAGCAGGAGCTAAAATGTTCATCTCCTGTCTGGGACGTTCTGAGAAATAGCAAAAAGGATGTTACCAAGGCCACGTACAAGGCCAAGTGGTCGAGATTTGTCAGATGGGCTTCAAACATTGGTCTAGACCCCCTCTCCCTTCCCGTGCAGAGAATACTGGACTATGTCTGGGCACTGAAGTCCAGAGGACTATCTAACTCTTCCATTAGAGACCACCTAGCAGCGATTTTGGCCTTTCATAAAGGCTCGGGGCAAACCTTGGTTTTCTCTGACCCAACAGTAAAACATTTTCTTAAGGGGTTGACTAGACTGTTCCCAACAGTTAGTCCACCGTTGGTTCAGTGGGACCTTAATCTGGTCCTCACTCAAGACGACAGGTCTGCTGTTTGAGCCATTGGTATCCTGTTCATTGCTCTACCTGTCCTGGAAGGTGGCCTTCTTAGTGGCAATCACCTCAGCCTGTCAGGTACTGGCGATACGGGCCCTCGTGTCAGAGTCGCCCTACACCGTCTTTTTCAAGGACAAGGTTACTCTTCGCCTGCATCCGGCTTTTCACCCAAAGGTGGTGTTGAGTTTTTCACACCAGGCAGGAAATCTGCTTACCGATGTTCTATCCGAAACAACATGCTTCTTGGGAGGACCGGCGCCTCCATAAGGTGAATGTTAGATGGGCTTTGGCTCTTTACATTGAGAGAACCAAGCCATTCTGCAAGACCTTTTCAACTGTTTGTGGCTGTGGCAGACAGAATGAAAGGACAGAAGGTGTTGACACAGCAGATAGCCTTGTGGATAGTGGCATGTATTCAAGAGTGCTATGCCCTGGTGCAGGTTCCTCCTCCGCAGATCAAGGCCCATTCAACAAGGGCTCAAGCTGCTTCTACAGCATTCCTTGCAGGAGTGCCATTGGAGGACATCTGTAAGGCAGCGATGTGGTCCTCGCCCCACACTTTCGCTCAGTATTATGCCATCACCCAGCAAGCACAGGAAGACGCTGCAGTGGGGAGAGCAGTCCTGCAATCTATGCAACGGGGATTTCATCCCACTGCCTAAGGTAAGACTAGTGACTCACCTAAAGGGGAATGGACAGGAGCAATCACTTGAAGAAGAGGAGGAGGTTACTTACCTGTAACTGGTGTTCTTTGAGATGTGTTGCTTGAGGCCATTCCACATCCCTCCTGCCTGCCCCACTTGGAATAAAAGGGGAAGTTCGGAACCGAGGAAGGGAGGGTTGGCTGGCTTATATATAGGGCACCACAAAGGGGCCACTCTGGGGGGCTCCACAGCCAACCCTATGGGTACTCGGGGGGGGGGGGGGGAGCTTTCCAGTGATCCATGCATGCAGTGCGTGCACACCTAAAGTGGAATGGCCAGGAGTAGCACATTTTGAAGAACACTAGTTACAGGTAACTAACCTCCTCTTCATAAAAATACTCTTCTCCCTTCTCCATTAGCTCATGAAAGTCCATAATGTGGATTTCTTTTTCCTGGCTGTGTCCAGCTACAGCTGTTAGGTGTATTTTGTGGCCAAACTGTCTCTGTCATACCTCCGTTCATGTGAAATGGCTCACCTTAGCCTTCACAAAGATTATGAAGAGCATGTCAACTCGTTGTAATACGGACAGTATTGATGACACTGGACTCCAAATGGGTCTGTAAATATCAGCAGTGGGACTTAATTAGGCCAAAAACACCAGTAGCTAATGCTGTAATAAACTATGTAAAGGTTTTTAACTAGAGAAAAGAAATGGATTATTTGCAGGTTAATGCAAGTACATGAACAAATTACCATCTACAGGTTCTAAAGGTGACAGATGCAGTAATCTCTACTTTCAGAAAGCTTTTCAGACTGGACCCAGGTTGACCAGGGATCTCTGCTTTGATTTAGTATCTCTGGCCCTATAAGAGTACAAACAGAAATAAACATTTCTTCTTGTGAGCATCATCATATCGTCTTCCTCCAGAGAACAAGCCAATGAGATAAGGGCTCTTGCACTACTGAAATCCTTCATAAGCGAATGCAGCAGTCAAAGCTCTTTGTCTTAGATGGCTTATCAAGTCTAGAGAATAAACAGGAAGACTGATTCCTCCTGCCCATCAAGGTGCACTGAGTTCACAAGTTCAGAGCAGATGTTTTTTACCATGTAGCATGGACTATAGACATTAAAAAGTGTGATTAATGCAGCAGCAACTTAAAAGCATTTCATAAAGTCTACACACTAAATATAACTTTGCAAGACTAGTACCTGGTCTGAACAAAATTAACATACAGGTGAACTTGTTTGGTTCCCAACTATCAGTTTCAGCTCTTGTTAATGGCTACAGGCTTGGTCAGAGCTGGCACTTTGTTTACTAGCACCACAATATTCCCTCAAAGCCAGTAATTACTTAAAGAACTTTTTTTAATGCTTGCCATGTTGGGATAAACCACATTCCTGACCGCCTCAGAAATATCTGTTACTACTTTACCCATGCTTGAATTTCTAGCACTAAATTGAGTGACCTCAGATCTGGACTAGTCTGGGACAGCCAGATGCTAAACAGTTAGAGCATTCTGTTTCTAGACTGGCTTGGCCTCGTTCATGCATGTGACCCTACAAAGCTTCAAAAATATAACTTCATGCAAAAGTTTTGGACCCACTGTTGGTCATCCCAGGTCTTCACGGTGACCTGATCCTGCAAGTCTGTGCCTGCTGTCCTATTCCAGAAGCACCAGTGGATGTAGCAGGCAATAGCAATACAGAATATCATGAGCAGCACCAGCTGGTTTGAGTTTGCCATGTCTGCAGTTGTAATCCTCCTGCTAGGTCATTAGTTCTGTCTGGTACCTTCAGTGAGTCAGGAAAAAAGCCACTGAACTGTCAACAGGCATTTCGTAGAAGATTTGCCAGTATCTTGAAATGAGCAAAAGCCTAAACAGAAGTTCTTGAAATGGCATTGAAATTCATTTTGCTGACTCCAGTTGCGGGAAGCATGCAGACCAGAATGATGGCTCATCAAGATGTGTTGAGCTACATCAAGTTTTTCTGTAATGATCCATGAACGAAGAGCTAGAATCTTGGCTACGTTTTTAGAGGGCATTAAAAAATATAGGATATGGTTGGTTGGACTTGCATCTGTGTACTGCAGTGTGGACACCAGTAAAAAAAAAAAAAAGGGACAGTTACTTACCTGTAACTTCTGTTCTTCAAGATGTGCTGCTCACACCCATTCCCCTTAGGTGTGCATGTGCCGATGTGCCTAGCTGCCGGAAAGCTTTTGCCCTTAGTCTGACCTCCCAGGGGCAGCAGTGGTGCCCCCTAGTGCAGCCAGCGACTGCCCCTTCCTAGTCGCTGCTTCTCCACCTCTCCCCTCAGTTCCTTCTTTCTGGTAACTCCGAAGTGGGGAAGGGGGGCGGGTGTGGAATGGATGTGAGCAGCGCATCTCGAAGAACAGAAGTTACAGGTAAGTAACTATCCTTTTTTTTCTTCGAGCAGCTGCTCACATGCATTCCCCTTAGACGAATAGCGAGCCTTACCTTGGACGGCGGGCGGAGTTACAAGCTGCTGGTGTGGAGGACGGCTTTGCCAAACGCCGTGTCACCTCTCGCTTGTTGCACCACGGCGTAGTGGGAGGTGAAAGTGTGTACCGAAGCCCAAGCTGCTGCCTGGCAAATCTCCTGGATGGGAATACGGGCTAAGAAAGCTGCTGATGCCACTTGAGCTCTAGTCGAGTTCGCCTTAACGGGCCCAGGGAGCAGGGTCCTGGTGATTCGGTAGCATTCCTTTATGCAGGCGACAATCCAGGACGAGATCGTCTGTGACGTCACTGGGTTGCCCTTGAGCCTTTTGGCTGTAGCTATAAACAACTGCATTGATTTGCGGAAGGGCCTTGTTCTTTCAATGTAGAAGGCCAAGGCCCTACGAATGTCCAGGGAGTGCCATCGCCTCTGTTCCTCCGAGGCATGCGGCTTGGGAAAGAACACGGGCAGAAAAACGTCCTGGTTCAAGTGGAAGGCTGACACCACCTTTGGGAGGAAGGCTGGATGTGGCCGAAGGTGCACCTTGTCCTTGAAGAACACTGTGTACGGTGGTTCAGATGAGAGGGCCCTGATTTCTGACAAACCTCCTGCCTGACGTGATAGCTATCAGGAAGGCTACCTTCCACGAAAGGACGGTGAGAGGGCACATGGCCATGGGTTCGAAGGCTGGGCTGGAGAGTGTGCAGAGGACCAGGTTGAGGTCACACTGGAGGGTGGGGGCTCGTGCTCTTGGAAGCACTCTGTCCAGTCCTCTGAGGAAGCATACCGCCATCAGATGTGAGAAGACTCAGCCTCCCTCTAAGGGCCAGTGGAAAGTGAAGATGGCCGCTAGGTGGATCCTCAAGGAAGATGAGGTCAGGTCCTGATGGCTCAGGGAGCATAGGTAGCCCAGGATTACCTGCATGGGTGCCCCTAGTGGATCCGCCCCTTCGGCCCTGGTCCAGTTCACAAACCTCTTCCACTTTGCCTTGTAGGTATGCCGCGTGGATCGCTTCCGGCTACCCAGGAGGATGCGTCTCACGTCTTCCAAGCAGGCCAGTTCGTCTGCAGTCAACCATGGAGCTTCTAGGCAGTAAGGTGGAGTGAGGCCAGATTCGGGTGGAAGAGGCGCCCCTTGTCCTGTGACAGCAGGTCGGGCCTGAGTGGGAGCTTCTGTGGCGGGGCTACCGATAGTTCGAGCAAGAGGTGAAACCATTGCTGGCGAGGCCATGCCAGGGCAATGAGGATGACCTTCGCCTTGTCCCTCTTCACCTTTAGGAGGACTCTGTGCAGAAGTGGAAATGGGAGGAAGGCGTAGAGGAGGCCCCTTGACCAGCTCAGCAGGAGCGCATCCGGTAAGGAGCCCCTCTCCAGGCCTTTGCAGGAAGAGAACAGCCAGCACTTCATGTTCTCGTAAGTCGCGAAAAAGTCCACTCAGGGACGACCCCAGTTATGGAAGATGGATTGTGCCACCGCGGGGTGAAGAGACCACTCGTGTTGTGAACAGAAGTACCTTCTCAGGCGATCCGCTTGGCTGTTCCTTGCTCCTGGGAGGTCAGAGGCCACTAAGTGGAAACTGCACCTTATCGCCAAATCCCATAGGTGGGTTGCTTCCCAACATAAGGCTGAGGAGCAGGCGCCCCCTAGGTGGTTCACGTAGTGCACAGCAGTCGTGTTGTCTGTGAGGACGTGAATGAATCGGCCGCGCAGATGGTCCTTGAAGACTGCGCAGGCGAGCCTTATTGCCTGCAGCTCTTTCACATTGATGTGGAGGGAGATCTCCCCCGGCTCCCAGGTCCCCTGGGTGCTGTGGCCGGAACGCAGGTGGGCCCCCCACCCTACGTCGGAAGCGTCTGACATCAGCGATACCAAGAGGTTATCGAGCCGAAGGGGATCCCTTCCATCACCTTTCCCGGGCTCTTCCACCACACCAACTGATGCAAAAGCTGCCTCGGGCCCCGCACCACCTTGTCTCAATGATGCCTGCTGGGACGAAAGGCCAACCAGAGCCACAACTGCAGGGGGCAAAGATAGTGGCAGGCAAGGCGGACTACAGGCGTGGCCGCCGCCATGTGGCTGAGAAGTCTCATGCATTGTCTGGCTGTGGTGGTTGGGTCCCTTTCAAGTGTGGCAATGGCGTCGGCTATGGCCTCGAACCTGGCTGGCGGCAGGGAGGCCTTGGCCAGGACTGAATCCAGGGATGCCCTGATAAACTCTATCCTTTGAGTGGGAGACAAGACTGACTTTTGCTTGTTGATTAGCAGGCCCAGGCGGTTGCACAAAGCGTGAATTGTGCAGATGGCTGCCCGCAAGCGGCCTTCCATCCTTCCTCTGAGAAGCCAGTCATCCAGGTAAGGAAAGACGTGGACCCCTCTCCTTCACAGGGCGGCTGCCACCACCGCCATGCATTTCGTGAAAACTCTTGCGGCCAATGCCAACCCAAACAGGAGGACTGTGAACTGGAAATGTCTGGTGCCCCTGATGAATCTCAGGAACTTCCTGTGACTGGGTATGATTGAAATATGGAAGTAGGCATCCTGCAAGTCGAGGGCGGCAAACCAATCCCCAGGATCTACTGACAGGATAATGTGGTTGAGGGTGACCATCCGGAACTTTAGCTTTTTGAGGAGCCTGTTTAGGCCTCGAAGGTCCAAGATGGGTCGGAGGCCTCCCTTTGCTTTGGGGATGAGAAAATAGCGGGAGTAGAATCCTTCCCCTCTCTCCCCCTTCAGGACTGGCTCTACGGCACTGAGCCTCAGGAGCTTCCCCACCTCCTCGTTGAGGAGCTGCTCATGCCCCTGGTCCCAAGGAAGGGACTGAGGAGCAGGGGGGCATCTGTAGGGCCTTGCATGGAACTGCAGGGCGTAGCTGTGGAGAACCGTCCACAGTACCCATTGGTCTGTTGTGATCGAGGCCCACTCGTGGAAGGAGGAGAGCCGGTCACCATCCTCAGGCCTTATGTCAAAAACGCCTCCACTGGCTGCCAGGAGAGCACCTAGTCGATCGTGCAAGTCTGGATGGGGAGCCAGGTCGGCCGGCCCTAGTGGGTCTCACCCTCTCTCTGTCCCCGGGTCTGGAGCGGGGGCGGAAGGGCTGACGTGGTTGGAAGGGCTGGCCCCACGACTGTTGTCTGAGTTGGCGACGGGGCTCCTATGACGAATAAAGGCCCAGGGACCACAGTGTCATGCGGGAGTCCTTTAGCCCATGTAACGTTGTATCTGTCTTTTCAGAAAACAATGAGGGCATCTCGAACGGGAGGTCCTGGATCAATTGCTCCACCAGTGGGGGGAGCCCTGAAACCTGGAGCCAGGCTGCCCAGCGTAGGCATACGGCTTAGGCGACTGCGTGTCCCGCTGAGTCGGCAGCATCCCAGGTGGCCTGCAATGTCGCCTTTGCCACCAGTGACCCTTCTTCCAGAATAGTGTTGAAATCAGAGCGTGTGCCAGGAGACAGAGTCTGAACAGCGTGCCAGGGAGCCCCATAGGTTAAAATTATACCACCCCAGCAGGGCTTGGTGGTTTGCGATCTTGAGCTGCATCATGGCTGTCGAATAAAGATTTTTTACCCGACAGGTCAAGCACTTTGGCGTTCTTATTTTGCAGTGGCGTCGCTGGTTGGCCCTGGTGTTCCCTCTGGTTGGCTGCCTCCACCACCAGGGAGGAGGGCTCTGGGTGGGAGTATAAATATTGGAAGGGGGCTGCTGGGACACAGTATTTCTTTTCTGCCCCCTTATGGGTGGCCGCCGCTTACACCGCATTCACGATCTTTTGAACCCCTTCATGCAGTGGGCGTGGCCGACTCCTGCGGCACCAGTATGTCCCTGCACACCGACTGCTGGCTAGGCAACTGGAGTGGCGCAGCAGGAGGCTCATCCCAACCCTGCCTGCCCCAGGCTGAGGGCGCAGGTCCTGGGCGACCTGGTGAGAGAGATGACAGAGAGGGTGAAGCCCCACGCCCAGACATCTTTTTCTGACCTGGCAGAGCGCCCCCTGTACCCAGGCTGGGTGAGCGAAAGGGACTCCTGTCCCAAGTGGGGTCCCCACGGGAAACGCTGGCGGTCCCTTTGCCAAGCCGGAGAGTGGGCCTGGCGTCGGTACCGGGCCCTTTTTTGCTGCCTTCTGTGGTGCTGAGGGGCCGAGGATGATGATGATTATGAGGAGGAAGAGGGTAGCTGTCGCCTTTTCCTCTCTCCAGGTAAGCTCCGGTGCTGCCCTGATGATCTGTCCAGCTGCGGGGCGTGCCCCGATGATGATGACAATGGGCTAGATCCAGCCTTTGGGTGGCCTGCATGCGCCGAGCGCCTATGGCACTGCCCCCGCCGTGCCGATGGTTCCGTGGCGGGGGCGGCCATGCGTTCTGCCTGTGGGCAGTCCCACTCAGGGGAGAGCAGAGGAGGTTCCCCCAAAGAGGGTAGCTAGGATCGTGTCTCCTTCGTGGGAGTAAGGGCAAGGCCACCAGGGCCCTTGCCACCTCATAAGCCTCTGGTGTAGAGGGAGCAGGCACTGGCTCCGCTCTCAGACCGCCAGGGGTCAAGGGAGAGTCCGCCTGCTCCAGGCTGCTACCCGCGGTGCCAGTGCCGCCGGTGCCAGCGCTGCTGGTGCCGGCTGGTCTAGGTGCGTGGCGTGGGTCCCCCCTTGGGGCACTTTCTCGGAGTCCGGAGCCAGGGCTAGCGCGGATTCCATAAGCAAGGCTTTCAGCCTAGCATCTCGCTCCTTTTTAGTGTGTGGTTTAAAGGCTGTGCAGAGCTTACACTTGTCCACGCAGTGTGCCTCCCCTAGGCACCACAGGCATTGGTTGTGGGGGTCACTTGCAGAGAATGCCCTACCGCAAGCCGTGCATGGCTTGAAGCCGGGTAAGGGAGGCATCCCCGATCCTAGTTCTCTCCTTTTTTTTGGTTTTTATTTTTTGGGTTTTTTTGCTAACTAACTAACAAGAAACTACTAAATACTAACTAACTACTACTAATAATGCAGGGCAAGACATGGACAAGCAGACAAGGCAAGCACTTGGAGCACAGCAAACCGGCAACCAGCACCAACGGCAGAAAGAAGGAACTGAGGGGAGAGGCAGAGCAGCAGCAGCTAGGAAGGGGCGGTCGCTGGCCACGCTAGGGGGCGCCGTTGCTGCCCCTGGGAGGTCAGACTAAGGGCAAAAGCTTTCCGGCAGCTAGGCACATTGGTGCATGCGCACCTAAGGGGAATGCATGTGAGCAGCTGCTCGAAGAAGAACCCAAGTTCAGGCTCAAATTCAAAAAATTTTAATTTAGAATCAGCAATCATTGTAGACGCCTACATCCTGGATTCTCAGACCCAATGTCCATTGATATAAGTGCTGTTAACCCTGAACTTACATTGCAGTGTAGGCATATCCTTAGTATCTTACAAATGTTTAGCTTTCCACCTCAACTTTTAATTTGCTTTCTGTGTATCTGCCTATAAATAAAGGTTTTCTCAAGTTAGTACTGGTTTCTTGAAGTTTTTAATTTTTAATCACATGGAAAGGATGTCGTCTTTGAGAGCTGTCCCTGTGGGCACTCCACCAAAGGTATTGGTGCACACTGTGTCACAGTTCAGACTGGTAAAGATCTCTGAGCTGTAATGTGGTACACACCAGTACCTTTGGTGGAGCACCCACGGCGACACTCTTCTTGAAGAAGTCCAGTTAATGCACCAAGGTGAGTAACCTTCCTTTTTAAGGACACTTTTTGACTTGTTTTACTGGCCAAAAGAAGCAACGTTCCAGTAACGTTCCTTACCTTTTGGAATTATAGTGACTTATGATAAACAGAGCACAAAACATATTTTCCATAATATTAGCAAATACTTTATTGGACATAATCATCTTTAGCTAAATTGTGTTTGAAGTTGCTATCGGCAGAATGTTAAATTATGAGATTTTATTCCATGAGTACTGGCACTAACTGGTGAACAAGAGCATTTCATGCTGTCCTGACTGCATCTGGCAACAACATAGCATAGTAACTGAGAGCCATGGAATCTGGAAGTTCTATAACTAGTGCTCATGCTAACAGCCTCAAAAAAATCACAGGCTCTAGTATTACAATGCTAATGCCTGTTGATAAAAGTTACTAGGCTTTTCATCAGGTATGGCACTTATAGCTCAGTAACTGAGACCAGCCCCAAGGGGTGGGGGAGGGAGATTAATTTAATTCCTAATGTTAAGTGCAAAGCCATCCAAAGCTTTGATTAATTTGCAATAAAAGGTTTTACTCTTTTCCCCACTCTTGAGTTAGTACCTGCTTAACAGAGCCTATTTACTTTTAACTCTTTTAGAAACTGGATATATATTTTTCATAAGCATTGTTTGGCTGGAAGGCTTAAAAATATTAATCTAAAGAAGGATTACACATACTCCAGTGATATTCTTGAAGGAAAATAAATAAGTATTTTATTCTAAATTCTTGTCCAGGGCAGGGACTATATCATAATCTGTGTAAGGATGTATTTTGCACACCATGATCATTATTACAATAATCTTGTCCACCATAAGTGCCAAAGTGCCAGAAGTTAGTCCAAACTCCAAAAGTAGTATAAAGATGCAGCAGGAAGGGTTAGAAAGGACCACACGAAATTACTGAGCCAAATGCCACACATTTTTCAGGACAGCTCCATAGCTCTTGCTCTATATTTTACTGCTCCCAAATATAAATACCACTTTTGAGAACAGTTACTCCCAATACTCAAACTGAAGGGAGCAGCAGGAAAGATGTAGGCCAGTCTCAAGAGAAAAACTTTTTAAAATTATTATCCCCCTTCCATGTCATCTTGCAATAATGTAAATAATCTTTTCTAATTCTGTCTCCTTGAAGGTATTTGTTAGACTGATCGTGTTCCTATAAAACATCCTTCTCAGAATCTAAATTTAGCCTACTCAGGATCTCATTTTATTTTCCAATTCTGATGAGATTCCTTGCCATTTGTGTCAGTTGCTCTGCAACTCTCCCCCTCTCTTTTGGTATCCCCAAATAGACACCAGAACTGCATGAAATATTCTACCTTTGGAACATACTGTCAAAGTGGATGACTATACCTGTAACTTTAAACCAAATCATTATTTGTGAGAACACAATTTCTTCCTGTTAACAGTACTGAAATGTGCTCTCATGTGCGTTTTACATGTTCTCTCTATTCATTCTGGTTCATTTCTAGACACTTCCTCATCTCCAGTTTGTACATATGCTGTTTCTCTCTCTAAATCACTTAAATGCCATTTTACTGCATACAACTCACAGTTTTAATCTCTCCAAGCCACTTAGTGTGGCTCCATCATCCTGTAGGTCTTAGTGTTCTTCCAATTCTGAGGCTGGCAAGTATGATTAATGCTGATCTTCTAGATTATTGAAGTATTAAATAGTATAGGCCCACAATACTGACTTAACCCTTTGGTACTCCATTTGAAAGAGATTAACTTTTAATAGTAAAACTAACATCTGTCATAGAATTTTTAATCCATGCCATGACATCAACCAACTCAAAATATTTTTATACTAAATATTTTATAAAGAACAAACTTGTATTGTATCTACCAAAAGAGTAAATGTTTCAAAACATTCAATCAGTACTGAACTTGAACTTCTCATAAGCACAGTCACTGATTCCATTAGATGCCTAAATATTTTGCAAAACCAAAGCTCATTGGCTGATTGTTTCCTGAATCTTCTTTTATGCCCTTAAAAATAAAAGTACTACATTTGCTAGTCCGTCATCAGGTGTATCTGATTTTCCACTTAAAAAAACCAAAAAACAAAAAACAAGCAACTGCATATTATGTCACCAAAATGTTTATGACCTTAAGAAAAATATCTGAAAGCTTCAGTTTAAATTAGTTTGACAGAAGAAACAAGTTTGAGACCAATAAAATTCAAAACAATAGGTCTAAGCAATTCAAGCTATGGATAATTCAGAGATGGAGATAAATTATTTTGTCTTACACTGCTTCTATATTACTTTTGTTGAAAATAAGGAAAAATCAAAGAAAACGCTAAAGACAGATACCTGGTCATTTACATAGTATATAAAAAGGGTCATGTCTAATGTGTGCTAAAATTTAATTATTCAAAAGTCTCAGCTGTTCCTAGCCTCCCATTCTCATAAAAGGAAAAAAGCAATTAAGTGGTGCCTCTCATGCAGATCTGATTCTCCACTTCACTGGCTCCAAAATCAGATACTCTTCACCATCTTTTCCCCCTCTTTTCCACATGCTTTTTCCAAATTATAGTCTGCTTTAAAGTTCCAATTATCTGTGTTTATCTTTTCAGAAAAAGAACAAAAATAGCTATCTACATAAAAGCTAAATTTATGCTTGTCTCCCAACCTCTCAGTTTTATGTATTTCTGTTTGAATCAATAAATACACAGAGAAGTATTGTCCTGGGGCCAGTTCTGTTCAATGTTTTCATTAATGATCTGGATGATGGGATAGATTGCACACTTAGTAAGTTTGCAGATGATACCAAACTGGGGGGAACGGTAGACACCCTAGAGGGCAGAGACAGGATTCAGGGAGACCTAGACAAACTGGAGCAGTGGGCCAAGAGGAATCTCATGAGGTTCAACAAGGATAAGTGTAAAATCCTGCACTTGGGACGAAAAAACCCCATGTACTGCTACAGGCTGGGGAGTGATCAGCTAAATAGCAGCACTGGAGAAAAGGACCTGGGAGTCATGGTGGATGGGAAGCTGGATATGAGTCAGCAGTGTGCGCTTGCTGCCAAAAAGGCCAATGGCATACTGGGCTGCATCAGAAGAAGTGTTACCAGCAGATCAAGGGATGTGATCATTCCCCTCTATTCTGCACTAGTGAGGCCACATCTGGAATACTGTGTCCAGTTTTGGGCTCCCCACTACAAAAAGGACATGGACAAATTAGAGAGAGTCCAGAGGAGGGCAACCAAAATGACCAAAGGGCTGGAGCACAAGCCCTATGAAGAAAGACTGAAGGAACTAGGCTTATTTAGCCTGCAGAAGAGAAGACTGAGGGGGGATTTGATAGCAACCTTCAACTACTTGAAGGGTTGCTCCAAGGAGGAGGGAGCTCGACTGTTCTCGGTAGTAACAGAGGGCAGAACGAGAAGCAATGGTTTCAAGTTACAGCTGGGGCGGTCCAGGCTGGATATTAGGAAAAACTTCCTTACTAGGCGAGTGGTGAAGCATTGGAATAAGTTGCCTAGGGAGGTGGTGGAATCTCCATCTCTGGAGGTGTTCAAGTCCCAGCTGGACAAAACACTGACTGGGATGATCTAATGGGAGTGGTCCTGCTTTTTTTGGCAGGGGGTTGGACTAGATGACCTCGTGGGGTCCCTTCCAACCCTATGATTCTATGATTCTAAGTGTCTTTTTGTTAGTTAGGGTATTTGGTTTGGTGGTGGTTTTTTCTCTCTTTTTTTTTTGGGTGGGTTGGGGGTGGTGAGCATGGTCCAACGGCATAAGAAGAATATATAATTTAAAGCACTTCTGACACCTTGCACTAAAATGTGGAAAAGGTTAAGTATATTTTCACTAAAGGAGGACTCTTCACAGCTCAAACAGGAAAGAGGCAGCACCTGATTTACAACAATCAAACTTTAAATTTGCCACCTAAAGTTTGTAAAAAAAAAAAAAAAAAGTATTCAAAGATCAAAGAAGACTACATTAAAACATACTATCAACATTAATTTATTAATAATGTTATGAGTCCCCAAATCTCTGAAGTATTTTATCTTGAGATCATTTAACAGTCGAGTAGGTTAGTATGTCTAACAAAAAGTGGCACTGCTGTGATGAAAGACATTCACCATTTTAAGACAAATTGCCAGAAAAAGGCTGAACAACTGTTGTGTAAATTACATTTCAATTTGCCTTGTGAATTATGCAAATTCATACTTGTTAACTTTCACAACATGCATTAGTTCACACAAAGTATGGACTATTAGCAACATTTCAAAGCAGACAGGATTGATTATAAACTTGGTAACTCTCTTGAAGCTCAGAACTGAGAAAGTGAACAGTACCTGCGGGTCCGTGGAGGCTTTGGTGGAGGAGAGTCCTGTTTCTCAAGATCCACAGCACCAACTGTTTTCTCTGTGCTGGTTTCATTCTGCCAAAAAATAAATCCATTTACATCTTATTCAAAGCTGAAAGAATCATGATCACAAGAACTTAATATATTTCTACATGTTCCTGAAATAGAATGAGGACATAAAAAAAGAAAAGTATGGAGTGACAAAAGCAAGTTACTAAACCACCTTACATTGAGCGGATCTTCAAAAGAACATTAACTTTAGATTTTTTTTTTTTTTTTTTTTTTACTTACCACTGTTATATGCAATATTGAATCTCAAAGATTCATCTTTAACTTCAGCAATGAAGTATTTTTTGAGACAGTTACTTTATGCATCTGATATCACTGAGTATACAGTCAGTCTTATTGCTCCCCTTGTATAATCTATTTCCCACATTGGGGAAGGGGGAATCTTTCAAACTGCAACAGAAAAACTCAAGTTATAAATCCACACAAATTGGAAAAGAGATTCACTAAGAGGGAGAAGTATGCAAGATAAAGTATTTGTATATGCAGGCCATGTGACCTCGGAGTTTCAAGCAGTTTCATTCTGCTGTGGTGGGAAAACTAGTCAAGGCCTTATGATTGAGCATGCAGTACTGAAGTAAGATTCTGGCAGAAGTGCCCTGGCCTGAATCAAGCTAGGAGGGCTCCTATATAATCTATTCTCTGGGTAGGGGATAACACTGAGTTGAGCTTTTTTAGCTGAAGCCCATGTTTGTTGAAGGTTGATCATATTAGGCTGATGTGTGCCTTTGTGTGTTCCTTGGAGCAGCCCTTAACAAGCCAGTCAGCTAGTTACTGGAACATCCGGACCTGTCATTTCTCTAGGAAAGCTACAAAGACTTCCATACATTTCCTAAAAGCTCAAGGGGCCACTAACACCCTGAAGAGAAGGATCATAAAATGGTAATGAATGTCGTTTACTATAAACTTGAGGACCCTTCTGAGAGACAGGACTATCAAAATGTGAAAATAAAAGTCCTTCAAAATTGAGGCTATCGTACCAGTCCCCTGGATCCAGGGAGGGGATGATCATGACCAGGGTGACCAGGTGGAACTTCAGCTTCTTCCTGAATCTGTTCAGGTTGAGAATAGGTCTAGGACCTCAACCTTTGGGATTAGGAAATACCAGGATTGTGACCCTTTCACCCTTAGTTCCTGAAGAACCTTTTCTATTGCTCCTGCTTGTAAGAGTTCCTGCACATTCTGTACAAAGATTTTCTTGAGAGAGGAATCCCTGAAGAGGGATGAGGAAAGGGAGTGGGAAGGAAGAAAATTGGAGAGAAATTTCTAATTCTACCATGCATCACACACAAGCATTCAAAGTGATTGGAGCCCAGGCTCAACAGACTCGAAATAAATGATTCAGGAAATGGGAAAGGATCCTGGTTTTGTTGTGATGTGTCACTCCCAGGCATGCCCACAAAATGACGGCTTGGAGCTAGAAGGCTGCCGTAGCAAGTCCCAATCCTGGTTAGACAAGGGGCTGTCGGATCCCACACTTGTTATTCCTGTGTCTCTGTCTAGAATAATCCCATCTGTTGTACAGGATAAAAATATACAAGGTGTTCTGTGGCACTTTTAAGAAGTAAAATTTATCACATGAGCTTTTATGGTAGAAAAACTCCCCTTTGTCAGATGCTTGAAGATGAGGAACTTACAGAATGGGAGGAAAATAAATGCAGGGAAGTGTAAGTCATAGGATCAGATCAGACTATTACAGCAAATCAAAGGAGCTGTTTAAATCTAAACAGTGGAGAACAGCATATAGACGGAGGTGAGGTCCAATCATCTCTTGTAGTAAGAAAAAACCCAGGATCTCTATTTAATCCTAAAGTAATAGGGTCAAATCTGCATATGAATCCCAATTCTGCAGTTTCTCTTGGAAGCTTTGTTTTGTAATCCATCTAAATATGGCTATTACAAATCATCAGTGGAATGGGCAGGGAGATTGAAGTGTTCCTTTATTGGTTTTCAGAAGTTATTTCTGATGTCAGATTTGTGTTCATCTATTCTTTTGTGCACAGACTGTCCTGTTTCTCTAACGTATAAGGCAGTGGGGCACTGCCAGCACATGATGACATAAATCACATTGGTAGATGAGGTGGTGGAGGAGCTGGAGCCAACCAGTAGCACCTACTTGAATTTTGTCATAATCTCTCAAATTTAAATTGTAGCAGCTCAGTCTTCTAATAGTTAGTGATGCAGAGCTGGAGCCTCCAGAGGAGTACACGTTTCTACCAAGAGATCCAGCTTCTTTGATTTCTTGGAATTTGGTGTTGGACCCTGTTGCACCTGCCTCTTTCTCATTTGCCACTGCTAACACCATAGACTACAGCTACAGGTGAGTAAAGAGATACTCCCGTGCTCTGGAGAGAGAGAAGTACTTTCTTTCTATCCCCTTAGCTATTGTGGGGATAGAAACTGGTGTTTGCCACAATGTCTCAGTGGTGACCATCATGGGATGCATATGCTTATCTTGTTTCCCTGCAGCCTTTATTGTACTCAAACATCCTCTGTTTTCTTCCACCTTTTGTGAGGTGCTGCAGGAGTCTTTTGGTGCAAAGTCCGTTTTCAGAGCAGTAGCCTCTCTCAGAGGCCTTTGTGCTCTGCACTGATATACTGGGTGCTAAAACCAAGTGGCTTGCTTGAGGGCAGAGAGCTGCCTCCACAAAGACATGCTTCACTCTAAACATTCCCATCCTTTTAGGTTCATGGCTAAAAACCTCTACAGATCTTGTACTAATTGGCTTGGTGAGTCTTCCCTCAGAACTTCAGACAGGATTCACGGGGATTGCTCTTTTGACATAAGCTTGTGGTAGGTTCCACATGGTTTGAATTCTTGCGACCAAGGCATGCCCCTATTCTGGGATAATGGATGAGGGGGAGCAGAAGCCTCTCAATTAAATACATTTAGTAAGATTAACTAATCTGAATCTACTATTTACAGATTTGATAACTCTCTGGCACTAGATGGGTTCTTGCCAAGAAGCCCCAACAACCATCACAGAATTAAGAAGGAACCAAGGTGGTGGTAAGGCGAGTAGGGCCCAATGTTCCCTCTAATGACTTGTAGACCATGTGCGCAAACAATTTCTTTGTGACCACCAATATTAGCACTACTGAATTTTTTTGTGCGCACTTTATTGTGTCATGTGCGCAGGTTTTCATGACCTGTGTGCGCGCACACACACACGCACAGCTTAGAGGGAACAGTGGTAGTGCCCTATCTCCAGTGCCATGAAGGTACCACTCCAGGGGGTGCCTGCACTGATCTGATGAGTACAGGTAGGGGAAAAGCCTTCTGTCAACTGTGCACACACACCTACTTACAATCTACATGAACACGCAATCAAAAAAGAATTACACCTCTTCAAAGAGCATTAGAAAATTCCAGAGGTGAGGCCACCAGACAGACTTCCCAAACAAAGAGGTGCAGTAGCAGGTAGCCAAGAATCACTACCACATAATTTAAGTCCTCCTATATAGCAGGGAGAACGGCTGCTTTTTTTTTTTTTTTTTTTTTTTTGAGAGACACCACAAGCATATGATTTCTCAAAACACTGCCAATATTGGGAAATGAGTCACTGCTACCAAGGATGGGTTCCTAGTTGGGGAAGAATTTGGGAGGCAGATCTTAACTGTTTATAGAAAAAGGGCTTATTCCATACAGCTGTATTCAGTCTACATCAGGGGTGTAAGAACAGCACTGGCCCACCTGAGGTCACCATCCAGGCCACTGCCCCGACCTGCCCACCCATGCCCCCCTCAGCTGGTGCTGTGCCACTCCGGGGCTGCGCTGCCCCCTTCTCATCCCCTCCCCCCTGCACTATACTGCTCTGGGCCCAGGGCTGCACAGCCCCCTTTGCTCCCCCAGACAGCACTATGTGGGCAGAACCTATGTGGGCAGACTTCGTTACCGTCTTCGTTTCTGGCTGGTAATAAAATCTGCCAGCAGATAGTTTTTGGCACTACACCTGATCTCCACCCCCCCCCCCCCCACACCCCAAAGCTCCTCCCACTGCCTTTCCTCCCCTGACCTGCCCCTGCCCCTCCCTCACCTCCACCAAGCCACCTGCAACCCACCCCTGGTCTAGAGCATTTCTAAGAAAATTGCTTGTTACATTTATTAACACTATCTTGGGAAAGTAAGCACTTTGGGACTTAATCCTTTGTGATGTTTCACCAACATTAGCTATTACTGCAAGGTATGTTCTATCAAGGGGATTGCTTCCTGGGCCATAGCATGACACAACCATTGCCTCTGTGTTTCTCTTGTATGTCTCCCAGTAAAAACGACAGAATAATACCATTATGTAACAGCTCACAAATTCCAAGTGCTACAGAAAGTTATCTTACAGGTTGGTCACTATTTATCAGCAATGTCACTGGTAGCCACCAAAGAAAACCTAGGAAAAACCCCTCATTCAACCCCTCACTGCATCCACTCCAATAAGGCCAAAGTAAGGATACATATCTTACAATTACTAAATGTTTGACAGATCACAAATTTTGATGGAAAGGGGTGAGGAGCCTTGGGGTAATGACCATTGTGAAAACCAGCTACAGTCCAGCTTTCTGCGGACAGATTCTCTCAGAAAGTCGCTACAGTTGAATCTTTTACTTTGAGTTCCTACCTAGAGACCCAGAAGATGCCTTTCCTCAGCTTGGGAGCTGGTTCCTTCACGAAAGGGTTGATTCACTTTGTTGAGGCTATATGTGGGATCTGTAAGAGTACCACTTTACCTTACCTGTTCTGTGGATTAATAAAGATTTTATTTCTTCACTGCTAGAACAGCACTCAATTGCTTTAACAGAATACTGGCATAAAAACATACAAAAAAGAATTTGTTTTATTCATGAGGCCCAGAATTTTCAAAATGGGTTTTACCTTAACTCGCCCATTCTGAACACGGCAATTGGTACTGCAGCAGCATCCAGAGACTGCAAACCCACTATGTCATATTTTGTTCAGCCAGCCAGCCCCGTCATCTCCCCAGCCTAGCATTATTTCTGCTTTTAGTATTACTCATCAGCTTCCTACTAGCATTTCTTTAAACTATGATCACCCTGATACCCAGGCCTTTGACTAAAGCTGGTGCTTCTGTACCTATTGGACATGTACACTTGCTCTTCTTTGGGATGTTCTGGCACCAACTACCCCCAATAACTGGCTCCAAAATAATAGTATTTTCAGGCAAGGTTTGACACAAAACAAAATTAAACACAATAAACATGTTGTTAAGTACTATACAAAACCAAACTAGACTGAATGAATCTTCTTTCTTCTGTGTCTTGATTAAGGATTAAAAAGTCTTAAATCTTAGCCCTTGTATTATTTCCAGCACTCAGTCTACCAGGTTTCAGCCTCTCTTTCATAGTTATCTTCCCAGTCTTCTGTGTTCAAAGACTGTCTTTTTATCATTTCTGACTTATAAGTTCATACATATTTTATAAAGTTCTATCTTTAACTAAACCTTATTAAATAGTCATGATTTCTTTTATTAAAACAGCACTGTCAAATGGATTTTTTAAATTCACTAATTTAAAATAAATCAAAATTGCTAACAAAACTTTTATTCAAAGAGAGTAGATCTAACTCAATGAGTAATGTACTTCCTAGGTGGGCAGAGAAGTCAGCAGTCCTAAGTCTCTTGAGGCAGGATGGCTTGAAGCATCCTCTAGCCAAATATTTCATCAACCAAGGAAGTCAGAATTAGGCAGCACTGCATGACATCAGGTGGGTGCTTTGGCTAATTCAGTTAGCCGTCTCCCTCAGCCCAAGAAATAGCAACTGCTCAAGTGAAATGAGCATGGAATTTGACTTAACAAGAGAAATCTTCTCGATGCAGGAAGACTGTATGGAAAACTATATACCCAGCCGCTTTATTCCTGAAAAGGATCCTTGAATGATACAAAGTATTGCATTTCCTCCATTCCTGTACAGGAGGTTTATTTACTATCAAGGGAATAACGCAGGATCTCAATCTGCTCTGCATTATGGCAGAGGTTAGGGAGGGAGACCTCTTTCTTAAGGTAAAAAGAAAAGTGACCAACTTCTGCAAAAACAAGGACAACTACTATATCTTTGTATAAAATGAAGACTAGAGGGTCTCACTAGAGCTGCTAGCTAAAGGCCATAGGAAAAGAAAAGAATGAATTTTAAGCACTTAGAGTTTCAGAGGGTTTATAAGAACTTGTACAGGCTACAGTTATGTTTCAGGCAGGAGACCTCTTTAAAGAACCTCATCATAGAGGCTGAACCTATAGTGGCTATTGTGTTGAGCACATTAAGAATAAATGCCTGAACCCAAATGGCATCAAATTGTAAGACCCTTCTCAAAACTTAACTGAAGAAACTCTAAAATTGCAGTATGCTGCAAGACCTTGTTGGTTCTTCACTGGCAAGAGAACACTGACTCAACAGATGAGAGTAAAGATTTGCATTTTGTTTAGTTTATGATTAACAGTGCTATGATTCAGAAATGGATGGTACACAGCTTATGGAAACATGCTACTACCACCATTATCCTCATCCTTCACTATTCCTTCCTTTTATTTAGTACCTCAACTTTGAGCATTTTATCAAATTAGAACACACTATTCAGGTCAAGAACCATAACTTGTGAAAAAGTTGTATAGCATTTCACACACACACACACACACACACACACACACACCCTTCCCTGACCACTGGCTCTGCTAAGTTTTATAAGTCCTTTTTCCATGAATGAAGAATGTTGGGAGATGTACCAGCAAACTCAATTTTAAAAAGCCAGACCCTTAAGGCTAAACATGACTGGGATGCTCTGGTGCAACAGGTCCAAGCTTTGAGAGAATTAACGTTGACATCTGTGAACTGAGCCCTCTGGAGTAATAGGCCAAAGTGCAACATTTTTTCTCTACACCCTTCACTCACTGGGAAGTTACTGAAGAGGTGGGAACATATAAGCCTCAGTTTTTTTTCAGTGAATGAGAAGCCATCAAGGTACCCTACCACTGGGTAGCAGTGCACTCTCCAGGACGGATTTAAATCCCTCTCAATTAGTCCATGTGCTAATACAGCTCAGAACATTTACAAGATTTGATGCACTCCCTTCCTCTCAACAAGGTTTAACTCAATGACCTTCTGGTAGTACGTACCATGCAGTTTTAATTGACCACATAAATATCTGTGGCAGTAGATATGCAGCAAGCTAGTAAGGTCAGGAACATTGCTCTGAGCACCAAAATATTGTTGTGCAATTCTTTTTCTGGCTGGACAGATCCTCCGGAAGCACATCCTCCCCAGCCTATCACCCATGCTTATCTATACAGGGGGAGTGTATAAATAGAGACTTTGCCTCAATGAGTAGCCACTGGGATAAACCAATGTGCTTAATATTCTTTCTTGGAGCTGCTGCTCTCATGATCACTTTTGTAAAAACAGGATGAGACCCTGTCCTGGAAACAAAAGGTTGCAAATCTGTATAAAACACTGTTATGAATAAGCGTTAGGGGATAGTTAGAGCAGGGCAGTTGATTCCTCTTTATGACAACGATCTTCAAGTTAGATGTGAGCCAAGATGACCAAAAAAATGGGCCAGAAAATTCATCTCAACCCCTGTCCTCTAGTAAGAAACTGAAGCAGCAAGGACATTACTTTTTCCGAATGGATGCTCCCTCTCAGTGAGTTGAGAGAGAGTGAGTGTGAGTAAAGTTATTTGGATGACACAAGTCTATCCAAACAAAAATGTCTGTGACTGGTAATAATTGCTAAGATACATAGAAAATACTGTCCCCAAACCCACCACTCTGATCTCTACTTTTACTGATTCAAGTTCCGAGATGTTAATACTGACATAATTTAAGATAGAACAGGAGGGAAAAGGAAAAAGGGAAAGCTGGTTTGTCCATTCACAAGTTTTGAAAATTAATTGTGTTTATTCCCTTTATTTGTAGTAACTAGATAGAGAATAAATGATTGCACTTGAAGTTTTTTGGGAGATTGAGCTTAGATTTAAACTTAATTTACCCCATATAACTGTTTTATTCACCACATAATTTTACAGTTCATTTTTAACAGGCTAGATCTTTTTTCCTCACACAGACATTACTACCAGTAGCAGCTAAAAAAGGATTAGTGACTAGTTGCTGGAATTTTACCCACTTATCTAATCATGCTAAAAACAGGTCTCTCAGACATGGTGTTTACAATGCCAAGAGTCCCCTGCCCACACTAGAGCTCCTACCATTGCTGCTAGTGCTGGTGTTGCACTGGTGACAACCTATATTTAAAACAAAACAAAAAGCTTCTTTTAAATGTCTAGCACAGAAAAGTGAATCTTTCCTTCCACAATCCACCAATTTGGCAGAGCATGTAAAGCACAAGCTAATTGATCCTGTTAAGAAACATGCACAATCCCCATGGCCACAAACATCTTCTTTATCACCACAAAAATATATAAGACACACAAGACCAAGGAGAGATTACACCGCAAAACTTAGACCTGTAGGTAAAAGCTATAACTTTAACTGAAAACCTATATGACAAAAAAAAAACAAAAAACCATACCACTTCATCAGTGATCTTCCAGTCTGTGCGACGTTCATATTTCTGTAGTTGCTTTTCAAACAGTTGTGCTATGGCTCGATGGACAAGTTCATACTGCTCCTATTATATGCATGTTAAAGACTGTGATTAACTTAGAAGATCCTTTAAAAAACAGCACAATGTCCAAGTGTACATTATAAAAGAATATACCTTGGTCTGCACTGCAGAATGCCTTTGTGTCCTCATTTCTTGAATTAAATTAAAAACGTTGAACTCTTCTGGTATTTTCTGCAATGTAAAGTGAGATATTTTCTATAACACTCAGTATAGTAAATTATCAGCACAGTGATTTAAAATGTGTCAGACCAATTTTTAATGTTTCACTGTTATTGTAGAACACAAATATTTTTAAAATCAATTTTGAAAGTCTAAGACCTGGTAGAAGCAATAACGTCTGAGACACTGATACTATAGGAACCCATCAGCATGTCTATTTCCTTAATGATGTGCCTACAAACTTCAAATACAAAAGCAGATAACTTTTGAAATTTCAAATGCAGAGAGTTAAAGATGCTATAAGAAATCCTTGCAGAAGAAACAATGAATAAACATACTTTGCACTATATTTATAGATGCTGAGAAACTGATCCGTGGGATCAACTAAAAAAAAATCAACACTTCAGATTAGCTTCCAGGTCAGTATAATCAGACCTATGTACTACCAATATTTACAGTCTGACATTTTACCTTGAAATGTTTCTCTTCTGAGACTGGATAGGTTTTTGTTTTGTTGATATAAAAAGTGTTTCAATACGTAACCTAAAGTAAATTTTTAAGATGCTTTAAAAATTTGAACATTTGATATTTCTGATTCAGTGACTCCTTAGCAAGTTGGAAGCTTAATCTGAAAAATATATAAATGACCTAATTCTAAAGTTAGTCATATTCCTACAAGTCTTCCTTACCCCAGCTTTTAGCAAATTCCATGTATAATCTATGGCACAGATGGCTCCCGTTCTTCCACATCCTGCACTATGGACATAAACAACAGTTACTTGATACTTCTTCTGACAACAATTTAAGTTATCTTGTATTAGTTCTATAGACTTAATATTTTCATTTTTACAGAATCAAGGTAAAAATATCACTACCAACTTAAAAATACATCAGTCCTGAAACATCTTGTCAAGCCAGCTCTTACTGGCAATCAAATACATGTATTTTTAATGCAAGTATTCTCACATTTTTATAGACAGCAGGCATTAGCATGTCAGTTGTAAATAAATGCTTTAATAAAGTGTGTTGAAGCCTTGTCTACTCTATACCAAATAAAGAATAGTATGTAACTGAATTCATAGTTCAAGAACAATAGGATGTCTATATAGAGAAGAGACAAGTATAAAATATGACCTCTTCAATTTCTTGTTAAACTGGTAAAACATGGCATGTGTTGCTTCCCATTTTATTTAACAATCCATGAAGTGCAGTTCTTTGAAAAGTGACTAAAAATAGAATCATGTTTACTCTGTATCATATGATTTTTTTTGTAGCAAATGTGCTCAGCTTACAAATAAACTTATTTTACACTATTAACTCAAAACACAATCTTGGATTTCTACCTTCCCGTGCTTCATAATCTACAATTAAGTATCTTCAGGATAACTTATTACTTTTTGCCTATGTATTTCCATTACCTTCCATAAGTGTACAAAGATGCAACTGATTGAAACTGGATGCTTAAGAAGTAGAATCCATTGAACTTCTTCCTAGCACTAAACAGAACTAAAAAAAGTCCAAACCTAATGACTAATGTCAGCTGATATGACAAAATACTCAGCATATCTGTTGACTAAGAAGGTATGATCTTTCCATAGTCACTTGTCAGAATAGAACCACTCTTTAAAACCAGAAAGCATTCCCAAAAGGTTAATGGTGTTAATCTCTCTGTAATTCTTCATGTATAATCAAACACTCATTAACAGTGATCAAAACCAAACCATTTCAAATAGTTACTTTCAGAAATAGTCATATTTACACCGTGAAGCCATTAGTGTTGAATAATAAAAGACCATAGATTAACTTAGGTCAATTCTCTTTCAATTGATAAGAAAATTATTAGAATTTGTATTTGAGAGAGAAAACAAAGCATAAAAATATATGTTATGGGTAGTATCTGCTGACAACCTTTAAAGTAAAAAAACAAAAAAAAACCCCAAAAACCAGAGCTAGTTACTGTGGCTTTTAGTAGCATTTTCATTAAAATGAAGAGAGTACTGAAGGACAATCCAAATAGAATTGGTTTAATAAAATACCCCCCAGGTTATAATTCTAACACACATGCTTTGGATCTCTAAAGCAACAGTGTAACAGCAGTTAAGAATAACACATTACCACCGTGACACAGCAGTAAGTGTGTCACGGAGAGCTGGCTGCCACCCAGCAGAGCGGGGCCACAACAGCAGCTTCCCCATAGGGAGGCTGGATTCAGCAGCAGGGACTAATGTGCCTTGTAGGGTCATGCACGTCTCCAAGCATGTCTCTACCCACAAAAGGTTGAGAACCACTGTTGTAAAGAGCAATTTAAATTTTCTGAATTAACAAAATGGAGATTCCAAGTCCCCCTGCAGGTACTGCAGCAGTATATCACAATCCTTTTGATACCAGGGACCAGTTTCCTATACTGTCAAAGAAGACCTCAGCCTTCAGATGCTGTGCCAGGAAGTTCTCAGGGACCAATGCCAGTCCATGGACCAGTCACTGAGAAACACTGACCTAGAGAGCTGCTGGTCTGGGATGTAGGGCTTCAGGGTTTTTGTTGGTTGGTTGGTTGGGGGGGGGGGGGAGCACACAGGGTGGTGAGGTGAGGATGTTGGTCAGGGAAACGATTTCCCTACACTTTTGGAAAATGCAAATGTTTGGAAAGGTGGTTCCGTCTTTGCTTTTTGTGGTGTAATCATTGCTACTTCACATTTTTCCTTAAAAGAATAAAATGCTGACAACTGCAATCTAAGCCTCAATTTACATTTAATCCTGTTACAGATCAGAAGCAATTTTTCAAAGCAGCAGAGCAGCCTAGAAATACTAGAATTAATAGATTTTCTAAATGGAGAATACAGTAGTCTCATCATGAGGAAAAATCTTACTGGAATTTAAGAATAGTAAATCTTAATAGGCGAGTAGATTTGACATTTGCACTGGGTGTTTATTTTACATCAATGCAGTGGATAAGCAAATAAATAATTTGACACTTAATGGAATGCTACTATTTGTTAGTGCTAATATATCTCTTGCGTGCTATGAAAATACATAAGCACATTAATACGGTTTTGATACACAGTATTATCATTTTCATAACTACACTGCTATACATTTTTCCATTATCGTTCCAAAGTGTTCTTAGAAACTGCTTCCACTTCTTTGTCCTCAGACTTTCACTCAAAGAATGGAGAGAGCAGCCATGGCCTGCATTTTAAGACTATATGAATCTGCACTTAGCCTTTGTCCGACATTTTTAAAGTACATAAAACAATCCATGCAGCTGTGTAGAAAAAAATTTTTTGGACAATGAGCTAAAGGAGTAACTTGCCAAAATGAAATTTATACACAGAAGGCTTGTACCAAACTTACAACTTTTTAAAAAATACTAAGAAACATATTTGGTACCTGCAATGTATACAGATAGGCACATCTTCATGCTCCTGGTATTCTCTCATTAAGCTGATCATGTCCAGAATAGAATCAAAAGACGAAGGAACATCATGGTCAGGCCAGTTCACATAATGAAACTGATATACCCTACGCGTTTCCTAAGAAAAAAATTTGAATCAAATACACATTAATTTTATGTAATGTATGATCGTTCTCTGCACAAGTTATTTTTCAGATCAAAGATTTTCACTGTGAAGACAACAGACGCTGTATTTAGCCAGAGTAAAGGATAGACTTGAAGTAAGATTTTTTTGAGGGCTGATGATATACAGCAAACAATGGCACAACAGCAGATGAAACATTTTTGGTATCAGGGTTGATACAGAAATCAAGATGTCCAGTTTTGTTACAACAATTCAAGGACCATCTTTCTGTACAAGTTAAATCTTGTAATCTTAAGATATATCAAATAAAAAGTAAATATCTGCTGACAAACTTGTTTAAGTCAGTGGTTTTCAACCTTTTTTTTCATTTGCAGACCTATGGAAAAAATTTCAAATGAAGGTGCAGACCCCTTTGGAGATGTTAGTTTGTGGTCCATGAACAACAGGTTAAAAACTACTGCTTAAATCCCATGGAAAAAGTTGAAAACAGTGACTACTGAGAAGAAAGACAATTCAAATAGTGTAACTCAGATGTTCAGACCTCAGCTTTTTTCTTTTGTTGAACCTACAAAATCCACATAGCTAAGAGTGAGATGTATTCTATTCCGACTTATACATCAACTAAATGTATACCCTTTTACACCTGTATATGCCCATTGGAGACAAGAAGGTTGCACATACGTCACTATAAAGATGTGCAAGGAAGAACACAACACACTAACACAGTGACATTCAGATCACATGAAGAGTTTGTGGGATTGGCAAAATAATACATTGTAAATTTAGGGTTTGGGTAAGAACCTTTTCTAACAGAACCAAACTAGCAGACTAAGAAAAGTAGTGTATATGATGTTCCAATGAGCATTTCAGAGAAGTGGCTAAGAAAGGGGTTTTCATATAATTTGTTCAAGCTCATCTACAGACAACTGATATTAATTTTCCTCCTTTGTAGAAGTGTAACCATCATGAGACAAAATAGGAAATTTGTAATATAATAATGGATAGTGTTTGGTCATGTCTAGAAAAAAAATCCCTTGAGTCACAGAACACGTTAAGTACAACTATCAAACTTCCCTAAAATAACCTGGCAATGTCTCTTAATTGTCTTGTTCTGGATGTGGAGGCACGAAAACTGTGTGAAAAGTTAATTCAATCTATAGAGCTGCCATCCTTGGCTTTACTGTGGAGATGGTAAACAAAGTGCCAATTGCATCTGGTTTTGTTACTAAGGGGGGGGGGTGTTTTTTGTGTTAATATAGTGGACAGATATCCAGATCTGAAGGGGCAGCCGTGTTAGTCTAGTTTATTAAAACAAACAAAGACTCCTGTGGCATTTAAAGATTAACAAATGTATTTATTGCATGAGCTTTCATGGGACAAAATCCCATTTCATCAGATGCTTTGAAGGTGGGGGAACTTATGTAAGTTATGTATGTAAGAAACAGAGCCGTAACATGGCATTTTGCCACCTGGGGCACATTCCGATCGGAACACGCCCCTTCCCATTAGCAGTGCTCAGAGCCAGTGCTGCGAAGCCGTCTCTTCAATAGTGCAGCTCTATTGACCTGCTTCAGACCACCCGGGGCCGTGTGCTGTCGGCCCCGCTGTAGTTATGGCCCTGGTAAAAACATGTTATCCTGTGCCAGAAATGTCCCTCTGCCTTATATATTGGACAAATAGGACCGTCTCTGCACAAAAGAATAAATGGCCACAAATCTGACATCAAAAATCACAATGTTCTAAAACCAGTAGGTGAGCATTTCAATCTTCCTGATCACTCCATTGACGATTTATTAATTGCTGTGCTCAGACAGATGAATACCAGATCAAGGCTTCACAGAAAAGCTGTGAGATTGAATTTATTTGCAAGCTTGATTGCACTGCTTCAGGGCTTAATAGTGATGCTGGATTTTTCTCTCATTACAACAGGTGATTTGACCTCATCTTTCTTTATATGCTGTTGCCCAATGTTTGAATCTTTACAACTGCTTTGATTTGCCGCTGGTGTGACACCTGTTCCCATAACTTACACTTCCCTGCAGCTATTTCCTCCCATTCTGTAGGTCCCACTCCCAACTTCAAAGTGTCTGACTAAGTGGGATTTTCTTCCATTAAAGCTCATACAATAAATAAATTCATTAGTCTTAAAGTGCCACAGGACTCCTTGTTTGTTTTACTGAACTAGACTAACATGGCTGCCCTTTTGGATCTACTAAAAACTGGTGCATATATTCAATTAAACAAAGAATCCCTACTATAAGAACAGATAGTATTTTAAAAGATGTTTCATGATCCTTGTGTGTAACTAAACTACTTACATCCTTCCAAACTTGATAATGTATACAAGCACAGAACAAAGTTTTTATTCTTTTAATATCAAGAATTTTAGTAACTTAATTTTTTCCATTAGTTTCCTTGATTATTTACCATCTGATATCTCCGAAGCAATATTAAATCATCTGAGATTAAGACCAAAAATGCAAAGCAAAAACAGTCTATTTCAGCCACTCTCCTGAGTGCGGAAATCTTTCATATTTTATCTACTTACATTTTGAAATTCAAGTAACAGTGTTCTAATATAGTAGTCTGTTCTTGCTTGTTCAGCTTCCTAAATGAGAGGAAAGAGCTGTGAATGGACAGGAATTTTTAATATACAACAAATTAGATATAAATCCCAACTTTATTCTCTATAGTGTCATGTGAACACAAATAATCCACTTCAATTTGTAAGACATACCTGAAAAGTCAAACTGTGTAACAGCTATTTATCTGCTATGAAACCAGACAGGTAAACATATTTTACAATGTTTTTTTTTTAAAAGTGAAGAAAGATTTTCAGTTTTTAAAAAAAAAAAAAAAAAGCTAAGTTTTTATTCAGAAGTGAAATTTTCCCACAAAGCTGTCACCAAATTCTGTCACTTTTCTCCTTGATATTTCAAAATAATGTCCCTATACCTATAATGCTTCTCCACGCTGCAAATAACTTTATCCAACCTGTTTTCTAACTTGCTTCCTTCAATTCATCATCCGCTTGGATTAAGTTTCTTTCCTACTTGAATCCCTCCATTAGTTTCCCATCATTTACCTAATCAAATTTAAAGTTGTTTTTCTTCTTATGACTGGACATAACTCAGTCCCTATGCTTATCATTGCATCTTTCCTTACTCTCTTCACACCATCAGTGACAGCAGCCTTCTTTCTCCCTCCATTTAATTCTTTCTCCTGATGTTTTATATTGCCACCAACTCCATGCCACATACACCACCATATCTCCCAGTATGCACCCTCACTTCCATACTAAAACCTTTTCAAGTGAGTTTGCATTTTACAGACCCTTGAACATACTATCACATCTACTCCCTTTTATGGAAGCAGAAGTGTGTTGCCATCTTCTGGTCTCACACAGCACATTCATATCTGTTCTTTATTTTTAAATGGTATATACTCAGGGCAGTGACCATCTGTGCCTTGTCCAGTGTCAAACAAAGCTGGCACTTATCCAAATATTTAATATTAATGTGGAGAGCTGTAATAAAGTTATTCACTTTTGCCATTATTCACTAAATATGCAAGATAAATTTTATATATATATATATATATATATATATATATATATATATAAAAAAATTGATTATACATCAAACAAAGTGAGACACTACAGCCTTCTGCAGAACCAGGCAAGACAACAACTTATGTCACTGGGGATGCCCAATAATGCTGTGATTTTCAAACTTAGCGCCGGGACCAAGTACTGGGTCACAGGGCCCCCTGCTGCTGCCACCAAAAGACTGGAAAGCATTGCTCAAAGATGTAATTGTTGGGTCATAGGTATAAATGACTTTTTTTCAACTCGGTTCCAAGAAAAAAAATGTTTGAAAACCACTGCAATAATGAACCAAGAAGCAGCAGCCACAGTGTAACCATCCAGGGCCTGTCCTGTCCACAATAATAAAGGCACATTTTTAAGACATAGCACATTTAAAACCCTAAGCAGACAGGGCAAGTTGTAAGCTTCACCTTGAGCAATTAATGTGTTAAGTGCAACTAGTCCTGTCTAAAATAGGGGCTATAATTTTTTTTAAACATCCCTTTTCTCCAAGTATGAGCAATCCCCTTGTCCTCAGTGGTCAAGACGATGGCTTTTCACAACACCATATTCTAGAATTTAAAGGACATATTGCACTGCCACTACCTGGGAAGTATCTATAGTTAGACAGCAAGTGTGAAAAATCGGGATGGTATTAATCAGCAGCTGTATAAATAAAAACTCTCAACAATCAGGATTAAAATCAGGACATCTGATCACTCTACCAATAACTCCAGAACACTTCATAAGCATCTCAGCTCCAATAAGAACACATTTAGCAGAGAGAGTAATTCAATTTCAATGTATATTCAGTCCTTGCCTTCTTTACTGACATTACCAAAGATGTCAGTTGTGTTCACATCACAGCTGACAACATACCCACTAGGACTTGGATAAAAAGTAATTAACATAGAAAAGACAATTATGAAATGACAAATGGACAGTTTCACACTAAAAATCTGTATATTTTTGCTAACTTGGAAAAGCTATTAAACTCACAGACTCTAAGATCAGAAGGGACCAGTATGATCACCTAATCTGACCTCCTGTACAATGCACGCCACAAAACCTCACCTACCCAACTCCAGCAATAAGCCTCTAACTTGTGACTGAGTTACTTAAGTCCTCAAATTGTGATTTAAGGACTTTAAGATAGAGAAACCTCACCAGCAGGTGAGCCATGCCCCATGCTACAAATGAAGGCAAAAAACCTTGAGCCCTAGCCAATCAGCCCTGGGGAAAAACTCCTTCCCAACCCCACATATGGCAATCAATTAACCCTGAGCATGTGGGCAAGTCTCAGCAGTCAATCACCCAAGAAAGAACTCCATAATAACTCAGAACCTACCCTCTCTTCTTAGGCCACTTGCATATCCACCACCAGTAGTCAAAGACTAAAGATTAGTCAATTTCCAAAATAGTCCCATCATACCATCCCCTCCATAAACTTAACAAGCTTGGTTTTAAAGGCAGCTAAGTTTTTTGTCCCCATAGCTCCCCTTGGTAGGCTATTCCAGAACTTTACTCCGCTAATGGTTAGAAACCTGCATCTAATTTTAAGCCTAAATTTCCTGATGGGCAGTTTGTATCCATTTGTTCTTGTGTCCACAGTGGTGCTGTACTCGAAAAAATTCTTCTCCTTCCCTGATATTTATCCCTCTGATGTATTTATTGAGAGCAATCATATCACCCCTCATTCTTCTTTTGGTTAGGCTAGCCAAGCCAAGCTCCTTGAGTCTCCTCTCATAAGGAAGGATTTCCTTGTAGCTTGTTTCTGAACCTGTTCCAATCTGAATTCACCTTTTTTTAAACATGGGGGACCAGAACTGCACATAATATTCCAGATGAGCTCTCACCAGTGCCTTGTATAGCAGCACCAACACCTCCCTGTTTCTGCTGTAATACCTTTTCTGATGCATCCTAGGGAGGACCACGCCACATGCCACTGGCAGCTCACAGTCATCCTGTGATCAACCAGAGTAATCCCAGATGCTCCTTCTCCTCAGTTCCTTCCAACTAATACATCCCAACTTATAGGAAAAATTCTTGTTTGTCCCTAAATGAAAGACTTTGCACTTTCCATTATTAAATGTCATCCTGTTCCTGATACTCCAGTTTACAAGGTCATGCAGATCTTTCTGTATGATACCCCCATCCTTCTCTGTATGAAGAATAGTTGCCAACTTGGTGTCATCTGCAAACTTAATTAGCACATTCCCACTTTTTGTGCCAAGGTCAGTAACAAAAAGGTTAAATAAGACTGGCCCCAGGACTGATTCCTCAGGCCTCCAATAATCAACCCCCTCCAGCTTCACAGCTCACCATTCAGTATGACCCATTGTAGACTCCCCTTTAACTAGTTCCTCATCCACCATACTATATTCCTATTAATCCCTATCTTTTGTAACTTAACTAATAATTCCTTATGTGGAACTGTATCAAATGCCTTGCTGAACTTTAAGTAAACTAGGTCCACCACATTCCTTTTATCTAAAAAAAATCTTATCCTCTCAAAAAAAAGAGATCAGCTTGGTCTGACACAATCTACCTTTTTAAATCCATGTTGTATTTTACCCCAATTAATGTTATCCTTAATATCCTTAAGTACTTTTGCCTTCAAAATTTTTTCCAAGACTTTGTGTACTACTGACATCAAACTAACAGGCCTGTAGTTACCCAGATCACCTTTATTCCCTTTCTTGAAAATAGGAGCTACATTAACAATTCTCCAGTCACACACTCCAACCCCCGAGTTTACAGAGTAACTAAAAATCTTTGTCAATGTGCTGGTAATTCCACATGCCAGCTCCTTTAATATCCTCAGATGGAGATTATCCAGGCCCCCTGATTTAGTCCCATCCAGCAGCTCGAGTTCAGCTTCTACTTCAGGCGTGGGAATTGCCACTTTCATGTCCTCATTCCTCTTAGCTACCCTAACCCTATCCCCCAGCTTGTCATCACCCTCTTTAAAACAGAGAAGTATTTACTCAGACATTCAGCCATGCCTAGAGTATCCTTAACCTCCACCCCATCCTCAGCATTTAGCCATGCCACTTCTTGTTTTCTTCTTATTTATACAGCTAAAGAACTTTTTACTAATAGCTTTAACTCCCTTTCCAAGGTCCAACTCTGCTTGACTTTTTGCCTTTCTCACTTTATCACTGAAAACCTACTGATCAGTATAGTTACCTACATCCTTCGAGCTTCCATCCTAAACACACCACACAATCCACTGTCTACAGCCAAGCCCTAAGATATAACCGCATCTGCTCTGATCCCTCAGACAGGGACAGACATCTTGAGGATCTCTATCAAGCATTCTTGAAACTACACTACCCACCTGGGGAAGTAAGAAAACAAACTGACAGAGCTAGACAGGTTCCCCGAAGTCATCTACTACAGGAAAGACCCAAGAAAGAAAGCAACAGAACACCACTAGTCACCACATACAATCCTCAAGTCAGACCTCTGCAAAAGATCATTAAGGACCTACAGCCTATTCTAAAAGATGATCCCTCTCTCTCTCAAGCATTAGGAGACAGACCACTCCTTGCTTATAGGCAGCCCCCTAATCTTAAACAGATACTCACCAGCAACTACAGATCTAACAACAGAAACATTGAAGCAGGCACACACCCCTGCCACAAACCATGCTGCCAAGTCTGCCCACATATTTGCACAACAGACACCATCATAGGTCCTAATCAAGCCTGCTACTCCATCGAAGGCTCATTTACCTGCTCATCTACTAATGTGGTCTATGCCATCACGTGCAAGAAATGCCCCTATACCTTATATATTGGACAAACAGAACGATCGCTCCGTAAGAGACTGAATGAGCACAGAGCTGATATCAGAAATCAAAGAACAGAAAAACCAGTCGCTGAGCACTTCCATCTTCCTAATCACTCGATGATGGATTTGTTAACGACTGTCATTAGAGCTGTACCTGGGACATCAAGACTTCAAAGAGAGAGAGCTGAACTCAAATTAATATACAAGCTAAATTCTGTGAAAGCAGGACTGAATCGAGACTATGGATTCTTTTCCCATTACAGAGGGTAATTTGACTTCAGGCTTCCCATGGTTTGAGCCTGTAAACTGCTCTGATTTGCTGTTACTTTATGACCTGATCCTATGTTTTACACCCCCTTGCATTTAGTTTCATTCCCTTCTGTAAGTTCACCCATCTCCGAAGCATCTGAGGAAGTGGGATCTTCTCCCATGAAAGCTCATGCAAAAAATAAATCTGTTAGTCTTCAAGTGCCACACAACTACTTGTTGTTTTTTCTCCAAAAGGTAGCCTTCCTTACTGACCCACCCCCCATCTTCCACTCCTTGTAGGCTCTGCTTCCTCCTAATCACCTGTCCAAGATGCTTACTCATCCAGCTTAGCGTATAGCTCTTCCCTATGAATATTTTCCCCTTCCTCAGAATGTGGGCTTTGGATAGTTCCTGCAACTCTAACCCGAAGCGATTCTAAGCCTCTTCTACCTTTACTTTCTTGAGTTCTTCAGCCCAGTCCACTTCCCCAACTAACTCCTTTGATTTTCTAAAGTTAGCTCTTTTAAAGTCAAAGACCCTAGTCATATTTATTTTTGTTTATCTTTCCAATTAGCTTGAACTGAATTAGCTCATGCTCACTTGAGCCTAATTTACCCTCTATGACCAGTTCCGCTATGAGGTACTCACTGGTACCAAATCTAAGACAGCATCCCCTCTCGTTGGTTTGGTAACAGTTTAGAGAAGGAATTCATCAGCTATCACACCCAGGAAAATCTGGGCTATTTTATTATGACTAGCGCATGCCCTCCAGTCTGTACCTGGGAAGTTGAAGTCTCCCACAATCACATAATTCCCAGTAGTAGTTACCTCCTGATCCCAGTGGTCTGTAACACAACCTAAGCACTATCCCCAAAGAAACTCTATTAGCTTTCTTCCCCAATGTGATTTTTACCCAGATAGACTGTCTTGTAAATTCCATCACTTTGAATTTCCTTGTAGTCTACCTTCTCACTGATATACAGTGCCACTCCCCCACCTCTGCCTTTATATCTGTCTTTCCTAAAGAGCACACAGCTTTCAACAGCCATACACCAGTCGTGACTACAATTCCACCATGTTTTTATTATCCCTATAATGTCTGGTCTCACTTCTTTGATCAGTAGCTCCAGTTCCTCCATTTTGTTACCCAGGCATCTTGAATTAGTATATAAACATCTCAGTTTTTGCTGCTTGGTTTCACTCACTTTCCTTGCCTGATTCAGCAATCATTCTATGGTCAATATCTCCTGCCAGACTGGCATTTACACTACCCCCTCCTTCTAACCTCCATGCTACTCCCTATTGTTGTGTCCTTTCTTCTTTCATTTTTCTTCCTCTCACTACTAATATCAGGCATGGAGATTATCTGGACATATGCCAACCATCCCCCTGGCTCCCTGTTCTAAAACTCTCTTCATCAGTTGTGCTAACCTTCCTCCCAGAAGCCTGTGTCGCCCATCCCAGGAGAACAGTCTTCTGTCCATGAATGTCTCCCAGTGTCCATACATGCCAAAGCCCCTCTTACGGCACCACTGCCTGAGCCATGTGTTTATCATCAGGATCTTCTCACACATTTCTTGTCTTCCTCTAGGGACAGGCAGAATCCCACTAAAGATCAACTGAGCCTCTACTTCCTTTAGAGTCCTCCCCAGCCTGGCATAATCTCTTTTGATACATGTTAAAATCATACATAAGGTGTTGAGTAGGACTGGAGTAACTTGAGAAAGTGGGCACATGGTGATCACTCAGAAGCAGATTAGATAGGCCAGTTGTTCCCAACCTGTGGGCCACGGACCCCTGGGGGGCTGCTGAGCGGCTCCAGGGGGTCCGCGGACAGGTTGATAGCTGGTGCCAGACAATGCCGGGGTCTCCAGTTGCCACAGAGACCCAGGCTTCCGGCCAGCAGGGAGCTTCCCCCAGGCTGGGAGTTTTTAAAACTCTCATGCTGAGCAGAGCAGCCTGGGTGGTGGCCACCTGGCAGGAGCTGTGATGGCCAGGTAAGGGGGGGGGGGGCATTGCTGAGAGGTCTGGGGATGGGGAACCAGCAGGAGTGTGTGTAGAATGGGCTGAGGGGTCGGGGCAAGGGGAGGGGGCCATGGCTGCCCAAATCTCCTGCCCCATGCTCAGGGCAGGAGCAGCAGCAGCTTTGGGGTTGCCGCGGCTGGCTCTGGGGGCCACCGCCAGGAACCACCACCCAAGACCTGCGTGCCCATCTGGATCCCCCACCCCCTCACCCACGGCCTGCTTACCTGGCAGCCGGGACCACAGCAGCCCGGAACCATAGCAGGTGGGGGGACGATCTGGAGGGGCATGCAGGTCCTGGGCACCCTGGTGGCAGCCCTGAGAGCCAGCTCTGGCGACCCCAGAAACTGAACAGGCCGAAATCGGGACAGTAGAAGCAGCTCCAGCCATCCCATGAGAATGTGTCTGGCCAGATGAGCTCCAGCCCCCCCGTTTAGCTCTGGAGTCAGGGAGCCTGGGTGTCCTGAGGCGGACTGGGAGGCTGGGGGTGTAGAGAGGAGGGGTTTAGGCCAGTGGGGGGAGGCTGGGTGTAAACAAAGAGGATGAAGTTAGGAAAGCAGGGGAGGGGGAAGCTGGGGTATTGAGGGGAGGGGGGTGAAGCTGGCGAGGGGAAGGTGTGGGAACTTTTGAAGTGGATGAATGGCGTATATCGGGAGGCTAGGATGGGTGTTCTGGGGGAATGGGTTTGGTTGGGGAAAGCTCTGATGGGTATCTGGGGGACTGGGGTGGGTGGAGAGGCTGGGGTTTGTGTTTTCTGCAGTAATGGGGTAAGTGGGAGGAGGCTGGGGTGGGAGTTTTTAAGGGTATTAGAATGAGTGGGATTGGGAAGGCTCAGGTGGATGGTGCTGGGCATGAGAGGCTGGTGTGGGTGTACATTCAGGAAATGGGCTTGGGGGGGGAGGCTGGGATGGATCTCTCTCAGCAGACGAGAGTGGGTGGCAGAGGCTAGTTTGGGTGTCTGTGGGAAGGGAATTAGTGGGGGCCTGCAGTGGGCAGAAGAGGCTGTGGTGGATGTCTCTGAGTGGATGGTGGTAGGCAGTGGAGGCTGGGGGAGGCAGCGGCAGGGCACATTTTGCGCTGCTTGCCCCAGGGGCCCAAATTTGTATTTACAGCTCTTCTGGCAGAGGCATGGGGCCACTCTGCTCCCTGGCAGAGGCAGAGGGAGGGGCCATGGCTCCAGCAGCTTGGCTCCCTGGCAGTGCAGGCCAGATCATGCTGATGTAGGCCGCATTTGGCCACTTCCATGCAGCCAGGGGGGCCTTCGTTTTTTTGGACTAAAAAGGGGTTCCCAGACTCAAAAAGGTTGGGATCCACTGAGACAGGCACTCTTTAGTGACAGCCCAAGTCCACATTTTTCCAAACACCACAGAACAAGGAGCCCATTTCACAGCTTCAGTAGGTAGCTTCTGCTCCATTGCTATAGCTACCAATTGTTTGCATTGGCACTAAAAAGTAACAGGCAGTAAAACTCATGATTTGAGCTGTACACATGTAAAGACAGTCACTCATATTACAACTGCATGCAAAAGGTCCTTAAAGCACAATTGGGGACCAAGTGGGGCTACTCAAACACTTGTAAGAAGATGTGGATCCCTGCCCCAGAACTCAAAGAGATGGAACAAATGAGTAATAAGTAAGGACGTAAGGAAAAAGATTTTATAGGCAAACAATGTACACAGACTTGACAGTTTAGAATGTAAAAAGTTTTTAATTAAAAAAAAAATCTATAATCTCTCAGTCTTTTTAGGACTGTATGCCACTTTACCCCTGTGAAAGACTGAGCTTGTGTTCATATAGATAGATCTTCCCTGATGGCACTTTCCCAGTCCTCAGAAAGGCCCTACCTAGCCCCTATCATAGGTACATTTTACATATAAGCACTTCATTTCCCATAAAATGCACACATTCAAAAGTTTAAGATAAAGGTCATATTTCAGTTTTTATAAAAAGCCCAAAAAAGTTTTTAAAAAAAGTAATTTGAGAAGTTATAATTAAACCACAATATTTACCTGCTGCTTCCCAAACAACATTTTGGGGGAGTTATCACTGGGAAAATTTAGAATGAAAATTTAAAATACACACGACTACAAAAAAGCATTCAGAGTCTCCACTACTGAGTACATTTGATAAGAAGGGTTAATTTCAGATGAACAGCAATAAGTCCATTTAAAAAAAATAGTTCACAAAACTTTATACTTACACAAGAAACATGAAATGGTCCAAAAGTTACAGCTTCTTCTCCATACAAAGGCCAGTAACGCTCACATTTTTTCTATTAAAAAAATGTACAGTCCTCATTTAATTTGTAGTCAGTACTTTAAGAAAGTCACTGACAGTAAGAGTGTTGTCAACCTTTTTTCATATCTGGTGTTTTCCTTAACTACAGATTCTGGAGTCCTATGGTTGAAAGACAACTTATCTTGTATTTAAAAACAAAACGAAACAACAAAAAATTTTAGTCTTCATGGTTGCAGAAAAAAGCCTGAACACAAAGATTACTGACAAACAGAAAACCAAGAAATACGTGAAAGATTATTTTTAAAGTCAGGTTAGTTTTTAAGCCTCATGATTTTCTGGAGCCTAATTCAAATTTTTTTTTTTTTTGTGAATGCACATAGGTAACAACAGTGGAAGTAACTTTTTTCCCCTGTGGCTCTAGAAATATACATGTAGACTAGGTCCACATTGGTGGCCAAATTCAGTAGCAGTTGACAGGAGTCATGCAAGCTACATAGAACAGTTTATGCAACTCCTGCCAACTTCCTAAGGCACTGTCAGTACAGCCTCTTCCTATTGGCACCGTGCAGCGAAATGTGTTCCCATCAACGCAGCACATCATCACTTATGGGGATGATTTTATCAATTTGACTTCCAGATCAACTTACCAGGTCTTGACAGACTGCTAAGGCAATCTGGAAAGATTGATCAGATGGTGGCAAACTGTAGATAGAGCTTAAGTCTAGGGATCATGACAGAGCAGCATCAACCTTACCAGGCACCCCCATCTGACAAGGGGTTGAGGACTCAATCAAGATCCCTCAGCATTTGGTGGATGGGCCTTTTTATGCCTAAATGTGTATTAGAAGCTTGATAATCTCCACAGTGATCAGATCAACAGTACAACTATCATTAGTTTATTTTAGTCACTATGGTTCCTTTTGTAATTGAAAATAAAGATCAGTTTGTATTCTGTTCAGGTTCATACACACCCTGGCTAACAGCATGGTACAGTTACCAGAAAACAGCTGTTTTCTAGAATGAAAAAGTGGCCAGATCTACACTGATCCTCTATACATATTGACACAACTTGCCTGCTGGAAGTAGATTTGTGAACTCTCAACAAATGACAAAAATAAAGGCTCTTTTATTCAGTTCCATTGAATTATATTCATAGTTACTGACTTTACATAAGAAGTTTCAGTAATCAAAATACTATCCTAGCAAGTGGGGCTGCAATATTTATTCATGTTTCTGTATTTAGCATACGTACCCTTCCCATTTCAAACTCTCGACAAGCCATTACAATTATCTGAAAAAGGAAGAAACATACGACTATAGGAAATTTCCATTTTAACATCTTTCATGAAAGATCAGATTACAGAACTTATGCCAACTGAAAGTGCTCAGAACCTTCGACTGTTCATTGCTTAAGTGTTTAAACCTATTAAAGTCAAAATACAAGTTATCTGTATTAAGAATTGCACAAATGCAGAAGTACGTTCTCTTAATTCTAACTTAAATACCAAATCAACTCTGCATTTTTATCACTTACTGTTAATCTCACATAGCAATAGCAATTTCTTAGGTCCCTCACTTACTTGTATTTATTGCCATCTGAATGTTTTTAAAATTAACAGTGAGAAAAGTTAGTCTATATAAAAAGTTAGACATTTAAGTTCTTACATAACATATAAATTGTAAGATCAAATTATACCTTGACAATGTATATATGATTAAATGTCTGCAAGCAAACATAGCTATAGCTGGCTTAGTAAAATTGCCTAGAAGGAACCAAAACAGATTTGGCATTGCCCATACACAATGAAAGAAATATCACTCAAAATCTTAAAATGTGTTTTACTACTATTTTCCCAGGAATTGTATGTATTACCTGACACATTCAAGGACAGGAAACCTTTAAAAGTTAAGGCACTCATTCTACTAATGAGTACAATTAAAGTTTTTCCAGTCACTCAAATCACAGTTTTAACTGGTAAATGTTAAAATATAATATTTTAAATGGTCCTGTGTTATGAAAATTTATGCATAATAAAAGGCGTACAATTTTGAAAGGCTTGTGAATTTAAGAGATGAGTTTCATAGTATTTAAGCCTCCACTTACCTCATTAATAATGCCGTACAGATACAAAAACTGTGCCACAGCATGAAGTCTAAGAGAAAGATGACTCCTAAGCTCGCCTTTTATTTTTAATTTTTAGCTTGAATTCTTGTTTTGCAACTGCTTTGCTATTTCATAGGGGGCTAATTAGAGTGGGTAAACCCTATTTCAGGAAAATTATTAATTAAGCATTTGACCTTTCACTATATAAAAATAATTTTAGTGGCAATATTTATACTGAATGCTTTCTCAGAATCTCCATTCATATTATAAAAGCAAGTTCTACTTAAACACTGCAGGTCACTAAGATTTTAGGCAGATGATGTTAACTCAATTTCTGTAAACATTCCTTTGTGCCAATAGTTTCAACGAAGTCTGAAAATGCATTTTTAGTTGCTAAATATTCATCTCCATGTATGTGTGCAACAAAAGAAGTAGGTTACTTACTGCAACGTTGTATTCCCATATCATTCTCCAGAAATCTATTACTGTATTTGCTAATGGTCCCTGGGTAGCAACATATGCTTTTGGCCCATATACGCCCTGAAATTGCAAAAAAAGAGATAAAAAGCTGAATTTCACAGCAGAAGTCTAGTTACACTGGATACATTTCTATTTCATAATTTAAATGCAAATATAGAATCTCTTTTCAGTATTCTGTTTTCATAAACCAATATTCTGTTCCATATCCAGAAGATGGTAAAATAGCTTCCGTCACACTTCCTAACTCACCTGAGGGAAAAATAAAGGGTAACATCCTGGTCCCATTGAAGGTAACGGAAATTTTATAAGATTGTTTCCACACCGCAGTTGGGAGCATACAGTCCAGCCAGGACATAAAGCTATGTCCTCACGCCACACAAACTAAAACACTGAAGCTAGCAGATTAGGTACTCCAGTCACAAGCCCATTTGAGCTCAGGTGGCAAGCAACATTCACACTGCTGGTTTTTGTGTGCTAGCTCAAGCAAAGCTAGAACACGTCCATCTGTCTGGGCTAGGAAAGTCGATCCCAGTTGCAGTGGATTTTTATTGGCTTCAAATGAACCAGAATTTTACAGCTGTAAATTCTTACGTTATTATACCAGAAAAAAATATCAGCAGCAAGGAGCTTTGTCTTCCCCTCCCAAGGAAAGTTTGTATGGAAGTGTTATGTCTGCAAAATTTCCCTTGTTTTTATCAGCTTGGGGTTTCCCCTCATTTTTAGCAGAATAGTTAAGGATCTACATCTGAAAGCATGGCTGATAAAAAATTTGCCCATCAAGACAAGTGCTAAGAATATGCAAAGTTATCTATAAGATGCTGGCCTTACTGGGTCAAAAGAATGGTCTCTTTAGCCCAGTACCCTGTTTTCAACAGCAGCCAACACCAGATGCTTCAGAGGAAACCAACAGAACAGCACAATTTTTCAAGTCATCAGTCATCCCCTATCATCCAGTCCCAACATCTGACAGTCAGAGCTTAGGGGCAACCAGAGAATGGGGTTGCATCTCTGACCATATCTCTGATAGTCACTGATTGACCCATCTCCATCAACTTATCTAATTGATTTTGGAACCCAGCTATATTTTGTAAACAGTATTAGTGTTTGAATTTCTTCTTTTATCTAGAGCTATATTTCAAAAATCAATTTTTCAATTTAAAAGTTTTCTGAAGTTTGTAAATCAGGCAGAATATTCTTAATTCAAAAGCAAATACTGTCAAACAATGAACATAAATTTTAAATGGATTTTGAAATATACGTTAACAGCTTCTCAAATCACGTTTATATTGAAGTAGTGAGTCAATGGAACACATTGCCTTGTAGTTTTTTTTTTTTTCTTTTTTTGTTCTGTTTTGTGAGCAAACATTAATAATTAAAAGCAGGTCCCCTGAAGAAAAGTGAATGACAGTTCCTGGAAAACTTGAGAATTGTGTTAATTCAGACTGTACAGGTAAATGACAAAGCGTAACAGCATCCTACCAGGACTGTACTACCCGAAAAAAAAGAGCTCTGTGATACCTTAAAGATCAACAAATTTCTTTGGGCATCAGCTTTCATGGACTCCAACCCACTTCATCAGATGCAAGTGGGTTGGAGCCCATGAAAGCTTATGCCCAAAGAAACCTGTTAGTCTTTCAGGTGCCACAGGACTCCCATTGTTTTTACTGCACACAGATTAACATGGCGACCCCTCTGGAAATTTTCATTACCTGAAAAGTAGGTTTTTCAGAAAGAATGCTGCTTTTATTGTATTAAAAGTTATTGTGACACCTGCGTCACCTTAAAGACTAACAGATTTCTTCAGGCTTAAGCTTTCGTGGGCTCCAACTCACTTTGTCAGATGCATGAAGTGGAAACAGCATTTGAGAGGTATCTTGTTAGTCTTTAAGTTGCCACAGGACTCTTGTTTTTGTTGAATACATACTAACACAGCTACCCCTCTGGAAATTAAAAATTATGTATTTCCACAGCCCAAATAGTGATCATATTGTTCTTAAATATTGGAAGCTATATTTAAAAACATACCATATTCTATATCTACCATCTCCATGCAGTGGTGACCCTTTGCAAAGTCTACAAGATGGTATACTTTGATGTGTGCTTGATTATTCTATAACAAACACACAAATTATGTGCATATGTATCTTCCCCTTTGATTTCTAAAAGTGTCCTAATCATTTTCCTGTGCATAGTTTGTCTTATAAATGTTACTTGGAACTGTATGACAACAGACTTACTGCACTGGATTTGCTAGTTTAGATAAGTTAGAAATATCTTTTTAAATAAAAGTACAATGTATAGTAGGAAGTAACATTAGACATTAATTCATTTAAATTACATACCAGTATCTCTGAAAAAAAATTAAATAAAATTATGCCATGGGAAATATTCTCTAGTAAGAATTGAATTCCTTCTTCAAAAAGTTTGTAAAATATTAGAGATTAAAAGTGCATTTCTATGAAATCAAAGCTCCAAAGGTATTTTAATGTAGTCATATGTTAATACATACCTTAATAAAATTTGCATTGATATAGTCTGAATCCTGCGGGGGTGTTTTTAAAGTCAGTTTAACCCGGCTGTGGTCAACTAAAAGAAGATAGTTTTTTAGTGAAGAATTGCAGCATGTGTTAAGATATATCTATTACATAAATAAAAATATTGCTTGATGAGGCAAATTAATTAATAAAATGTTTCTTAAGAAGATGCATAAGAGTTTCTAGCAGATACCAGTCAGTCAATAAAATTAGCAATTTCTGAAGCTAATTTAGGTGGGAGAGGGTAGGATAAAATCTACAACTGTTCACTTAGAGCTTCTCAGTGGATCCCAAGCAGTTTACAAACATGGCTAATTACAGGGGATCCTAAAAACATTAATTAAAACAATACAATGGTAAAAGTAATGCCACCAACGTGTCAAGATTAAGCAAAATTTAGATATTTGCTATTAAATATAACAATATTTATACCTATAAAAAGATTTTATGTAGATTTTTTCCTCAGTAGATCACCAAGTATTATCTCAGTTTTACAGATGGAAAACTGAGGCAGAGAGATAAAGCAACTTGCTGATGCTTATCCAACAGATCAGTGACACAGCTTGGAAAAGAAACCATGTCTTCTAAGTCCTGCCCAATACTCCATCCTTAAAGCCACTTTGACTCAAAGGTAACCATGATAGTCCATATTATATTTAAACGATATTTGCCGACAGTTAGGGGTAACTGCATTTGTATTCCCCTCTATAGTCCACCAAGGGCACCCATTTTCAAAGCACAGCCTATCAGCCACCCTTCTTGAGAAGACGCTTGTGTCACCCATCTTCATTCGGGTTTCTCCCTAACACTGTGATATTCCTAGCCAGCTAGATTGCCTAAATGGGCAAGCAATTTCACTTTGCTTTCCCTTCAAAGGCAACAAAATGTTGCAATTGCCAGCAGTTACAGATTACCGCACCACTCTTCATAAGAAAGCACATTTATTTTTAAAGTCAAGCATTACAGAGACAAAATATTAAAAAGAGCCTACACACATCCTAATAATCTTATCAGAGGTTACTCCAACCTCTTGCAGATGCTCAAAACCCCCAAAGTATTTTCTTCTGTGTTTATAAGTTCACAATAGCTTTAGCTCAGAACTAGCTGCCCTCGCTCTCTTGCCCCCCGCACCTCACAGGAAGTTAGTTTTTTTCCTTTATACAGCATGGACCTTTGATTTTGAAACACCAATAACAGGTAATCATTCTGTAGACAATGGCTTGCTCTTTGGGACATGTTTCAAAAGGTTTTTGAGATACTGAAGCTGGGGAATTTTCACTCCTCTCCCTCTTGAGAGTTCTCTAATCAAACCACTTGAATCCTGTTTGTGTCAGAAGTCCATTCTTGTCTGGAACATGGTTCAGTATAGTCCTTTGAAGTTCATTGCATTTTTCAGGTTTCATATCAAATCTCTCCCTTAGAGAGATTACCTATAATCCTGGCCCACAATAAATCATCTTTGTATATAATACAATGGACTTCAAAGATACTTAAGAATATAAGAATGGCCACACTAGGTCAAACTAATTGTCCATCTAGCCGAGTATCCTGTCTTCTGACAGTGGCCAATACCAACAGCTTCAGTGGGAATGAACAGAACTAGTAATCTATACCATGTCACACATTCCTACTAAACTTAATTCAATGAGACTTTTTAAAGGATATTGAAGGAAATGGCCAAAAGTATCACAGTTGACATTGGCCGTTAAGAAAATGGGAGTAACAAATTATTTGCCTCTTAAAGTAAAAGGACAGTATGACAACACATCCCTAACAGAGTGCTAAACACTGACAAAGATGCTGATCATGTGAGTGTGGCCCAGGAAAATGGTATGAAACGAATCCATTGAGACAGTGTTTTAGACAGATTCTTGTCTCTACTAAGGACATACACACAGAAGCAGGGGTAAAAAACCCTCTGCAAGCCAAGTCCGGATTAAAGACCCAACTACTACTGTCCACTCACAGGTTCAGCAAAGTATTCCAACTGACTTCCACTTTTGCTACAACCTATTAAGAAATTGCTAACCCTGGGCATATCAATCAGAAGCACCAACAATGAACTAGACAGGTGAAGCACCACAGTAGTCTTAAACCAAATTCAACCAACACTGCCTTGTGTGCGCGCGCAACTGAACATTCAGCATAACACACAGAACTAAGTCACAAAGCTTTGGTGATCAAAAGTATTGCGATTGAACAAATTGCACAAGATTTGCCAGGTATTCATTTTAAGTTCTCTAGGGCAAGGCTTCTTAACCTATGGGTCATGACCCAAAAATGGGTCACCATGACATTTAGCTTGGGTCGCCATGTTCCTCTTTAATAAATTGAAAAAGAAAATACATTATTAATTCAAAACTGAACCATGAGCTGCAAAGCTGACTCCCAAACTTAATCTGAGTCCCAGACGAAAAAGGTTAAGAGCCCCTGCTCTAGGATCTGATCTACACTACAAACTTATTTGGTCAACGAAAGCTGCCTTATGTTGTCCTAATAATGTATGCATCTATACCAGTGGTTCACAATGTTTTTGGCTCACAGGCCACAAATACCGGTTTTACAGAGTACAGGATTAAGGACTATAGTTTACCTTTAAATGTGTCAGGATCTTTTTTAGTGCAAAGCAATTTAAAATTTTAAATAAATTAAACAATCTAAAACTGTTGAAACTTTTTTAAAAAAGTAGTTTTAAAAAAACTAAAAATTTAAAATTCTAGAATAAAACTGTTTAAAACAGTTCATTTGGTGCCGGGGGTGGCTGGGTGCAGGAACTGGGCAGGAGAAAGGTGCCAGCAAGCTGGGAAGGCTGGGTGCAGGCACCAGGCAGGAGGTGGGCATCCGTGGAAGGCTAGGAGAGCTGGGAGCAGGCACACACTGGGAGGCTGGCAGCAACAGCCAAGCTGCTGGTCGTCTACTGGACTGGACTGCAGGTTTACAGGGAGGCTTCCAGCCACAGCCAAGCTCCTGGCAGTGTACAGGCTTGGCGTTGGCCTGGCCCCTGGCAGCACACCAGGAGCAGGCAGGAGGGGTATGGCTGCAGCCCAGCTCCTGGCTCAGCACCGGGACCAGGCGGTGCGAAGTGCAATCACAGAATGTCTCCCAGCTTCACACTGGGACCGGATGGCAGGAAGGAAGTGAGGCTGCAGCCCAGTTCCCAGGCAGTAGGAGGGGAGTGAAGGTAATTTTAGAGAGCTCTGCAGGCCACTTTTGGCCCACAGGCAAGTGGTTGGCAACCTCTGACCTATATTATCATGTCCTGTCCACCAACTTAACTCATCGGTTACATTGACTAATTACTCCACCTCAGAGTGGTACAGAGCTTAATTCAATGTTGATGGACTGACAGAGGGTATGTAGACACAGCTTGTGTAAGTCAACTGAACTAGCCACCAGGAACTGCTCCACAACACTCTGCTGTGACTGTGCCAGAGATCATTTTCAGCTCTGTTGCATTAGATCTCGCACACCTGAAAAAACCTCCCCCCAGTTAAAGTCCCAGAAAGTTTTGCATTCCTATTCTTTTTTGGGTCAGTGTGGAATTCTCGCTAGCCTAGCTGATGCTGATGCCCCAAAGTGTCCAGCCTGTAACATACAGCAGATGGTAGATCTTAATGGTCTGCAGAGAGAATAGTCTGTAGGAGGGGGTCTTTATTTCTCCTACTACAGTAAGACACTTTCCCACACCACTTGGGCATTAATTCTGATAGCACCATTAAAGTACGCAACATAGCAGTCTATACACCAAGTCTGTATGCAGACGCATGCAGCATCTCCCCCCTCCATCCTCAGTTATGCTTATCACATACGGTCACCCAGGAAAACCCAAGTTTTCATGACAAGTGCATATGACCACACACCCACGGTGATTTCCAGGTTCCTCAACCACAGTTTCCCTAACACGCCAGTGGTCTAGATGGCAGGGATTGGTATTAACCCCACAATCTGTGACCCTGGGAGGAGAGGGGTGTGTGTAACTACTATCAACAATGTTGGGGAGGAGGGTTCCCTGTGTTCTCTCATTGCCACAGATTCCTCCACTGCCACCTCAAAGCTGCCTTCAACAAAGATCACACTTTCGGGGACTTAATGCTGATCACGGGTCTCCAAGCACTATCCATGTTGTTAAGGGGAGGGGGCACTGACCACGTGTGCTCCTGATGCAGGCTGCCCCCTGCTCAAGGCCTATGTCCCATGCCCCGGGCCATGCTCATCATGGCTGAAACAGCAAATCAGTTCAGTAAATACCAAAGAATACTGACTACATTCTTGCTTTCATTTTTGTGTAATACGGAGAATGATTTTTAAATAGCAACTCTGCACTGGACCCATGCTGTGCACCAACAATGATTGCTCTGTGCTTTGCATGCCTTACAGTGGAAAGCTTGGCTTTCCACACATCCTCCACAGCAGCAAAGAGGCTTTCGCAAATTAGAAGGAAAAACGAAGTGTGGTGACATATTCAATGAGATGATAAACACCTCTGGGACAGCTGAAACAGAGCTTAGAGACTGGAGGATTTCATTGTCTGGAAAAACTGGACATGGACTCGCAGAGCGTCCCAGGAGCATGATGAGATTCTGTGGATTATGAAGAACCAATCAGACATTGAGGCATCCAACTGAGCTGTGAGAAAAGCAGCTTGAGGCTAGACTCCCTCTGCAGCCCCAGCAGAATAAACTGCAAACACTGCAGCATTCCCACTCCCTGAAATGTTTCAGGAGGTGTGGGGGGGAGGGGGTGAAGAGGGAGCAGAAAGGTGCAGTATCCCCCTGGAAAAGCATTTTAAGACTCTTAGATAGCACATAAGTCTTGTCCATTAGACAAGCTAATCTGGTTTTCTCCCCTTCAGTCTTCTCAGTTTGCCCAAAGTTCAAATATTTTCCTGCTCTTTCAGTTTGTTTGTGCAATAGAAGTCAACAGTTTGAGAAAGAAATACTGTTATTCATACCACACATGGAGGGTTGAGGCAGGGGAGGAGAGGTGCAGGGAAACCGATGCAATGGAAAGGATGGTGTGGAAAGACACACAGTAGAAAAGCAGTGAACATTACCATTGGTCATTACTGAAATCGCATAGCGCCTTGCTTGGCTATTCCTATTGCCCAGGTATCTGGCTGCTCAAAATTAACTGCCAACCTACCTGTCTCCACACCCCAACCCAGTGGAAGCTTCTCTTTCTTTGCCTCAGATATTATGGAGCACACAGGCGGCGGCGGCAGCAGCAATGAGGATATCACTTTCACTGAGGTTTAGCCTACTAAGCCAAGTGTGCCAGTAATCCTTCACGCACCCAAAGGCACATTCAACCACAACTGTGTGCTTCCTTAGCCTCACATTCAGCTGCTCCTTACTGCTATCAAGAAGCCAGTATATGGCCTCATAAGCCATGGAAGCAAGGGTCAGGCTGAGTCTCCCAGGCTAACTATTGGCATTTCAACATCATCTGAGGTTCTTTTGCAATCTGGAAAGAAAGTTGTGATTGCAGCTTTCTGAACAGACCAGTTTTCCTAACAATGAGTGTGTCATGCAGCCTGCCTAACCATTTCAGGTTGATGTCAGTGGAATATCACCTGTGATTCACCCATGCTTGCAATATCACTCTAAAGTATCCCTTTCTGTTTCTGTACTCTGATTAAATGATCTGGTGCCAAAATAGGGATAGGCATGCCATTTATTGATCCACTACAGAAGTCAATTAACCTCATTCAACACTTGCATCACAACAGCTCCCACAGTGAATTTACCAATTCCAAACTGATTCCCTACTGACCAATAACAGTTTGGCATTGCAAACATCTGCACAACAATTGCTACTTGCTTCTCCACTGTCAGACCAGGTCTCATTTAGTGTCGCTATGCTTAAAGGCTAGGGAAAACTCTGTATAAAGTTCCTGGAAAGTGGTCTTCAGCTTCTGGAAGTTCTGCAGCCACTTGTTATTCTACAGCTGCATCACAATGCAATCTCACCAGTCAGTGACTGTTCCCAGGGATCAGAAACAGTGCTTCTCCATGTTTAGCTGCTATGTTACTGCCAGCAATAACCAGGAATTTCTTCAATCTACACCTTGCAGCAGAGCTGCTCGAATGACATTGCTATGTTCTGCATGGTGGCTCTTGTCTCAGCTCTGGAAATACTGAGGGATAAGGCACAAGGTATTTGTAATACTCTCAATAAAAGCACCCAAATGAGAGGGCTCCCCACTTCCCAGGCAATGTATACATGGCTAAACCAGGCTTTTGAAAAAAGGCACAAATGAGCATAGGTTCTTTGCCATTGATATTAAGTGAAGGAAAAAACTGCATCATGGGAGGTGAAAGCAATGTTTACATTCTACCCTGCAACATTTTGCCCCATGAGGTGTTGCAAACCCTTCCGAAAACCCAACGGCTACGTGCATTGTAGCATAAGCTACCTATAGTGTACTGCTCTCCCCATCAACCCAACTGCTGCTGGTAAGAATGCACTCCACCAAGACAATGACATGGTGTGGACGTGGCTAATCAGCAATCACTGTGGTGGCCAGATGCTGATTTAAATTAAAATGTTTTGCTACTGACCTTCAGTAACTAGCATTAACTGTAACAGTAACTGTGTTAACTAGCATTAAAAGATCATTTACAAAAGGCAAAAATATAGGCTTGTGCCTCCCTCCCCCTTCAGAATGTATAAAGGAAGCTTGAAACTTTTGAAACAAGCCTTTTTTAAAAATGTACATATTAGATAGTCATATCCTGTCTACTGAGTTTTCACTAAGTGGCTGAAGATTTCAGAAACATTTTTTTGTATCTACTTTCATGTGGGTTTTTTTAATTAGAAAATTTGAATTAAAAGATTTTTTGTTTCTGCTTCTATGGCTCACTCGCCAGCAAAAAAGGCAAGATGATGCTCTCCACAGCAATCAAATGTGAGGTTAACAGAAAATATTAAGTCTTCAGGTGGCAAAAAGCATCAGCAGCAAACCAACAAGAAAGGAAGACCCTGTTTATCGGTCATATGTCATTAAAAAATAGGAATGGAAAACCAGAAAGTAGGCTATAGAAGTTACTTCTGAACAGCATGCCTCCAAAAGCTTTTCATGAAATATCAGCACTCGAGGCCCTTTCAGATGTTGCTACAATAATTTACCTCAAGCAAACATTTTGGCAGGTTAATACACAAAGCAGTTCATCACAGGACTACAAGAAGAGTTTCAAGTCTCACTGGCTTTAAGGGATACTGCACATTTTAAAAAATGAAGATACAGAGAATCACTTTTAGAAAGCATATGTGATATTGCTATTATAGTAGCAACAATTTATTACCATGCAGTATTTTTCAATCCTTTTCCACCCAAGCATACATAGCTCAGTTGCAGTAATTCATTTATGAAAATTGCTGAAAATATTCACAGATGGGCTTTTCATCATGCAGCCTGGCTCCACTTCCCAGGCCTCAAGCAACGCTGAGCCGGCTCTAGCCATGAGCCAACGAGGCACTGAAGCTTAAGGGCAGCACAGCAGGCCAGCCCAGCAGCCGGATCCTGCACTCCTGCCCCTCCCCTGAGCCAGCCACTCGCACCCAGGGGTGGAATGAGCCAGCCCACCCCTGGGGTGGACTCTGCGCTTTCTTGCCCCACCTCTGGGCTGGCCCTCCTTGTCCTGAGTGAGGAACAGCTGGCCCAGGGGAGGAGCAGGAGAGCAGAGTCCAGCTCTGGGCTGGCCCCTCCGCCCCTGGGCTGGCTGTTCCCTGCTCTGAGGGGTGGGGTAAACCAGCCCAGAGCTCCCAGGGGCTCAAAAGCCAGCTTGGGACGCCACAAACCCTTGAGCCAGCCCTGGACTAATGCATCTACCTACACACCTGGTTCCTCACTTCTCTGGCTGCAAAGAGCACTCAAATCCTGGCTTTATAGCCCCCTGCTTCCAAACTCCATGGAACATTAAAGAAAATATGCACTGTTATCAAATTAACCCTGCATTGTAGGGAAAACTAGAGAGCATGAAGCAGCTACAGAAAGGTCCTAGTATGGCAGGAAGACAAACCACGATGTCAGGTGCCTGGCTGTAGCAAATGACCTCACAGTCCCTTAGGCATTCTTTGGCTTGTAGGAAAAGGCATATGCTTCTGTAAGGGCTAGACAGCCAGAGAGCGACCTGCTCAGCAGCTTCAGACAAGTCAGTGTAGGGATGCTGACTCACCCCACATCAGAAGACTAGAAGAGAGGGGAAACATTTTAGGTCCACGGAGGTGCAGGAAAAGCCCTCTCACCTAGACAAAGGAGGACCTATTGCACAGTGAAACTTCATTCTCTCATGTCACCACCTACTGTAGCAGAAGATAGATGAGAACAGCAGAGGATGGGGGGGAAGAGACTTTCCCCATTTCAGCCTGCCGTGGCAAAAGTAGATTTCTGTAGCAGAATGGGAAAAGTGAAAGTGTCACACTCATAGCTGCAGGACTTTAACAGACTGGTGAAAATAGGAGGTGTGCCCCTGCCACCCCTCAGCTGGGCTTTGCAGGCATGTTTGAACAGACTGGGTAGAGAGTTCCAAACCCAGGTCATGGGGGCAGAGAGGCTCAAGGGGCCACAAGAGACCAGTGGAATTCGTACTGCACGGGCAAGGGGTTAGACACAGGACCTCAGGTAGCAGGTCTTAGGGTGGTTTGTGTCTACTACATGAATACCCCTCTACTGAGAAACAACATGGATCAAGGGTGAAGTAAACACTCCCAGCAGTGAACTATCTGCATTTGGCAAGAATGCCAGCAAAGGATTGGTTCAAGTAGTCTGGGCAGTTGCTTCTGAAATTGTTTCAGCAGCACTGCTAAGCTTACTATGTAGTGGGTCAGCAAGAGCTAGGATACTTGAACAAATAGATTGAAAACAAAGTGATATTGCTGGCAGGGGTGAGTGTGACCACCACCAAATATAGACTGTAAGTGCAGGGTGTGAAAGTGAGTCCCTTCGACCCCATGCAGGAATGGATGTCTGTAAGGAGGACCTCAGCTGGGCTCAAGAACTTGCCCTTTTTCCTCTCTTGGGACAGGGGGGGAAGAGGGCTGAACTGTCTGTGGGTTAAGGGTGGTCTCTTACTCCTCCCTCCAATAAGGAAGGAGACACTGAACCTAGCAGGATAGCATAACAACCAAATGGTGTTGGAGATGTCTGGGGTACCTACACCTTGTACAAAAGCTATTGCATCACACAACCTTCAGTTGTTGCAGTAGCTGGGAGTTTCCACAGGTGAGAGTGACCTGGAAGTGATGATAATGAAAACCCAAAGCTCAGATTTGGGAAACAAACGATTGTCACATGAGGCAGATTGCTCACCAGGAAGCAGAAACCCTTAAGAGGAGGGTGTGGTGCATAGGGGTAATAAGAGAACTCTACAACTCCCTGACTAATTGGAGAACATTAATTCATTGGACAGAATTGCTGTCCCGGGGCAGATGGTGAGGAACAGGGTATAGAGCAGGGGTCTCAAACACATGGCCTGTGGGCCACATGCAGCCCCTGAAGCTATTTCCTGTGGCCCACAACAACACTATTGTTACTGATATTTGCAATATTGTTCTATGAAAAGGTTTCAGTGGTGGGACCTCAGGCTAACGTACTAGTCCTCATGCGGCCCTTGTGGTGATTTGAGTTTGAGACCCCTGGTATAGAGGATACCCCAATGGCTAGTCACAAGCACCGTTATGCTGTGGCGGCTGATGTGACAGGAGTTCACCTTCTCAGTACTACCAAAGATGAAAGGAGAGGTGATTATGTAGACATATCACTGCTGTACAGGAAGATGCTAACAAAGGAAGCTGGGGCAGAGCAAAGAAGACAAAAAAATGCCCAAGAAGCAAAGGGTGGCAAGAACATGAGGAAACTGGGAAGCTGCCTTCTAGATAGTAGACCAGCACTGTTCAAATACTATATATGGCTATAATCAGATGTTCATATATTACACTGGGGGCATGGTTTGGTTTAAGTCTATGAGGAACAATTTAGACCAGATGTGGCCAAACTGTGGCTCGGTAGCCTCATGTGGCTCTTGAATGAAAAAAAGTGTGGCTCATGAAAGAATGTCAGCAAATCAATTTAGTAGGTAAAAGTATATGGCTATATGCCTCAGTGTAGCTCTTGAAGGTTTAACAATCAACTTGTGGGGCTCTTGAGTTCCATAAGTTTGGCCACCCCTGGTTTAGACAGTGAGCAGCAAAACAAACTGGTGGGATATACCACATCAGACACTGTGGTTACAGTGGATGACACCACAGCAGCCTGGTTTCCATGCTGATAGTGGGCTGTTCATTCTGCAGCAAACCTGTCAAAGGTCTGAGGCTCATACTGCCACTTGCTGGGCATTAAATGAAAGGAGTTTATATAGCAACTTGAAAGGTACACAAGCTTGCAAAATATGCTTTGGGACCCATACACAGAATCACAGAAACTGTAAGGGACCATGACAGGTCACTGAGTCCAGTTTCCTGCACTCATGGGAGGACCAAGTACCCTCTTAAGCCATCCCTGACAGGTGTTTGTCTAACCTGCTCTTAAAGGCTTCCAAAGATGGAGGATTCTACAATGTACCCAGGCAACTTATTTCAGTGGTTAATCACCCTGACAGTTAAGATTTATTTTCTTAATGTCCAACTTAAACCTGCCTTGCCGTAATTTAGGCCCATTGTTTTTTCTCCTATCATCATCAATTACCAAAACCTTTTAGGTACTTGAAGACTTATGTTCTCTCTCAGTCTCCTCTTTTCCAGACTAAACAAACCCATTTCTTTCAATCTTCTCTCATCAGTCAAGTGTTCCAGACCTTTCCTGAAATGAGGCACTCCAAAATGGACACAATACTCCAGTTGAGGCCCACTCAGGGCTGACCAAAGTGAAAGAATTACTTCTCATGTCTTACTTACAATACTCCTGTAAATTATCGCAGAATGCTGTTTGCTTTTTTTGCAACAATATTAACACTGTTAACCCATGTTTAGCCTGTGGTCCACTACAGATCACTTTCATTCATCTGCTGCTCATTAGCCTGCCTATTGCTCTGCCTAAGTGACTACCTTAAGTCTGTAAGCTGGCATCTGCATTAACTCTTGCACTCTAGAAGTGGTCAGTAGAAAGCTGCTGCTTCCATTAATGCCACACTTTCTTAGATACCCACAGATCTCGAGTCATCTGTGGTATCCCAACTTCCTCCTGTTGCACCAGAAAGATTTTAAATGTAATAATGTGGAAGCGGGCTAAAGGCACTAAAGTTTGATTTTCTGCCATTGAGCCTAGTGCCTCCCACAATGTCACGCTATTCTTCTGATGAATAGTCAAAGCCCTAGCACTGTCTCTGACATCTGTCATTCTACTTTGGATAGCCTGCATATTTGGGGTTTTATTCTTGCTCCATGACCTACCAGCTCCTTCTAGACACTGACAGAATTATTCTGGTTAATTACCTACTCATAGCTTACTAGGAAATTGCAAACTTTTGGACACTGGCAACCTGGTTGCTGTTTAATATTAACTCCAATCAGTCAATCATTCAGGGAAGGATGGACGCATGCCTTTCTTTTCAGTGCTGCAGCTAGCACTATCATTGTCTCAACAAGTATACTTATGGACGTAGCCAGTCAGCAACAAGTCTCGCTCAGGATAGCAAACAGTAGAGATGAAGCATGCAGGTACGCAACACCCAGAGAACACAGAAGATATTACAGTTCATTGCTTGAATAACTGACTTTTGGGATTCCATGCTGAAAGCTGAGATTGAAGGTGACAAACATTTTTTAAATTCAGAAATGGCTGCAATTTACCTCCCACTCCAAATAAGTCATTTTTAATCTGCTGGCAGAGGGAGGGGGCGGGGGGGGGAGCAAAAATCAATTATCAACACTCACACCTATTAAAATTCAAGATGGAATAAATTTTGAACAACAAAATTTGGTGCTTGTAAGGTGAAGAGTGCTAGTCTGACAAGCTGGAGACCAAATCCACTACTCATCAGAAGTTTGTTTTGTTCTGTGAAGTAACAGAGCTCTAAGTAATTTTAAGAGAGAAACTTGGAGGCTGAAATAACCATATATAACTGGAGGAATGTTTCACTTTAAAGGCCAATTAAGATCACCTTGACAGCAAACCTTTAAGCAAATAATTTCCATCTAATTGAACTGTTCAGCAGAATGTAAATAGTAAAACTGGTAAGGTATGCTAAAAAGGATAATTAAGAATCTTCTTTGTTCTGTAACAGGAGAGTCAAAACTTACATGGCAATATGTCCTTATATCTGTTCTTCTTAACATTTTCCTCTTTTTCTCCAGTGACTGTTGGATAGATTTTTTCTGTTCTATATTTGGTTGATAATCTTCTTAATCTCTGAAACAAAGATGTTTAAATTTAAGCAACATTATAGTCTCAACGTAATGAGAACTTTATGCAAACCAAGCACATCATTATTGTACTTGCATCACATTGTACTTTCAAAAATAAATCTATGCATAACTTGTCCTTCCTCTTTCTGTCTTCCCTGTCCAACAACTGTACTCAAATATTTTAAATACCTAGAACAATAAAGTAAATAGTTCTACTTCACACACCTTTAAAAAAATACTATGTCAGGAACATTTCTTTTCTAAATTGAACCAATGACTGCAAGGAAGAAAAGGCAAAAGACCACAGTTTCTCTTATAAAAACACACACCAGCATCGCATCTGACAAAGTGGGTTGGAGCCCACGAAAGCTTATGTTTGTAGAAATCTGTTAGTCCTTAAGGTGCCACAGGACTCTCATAATTTTTGCTACACATCAACATTGCTTCACAAGGGATTGCTCAGAGATCAAAGTTTAAAAAGCACAGTAAGCAGGACAGAAACAAGTTAACAAAAATAGATCAGCTAAAACTTTCAAGTAAGAGAGCATGGCAGCAAATACAATCAAGTTAGTGTTAACCAAGGGAAACATGAAGAAATTGCATGAATATATCCAAAGGAAAATCTACTTGACAGAAAGTTAGTCCATTAATACAGGAAGATCAACTGGTGAAAGTGAGATCTAATTTTTTTCTAAACGTGACCTGCAAAGGATAAAAGAGAAGCAAAAAATCCAGCACGTATTCATCTGTGATATGTACAGATAACTCTGTCTTACTTCAGATTTCTTTTGAGGTTTGGGTGTGGGTTTTTGTTTTGATCTTTTAAATCAAATTTAAGGGGACTGGTTCTACCAGTCTCCTATTTCTATGGTCAAATAGAACATGACTAAACAGAGGAAGCACTCTCCAGACTGTTAAAAACTCAGTTTGTTAACATCTGATTAAGAAATTACTGTGAAACAAAAGGAGTTGGTTTAGATTCAAAACTGCACTTCAGTTATAAGTCCAAAAAAAGATTACAACCTGCAAATCAGAACTAAAAACAAATCTTCCAGCAAAGCAATGGAAAACATGGCTTGATACTCCTATTTTTAAGCCAAAAAAAGGAAGAAAGTGTTTCGACAACCCTTTTATGCCATCTTTACACATCAAAAGGTTAAAATTGGGGTTTGTTTTTGTTTTTGTTTTGTTTTTTTTAAGTAAAAATCATGGACAGGTCACAAGCAATGAACTGGGACCTCTGACAGCTGGCAGTTCCAGGCCCACTGCCCCAGGGCTGAAGCCCAAAGTGCCATGGAAGCAACAATCTTATCCTTCATCATGAAGTAGTGAAATGAGGCACAAACATCTATCAGCTGGTTTGGATCATACGCACTCTAAGGCAGTGATAGTGAGACTGTGGCTCAGTAGCAGCAAGTGGCTCTTTAATGCATCTCCTTGCAGCCCAGACTTAAAAAAACAAACAAACAAAAAAAAAAAAAAACCCAAAAAAAAAAAAAAAAACCCACACACACAAGGAGTCCTGGGGCACTCAAAGACTAACAGATTTATTTTTTGCATGAGGCTTCGTGGGAGAAAAATCCCACTTCATCAGATGCTTTGAAGATGGGGGAATTTACAGAATGGAATGAAAATAAATGCAAGGGAGTGTAAGACATGGGATCAGCTCATTTATTATTGCATTTATTTTCATTCCATTCTGTAAGTTCCCCCATCTTCAAAGTATCTGACGAAGTGGGATTTTCTCCCATGAAAGCACATGCGAAAAAAAATCTGTTAGTCTTGAAGTGCCACAGGATTCCTTGTCTTTTTTTTTTCTTCTTCTTCTTTCTTTGCTGGACTAGACTAAACATGGGAAACTAACAGCTGTCTTCAGGCATAAATTTTCTTGGGCTACAACCCAATTCATCAGATGCATGAAGTGGAAACTACAGATAGCAGACGGATGGACGGGCATGCGCACGCGCGATGAAACATTACAATGGGGAGTGCTAACAGTCCGTTCAGTTAAGGTAGATGAGGCCGACTGAGAATGAAGGTGAGAATGTGTGAACAGGGACAATTTAACTATTCCCAGTCCCTATTCACAACCAGTCTGATTGTGTCAAGTAAATGACCTGTGCACGCATTCTAATCAACTGTTGTAAATGTACCTCATCTACCCTAACCGATTGATTTTCTTAGCACTTGCCCTCCCGGTTGTACAAATGCACCATATCGGAGCAAAGAATAATCCATGAGATGTGGCTACAGTATACTTAGAATACTGTGTTTAGTTCTGTATACAACCTATAGAAATCAACACATAAAGGAAAGTTTAAAACAAGAGATCTCTCTCACGCACATGCAAGGCTAGAGGACAGCTGAAGACAGTCTATGCATCCTAACCACAGAGTCGCAGAAAAGTTATATGTTAGTATTTTCAAAGTATGGTCAACACTTGTACTTTGCTTGCATATTGTACTACCATACTTCTCACTACAGCTATCATTTTATGTGATATTAGGTAATAGGGACCATGCCTTTTTATATTTGCGCCTAAAATATTAAAAGATCATCCAAAAAGCATAGTTAATTGATTGATAAGAATTGCCAACTAAAGGACAACATAAACACGTAAATACTTAAATGGTTTAAACCCTCAGGTACTGGCACCGAAAGATAACGTACTGCTCACAAATGTAAGTGGTTGGTCACGTGCATAATTTTTTTTTTCCAATAGGGTCCTGAGGAAAAAAGTTTGAAAACACTGATTTAAACACTAAGGCAAGTTACATAGCACAAGAAAATCATATATTTTAAGAATGGTCACATTAAGTTAATCTAGGGGAAAAAAAGGAGCGTATCAGAAACATCTTCCTAATAGAGAGATTCATTAGACTAGGGAAAAGTTTCCCAAGAAAGTGATGGAGTCTTCTTTGTTTTGCATGTTAAAGCTAGACGACATAAAACTATTAATATATTTACGACACAGAATAATCTTTGCTTGGTAAAGTGGACTGTACTGTCTAGCACACTGGTTTTCAACATTTTTCTCAATTTGCAGACTCCTAAAAAATTTCAAATGGATGTGCGGACCCCCTTGGAAATCTTAGGCAGTCTGCAGACAATCAGGGGTCCATAGACCATAGGTTGAAAACCACTGATCTAGCATAATAATTTCTTTCTCCAGAAACTGATATGATGAGATAACGTCCCATGGAACAATTGTTGCACAACCAACCATAAAACTAAGTAAAGAAAGCGACTTTAATCCTGTCAATTTAGCTGAATGACAGTAGCAGTAAACTACACCAGATGAACTACTAACCTAGCTTCACAAAACCTCTGTTTCTAACAACCTCCACTCCTCAGAAAGTTTTTAAATACTTTTTTTTAAATGACAAGGTAAGTCAAAAGTATCAGACGTGAGTTCTTACTACCACCTGCAGAAAACTGTTTAAATTGTTAACTTATGGAAGAGTACTGTAGCTCTTAGCAAGTCGGTGCAACCCCCTCTAGAAACCTCGATTCATTGGCGGTAAATTCATAAGTGTAATCAGTTTATATATTAACACAATGTCCACATGTAGGATGACTGCCCCTGCCCACAGAACTCTCAATCTAAGACACACACAACATGCAGGATAAAGATGGTACAGATAAAATAGTCAAAAAAAATATTTGAGCAGGTACAGATGGGTCTTTGAACTTAACAGGGAGTGTGTTCCAGTTGGGAACACACTGAATGCTGCAATCCAGCCAGGGAGACCACAATTCCCATGATGTTTTGGGGAAGAGAAAGACTTCCTCCTCTAGGTAATGCAGGAAGAGCATGCAGTGGGCTCCATTTTGGAGAGGAGCTGAGATTGCTTGATAGAACTGCTGAAACCAGGAGCTCTTGCTAAACTGCTGCCAGCTAGGAGGCCAGAAGCTGCTGCTGAGAGCTTGCTGGGACACTGATCAAGCAGGGAGCCTCAGAGGTTACTGGTGGCTTCACTGGAACCAGGACGGAATCTGTTGCTGTGCCTAGACCGACTGCGAGGAGCGCCACCCTTGTTTGGGACAGTACTTGCAAGAGGAGGGGGCAGCAAAGAAACCTAGGGCTTATCTGACTCTGAGAAGAGATGGAATGATCTTATCATTGAATCAGGGATGCTGTATTTGGTTAAAACAAATTCCATCTTCAGAGGGGTGATGCAGCTTGGAATGATCCCTGAGACCACGTCACTAAGGCGTAACCTGGACTGTGGAACTGCTGAGCCCTCCAAACCCACCAACCTAGGAGTCTTTCATACTATCATGCGCCTGTCAACATACAAGCTTCTGACATGCAATGCACTTTACACAGCCATCCACAGGCGCACACACACACTCAACTGAGTTACATGAACCTTCAATAGAGAGGCTTCAACCAATTCCCCCAGCTCTTTAGACTTGCATCCCAGAAATACTCTTTTACATTGCTCAAGATTCCCTTGGAGAGTAGAAACTTATTAATTAAGGTGTCTGTGACCAAAGAACAGAATCTTGCAGTAGCCAAAATGGGAGCTAGAACCCACACTAAAGATTTGGCTGTAGAGATAGAAAAGCTTTGGCAGAAATAAATTTAGATAAGTCTCACCTGTGATGCAAGGGAGCTGGGAGTTGAAGGATTTCCAAATTACTGGCCAGAGGAAAACTGATGAGGATGTGGGAAGTGAGAAAACAAGGCAGTAGTGGAAAGAAAATTCTGTTTGCACCAAACTTAAGTTGATGGCAAGACACCCACAAAGAGCTGTCAGAAGCACAGGCTTTGTGTCAGGGCACAGGAAAGGTGGCGCAGGAGTAGAGGCAAGAGGACCACGGCAGTGGGCAGACTTCATGACGAGGGAGCTGATAAGGGGATCAAGTTCCCTCACCACATAGCACAGCCCCTACCAGCAATGCCAGCCTCTTCAGAGGCAGAGGTGGCAACAGTGGTGAAGGGGGCTTTACGTCCCTACCACTCCTGCAAAGGGCTCCTTGCTCATCCTCTCCCCCGCAAAGGGCTCGAGCCAAGCCATGTTAAGAGCCAGCCAGAGAATCCAAGTCACTGTGGGAAGCCCCAGACCCTCCACAGGGGCTGCTCTCAGGCACCCTGTGCCCTTCACTCACTCATACGCACCCCCAGCGCCCTGCACGGGGTCTCGGGGAGCTGTTACTGCTGCCAAGCTCTAGCTTTCAGCCTGGCAGGAGACAGGGTCTCAAGAGAAGAAGAAGAAGAAGAGCAGGGGGTGGAACCACATTCCAGCAACAGTGGCCCCCACATGTCTACACAGATTCTGGCTCTCCTGTTTTATGCTAATCTAAAACAACTGTTCACAATACGCAGCAGCATGTATTTTGGAACATAAGATCAGTACAACCACCAAATTACACTCCTGAATCACTTCAGACGTGAAACAGCAGAGATGTTAGAGATCAAAAGCCTAGTGCTTCGCAGAGACCGTGAACCTCGTGCAGCATTCACATGTATTCTACAGGCTGTTGTTTTGACAGCCCCTTCATTTATATGCACTATACAAGTACTGTATTTCATACAGTTTTTAACAAGCATATTTTTAGAAAGCAATTTGAAATTTACATATAGCTCTTTAGTTTATGATGAATCATTCCAAAGGCTCAGTAAAACTACATTCGACTGTAGTCAAAAATGCTGCACAGGCTAATTTTGCTTATTCACTGTATCACAGAAGTGGTTTGTGGCATAGTAACAAACCCTCACCACATACGACAGTGGGGGGATGGTTCTCTTGACTGGAACAGTTCTGTTTGACATACACTTCCTGCTTTTGTAATATTGGGAAGTCAGCATTGTGAATTGTTGAAATTCTACTCAACTGCATCCTTCAAAGTTTCCTCAGAAAAACCTACGGCTTTTTTTTTTTTTTTTAAGTCATGGTTAAAGTATGGACTGTAATTCACTCACTTTGAGAGAGCTGGACATCGTTTTTTCAGTGTCTTATTTTATTTATTGGTTATTCAATTTACAATGAAAGCTATAGCAGAGGGACATTGTTCAATATCACACACAACACTCTGTGGATACAAAGTTGTATGAACACATATGTGAAAAAGTATTTTTTAGCTTGTTTTCCAGATGCTGCTTATTTGGGTTTAAGAACATTATTTTTTAAAAAACAGACTATTCACTAAGAATTAACACAGATTTTTTTCCCTGACTCATTTGCCTCCTTCCAGACCTTCCCTCCTATGACCATCAGGTGAAGTATTCAGCAAATATTTGCCGCAAGGGCCCTGTCTACACTACCAGTTTTCAGCCGGCATTTTTCAGCTGCTTAATCACCAATGTGGTTCTAGTGATGACGGAAATACTTGGAGGATTAATATTGAAAGGATTCCAGCAGTTATAACTGTTCTAACTAGATCTGCTTTGAGAAGCATTTGACAATGATAAAAAAGCAGCTCAAGTCCATGCTACAGATACCACTGTTCTGATGCCACCCCAGCAAATGCATACCGTTGCAGTGAAATAGCAAGAGATTTTAAATAACTTCAGTGTAAATACAGTTCAAGACAATGTGACCATCTTAGCAACCAAGTAGTAAAACCAATATGTACATCAAAGTTTGCTTCCATGTATCAGGGTCACTTAGTACTAGAATCTTGGTGAAGGCAAAGTGTCTTTTTTTTGCAAATGCTATTTCTTTACAACTTACCTAAAGCCTAGGAATGCATACACAAAGAGAAGTACCTGGAAAAGCACTTTTCCAGCATAAATGTCACAAAAGCACTTTTCCTGACATGAGCTTTATTTTAAATACACTATTTCAAATATGCAAAGAGGACCCAGTGTACTGTATTCAACTGCCATTTTCCTACTAGTATTTTTTAAAAAACAATTTTACTCTGCCTTCAGGCAGCATGTTTACCATGTTTTAACATTTAGAGGAAACAAGCTTTAAAAGGCACAGTATCAACCAAAATCAAGTCAGCCAGTCAATTTAAATAAATAAAAAAAGTTCAAGGTAATTTCAATCATTGTACTTGTATCAGGGTCCCTTATCAATTTTTATGGTTTCAACAAAAAAAGTGTTTCATCTGTTGCTGTGGGGAAAACACTAGAAGGTAAAATAGTTAATGTGACCACACACAGAGTACTGTCCAAAGACAGGAAGTAAATTGGAAAATAAATGCCTTAAAAAAAAAAAAAAAAAAGAATACTTCTAACCGCACTGATAATACTTGTGGCATTGGCAGAGAGATTAGAGACAAAAACTGTAACTTTGAAATTGGCAGTGTCCTGTCAAGACTAGCTCCCGAACAAGTGCCTGAAGAAAGCCCTTGGTCACAGCAAATAGGAACTTTTCCTGGCTAGGGCCATTAGCTTCTGAATAATTCAAGATTTCATTTCAAAACAAATGATTTTATTTCTCATGGCTGAAGGAAGCAAATACAAACCAAGTGTAGTCAATGCAGTGATATCTACCTACATCAGTAAAAGAAACAGCCCCAGTGTTACTGCTGCTGCTGGATTTATGGACAGACACGGGATGGCTTCTGCTCTTAGAAGTAGGGTGGCAGTGGAAGACTGTGTATGTGATGTTGGCCATTTCCTTGCTGGAACTGAGGAGACCCTCACCACAAAAGTAGAAGACCCTGTATTTGTCCTAGAGCCTCCTATCATCCAGCTAAAGATTCAGGAGAGTGGGACTGTTGCTGCCGTGACTCCAGCAGCAAGCTTCACTAAAATGGGAAATTTGTATGCCAGAGTCCCTTGACAGACGGGCTATAGCCACCGCTCCTGATCTCCATATTGGGCCTTATCTACACTAGCACTTACACCTGAATAGCTTTTGCTGCTCAGCAGTTTAAAACAAAAAAACAACACACCCCTAAATGACAAAGTTTGGCAGCATGTTTCGAATCCACCAGAAAAAACCACACACATTTCAATTTTGCTCTTTGGCCACCTGCGTTACAAATGCTCACCTTTTAGAAATGAAAGGCCAATATCTCACTTTTAATTTGATGATTAATTTTTGTAAGTTCAATGAGTTATAATTTTGGTTGAATAGACAATTGTTTAAGATGAAAATGTTTGTTTTACATTGATTTTCATTACCTTTGTACAAAATTTCTTGGCACACTTGGACAGTTCTCATAGCCACCAGTGTACAGCAGAACACTGATTGAAAACCACTGTACCAGCTAACAGAAGATTAAGACATCTGCACAGCTCTAGTAGGACAGGATTCAGTCATATCAAAGTGTGGTCATACATATGGAAGTACTACCAAGAACTGAAATATTTAAGTCACCCTTCTTTGTGTGTTCTGCAGCCCTTTTTCCTGTAACTATTCCTCTATGCACATGGTCTGGTGCACTAAAGCATTTTTTCCAACAGCAACATCACATAATTGGCAAATACAATGCCAGTAAAAATCAGTAATGTGGACAAAGTCAGGATTTGATATTCCAACCAAATTCCACTGACCAGCATTTTTGACAGACACAATGCCATATCTACAGCTAGCAACATTACCAAGATTTCTGAAGCATTATTTATTTGATCTCACTGAAACTGTACTTAAACCTTGTACGGCACTGCTTCAGATTCACCATTTAGAGACATCCAATGCCAACAACAGTATACCCCACTATAGACAAGGCCACTGTGAGTTAGAGTTCTGTGAATTAGCAGATAGGTAAATACATTTTTAGAATAAGGCAACACCAGCAAACTTCCGTCTGCTGTATTTGACAGCTGCAGTTAAAATTTTTGTTCTGAAAATACCTGGCGTTATACAAATAATGAAGCCTCAGCTATATACAACTGTATGCATATATGCATAAAATGCAGGGAAAAAAGTCATTTGTATAATACGATTTCAACTTCATGCTCAGACTGCGTTATTTCAGCAAAATCATTTTTATTGAACCATAATAAATCAACTGAAATTATTGTGCTGGTCAAGTCACTTGAGAGCCGTGTTATACAGGGTATTAGGTAAAGGTACAAGCAATTCCTTTACAATCAACTGCTTTCAAACGGTTTATATTAGTGGTTCCCAACGTGGGGTCTGCACAGCCCTGGGGGGCTGCAGAGTGGCTCTGGGGGGGCCACGGACAGGCTGGGAGGGGCTAGACGTCTCTGGTGGCCACAGAGACCCAGGCTTCCGGCTGGCAGGGAGCCTTCCCCAGGCACAGAGCTTTAAAACTCCTGTGCCCTGAGCATGCTTAGAGCATGCTCAGGGAGACCAGCCTGGGGGTTGGCTCTGGTGGCCAGGTAAGGGGGCCTGGGGGCTGGGGAACCAGTAGAGGGGGAGGATGGGCCAGCGGATGGGGAGGCAGAGGGCAATGGACGCGGCAGCCCCCACTCCCTGGTAGGGGGATGGTGCCATAGTGGCTCCCAGGCCAGCAGCCATAGCTGTGACAGCCCCTGCTCCCCTGCAGGAGGATGTGGCCATGGCAGCTCCCGGGCAGGCAGCTACAGAGGCAGCAGCCCCCTCTCCCTGGCAAGAGGCTGGGGCCAGGGTGTCTCCCCGGGCAGGGGTAGGGGGTTATAGCCACAGTGGCACCCACTCCATGGCAGGAGATTGGCATGGGCCAAATTCTGTCTGAGGCAACAAGGGCACCCTGAGGGGCCGCAAGAGTTTTTTTGGTTAGAAAGGGGTCCGCAGTCTTAAAAAGGTTGGGAACCTCTGGCTTACATCATTCCACTCTGGGCTGAACGTTGGAACAGAAACTTTTGAGGTAATAGTTTTAAAAAAAAAAAGCATTTTAAAATTAGCAGAAGTTAAATTATAATTTTCCTAAGAGACCAGCTGTTTTGAAGGAGCCTGGAAACAGCTCAATTAAAATTCCAGTACAGAAATAACCCTGAAAAGGTATGCTTTGTCACAGTTCACAACAGAGAGAAAAGTAACATTTTTCAGAACATTACAATACATTAGCACCCAGTGCAAGGCAAGAATGAGGCAAGTTTCAACATGGAGTTATCCTTACTTGAACCAACATCTTAAATTTTCTGGATTTGTTCTTTCCCTTCTATGGCTCTACCTATTAGCATCACCAAAAACTGCTTTTGCAGATTTGTTTAAAGATGACTTTTTGTCTAATACTTTTAAGACAGTTAAGTAAATGTAAAGTCTCTAAATATTAGGTACTTTCTTCTGAAGGAATTAAAGTAAAGGCAATCGTAAAGACAATGCTCCTATTAAGTCACACCTTTACTATTATAATATGGTTATGAGAAGAAGATAACCCCTTAATAAAATTGTAGAAAATGCCTATCAAAGTCTTTTCTACTAGCCTTTAGTTTTTGACATTTAGTATTCTGAAAATGAATATTAAGATATTTTAAACGTAGCAGAAGCCTCATGGAAAGGTATTGAGCATATTTGCAGGTTTTCTCTATCTCCATTTTTATCAATGAAGAAGTGTGTGAAAACAGGACTTTTGTTTTTATATCTTGTTTCAAATACAAACAATATAATTCATTCTCTTCATATACAACTTTTTAACATCAGTAATGAGCAAACACAACAATATGCACAAGCAGTAGTTCAGACAAAACTGATTACTATTTACAAGCAATATTCCATCACAAATACTTCAGAGAAAACTATTCATCTTACCCATTCATATTCTTATACTGCACTCATGCTAGCAACTAAACATCTAGTAAGATTCACAGAGTTAAAACAGTCAGCCAAAGAGGTTAAGCTAGCATTAATTTTATATTGGGCTCCCTGCTCTCTCTGAAGCATTTCTACAAGGTGTGGGTGAGAATATAGTGTTACAGCTGACTGCTCGCATTAGATCATTAGGGATTGGTAGATCATAGGACTAAGTGTGAACAACAGTATTTTTTAAAAATGATGAATATGCTTCACCATGGTCAAACAACGTAGGTTTGCAAAACTGTGTATTATTTTTGGCCACATCTTAAAGAAACTACCTTGTGCACTATTCAGAAACCAAAACAGCCAGGCAACATGACTGCGGCAATTAAAACAATTTTTCTACATGGAAAAACAACCATTAGTGAATTATTTATGTACTTCAGGCTCCCTTATGCAATAAATGTCATTTTCCTGAAAGTTAAATCACTAGTGCCTCTTTGCGTTCTGCATTTCATCACCCACTGCCATCTGTTTTGTTATCTGCAGGTACTTCTGAGACACCTGTTCCCTTTCTATTCTATTCCCCTTCCCTGCCCATCACAGCCTGCTCAGGAACAGTCAGACCTAGTAGTCAAGCCAGAGTCTGAAGTTATGAGACATGAGTCAGGAGGGTCAGGATACTGGAGACCAGAAGGAGAAAAACTGAATATGAGAATCATGTGTCAGGATACCAGGAGGTCAGATGCATGAAACAAACTGGAGGTCCAGACCCACCAGTCAGAAGCTAGGAGGCAAGCAGAGTCAAGATGCTGAGAAATCTCAAGCAGCAGGATGCACAAGGCACAGTCAAAAGCAAGACAGAGGCCAGGTGTCTTGACAGCTTCCTGTTTCTGCTGCTCGTTTCAGCAGAGTCAGGTCAACCCCTCTGGGGCTCTGCCAATGAGATCTCAGGAGCAGAGCCTCATTGGAGTTGAGCTTCATGGGTCTCAAGTAAGCCATCGTCAGCAGGTTACCGGCTGCAGTGTCGCTGCTCCCACAGACCCGACAGCTCTTAGTTCAAGACTCATGGATCACAATACCCTCTACTGAAGAGCTTCTGTTCACACCCTTCTGGCTTCTTTCTATACAAAAGATTTTGGAAAAATGTCTCCCAATAGTTCAGTTCCATCAGTAGTAGGAGTGGTGGAAGAATTTGTTTAGAACGCCAGCAATTCCACACTACACTGAAAGCAGTTCCAGCCTGGAGGATCTGCTTGGTTCTTGAGGACATCTGAGCTGGTTAATATAAAATACTGGTGCTTCCTACTTTTGTACTGTCCTTTACCTGACAGTGGAAGCCAAGGTCTATAAAACACCTTTCAATATGGGTGACCAACTAAAAAAGCTAGGGTTCTGGACAAACTTAAGTAGGATTTGTATACAGCGAGTGGAGAGTCTATATTTAATCAGGAAGCATTACAACTCATCTGCTTGTGTGTCCAAACTTTTACTTCTTATTAGAGCAGGCCCTAGCAGTCACCCAAAGCACTCATTCCCTTCAACTCCCCCAATAACTTTTTGTATATAGCCCAGTTTTTGCCTCTGGATACCCAATAGTGATGTGATAATATGACAACTTTAGATGCTATGCTCACATTAGACACTAAAGTGATTTAATTAAAAAATAGCTCATTTGATTTCAGACTGCATGTCAGAAGATATATACTTGTTATTCCAAAAGCATGAATGCTGTATAAAATGCTTTTATCAATTCTATAAACTTCTGTTTTAGAGCTCAGAGCACTTGCTAAACAGCCAACTAGCAACTAGCATTGCCCCCTTATCAGCTGATTTTATGATCATCCACTGGTATTTGAGCTTTATACAGTTACCCTTAAACAAAATTCCACCAGTTTCATGCTTTGTATTCTCCAGATTTCAATGCAGCAGGAATTTTTTGTTCATATACTCTCTCAAATGAGCTTCAGTACAAGTACTTCTGTTGTAACACCCCACACATTAGGGTTCTATAGAAATCAGATTTATATAGCAGGGAATATAATCTGAAAAGCAATGAAGGAGTAAGACTGCCTCATACAGAAATACAGCTTTTTATCTGGACAAAACATGCTTAAAATTATTTTTACCCCTTCCTTGAGACTTTGCCTGGAAGCCAAGGAATGTGCTTGTTATAAATGGCCCTTTATAACTGAGCTCAATAGCATTCTAGATGCTGAGAGAAGTAGTCTCATTAAAAAGAGAAACTTGTGGCAAGACTTCAACTGTACTAACTTCAACTAATAACCAGCACAATATTTAGGGACTGACAGAAAATGTTCATTTTGCAATTCTTTACATTTGCAGTATCTGTCAATTCTCAGCCTGCAACTGAATTCTTGCCAGTCCAACAATGCATGCATTTGAACAAGATGCCAATTATGTTTTCAGAAGAGGAAACAGGAAACAAACCTTCTGAATTATTTCAGGAAGAGAGGAATTACACAGCAAATACTCAAATGTAATTAAAACAGTTTCAACTAACACAGAAACAATCAGCCTAAGTCAGTGTTCTCAGATGGTTACCTATCCAAAAGTGTGAAAGTAATTTTGTACATTTGTTGTCTATAGTAAAAGTCCATGATGTTTCCACAGCTGAATATTAAAGGTCACAAAATATCCAAGTTGAATGCACAAAACTTCAACTCTGCTCTTCCATGCACACATTCTACTAAATACAAAGCAACACACTGTTTTTCAAATATTGTATAACCACTTTTTTCCCCCTGCTGCTTAGATACATGCAGGCTATTTTACTACTCTGTATATCTAAATTAAAATGTCCATGAAAGTTCTCCTGCCACATTCACTGTCTTTCCTTCAAAGTTGCAAACTGTATGTTTTATCTGAGAAAGAAGATTAATCAAGTAATTAGTATGTAATGGGCAAATAGTTAAAGTTGCAAGTGCTTCTTTAACTATGGACATTTTAATACCCGAGAGCTTAACTATATATTCTTAAAGGGGACTAAAGAATGGATCACGTGCCCTATGCTACTTCTTTATGATGTATAAAGAAGGCCAGAAAGATTACTACTATGGATCCTCCAGTCACTACACACACACACACACACACACACACACACACACACACACACACCCTTTTGATTTAGGAACTTCTCCAGTCAAATTCTGTTTAGGCCGAGATGCTGAACTAACAAAACAGTGATATTACAAGAGATAAATGTGAAAGTTGAACTAAGGCCATGCCTACACCACAAACTTTGGCAGCCAGCATATCGCTCACATGCGTGCATATATGCTCTTCAGTTCAGTTCAGCACCGCATGTACTCACCAAGACCGTGCGTTGATGCACTACGCAGCAAACCAGAGGCAAGTATCTCAGTTTATAACTTGCCATCACCCAGCAGAATGTCTTGGATGGCGGGACAGAAATAAGTTGCACACGGATGACTTGGAAGAAGGAGTAAAGTTCCAATCACAACTTTTCCCATCGTGTAATGCCACTGATATCCAATAATTTTCTTGTCTCCACCAAACCACATGGGACTTCTCACAGTCCACCATCTCTGACAAAAGCATTGCATTCACACAGCTCTGTGATACTGTCATGAACATTGCAAACACATGACGAATGATCCACCAACATGTGTAGAGTCTCAAGATGAACTATGACAGAGGTGTCAAACATGCACCCTGTGGACCTCTTCCAAGAAGCCCGTGATTGCACGCTGTGGGACCACATTCTCTCCTTATGGGGGAGAAGGAGTGTCTTACATACCCAGCGTTGTGTGATGCTGCAAGAGGGTTGGGTCTTGTGACATCAGGAGTGCCAGGTATGCAAGACCACGCTCCAGGAGACCACACTCTCCCTACCAGAGAAACCGAGTGTGGTATCGTGGAGCACAATCATGCATACACAGCACTCCATGATGCCATGAGAGTACCCTTGTATGTATGGCCCATTTGAAGTACATTTAAGTCAAATCTGGCCCACCATTGCAAATGAGCTTGACAACCCTGAACTATGACAATGGGAACATGATTTTTGAGGAGGACAGATTGTTGTGGGATATAACTAAAAACAATTCAAGGGTGGTGGCAGTATTCATGGAGCAGCTTTGACAGTATAACACCACTCTCAGGCCCAAGAAATGAAAACTGACTGGGGGGATTGCACCGTAACAGGTTTGGGATGACCAGCAATAGTTCTGGAACTTTTGGATTCAAAAAGTCCACATTCTTCGATCTCTGCACTAAGCTCACCCCAGTATTCCAGTGCAAGGACACCAGCACTGACAGCTGAAAAGCAAGTGGAGATCACCCTGTGGAAGCTTGGAAAAACATATTGCATCACAGTGGATGATACAAGCGTGCAGAGGCATTGATTGTCTCCTGCCATGCAGAACTGTGATTCTCAGTAATGTGTGGGAAATAGTGAATGGATTTACAGCACTCAGTTTCAATAAATGGCATGCACACCTCATTCTGGCAACAGCCCTCCCTTCCACAGAGTACATCAGCTGAAAGGGTTACTCATTTATGGTTACACAACCACAGCTGGATTAACAAGGATAATCCCCAACAGTGGTGGCAGATCAGAGAATTTACATGATGCTTGCATTTTTAAGAACACAGGACAATTAAAAAAATGCAAACAAGGACATTATTTCCCTCAACCAGCAGATTACCACTAGCAATATGAAATGCCACAGCGATTCTGGGAAACCCAACCTATTTCTTGCTACTCTGACTCATGAACCTGTACATTTCCCATCTTGACAACACCAAGGAAAGATTCACATACCACCTCTGCAGATACAGAACGACAGTTGAATACGTTTGTGATAGATTGCTTGGACATTAGCATTGTGTACTCACAAGAACAGATCTTCACTCAAGATGTGTGTAATGTGTTAAAACTAAAGCAAGGCATTTTAGTTATCAAAGAACAAAATAATTCTGAGAAGCATACTTTTCTAAATTTATTATAAAGCCTTCACCCACTTCAGCAAGACACCATGTATAAGGTCCAGTCCCCAAAACAATGAATAAGAACTTAAAAATAGCGTAGAACAAAGGTTGAGATTACATTTATTAAGTGCCACAAAAGCAACACTATGAACTATCCTCCCAAATAGATGAAATTCTCATACTTCATATTTCTTTCCTGATGAAAAATGTCATTGTCATTGCTAGTTTTTGTGTGGCAAGCAACAGGAAGCTCTTCACGCTAGTCCTCTCTTTAGGAAACAGAGTCACACTCTTATGCCAAAAGAAGCCCTACCACTGCTTGACTGAGAAAGACAATGGATTGTTTTACACAAATGCATGCACGACTTGTCTACTTTAGAGTGTGTTTTGCATTAATTGGCTGCCCAAGCATAAGTGTAACACTGTGGGGTCTTGGCTCAGTTCCAGCCTGGAATATGCAGCACCAATCGAGCTAGTCCACTGCACTGGTAAGCACAGTTCATACTGTTCATCTTCACTACATTGGCACAAATGACTAAAACAACACAGAAAAGCTCCCAGCTAAGGCTTATTTCCAGTTCCCCTAAATTCAAGTGTAGGTACCAAAACCAAAACCATTAAAGCAAGATACCTATTACCCACATAGAGTGTAATGGGTAAAGTGGCTGGAGACAGGCAAAGCTTAAACCATTTACAGATCTGTAGCTCAAAATCAGAACTCTGGATCACACTTCAAAAATAAGTTAGCTAGTGCAGTCTGTGGAACATTTCTGGATTGCTTTATCAAAGCAAAAACACTTTCTGGACCTATCTACCTGAGTCGCCTACAAGAGTAGTACCATGCGGCACATATTGCATGCAAAAATCTATTCTAGCTGTAAAGGAATGGGCAGATGCTGAAGCAGACAACAGCAGTTGGCTACTGCTGCTACCTGGGAATTAAGCAGCTTTAAGGATCCACAACGATGACACCCAGTGAAAGCCTTGACAAATACAGACATTCAGTAAAGCGAGCCTCTTGTCTGTTTTCATGAGAACAAGTCCACAGTGGTAAATTACTGAAGTTAGTACATAGACTGAAAAACCATAGCATGAGTCTACAGATATACATTTGCGATTCCCCACCCCCGTGTATAGCTAAATCACCCTAGTGAAAATAGGACTGTGTGTTCATAGCAGCTACCCTATTCTAATGACAGTGCTCTAGTCCAGGTGTTCCAGTCACACTGTCTTCTGTGCATGTATTTACAACAATCCCAGAAACAGCCACCTAAATCAGTAACTTCTGGGACATTTGGAAAGTGTTTCTGGGAAAAAGGGTTATACTTTCATGTCTCTCTCGTGTCCTCAGCTATGCTGCTTGCAGTTCAGCTGGACTCTAAGATCCGGCCCAAGAATTCCAAGTTTCTAGTTCTCAGTCAAAAGGTGTTAAGCTTGTGCCATATGTCTGAACAGGATGAGGAATCTGCAGCAGCCGGTTTTTTGGTTTGGGTTTTTTTGGGGGGGTGGGGGGGGCTTGTACTGGTGATGAAAAAGTTGTGCCATAGAGGGGGAGGCAATAGTGGTGTTCATCTACACATTGGCCTTCATAAGATGAGGTTTAAGCAGTCAACTAGTATAGCAGGGAAGCTACTGGTAAGGCTCTGAGTGAAGGGCCTAGATCAATGGTTCCCAACCTTTCCAGTAACAGCACACTTCAGTGAGACAACTCCATGGCACGCCCACTTTTTTAAGCTAATTGATTGCTCATAAACATCACATTTACTTACATTTACTAACATGACAGTCTTATTAGAGAGGTTTGCAACACAGGGCATACAAGATAAAGAAGGATCAAATGCTTTAATGTTTCCAATCCATTGGGGAAAAAACACAATCTCAGTTTTGCCCTTTGGCCATCTGCCTTTAGAATGTTCACATGCACTTTTAATGTGATGATTAATTTTCACAAGTTTCAGGAGCTGTTATTTTGGTTGGATAGAACATTAAGATGAAACAATGTTTTACATTACCTTTGTACAAAATTTCACAGCAAACTTGGACAGCTCTCAAGGCACACCAGTGTGCCCCAGGACACTGGTTGAAAACCAGTGGCCTAGACACTGGAACACTTTTCCCCTGATCTGAAGCCAGCTACAGCCTATTGATTGTCTCAGCACACTGCTAAGGACTAGTGCTCTCCCATGTTTTTGAGAACAAGATTTTAAATAGGATAAAGCTGGGAAATTTTTTCCTTTATTAACCACAACGTGCAGAAGGTAGAGTTCCTTCCAGTTTCTATGATTCTTGTAATTCACCTTAGAGTTTACATACATGAGCCTATGATGAAAGATAGTCTTCTATATGATGCCAGATCCTGCACTAACTGGAACTTTGCCAATTATTTAAAGGGACACAGAAACAAAAAAACAAAAAACAAAAAAAAAAAGTAACTGGAAAAGTAACTTCTTCAATTTCTTAATTTCCTGCTTTGTCAGGAAAGCAGAAGCAAAAAAAACTACTCAAAAATATCAAACTGATGAGCAGAATGGCTAGCCTACAGTAAATTCTTTGTTTATAGATTAACATTTACCTGACTAATAGGAATAAGTCTAATTTACATGAAGGATAGCAATCTGTGTTGGGGTAACAAAGTCAAAGGATACATATTGGAATAACAGTGAATCTCAAGTTTGGTAACAGCAATACAAATTTTTATAAATTTCAATCAATATGTTAACAAAAAGGATTTTCATTCCTTCCATTTAGCAAATTGGCTAGATAGGTTAACTGATTGATACTTCTTTTCCATAACTGACCATAAGCTTTTACTGATTATAAAAAGGTATAGTTTAAAAGTGCAGAAAGTTCTTGAATAATTTCCCTCTCTTCTCTTGTTCCATTTCAAAACATAGAACACACCATTCTTTCTGTTTATGATGAGGAAATAGGTCATCATTTTGTATATAGCTGTCACTGAAAGTTTAAGCTGTTAGAGCTATTGGGAAGTCTGATTATGCTTACTTGCATTATCAATTTTTACTTCCAATTCCTTAGGCAAGCAATAAAAATGCTGCAACTTGTCCAAAAGGCTTTTTATTTTTTTTGGTTAGCAATCCAAAACTGTAAATATCAATCAGAATTGTGTTTTAACTTAAGTTTGTAAATTACTGTACGATTAACAAACAAGTCCTTAGACTTTTTTTTTATTTAAATATGTAGTAGTGCAGAAATAATTTTACTCAGAGCCTCTGCAAGATTGAACAGTGGTCTGCATCAATAAGAAATGTTAACTGCTTAATGACACATTGATCTAAGCCGCTCACTTCACAGGTCCCTAAAGGCTAGTAAAGGTTTCTCCTAGTGTCTATCACAGTTTATACAGTGTTTTGCCAATTTTCCTTACAGTTCTATAAAATTCAGATGAAGGATTTCAATTAAGATTAAAGTTTCAGATTTTACATTTACAGGGACATCTAAATTTTGTATATTGATAAATTTCAGAAAGGTCTCTCACTGAGCTCCCGTTACAATGGCATGGCCTGGGTTTATAAAAAAAAAAAAAAGAAGAAGAAGATGCAAAGGTGTTTCTGCTCCCATTTACAATTGGCAAAAAATGTCTTTGGCCAAGATCAACAGTCACATCACCAATCCACTTAACACTTTATTCCAGTTATCCTGATAGAAACCATATTAACTTGCTTCATTTTTTTTTTTTTTTAAATTCACTGCTTTATAGATAAATGGGTTTTGAAGTAGCAATTCTCTGGCACCCATCTTGTATTTGATGCGCCACATTCACATTTCAACCTTTACCTTGTGGCTAAACCATGGTTTTACTACCATCACTAGACTGAATCAATAACTGGTAACTTTTGTACAAAGTATTGCTGATAATTTGGTAATAAGTCAATCAATAGTGTTTAATACGCTTACCTTGTCATTTGAGTTATCCAGATCTTTTTAAAACTAACTTCTCATGTGGTAGCCCTGGATGAGGACAAGTGTCTTTTAGCACAGAAGACTGATCACTTCCATTAATTCATAAACAAGCAAGGAAAGTACAAAAGTGACCAAAACTGGAAGACTGTGATATAGCAGAGGCATAACTGAAGGAAATCTTGACATCGTCAGAGCTCTCTTAAGATTCTGCATTCTAATATATTAGTGGATAACGAAACAAAGAGGTAAAAAAATTGCCAGGTCTTTGTCCTTCAACAGAACACAATTCAAAGCAATAATTTAAAGCTGAAGTTCCGCCATGTATTTAGTTTTCAATTTGAAGTATTTTATATTTTCAACCTATTTTCTGCATCTAGGGTGTCTGATCAGGATCTATCCAGATTTCCATCACCTCTTTCGACATTCACTTCCAAAAGCTACTGCAGAACGAATACACAGGGACAGGGGAAATCTAGCAGTTTTACCTCTTGATCAGTAGATATAATCAGGAAGTTAAATGGCTAAATCAGGACTCGACAAAATTGGCTCCCAGTTAGGCACCAGCAGTTTTATTTTCGACTGCCAGAGGACATTCCTCCACTTGAGTTTCTGTCACAAAGCTAGGAGCCAGGCTATAAAACCTGATGCCACAACATGACAACCTGACTTCCAGGTTTTGTCAAATGCTGGGCTAAACAACTTATTTCAGTAGTGTTTAGAAGCTCACCATGAGTTCTATATTAAGCAGTGAATCGAGAACCCTTTCTGATTCTGCTATTATTGTCAGCTCAACACCAGGAGCAGGACTTTATGTCCTTTACCTATGACAAAAATAACTAGGCCTTTGTAAATCTGTAGTATCTCCAGAACTGTGTGCTTACAGAGTGCTACACAGTTCTGATTTAAGTATGTCCTTAAAAACATTTAAATTTAATGCAGAGGAGCAGCCACAGGTGAGCCAGGGCTCACCTACTTGGAGATGAGGCCAGCCCAACACAGTGCCCACCAGTGGTGCAACCTTTGCCGCCGTAGCCACAGGCAAAGTTCTCAGAGCACAGAGCTGTCAGGCCTCATATCTTTACCTCTCCCAGACTGGAATTCTGCAATTCTCCCACTCAGATGAGGCCCCGAAAGGAAATACTCTGTATTGACTACATTTACCCAGCATATCTGAGCATGATCGGCACCCATAGGTCTTTCCTCTGGGAGACTGAGCAGTAGCGAACATAGTGGTCACACAGCCTTCTTAAACGAGATTATTGTTTTACCTTAACAGCAGAAAGAAGGCATAACAAGACAAATGGATTTTAAAAACCAGTCTCTATGCATTACATCTTACATCAAGGCTTATTATCCTCTGCTGGAAGCCTAGGAAAACCTAATTTCTTCAGAATCACCACAGGCTAACTGAATCTCTCTCCAACATGTGCCTCCTCCCTTACAGTCTTTTTATCCAAGCTGAGTTTTTTCATCATTCCTGGGACTTTCGGTCCTGCTGTTCAAACAAATCTCATGGCCTCAGTGAGTGATCAAGCCTGTCTCCTCAGGGCCAATATCCAATAACAATCCCCAAGCGTTTGCTAAGGGTATCTGATATGAAGTCATTGTTTCAACTTCCTGCCTTTCCCAACAGACTTATTTTAATCATTATAGTCATACAGTAAGTATCCTGACAACCAGGCCAACACAGGGCATCAATAAATTATTTAACAGCCCCACGTCCATCAAGGGAAGCTTAACTAGAACCTAGCCAAAATACATCCGCTATATAGCAAGACTGAGAATTACATTCCAGCTTTACTCCTAATATCTATATTTCTAAGATACATACATTTCAAGTGTTTGGCAAGTGTTCCCAATTCAAATAAGTATCAGAAAAAGTATTTTCATGTCTTAAGCTGTACTTATGCCATATTTACTATGAAGATATCAGATGCCAAAATTAGAACTGCATTTGATTTCACCTAAAGCAAAATTTAACTCTTCTAGACATGAAAGTTGGTCAGATCCATCATTACAGCAGTTAGAGTAGACACCTTTTTGTAAATAAGCAAATAAAAACTTGAGCAAATAATCTTTCCGGAGTTTTAGCAATGGTATCTAATATTTCTTCCAACTCCTCATCTACATATGGCTTCCTTAATATGTCATATTTTTAGCTGTAGGTGTAAAAACCTCATGCACATACTTTTGATGTTAAAAGCCAATTACACTAATAATGTAACAGTTTCAAATTATACCTTGGAAGCTGTAGGAGTTATCCATTAAAAACATTTTCTACATCAAATACCTGAAGTTTGAAAGCAGAAAAGGTCACAATCAGATATTTGCAGACAGTAACATATATACAAGAACCAGACATACAAGCAGAAGATCTTGCAGGAAAGTGGGAAAAAAGTTTGAGGAAAAGGGTGCCAGGGCAGGTCCATAGCAGTGATGCACCCCTCCTGTGTGCACCTTAAGAAATCCACATAAGACGTACAGCTGCTTTAAGCAGAGGTCCAGAGGTATATGCAGAGTGCCAGACCGAAAGGTGAGAGGAGGGTGAGGAATCAGCAGGTGACAGCAACCTTTCCTCTCTCCTCTGCAAAACCAAGGTCCCTGCTCTGACTGAATTTATGAACTCTGGACAGATACTTTCACCAAAGGCATCCTACCCCCTCCTAAGCTTTACAGCAGCAGGCCTTCCCTCTTCTGTCCGACTGCTGGTCTGCAAGAGAGGTCTCCTTCTGCAAAGCACAGGAAGTCCCCACAAGGCAAGGAGCATGGCTGAGGGCTTGGATTCAGCAGTAAGAGTCTTATATCAAGTTGCTTCTGAGAACAGAGAATGGGAGACACCCGCAGAAGAGAAAGCCTGTCCAACAGAACAAAGCAGTTAAGATTCAAACACTGGGGAACAGCACATGCTTAAGAAATCCTTACGTTACAAGGTCTATCCTCATAAATGAGCTGCAACCACAGCAACTATTTTGGAAAATATTTGGGGCACAGTGGATAGGCCAAATGGCAAAACTATGTATTCAGAGTGTTCAGTACCAGCTATAAACCAGAGAAACCTTAGATGAGCTGAGTGTATGGATTATCTGAAAATAGACATCTTTTCAGTCCAGGGCTGAGATCGAATATCTTCATTGTAGCTCAGGAATGATAGCAGTTAAGATGACCATTTTGAATTTTTGAGCTCTGATGTACTTGCTGAGAGATCTGAGTCTAGGATTGGTCTCCACCCACCATTTCTGTGTGAGCAAGTAGTTTGAATAAAACACCCTCCTCCAGCACTGGGGAGGGACCCCCTCTATGGCTTCTAGCAGGAGAAGGTGCATAACTTCCTGTTGTAGGAGGTGCTCTTGGAAGGAGTCCCTGAAGAGGGACAGGGTGGGTGGATATGAAAGGGATACAGTAGCCCTTCTTGATGATTTCCCATTTATCAGTGGTAATTGCTGCCCATTTGGTGAGAAACGGACATAAACGGTAACCAAAAGTTGTCAACATTCCTGTTTGTGGGAGGTATCTCAAATCCTCTACCATGCCTTCAAAACTATTGTTTAGAGTGAGCAGGCTGGAAGGAGGTAGATGGTTATCTGATCCTTTGTGGGTACTGTTTCTGCCTGTAAGAATCATAGGGTCTCATTGAGAGGATGCAAATTTTCTCCTCTGTTAAGGTTGGAACCTTCCCTATTTGAAGGATGGAGTGTATATGCTGAGGGTTCTTAGCATTGCCCTAGAGTCCTTCATGGAGTGGAGAGTCTCTCTGGTCTTTTTAAAGAAAAGTTTGTCCTTATCAAAAGGTTAAATCTTCCACCTTTGTTTGCATGTCTTTCAGAATACCCAAAGATTGGCATCATAACTCAAAGTGCACGGTTACAGCTGTCACTGTTGTGCTAGCTGCAGTATCTGCCACATCCAGTGCCACTTGCAGAGATGTCTGTGCAATTAACTGACCCCTCTCTATTAAGGATTTTAAATGTGGCTGTTTGTCCTCAGATAAGTATTTCTTTAATTTTGTCATAATTGTCATGGTCATACTTCACCAGTAACACATTGCAGTTTGCAACTACAAAATTGCAAGGTCACTGAACAGTATACTTTGCATTCAAGTAAATCTAGGCTTTTACTGTCCTTACCCACTGGAGCTGATGTAGCATTTTGTCTGTTTCTATGATGCACCATACCCACTACTGATGATTTGGGGGAAGGCTGGATGAACAGGAAATCCATGCTCTTTGCTGGGATGTAGTTACTTCCTATCAGCTCTTTTGCAGGTAGAAGCTTTTGTCTGCCAAATGGTATTAAAAGGTTGTAATATGGTATCATTGACTGGCAAAGAGTGTCACAAGGTGCACATCCATGCTCTCCTACGTTATGATCTGTGTAATTTTTCTGTTCGAGTCATTTTAAAATTACATTGCAAAAGTGAAGCCAATTACGCCATGCATGGTTCCCTTCTGAATGCTCTATCTTATTGTTAGTGTGTCATGTGTCCTGCAGCACCATGCAAGCGTACAGGGGTGAAGCATGTTACATAGCTGAGACCCTCAGGACTTCCTCTCTGAGGATGCAAAATTACATGTCAAAGGAAATGCAAAATTTAGCTGCCCAACTCAGGCAGAAGTAGAGAGAAACACACAGCAGCACAGAGAAGGAGGGATGGAGGAGGATAAAAATAGGAATGCAGACACTTGAAAAGAGACAGAAGCTGCTGGCTTTTTGGCCAGAGACACTCTATCTTGACACACCTACAAGAAGAATCAGACCCTCTCTAGAAATAGGCAAGAATGGCTGCAAACCATCACAGCCAGACCTGGGGTGAGATGAGTATAATTGTAACAGAGTTAGTGGGATAATGCAGCTCATAGCCTTTGTTTTTTATTGTGACTACTTCTGACTGCTTTATTAAAAGACTGTGCATTGATTTCCTACACATGCATTTAAAATCATGCTCTTCTCAATAAGTTAGTATTTGTTTTATCTGAACCTGTGTGAACTTCAGAAGGTGTGAATCAGAGTAGCTGGGCATGATCCATTTCAATGTTGAATGAACAGACATAAGTATATGGTGATTGGAGAAGGATCCCAGGCCCTACATGACAGAAGTTCCCACTGTGATATCAGGGGTTGGGGGACCATCACCTGAACAGCCAGAGGGCGTGCACTCACTGTCTGCAACCCAGGAGGTTGATGTGGACTGATTCAGGAGTTAGTAATCACCTGGTAAAGAGGGTAAGTCCAGGGGGAGGGTTCGGTATCACAGCAGCACACTGGACCAGATCCAGGGAGCAATCTGTCATAATGTGATTTTAGTATTTGCAGCTATATGGAGGATCTGAAGTAGTTTGTGTTGGGTCTCCAGCACTTCCTGTAAGGGTACGTCTTCACAGACAGCCACTCAAATAGCTCCTGAAATCGCTTAAAATCATCTGCCAAGGTTAGAGCAGCAGATGTTTCAGTTTCACTAGGAAAAAAATGAAAAATTATGCAGAGGAGAAATATCTTCTATTATTTCCTCTTCCGAGTCATCTAGAGGTTTCTCTTCAACCTGTGGTGATGGGACTGTGTTTGATTGTGCCTGATGTTGACAGCATATAGTATCAAGACTCTTGAGTATGCTTGACTTTGTTGTGGTGTGGACCTTCGAGGATATCTGAGTAAGGATCTTCATCTGCTCAATCCATTCCTTCACTGGTTTTCTTCATGTGAGCTAGTGATTTTAATGATGTGATGGAGGCTGCTCTTTCAGAAGAAAGAGATGGAGAGAAAGCTGCTGCTTGAGAAAACCCCTCACCATTGCTGGATAGTGGAGCTGGAATGCGAGATATAAGAGAACAAGATCCCTACATGCATTGTGATCTCTGTGTAGCACATAAGGGAGAGTGCAGAGGCATTATTTTCTGTGTGTGGGATAGAGAATATCTGATCAATGCCAATGGTACAAATCTTGGGCACTCTTTCAGTAAGGTCGTCAATGCCAAAGACCTTCCATGCTGCTTTGGCAGAGCCAGAGATGGCACTGATGATGGCATGGAGTGTAGAGGCAAGTGCACAGGTACAAACTTAGGTTCCATCTTGGCTGGCACCATCTTTCAGTTTAGTGCCAAAGAGGCATTCTTTTTCATGGTACCAGTAGTGGTAGATGTGAGAGTTATGTTGGCCTTTGAGGTCAATGGTACTGGAGGCAGAGACCTAGCTAGCAAGCACTTGCTTTTAAGTGTATCTTGGCTTGGTGATGTTGCAGCTCTCTTCCCTGTAGTAGGAAGACTGGGCAGTCAGTGGCTGGTCACCCTTTGCGGTCTGAGAATCAGACGCAGGCTGCAAGGATATCTCCATTAAATGGAGTTTAAGGCAGAGCTCTCTATCTTGACGAGTTCTCACCTTTAGCTTTGAGCAGTACATGCATTTCAATGGTATGTGGCTCCCCCCTCGACATTTGATGCAGAGAGAATGTCTGCCTGAAATCAGCATTGCCCGCTCCAAGATTTGCAACTCTTGCAAACTGGTAAACCAAGTAATTTTGGTAAGAAGAGGATAGCAGTATTCAATAAAACTAGTATAACTCATTTTTTAAATGAACTCTCTATACTTACTAATAACTAACTATGACTAAAGCTATAACCTGTTTTATTTCAATTCTTCATGGAGTGGAGTGCTGCTGGGCTCCATCTCTGGCCAGAGTAATTCAGAAGGAACTGGGAGGGTGTTGGGTAGCACATACAACAGCTGGCACGCTTACAGCATTGCAAGACACATTTGCACATATGCAGCCCTCATGGATACAGCTACACAAGTCTCCAATCAACGGTGCTGGGGCAAGCTAACACCTGAAGTGGGGCACCCACAGGGACAACATTCAAAGACCTACTGCTAATTTGGCCTGACTCCGTTAAAAAAAAAAAAAAAAAAAAAAAGACGACGAAAAAGAAGTTGGTTGAACAAGGAACAGGCCATGTCCAGGCACTATACTTCGTTCCCTATGGGGGGCAGAGAGAAAGAGGCAGGGGAGAAAAAGGGCAGAACCACATTCCAAAACACGGCAGCGCCACGGGAGGTGTGGGGGGTTCATATGAAGGTAAATTAAAAATTAAACAGATACAGAGCAGAACAGACAGAAGAGGACTCTAATCAATGAGCAATGAGGCTCCCGAAATGATAAGTCATTACAAAAACTTCTATGGAAATCACTTGAGTACCTTTGGAAAAGAAGATTGAAAAGTGTTCTCCAAGCCAGGAGCAAACAGCCATCAGTGGACAAATGCATCTTCCCGAAAGCACCAAAAAGATCTGTGAGGGAAGGCTAGTGCAACATTTTGAAACGAACACACAGAGACTGTCCTTAATCATCGTCAAATGAGTAATACCTTCAAGGCAGCCAACCGCCTGATTGCATACAAATTACACACACACACACACACACGGGATTCTCCTCTTGGACTACAAGAGTCTAGATGAAAGTCCTCCACATATACCACATCACGTGTTGAGAAACTGACTGCCAAAAATACTGGGGTGCGGGAGTATGGGGGAGACATTCAAAAACTGTCCAGAGAGCAAAACAGCTGCAGATTTCCAGCTCAACTGAAAACTAAAATTAAATAAAATAAAAATCATTGAAGTTAAACAGCTTGGTCTACCTCATCTGAGTAACGAAACAGCACAAATTCCTTGAGAGGACTTCAAATGTGAAGATGACGACAACTAAAAAGGAATGGCTCCTTTAGAAGAGAAGGACAAGGGAGTGCCTTCTCTAGCCAAGCACACCTCAGTGGTCCCCAAGCATTAAAAAGACAAATAATAGAACAATGGCAAACCCTGTGTGCTCCAATCTACCTTTTAGGCAAAAGCCAATGAGAATCAACCTTCATGACAAAGGTCTGAAACAACGTAAACCTTCATGGTTTGATGGGGAAGGGTCCTCATGGAATAATTAATAGTTAGAAGATAGGAATAAAGGATAGGAATAAATTTTCAGTTTTCACAATGGAAAACTATGAACAGCAAGGTCCTTCAAGGATCTGTACTAGGACCAGTGCTATTCAACATTAAAAAATGATCTGGAAAAATGGTAAATAGTGAGGTGGCAAAATTTACAGACAACAAAGTTATCTATGGTAGTTAAACTCAAAGATGACTGCAAAGAGTTACAAAAGAGATTCCAAAACAGGGTGAATAGGCAACAAAATGGTAGGTGAAATTTAATATTAAGTACAAAGAAATGCTCACTGGAAAAAATAATCCCAAGTATACAAAATGGATCTAAATTAGCTGTTATTACTCAAGATAGATCTTGGAGTCATTGTGGATAGCTCTCTGAAAACGTCTATTCAACATGCAGCAGCAGCAGTCAAAAAAGCAAACAATGCTAGAAACCATTTGGAAAGGGATAAATAAGAGAACACAGCATAACACTACTCTATAAATCCATGGTACTCACACCTTGAATAGCAACTGCAGTTCTGGTCACCCCATCTCAAAATAGATATATTAGAATTGGAAAAGTACAGAGAAGAGGCATGACTAAGAGGACAGAACCACTTTCACATGAGAAGACACTAAAAAGCTTAGAAAAGAGACAAAGAGGAGAGACAATAAGTCTATAAAATCACGAATGGTGTGGAGAAAGTGAATAGGAAAGTATTATTTACCCCTTAACAAAAACACAAGAACAAGAGGTTCCCAACAAACATAAGGAAGTAATTTTTCACACAACACCCAGTCAAGCTGTAGAAACTATGGCCAGGGGATATTATGAAGATCAAAAGTATAACTGGGTTCAAAAAAGAATTAGATAGAGGATATGTACATCAATAACTTTTAGTTAAGACGGTCAAGAATGCAATGCTATGCTCTGCCTCTCTGCGTACCAGAAGCTGGCACCGGACAAAGGATGAATCACTCAGTAATTGTCCTATTCCTTCCACTTCCTCCAAAACATCTGGCCACTTTAGAAAGACAAGATACTGGACTAGATGACTACTGGTCTGACCTAGCATGGCCCTTCTTATGACTTCCAGCCACATAGGGAAGTCAGACTAAAGCAACCACTGAAGAGACTGAAGGCGATGCCACCTTACTAACCAGATAAATCAGCCCCAGCCCTACTCTTCTAAAGGCAAAAATACCAGAGTAAAGCCAGCAACTCCAGAACAGGTGAATGGCATGCCTTTGAATCTCATTTCAACCAGTGCCATAACATCAAGGCAATTATTGGCTAACAGAACCCAGCCCCAATGGGAAAGACCACAGAAGAGCCAGTACCATTTATGCAAGTAGGTCTTATTTCTCCTCAGCCTCCAATCAGTTTTTCCTCAGTTATGCAGAACCAAAAAATTCTACATCTTAAAACTGTGCCCTCTAGCAATTGGTTGGAGATTAGTGGGAGGAAGCACTGCTCTGCCAAGTGGCAAAGTAAAAGGAGTTGCTCTTTGTCCAATCAACCCAAGCAAGCGTTGCTTTCATTTGTTTACAGGCAGGTAAAGAGCATCTATATATGAGCGTCATATGTGACAAGTAGATATTGATGCTTGAAACCAATACAGGAAGGGATTAGCACACACAGCAAGTAAAGATCTTTCACATAGGACTTAGGAGAGAGATTCAAAAATGTTTTAAGACTCAAAGGATTCAACATGTGAGATAAATGGCACCCCTGAAAGACACCTCTGAAGAGCAAGAAGAAAATGAGAGAGGGAGAAGAAACATTCAGACCATGATATATCATAGAAAGGAAGGCAGAAAAAGAATGAAGTAAAAAAAGGAGAGTGTAACAAATGAAGTCCTAAATCAGTTTTTAAAAATAAGCCATAAGTTGACTGGCATTTAATTGTAACAGCGCTTAAAAATAATCTATACTATTTTATTCCTTCAACTTAGGTGTGGAAACACAGGTTATTTCCCTTGATAAATAAGGTTTTAACTTTAAGGCTAGTGCTGCTGGTACATGACATGTAGTGGAGTGCATCCATGTATCCCCAGGTATGCGTCATCCCAGCTCTAAGCAGGGAACCAAGACAGCACTCATGATAGAAAACCAAACCTGACACAACCACTGATCTGTTGAGCAGTGAAGGAACCTGGATAGGTTTATTGCAACACAGCACACTGACAAGCAAACTTATAAGTATGCTTAAAATAAGAGTGTTCTCCATGCAAAAGAACAGCTCTGTTAACAAAAGGATATCATCCCCTAAGCCGGACAAAGTTGTTCCCCTGATGTCCTTTTTTATACATTACTGCAGATAGTTTCATTCTGCCCCTTTGACACCAGTTGCCTTCCCCTTGGCATGTTGTAACTTAACTGATACCCTCGCACTAGATCAGCACAGTGTCAGGATACATCACCATATCAGCACACAGCGATAAGCTATCACGGAGAGCCAGAGAGTGGCTGGATTCAGCCTGGGGAGGGAGTAGGCTCATGTGCCCGGTAGGACTGCATGTACCACCACGCATATTGCAACCTGCAAAAAATTGCCCTAGATGGTTTAGGCAAAACAACTATTAATCAATTCAAGAAGACATTCTATCCATTAAAGCACCATGAGGAGGCCAGGTGTTCCCTGTTATCTCTTTGGTGTTGGGATGTTCTGTTACCTTCTATCTTTAATACATATGTTTAGGTTCTTGCACATAGTACTGTTTTAGAAATATGTATGTGTCTGCAGTATAAGACTGTTACCATACATACTTGCATATAAGCCAAGATTTTTATGCCTGAAAATTGTCTTTAAAACAGGCACTCGGCTTATACGTGGGTCAATACAGCAGACAGCCCCAGCCCAGGAATTAACAGATAAAAGTCTCCAGCCCAGAGCATATACTGAGCATGCTCCAGGCTGGAGCCCCAGGATATGAAGGCACTGATATTAACAAGGATAAGCCCCAAAGCAACAAGATATTTAGCATGTGCTTAAAATTAAGCAGATGCTGAAGCAACTTGTTGAACTGGGGCGATAAGCAATATCGTACATTCCTCTTACACTTGAGCTAATCTACTTAAATATACTTGTATGTTACTTTCTGTCAGGTCAGTCCACAATTTGTCATTAACCCAGCAAATTCAGGAATATCACAAAATTTGTTCACCAGGAGTCAAACCTTACTATGGGAAAACATACTTTTCCCCACTTTCTTTAGAGATTTAAACACAACATATTCTTGTACTACTTACATGATAATAACTTTTAAATACTGTGAGAGATCTGCTGCTGTTTTTCTTCTTGCCTTAAACAGCAATTATGCAGCTTTGACCAGTGACCACAAGCAATCACATGGTCCTATCATTTAAGCAAGATTTGCTTTAATGATTTTATGCACTGCATGGTAACACAAAAGACAGTGGGTGTTCACCTCAGCAGTTTTCTGTCTGATTTCAACCAGGCCCCCACCAACATTGAAACCTGAGCATCTTTAAAACAATAGAGACAGCAATGATTTCCTTCTACTCTGACTGAAAAACTGAATATACAAATTGCTCACTGGAAATTATATTTTGTATAGCCAACATTAAATAAATACCATTCCACAAGGCTTCGGATGCCCCTAAAATAAGAATTATTGCAATTATTATTCAATCATCTTATTCAGACAGAAGTAAAAGTTTACTTATATTTCTAGTAGAGAGACCCTTAGAACTGGTTATATTATGACTGGCCTATCCTATTAAAATTGTTCAAAGTGAAACGTTAGTTCAATTACAACCAAAAGGTATGAGAGACTGCGAAGAGTTCCAGAAGTGTTATTTTAAATCAAGTTTGTAACAGAAGTCCTGTTTAAGTACTAAAACACAGTTCACAGAAGTATCAAACCTCTCTCTCTATAGCACACTTCTTTTTAAGAGACCACACTAACCACAGTGAGATTACATGTGCTGGCATATCTGCATAGGCACAGTCTTAGAAAAAGTGTCAGTTTTGGGTTTCTCCCAATTCCCAAAACTTCAGGATGTAGATTTGAGGAAATATTAAAGACAAGACTTTCAATATGGGTCAACTCTCAAAGCAAATCCATTTTTGGCCCTCCAAGTTTAAGGGCACCTGGGCCTGGTCTACAACTAGCTATCTGTTTAAAAAAAAGAAAAAAAAAAAGTCACCTTCTTTTGACATAACAGTGCTGGTGTGTGCTCCAAAGCCCCCAACTCAACCCCGCCTGAACAAAAACTGCTGTTTTTCCAACAGAATAAGGCTTTTGCCAGCCTAGTTAGAGCCACAGTGTCAATACACGCCACGTCTCCTTACACTGGCAGTGGGGCTGTCTTTGTCAATTTTGTCAACTTGAAAGTGGCACCCCAATCAGCTGGTTCCCAGTCCTGGCTGTGAGCAAGGAAACAATTCTGGACTGCTACAAGCCAGTGTGGCTGAGTCCTAGTCCCAGCAAGGAGCCCTGGCTGCTGCAAGCCAGGAAACTGACAAGGCTGCCACAGCAGGGAGCAGGTGGAAAAGCTCCCCGCGGGGCCTGGGAACTATCCACCCTGGCATCTTGCCCCGCTCCCCACTAGTACTAGAAACCATCCATCCCAGCTTACAGCAACCCCGGCTTCTCGCCCACTCCCCACCAGGACCACAAACCATTCGTTCCAGCTTGCAGCAGCCCGGGCTTCTCACCCCACTCCCTGACAGGACCAGAAACCATCCATCCCAGCTTGTAGCCGCACCAGCTTCATGCCCCACACCCTGCCTGGATCAGGAACCATCGTTTCTGGGTTGCAGCAGCCCAAGCTTCTCACCCACTCCCCACCAGAACCAGGAACCAGCTGTCCCAGCTTGCAGCTGCCCCAGCTTCTTGCCCCACTCCCCGCCAGGACCAGGAATCACCTGCATGCCTTGCAGCAGCCCTAGCTTCTTGCTCTGATACCAGGAGGGAGCAGGGTGAGAAAAATGGGTTGATCTACACTCCCAGCTAGGAGATGAGCCCAGAAGTCTGGGAGCTTCTCCACCTGCTCCCCCCCAGGCAGCCTTCTCAATTCCATGGTGGTTGATTCCAGCTGACAGCAGGGAACAGAAAAGTCCCCACATGGCATCCCTGGGCTCCCAGCAGGAACCGGTGATTACTGGACACCCCACAGGGAGCCAATAGGTTCCTTGAAGAAAATAGAGATAGGGAAAGATGGCACTTTCAACTCTCCACACCGCTCCCTAGGGAAGTGGAAGCTCTCCTGGTGAAGATGCACTCCACTGATATGAACAGGGCAGCATGAACATCAGCCACCACTACAACTATAGCAGTGGCTGTAAGTTGACCTGTACTAAGATGATTAATTTAAGTCAAGACAAGCCCTTGATACACACTTATACAATAAAATTGGCTTACCAGCACAACTCTAAGTGCAGTAGAACCTCAGAGTTACAATCACCCAGGAACAGAAGTTGTTTGCATGCTGAAAAGTTCCTAATTCTGAACAAGACATTATGGTTATTTGAAAAGTTTATAACTGCAGATTGACTCAAATACAGCTTTGAAACTTTACTATGCTGGAAAAAAATGCTGCTCTTCCCCCCCCCCCATCCTTCCCCCCCTCCCCCCCCAAGCTTAGGTTTAACACAGTACTGTAATTTATTTGCTGGGGGAGAAGGGCTGGCTCTCCTGCTGCCTTATTGGGTACTTCCAGTTCCAAAAGAGGTGTGTGGTCGACTGGTCAATTCCTAACTCTGTTGTTTGTAACTTTAACAAACTATTTTACTGTCATATAATTATGGGGCAGGCGAAGAATGTGTTCAACTTTCACTGAACTTAAATGCAAGAAATGCTCAGTTTCAACCCTTTATTAGTATCAAAGCAGCTTTTGTTTAGTCATATCTGATTTTAACAAGAATTTTCACACATTTCTAAGTTTAGAGAACATTAATCATAGATGTTAACCACAGATAAAGTACAAAAGTAATTAATCTAATTTTAGCATCCTCCCTCTGCCAAAGCCTTCTTCTTGATCTGACTGGTCTAAATACATTAAAAGTTAATTCTGTTGACAATCCAACATGTTGCTTATACCTAAAAAACAGAGCAGCAGCTTTCTGCATTTATATTTCATCCTAAATATTACTAATATGAAACATACTCATAAGGAGTTGAATGAATAAGTGGTGTAGCCACAGGTGGTCCTGGGCCCACCCACTTGCCCCTAAAGCACACCTGCCTTAGCCACCATGTCTGCGGGGTGACCCAGCAAACAGCGGCTGCAAGCAGGACACAGGCAACAGCACCTACACCTCTGCCCCATTTGCAGCTGTGGGGCCTGACAGTCATAGCCATTAGAAGGGCTGAGGTGCTGATGCCTCTGCTCTGCTCACAGCTGCAGAGTCCAGCAGCCACGGCTATGAATACAGCGGAGGCACCAGCAAATCTTCTCTGCCCCTGGCCACCAGGCCCCACAGCTGCAAGCAGAGCTGAGGCAACAGTACCGCTGCCCTGGTCGCAGCTGCAGCTGTCAGTAGGCGGGCCTTGGGGCAAGTGTGTGGCCCTGACCCACTCATGGCTATGCCCCTGATTCATTCAGCTCCATCTGAGCACACTTCCTGCCAGTAATATTTAGGATGAAACATAAATGCAGGAATCTGGGGCAGGCTACACTCCTGGAATGAATCCTTAAAATAGTCATCTCTTATATACTCTTAAGAATTTTTTTTTAATAGTCAACTATTTCTTTAACCAAAACATAACAACTAGAAGTTTATCTTTTCAACACAAACTACTCAAAACCAGTCTATGGTCAGCTTCTAAACTATGTAACTGTGAACTTAATTTGAAAAACACAGTTGTGAGATACATCAGCTATATCTGACACTAAAAAAAATTAACAGTAGAACAGGATTCGACAAAATTGCTGCCAGTTTCAGACTGAGACACCCAGCTGGAAAACCTAGTTGAAAAACTCCTGCCATCACTTTTGGCAGTGTTGGAAAGCCCCCCTCCTCCTTGCCCTCAGCACCAAATCCCGAGTCCTGCTGCAGGTGGTGGCAGTTCTATTTTTAGGCACCAGGAGATGCTCAGCCACTGCAACTCCATGGCGGAGCTAGGTACACAGCACAAACCCCAGGCACCATGGTGACCTGGCCTCCATGGTTTGTCACGCCCTGCAATATATAAATTAATAGAGACATTATTCCCAGAAAGTATTTTCAAACTGTTGTTTACAGCTGATTATCTATATCGGGTCGTCCGTCCCCCCCCCCCCTTTATTGACTTTACACAGTAAATTAGCACCTTAACTTCACAAACACCAACCTTAAAAACAAACCATGTCTCCCCTACTGGGGGAGGGACAAAAATCACTTAATTAAAGTGATGTTAATGAAGAGCAAGATGACATCCCGTCACTTCCAGTGCCCATAAGGCATTGGAGTATCAGTTTGCAATGGTTTGAAGTCCAAGAAGAAATTGATGCAGCACAATACACCCTGCAACGTTTGTTGTACCTACTGTAATTTTCAGTTTTATGAACTTTTTTATTTTATTATCCCCTTAATCCTCCATCTGTTTGTAAAATAAAGTTTCTAATGTATTTATACAGAATTTAGTTTATCAGTGCGCATAATCTTTATTCATGGATTTGCTTATTCTTGCATTTTGACTTGTTCAAAGGGTAACAAAGTATTGCTTCTGTCTGACAGTGCTCTGAACAGGGGACTGGATCAAGGTGTCAAAGTCATTTAGCCTTGTGAGCCTTTTCTCTCAGCAACTTAGTCTGGCAGGCCACAGACAGATTTAAGAAAAAAAAAATAAACCTCACAGGTTTATAAAATTAAACTGCTTTTGCCCCTGCTCCCCCAAGCCCCAGGGCTGCCTGGCCCCGAACTGCTGCTCACCCTGGGCCCCAGGCCATGCCAGTGCCTCTTTGCTCTGATCAAGTGGGGTCCCAGGCCAGGCTGGCACCTCTCACCCAAGGCCTGGCCCAAGGCAGCTCCAAGTTAGGCCACTCCACTCACCCCCACAGCACACCCCAGGCCAGCACTAGAGGCAGACTGCAGAACACCCGCCCACCCTACCCCTTGGGGCTGACCAGATGACCTGGATATAGGGCAAGAGCACCACAGAGCAGGCCCCCTGCCAGCGCTAGCTGGTCCCCCTTCAGCACCCCACCCCAGGTTGGCCACTGTCTCTGCGGGGAGGGGCAGGGGTCAGGGCCAGTGTTCCCTCTAAGCTGATGATTCAGTTGAACAAGTTATGGTGTTCACTGAGCAGCAATTTGTGAGGCATAGCACCACATGGGCAACAATTTTTCGGCACCAGAAGCACCTGCGTAGCTAAGTACCTTAATTCAAAAGAAATGCATAGATGATGTCTTTTTGTTCAAACATTAGTAAATTAATACATCTACAGTATTTCAGTTTAACATTTTAACAAATGTGAGATGATGGCACCTGCTGCCTATCTAGCCTCTACCATCATCTACACCTCAGCTTTGTTGCCTGTCTTTGTCACATTTCCAGAATACATATACAGAGTCAAGGTCAACCTTGAAACTCCACCCATGCATCCAGGGTGGAAATCAAAAAATACTCATATGGATTAGAGATGGGGAGAATTCCCTGAAACTCTGCTACACATTTTACAGTTTTTATGAAATTAAATATTTAAGAATTAATATAATAGGGCCTCTTTTGTTGATGGTAGTATATTTGAAGTGCACTCAGCAAATCAAAGATCAAAATAATGATTCACAGGAATGCTGGTTCCTATCTTCCTGTTAGCAAAATATCTGGAAATCATTTGTAACTCCCATAATAACTAGTATAATGGATTGTGACATTGCAGATCTTGACTATGGGTCCTCCCCTACAACCAGTGACCCACCAAATGGAATTTGGAGTTTCCATAAATTTTTAGGAAACTGAAAGCCAGAAGAACATAAACAGAAGTCTACTTGCTGTTTATTTACAATTCTAGAATAATTAGTGATAAACGCAAAGCATGCAGTGAAAATCTGAGGTTTCAAAACACTTGTGTCATTATCAGACACCTACAGAACTACTAAAACACTCCACCTCATTCTCCACTTGAGCAGTGCTTGTCTATTCCATCTAACCCCTTAATTCATACTGACCATTCCCAGCCCCCCCCCCATCCATCATCCCTCGTTCTCCATCCTCTTCCCTTAGCCCCATCAATTCTTGGCCCCTAATGCATTAATTGCCCCCAAACCATCTATCCTCTGTCATACTTACTTCTTTCTCCTCGAATCCACTCTAATCATTTATCTTCCCAGTTCATCCTCCGTCCTACATTCAGTTCCCACTACATCTGCACTTTCAGCCTCATCATTTCAGTACTGTTTCCATGAGTCCATCCTCTACTTCCATTCCCTTATTTGCTCTGCTACACTTCAGGCTTGCCACTCAAAAGATTCTCTCACCTCCCCCCGCATTATCCCAATCAGATTTGTTCCTCAGGCCATCCTTTCACTGACCCCAACTAAATCCCTGGCTTCTAATCCATTCTTTATAACCCCCCACTCCATTCTTCATAACCTCCCTCATCCTCTCTCCTTATACTCAGTTCATCCACTGCTCCCAGCAAACTAACCTACTGAGGAATGATCCTCCTTCTGCAGCTATCTCCTTCTAGCAAATTGCTTTCTTCTCTATTTCCCTTCTCCAGTGGATCTATTTCTTCCTCTCATCCTAAGCAATTCAGGCAGCCACCCCTTCCCTTGCCCCCAGCAAACTGATCCTTCCCAAACACTCAATTTATCTTCATCTCCAGTATCCCAAAGCTGTCCCTTATTAGACCTCACTGCTTGTGTGAAGAGATGAAACATTCCGCATTGGGTCCTTCCTTCCTCAGTTAGCCAGGATATGTGAGATACCATTTCTGCCCCACATTCAGCCTCCTTTCCACAATCACTGCTGATCTGAGGAGCAGCTCAGGTGGCCACTGAGGCACTGGTGAACATTTGTACATGGATAAATCCAGAGTACTGCTGCTCACACAGAGAGATCTTCAGGAAAAGGAAACAAGTGACGGGGAGGCAGTGAGATGTGAAGCTGGCATTTCCTACTACCTTTCTATAGCAATAGGTCTACTCCAGTCTTTAAGAGAGCATCTGAAGGAATCTATCAGATCTGGTAACTCATGCTTCCGCTCCCTACAAAAATATCTGTGTGTGTTTAGTACACCATGCTCTCTGAGGTGCAAAACCTAAAGAAAGATTTGATTTGAATGTGTGATTCAATCTAATACCTTAAAATAAATACACTGGTACACTTGTATATGACTCTGATCTCTGGATGTTGACTACCATACTCAAATGTTCAGAGACCGTTTTGCCTATTATTCCCTTTAATTTTGAAAAAGAAAGCACTGAAATGTACAACAAAAACTTCATTAATGCAATATTCTGAGACAGACTGTACATATACACTTAATACTACTTATCATTGATATTACCATAAAGCCTAGTGGTCAGTGTGCCAAGCACTCTATAAACACATAGTAAGAGACAGTCCTACCTTGAAGAGTTTACAGTCTAAACCAGTGGTTCCCAGCCTCTTCTCCGCCGTAGCACACCTTGATAACTTTAATTTTTTTTGAGGCACACCACCATATAGTCCCCAAATGAACTCATGTATATTCACGAGCCAATCCAGAACTCTTCAAGTAGTTTTTCAAAATATTGGCACACCTGCTAAGGCCTGAGAGCACACCTGAGTGCCGTGGCACACTGGTTGGCAAACACTAGTCTAAACAGAAAAGACACATTAAGGATGAGAGAGGAAATAAAGATATGGGATATGAAGAGACTTGCCCAAGGTTACACAGCAGATAAATACTGGAGCATGGATCCAGCTCCCTCAAGCCTCAACCCCTCCCCAAGCTGCCCACCTGGCTGCCGGCTCCCCCGAGCCCCAACCCTTCCCCAAGCCACTCTCCTGGCTGCCGGCTCCCCCCATCCCTCCCTAACCCACCCTCCCAGCCACTGACTCCCCCGAGGCCTGACCCTTCTCTAACCCGCCTGCTGGATCCCCAACACAGAGGCCTTCCCCAGTGACACCCCGCACACCCTTTCCTGGTTGGCTCCCCGTTCCTGACCCCCTCCCCAGGGCTCCACCCTTCCCCCTTACATGGCCATGCCATAGACTGCTCCCACCCTGAGCATGCATCCAGGCATGCTCAGGGCAGGAGATTTAAGAACTTCCCCAGCCTCCAGCAGCTCCCTGCTGGTCAGACAAATGTGTCTTCTGGCTGGGGAGGGGCCCCGGCTGCTGGCCGTGCACAGGCAGCAATGTTGCCTGTGCAGGGCATGACAGCTGCTGCATGCCCGCCCACCCATGCCACTTACAGGGGTCTCTAGCCAGGGTCCATGAAATGTGGCCCTGGGGGACCAGCTCAGGCCCTCAGCTCCCCCCCAGCCCAGTGGCTTGGCCCTCCCATTGTTAAGCCATTGAATTAGTGCAGGCCACAGCATAGGGGATTGCAGGCCACAAATGGCCTGCAGGCTGCCTGTTTGACACCACTGGACTAGATGATCTCCTGAGGTCCCCTCCAATCCTAATAATCTATGATTTTACATTTTATCTACTATTCTGAAGAGTAATATCTAAGTTTAGAAAGGAAGTTTTTCAATTCTAGATGGAGACACGTACATAGTTTATTTCATTTTATCCCTACACAGTCAGTAATTTTCCCCTTCGGTTTATGTGAGTTTCACAAAGCAATAGGGGGAGGAAAAAAAAAAAAAAAAGACATTTGGGGGGGAAAAAAAGTACTGTGAACATGGAAAAAGTCAAGGAGATAGAATTCGTTGTATGTAGCACCAGCAGCTCCTTTTTATTAGCTTGATTTCAAATCAATTGTCCATTTAATACCGCTTCTTCAAGATAATATGCCAAAATTAACTTACAACCTGAGCAATATCTTAACTAAAAACAGCCAGATAGTCCTGAATTTTACCCTGCATTGAAGATATGCTATTTCAACTAACTGTAGTAATGACCTAATTGCATAATACAAAAATGCATGAAACAGCATAGGATGTACAGTATACATTTACTTTGCAACTATGTCCAGATCTCTGTATTAAAGAACAATTTTTACATGTCTGATTGAAACAGACTGTCTGAATGCTTACACTTATTTTCATTAACTCATAGTACCAAAACTAGGCTGATTTTGCTACCCTGAATCTACAAATAAGGCCCTGAACCTGCAAGGAACTCTGCAGGCACAAGGGCATAGCTGTACAGAACTCAATGCAGATCAGAGCCTAAAACAGGGGTCTACAACCTGCAGCTCCAGAGCCACGTGTGGCTCTCTGGCTGCTCCCTTGCAGCTCTGGCCTCCAGACTCCACCCTGCCACCAGGGACCTTGCAGGTGTCCTACGGCTCCAGGCTGGCTCCCCACCATCACTAGGGGATCCTGCAGGGACCCATTCCTGGTTCTAGCCTCCCCCACCCCCTGGCCATGGGACCTTGCAGCAGGAGCCCTGGCCCAGCTCCCCTCACCCCCCACCAGACGGCTACACCCACTGCAACTCTCAGAACACTTGGTTATTGAATGAATTTTTAAAAACGGCTCATATAGTTTTGGGTTGCTGACCCCTGGCCTAAAGGTAAAAATAGGTCTGTAATTCACTGACAGGCATTTCAATACACACCTTTTATTTTTGTACTTCTGACACCTTTAACGCTTCCGTTAGAGTACTGTAACAGTAATTAGCAAGACACTTAAAAGTTTGAGTATTAACTGCCTTATAAAGTATTTAAGAAACTAAATTTGTTTCTTAGGATGGTGAATACTCACATCATTCATAATGCATCGATTATTTTGAATCAAACTGAATGATCCCACAGTTACAGTAATCTAAGTTGATGGCATAAATGAAGCTTTTAAACAAACACACTCTTTGCCAAGTGCACTACATAAGAAATCAATAGAAAAATCTGTTTAAGCAGCTACCATAACTGCAAAAACACCAGAACAAAAAGCAAGCAATCAAAATTCTTATTTCTATAGATCTTTCTGTGATAACCCACAAAACATGAAATATTTTTCACATTACTGCCATAGGATGCTTTGGCCTTCACCCTATACATCTTTGAACTGTATTATATCATTTAGGTTGTAGAAACCAAGGATGAAGCCATGCTTTCTATGTTTACACATTAGCAAGCACACTTACTCTTCTCAATAGACAATGCCGTGTAACACCATTCACTTTCACCTAGGTGTTCATATGGAACAGTTCAAATGACCTACAAAATACTGAGCTATTTTGTAGCTGGAAGCTTGATTATTAAAATCAAATTCATTTATTTCTATCCAAGTGGACCTGGTTCTCTTTGTGAAAGACTAACCAATGAAGTTTTGATCAGTGTTTTTCAGCCAGTGCTCCTTGTAACACTAGTGCTCCGCAGACATAGTGAAGGTGTTCCATGACCCCTCCCCAGCAAGGGGGGGCGAGCAGAGAGGAGGGAAGGAGCAACGTGAGCTGACATGCACCCAGGAGGTTTAAAATGCCACAGCTGCAGCAAAGCTTCCAGGTGCATGCTGGTATTCACCACCACCTTGGTCCTCTGCTGCGACTGTAGCATTTTAAACTTCTCACCACAGTTACTGCCACTAACAGTGGCAGGAAATGTAAAATGCCTGAGCCACAGCAAATCTTCCACCCCTCACTCACACTAGTCAGTGCTCTTTATTCCCAGTTACTTTCAGTTTTAAGTTTTGGGCATAATCATTATGTACTTTACTACTTTTTTAGAAATAAATGTGTTATCTGTAAAATTGTATTTAGTTCAGTTTCCCTGATTGTTTTTGCGGGAATGAGAAATATACAGATATTACAGCCAGTATATATCTGCTTTTTGAGAAAATTTTCATCAGACGTTCCACATAAAGTAATTAATATCATTAGGTGTTCCTTGGTTTACTACTAGCCTAGACTGATACCACCTTATTGCATAAGTATTCCTAGCAGCCCTACCCTGGGGAAGCCGGTCATCTTATATAGAAACCTGGCTGTTCTATCAATTATACTACTTTCTAGTTTCATCCTTCCTAATGGCATTCACTTGTATCAGTAGCATTGTTATTACTAGTATTTTTGCTTTTTTATGTCTTTATAACTCAGGGTTATTAGTAGGTTATGAGTTAAATCTACCATATATGCACATCATCTCCCTAAACTTCTTTTCTCAACAAGTCCCCAGTACTTATCTATGAAGCATCAAGTCATTTGAAGGTTGACTGAATAAATTACTTTAGGCCCCTCTATCACAATCTATTGAAAAAAAAAGACATGAAAAGAAAGAACTGTTTTCAATTGCATTCATCCACCACTCCACTTCTATTTTTAGATTTCACTTTGGCTTGGAAGTGGAGTGATGAGTAACTGCAATTCCTTTTCCACCAACTTGCCACTGCTTAGCAGCAGCAGCACTTCCTGCCCATAACTGTGAAGACACTGCCTCCCAAACAACAAAAATCAGTACTTCAGAGATAAGCAGATGGGAGGCTACTTTACTAAGTTTCTCTCACTATTTCCTCTTTACCTTTCTCCATCCCCTCAAAAATCTCAAAGACTAAAGCCTGAATGGGGCTAAAAGTGCAGTTGCCAAAGACTGACAAATTACTCATAAAAAGAGTTGGCATTCTTGGGATTATACCCCTCTAGAACTGCTTATACAACAAACATTAAAGAAAATCCTTCCCGTATAGTACTAGAACCCTGTAAATACAACATTCTGGTTCCCTGACTTCTTTTTAACACATCATTCAAAAAAAATTTTTCTGAAACAGAAATGTCCAGTAGTTATAAACAACAGAGAATGTTAAAAAGGATATAAAAAAATCTGAATCTAGTCTCCGCAATACCCTTGCTCTCTTGAAATCCTGAGAGTTCTTTCAGATAACTCAAAGGCAGGCATACATTCAGATTGTTATTTCGTCATATGTTTATTAGCCATTTGTATTTTGCATTTTTATTGTAAAGTTGTTTATTGCTCCACTTCTGCTCTAAACTGCTATCCCCAAATTCCCCCAGCATACACGGGGGGAGTGTGCGAGTTTAGTTTCTCTCATCTGACTCCTTCATTCTGCCACCCACCCTTCTTGGCTAGCAAGGAGGAATGGCTTTGAGCCATTGGTAAATACGCGTTGGGTGGACTGATCAGTGCCTATACCGATGTTGAAGCAGTAAAAGGCCAGAAAAGTCCTTGACTTATTATGGCCACTCTCTTGTAGGTTATTGCTCCATACTGTTATTTGGTCACAAGTGTTTTACAGAGACTTTCTTGTTCAATACTGCTATTTGGCCATAAGTGTTTTATATAGACTTCCTTGCTCCATATTGTTAATTGGTCATAGGTGTTTATGGTATCACTATACAAGTAGTTTTTGTTTACTTGAACTGGTGTCTGTCTCACTGGTGGGTGTTGCCGGTCCGTTGCAGTTACATCGCAAACCTGGGGGTTCAACATAGAACCCTGTAAATACAACATTCTGGTTCCCTAACTTCTTTTTAACACATTATTCAAAAAAATTCTTTCTGAAATAGAAATCTCCAGTAGTTATAAACAACAGAGAATGTTAAAAAGGATATTAAAAATCTGAATCTAGTCTCCGCAATACACTTGCTCTCTTGAAATCCTGAGAGTTCTTTCAGATAACTCAAAGGCAGGCGTACATTCAGCAAATTTGTGGGTTTGCAATCATCTTCCTGCTTTTTGGAAATGTTCTCTATCCCTGCTGCTACGTGTAAGTTCCATTAAAAACGGGAAAGTCACCAACCAGACAATATAATATTCAATGCTGCTGAAAATAGCTACCTTGATTATACAGAGTATTGTCAAATGGACAACAGAAAAGTTTTCAAATCTTTCAGCTATAATAACCTTACATGTTACTTATAATACATAAAAAACACTTTATTACATATGTAATTTTAACTTGGTATCCTTTAGTATACCAAAACTTTAATTTTGGGCTGCCACATCAAATATAAAATGACAAAATTTTAGCAGCAAAAACAGCAGTTTACATTTTATCACATACTTCCCCTGTAAAAGGCTAGACCCAATCCTATTGGTAACATCAATTTACATGTTTTTTCCATTTTCATTTTCTTCCTCTCTCACGCATGCACAGACAAACACCCTTTAATTAATTTAGAACAACAACATAATGCAACGAGATGTCAGTCTTGGTGTTAAGCAGGAGTTCCTTTAATTATTCACATTCTCAAGATGAAAATTTTTTAAAAGATTAACATGCTTGGAGTCCAGTGGATTTAATGCTACATGTCAATGTAATATTTCAAGGAGAGTGAAGAAAAATAAGAATTTACACTTTTAAGTCAACCAAAATTTTACATGCAGTTTCTTCCTTCTTTCACCTATCTGTATGTCTACTTCAGTGGTGCCCTCCTAGGATTAATAAAATCCTTTCCAAACGGTATCCCTGTTCCCACCCCTGCCTTCCACCCTGTATGAAACAGTTACTTCCCAAAGCCTACTTCCTCTTCCATTCCTCAGACCTGAAATTGCTCCCAACGCCCGAGTCTTGAGCAACATCCGCAGTCTCCTCCCTGCATTTCAGACAATCCTCAATGTGACATTTACATCAAGACTTTTCTGTTCCCAGTCCATTATTGAAACAAGATCTTAAAGGCTGGAAATACTTTTTTTTATTCTAAATCCCACCAGGTAACACAACAGGCTACAGCTGCACATTATGCATGCAGTCCAGCTAACCCACCACCCTTATTCCACCACCTCAAAACCAGGCTAAAATATATTTCCACACCAAGCATTTAAACAACATTGAAAGTCACACTGACACATCCACCCAAGTGGAATTATTGTTCCCAACTCACACCATCCGCTTAGCTAAGACTGAGTCACTTCATGTATTTTAACAGAATAAGAAAAAATATTTCTTAGAAAAAAAAAAAGGGCAGCGAATGAACCTCGCTTTAGATTATACCCCCTCCTTCCCTGCATGCACACACAGAGAGGCTGCAGAAAGGCTGTTGGTGAAGTGATCTTGAAAGGAGGATGATGGATATAGCCTGAGGTTGCAGGCTGAGAGGGGGGCTGAGAGAAAGAGGCTAGCACACACCTACCATATTTTTCAGAAATGCTCAAAGGGGGGTTGCAGCAACAAATCACTGAGGGCAAAAGATGCCAGCGTACCCACAACTGCCATCCCGACCTCCACTGTCCCCCACATTAGAGGCCCCACTAGCCAGTAGTGGGAAGGAAGAAACCAGCCCCCCAGCCATCTGGAGCACCAGGAAAAGGGCTGGGCAGGAGGCAGTATTCTCCCCAGGACTTGAAATTAGGGGAAGGTGGGGGGGGGTAATTGGGGGTGCTCACTAATTTGGTCTAACAATGTTACTAGCTGGCAACTGGGGGGGGTGTTGGGGGGAGGTTTAGGGGCGCTCACTAAATTGACAACACTTACTAGCTGACAACTGGGGGGTGTTAGGAAATTCAGGGGGTGTAGAGGGAGGTTTAGAGGGTGTAATGGGAGCTGGTCTGGTTGCTCACTAAATTGGTATAACTAACTAGCTGACAATTAGGGGGTGTTAGGAAACTGAAGGGCAGTACAGGGGGAGGTTTAGGGGGATGTAACAGGAGGTGTAAGGGAGTGTAGGGTGGGGTGCTCACTAATTTTGGATAACTGTTACTAGCTGACAACTGGGGACTGTTGTGAAATTCAGGGGGTACAGGGCAAGGTTTAGAGGAGTATAATAGGAGGTGTGGGGGTGCTCACTAATTTGGTATAACCCTGTTACTAGCTGACAACTGGGGGGTGCTGGGAAATTCAGGGGGTGTAGGAGGGGGTTTATAGGGGGTATGGGGGGTGCTCACTAATTTGATCTAACACTGTTACTAGCTGACAACTACGGGGTGTTGGGAAATTCAGGGGGGTGTAGAGGGAGGTTTACAGTGAGCATAAGGGGTGCTGAGGTCCGGGGTTCAATTCCCAGGGGGTTGGACTCGATGATCTCACAAGGTTCCTTCCAGCCCTATGATTTGATTTGATTTTTAATTTGGTGCAAGTGTTACTGGCTAACAACTAAGGGTGGTGTTGAGAAATTCAGGGAGTGTAGGGGAGGTCTGGGGCTTTGTGAGGAATATGGGAGGTGCTCCCTATTTTAGTGCAACACTTACTAGCTGACAACTGGGGGGGGTGATGGGAAATTCAGGGGACATAGGGGAGGTTTACAGGGGGTGCAAGCGGTGCTCACTAGTTTGATCTAACACTGTTACTAGCTGACAACTGGGGGGGGTGCTGGGAAATTCAGGGGACATAGGGGAGGTTTACAGGGCGTGCAAGCGGTGCTCACTAGTTTGATCTAACACTGTTACTAGCTGACAACTGGGGGGGGGTGCTGGGAAATTCAGGGGGGAGGGAAATCCCTGGCAGGAGGGGCTGCAGCTGCACTAGCGGGGGGGGGTCTGCAGGCAGGGACCCGAGGGGGCCGCTGTGGCCTCCCCAAAGGCAGCCCGGTGGGGGGGGGGGGCGCTGGCGCAGGAGGGCCAGGCGGGGGGAGGCCTGAGGGGGGCAGGGCGGGGGTTGCCGGACGCCCCCCACCCGCAAACGGGCGCCCACCCCCTCACCATGAAGTCGCTGGCGAAGTTGTCGTCCCCATTGTGGTCCGTGTCCTTCATGGCCTGGACCCGCCGGATGAATTTCCTCAGGATCTCCTCCTGCTCCATCCCGACGCCTCCGCCTCACGCCGCCCGTCTCCCGCCGCCGCGCCTCACCCAGCTGCCCCGCCTCAGCGCCGCCCGGCCGCCCGCTCCATCCCGCCGCTGCCGCCGCCCCGCCCGCCAGCCAGGCCGGCGCACTGAGGCACGGGCAGGGCCGCGACAATCCCGCCCTCGCCCGCCGCGCAGGCGCACAACCAGCCGCTCGGCCGCACCGCCCAGCCCCGCTTCCCTGCGATTGGCCGCGCAGGACGTCAGTCATCCTGGCGCGAGCGTTTCGCTCTGCTCCCCGCAGCGGCTCCTGGATGGGCTCTTCCCGAGCGCGCTGCGTAGAACTTTGGGAGGGACCACGAAGGCTGGCGGGGGGAGGAGGGAGGGGATGTCAGGAGAGAGGCGAGCTCTCGGGCGCGGCTCATGGCTACGCGTCCAAGGGTGATGGAGCGGTGCACGCTGGGAGTTGTAGTCCGACCAGGGTTGGCTCCCTGGCTCTTGGGGGCTAGGCGTAGGGTTAGCAGATGTCAGGCAGGAGGATGCGTCCTCCTTTTTACCTTCACGTTCTCCATCTGGCAGGTGTTTTAAAAATACATGATTTTGGCTGGCTTTTTACCCACAGGGGTTAAAGTATGGTGGAACGCCCCAGAACACCCTATTTTTAGGGGATCCAAGGGGCAGCTGTGTTATTCTAGTAAAGCAAAAAAAGCAAGGAGTCTTGTGGCACTTAAAGACTTACAGATTTACTTATTGCATGATCTTTCATGAGAGAAAATCCCACTTCATCAAAGTGTCTGACAAAGCAGGATTGTCTCCCACGAAAGCTCATGCAATAAATAAATCTGTTAGTCTTCAAGTGCTACAAGACTCCTTGCTATTTTGGGGGGAAGCATTCCAGGGCCCCCTAAAAACAGAAGACTTACATTAATACTACATTTTCTCCATGTGTCCTCCAATGTCCTCCTTTTCGTACTTCCCTGTCCTCCTTTCCATGCTTTGGTATCTGGTAACCCTAGCTAGGCATGAATCAGGAGCATCTCACTGAAATGTGCAAAGCAAAATCCTCCTCCCCAGGTGAGCGAGGCTGCGCGATCTGGGGCAGCAGCTGCGCCCAATCATCTCAGATGCCATCACCACCGAGGCTACCCCACGTATCTAAAGGGATCCCTGCCCCCCTGCCAGTGAGGCATGGGCCGGGTCTGAGTGATGGAGGCTTTTCTTCTTCTGCTGAAGGGGAGCTGGCCCATCCACAGGACTCCTCTCCATGGACGCTGGAGCTGGGGGCAGCAAGGTAGCTTCACACCATGGCTTGAAGTTGTTTCTATAAGGTTTTTACAAAATCAATGAGTCCTGTGGTACAAACTTATTCATCAGATGAGCTTTTGTGGGAGAAGATCACACTTCACATCAGAAGCTTTGAAGATGGGAAACTTAGTTCAATGGCTCTCAATATCCACATTATTCAAATAGTTCCCACACATCCTATTATGTTCTCAGACAGGCACCACATTAAACTGGAAATTATGTACGTCATTTAAGAAGAAACCAACATTATAGAGCTGTGGTACTTATGCCCAAGATCAGCAGTATAAACTTAAAAACTTGAGCATCACGTTAAATTTAAAGAAAGGCAGACTCAGTAAAGCATGAAAATAAAAAGCTGAAATACCAAAACATCTTTAATTACACTCTCTAATGACCTTATTATAAATTGTTAACTCTGATTTAACATAGATTTTTGTTTGGAATTTTTGTTATTAAAATATGAGACAGGAAGATTAAAGAAGAAAGCCAATAACATACTACCCATCTGACTTTCCTAATGAGTTGTAGAGATGAAATACCAATCTTTGGTGACTTTTAGGGCAACAGTCACCAGCACGCTCTGGTTACTTTGAAGGACATTAGAGCTGGGCAAAATAGCTGGATTCCTGGCATACTGACCACTTAAATGAAGTCTGCAGGTATAGCCATGGTGCTTCACCAGACGAGCAAAAATCAGCCAGAGCACAGTGGTGAATCTGCCTCTTAACTAATAACTATTATTTTCTGTGTGAAAGGGACTGTAGATTGTAGGTGGGATTTAGTGATAATCTCAAGTGTGTTGTGAGAAGTCCAGGGGCCTGAAAATAATTCCTGACACAACAGTGTTCTGTGGGAAAATGCAGTTTCATCAAAACATTTTATAAAAATGGATCAGTTTCCATTAAATTAGTTACAGGAAAAATAAAAATGAATTGTTTTGACTTTCTCATTTCTGTTTGATATCAAAATGTTTAGTTTCATTGAAATAAAATGTTTCATTTGACTTTATTGCTTCAGCTCTATTTTTATATTATAAATTTGTTTTAGCATTATCAGAATAATTCAGCATTATCAAAAAATGTTTTCACATTGTCTAAATTATTCAACATTATCAAAATGAAATGTTTCAATTATCTTGAACTGAATTTTTTATTTCATTTTATTTTATTTATTGGACTTTTTGTGCTGCAGGAAATGTCATAGTCTTGGCTTTTTGTTCCAATTTGGAATTTAAACAAATAAAAATGCATGAATTCCTTTCAAAATGGAAATTCCATTTTCTGAGTAGCTCTAGTCCAGAGATTCACAAATTTTTATGATTAGAAGGAACTATTGTAATAATCAAACCTGACCTCTTGCATAACATAGGCCACAAACTTTCATCTAATACTGTAATTCCTGCATCAAGGTGAATAAGTTGGAGTTGATGAGCAACAAATATTTTAGAAAGGTATCCAGTCTTGATTTAATAATTTTAATAAAGAATATATCACATCCCTTAGTAAATTGTTCCAATGGTTAATTACCCATTAAAAAGTGCACTTTGTTTCCTATTTGAAACTATATATTTTCAGTTTCCAGCCATTAATTTCATTATGTCTTTGCCTAAATACACATTGCAAACTGAATAGGTTACAGCCTAAGTTAAAGTTGAACGGGGTCTCTAGTCTAGTCTCACCTACACTTCCAGCTGGGTCAACCAGCCTGGATTTAAAGCACCATCAAAGGCAGGTCAGAAATTTCTTGTAGATAGTAGGCGGGCTAGGGTCAAACCCTGGGTAAAAAAGCCACGTCTGCTAAGCAGTGTAGATATACCCAATGGCAATGGATATGTCTGCACTGCAGATAGGAGCAAGCCTTCCAGGCTGGCTAGAGGGATTTATGCTAAAGAGAGCTCAAGCTAGTGCGTTAAAAGTAGCAGAGTAGAAGCTGCTGCACTGGCAAAGGCTTGGCCTTACCACCGCAGCTCAGCTCAAGAAGGGTTTTGATGGATCTGAGCTCAGGTGTCTAGACACAGTCTCTGGTGGTATATTAATTCAATGCTATTTTTAGCATGCTACCTGGAGCCTTGGTACCCAGTCTAGAGCACTTGTTCCCGATGACAGTGTTGATATACATGTTGTCTGCTAGACTGAAGAGACTTCTACTTGATATTGTCTTCTGTTGTAGGTTCTAATATACTGTGATCGTGTCACTTTTTAACATCCTTTCCTCTGGTCATCTAAATTGATTCAGCCCATTAAAGGCTTTGTCTATGCTTCACTGTTCTGCTTCTTTATGCCCATAGCTTATTCAGGTTTTGCAAACTGAAATACACTATACCAGTATAAAAGTGGCTTAGAATTGCCCCTGTACTGGGACTTTTACCAGCAAACCTATGCTGGTTTATAAAATAAAATCACTACCCACACCAGTATAGTTATGCTAGTAAATATTTTAAAGTGCAGACCAAGCCTAAGTCTCTCACTGTGTGGCATGTTTCCCACTATTGGATATTTGTTGGGTCTATAGGGGAACAGGGTTATGTACACGAGAAACCAGAAATGTGGAAGAAGGAGCCCAGTCCTTTTCCACTGAGGTACAGAGGCCCTTGAAAGATTCCCCAAGACACTTGTGTCTTGGCTCTACTGCCCAGGGGAAGCACTGCTGGACATGCTTAGCAAAGGAACTCTTCAAGCACTAACCGCTCTCGTATGCTGGTCTCCACTCTAAGTTCCTGCTTTGCACAGCAAAAGTCTCCCTGACACAACCATCTACTCTTTGAGGGCCATAAACAAAGTTGCTTTCCTTGCTCTCATCTTCCACTTTTTATCTGCTCCCTTGACCCTGTAATACCTTTTCTTCCCTAACACCAAAAAAGCAACACTGTGAGCAGTTAAAAGAAAAGTGGCCATGGGTAGTGGTGTGATACCTGGATCAACAAAATTAGCTTAATTGTGAGCTAAATTGTAAAAAATACGTAAAGCTGTGTAGGATAATATTATGACTGATAGTAGCAATGACTGATTGAAAAAATCAAGTTGTTTTCAATAATGAATGTTATAAACAGTTGCAAGAAAATCAAAGATTAAATTAGTCTAGAAAAAAAGGACAAATTGGCATGAGTCAAGAATTATGTTGAAATTATAAAATGGTAAAAACAGAAAACGTAGAATAAAAAAATTAATGAACCAAAACTGGTGTGTCAGAAATCAGGCATAATTTTGGTGCACAAAATAATAAAGAGATGAGCTATTCCATCCATCACTTCTTTTTTAGATCCTTAAAGGAAGAGAATTTGAAGAAAAAATAAAGAGCGGATAGGCTACTGAAACAACCATCACTGTGAAGACTGCCACTCCCACCATCTCCTGGGTCCCCAGACCTTTTTTGTTCCTATCTAAGCTGGGCCAGAGATACGGACCTACATAACATTGGGATTCAGCTGGAGTTGACAGAAATGGCAAACAATCCTCTTTCATCTGAGGAGGAGGACTATAATAGCAGCCATGACAGTTCCAGTTTATCACAAATAACTTTTCTTTTTCCCAAAATGACAGGAAATGCTTTCACTGTTTTCCCTTCTTCTCTGTATCTTTAAAAAAAAAGGTGAAAAGGACGTCTATTATGTATTTGCCATAGTACTCCCTAGATGCTGAATTCTGAATTTTAGATACTGAGCCCTAAATATTTGTTAACATTGTTTAATGTTGGACAGTGACTGTGTGATGTTAACACTTTCGGCCCATTTATTCCATTTAAATTAATACAGCAGTGGGAGGGGGCATGGAGTAGAGGTGAAGAAAGATGTGTGGGGCTGGGGAAGGGCTAAAGGAGATATAGCAAGCAGGGATATGGGAGGAGCAACAGAGATAAGAGGAGATAAAGAGAGTATGGGCAGGCTATATATATCCACCATTCATGAAAACTACAATTGATTTGGTTCTGCTCCAAAGGATCTATTTACTTTGCTCGGGAAGAATCTTGTGCTGGCAAATGTGATTCCAGGAGCTAGCAGGTAGGCATTTAAAAAGCAATGACAGTGGAGCTAAGTAATCTACCAATGAGAAATCTTGAAACCTACATATGGTCTCCCACACTCCACTAGCTCATTTCAAACAATAGAATTATAGCATGTGAATTAACTGGGAAAGAAAGGTAATGCATTAATTATGGTGCCACAAGTGATGTCACTTGTGGACCCCATGCTATTGATCTGGCTTTGTTCTTAATCAAAACAATTAGATACTATTTTTATTAATTTAGGTTACTTATAATGTAATTATGTAAAATGAAGCCTGCTCATGCAATTTTAAATGAGTTTTAACTATAATGATAATATGAAAAATATGTGTAATTCTGTTAAGATAATTTGAGAATAAAATCGAGTTTTACACAGCATCCTACATTTCATCAAAGAGACATTTTAAAAAGAACGGATCCTTTCTCTAGAGGAAATATGGTTTCAATTAAACTGAAATTCTCCATGGGAATATTTTGATTTTGCCTAAATGTTTCTATTTTCCATCAGAAAAATCAAAACAAAATATTTACTTTCAAGTTAGGTCAATCTAAATAAAAATATTTAAATTTTTTAAACTGAATCAGAACATTTGGTCTAGAGTCAGTTCAACATTAATTTGTGTCTGAATAAGCAGCAACAGCACCTCATGCCCTCGTCTCCTCTATGGGGTGGGCTTCCCAAATGGACTACATTTCCTGTTGTGCATCCCAGTTTCTCCCTTCCAATTCAAGAACTATTATAAAGCATCAGGGAGTGGGTAGTCAAGCCAGGGAGCACAAGCCATAGGTAAAATGGGAGCACAAGGCAGACAAATTATGATTGCCTTCAGGAACAAGAGGCATGTCAGAGGGACACACATTAATATCAAACCAACACAAACCAAAAAGTTTAATTTGGTTCAACAAACTGAAATATTTCAATTCGGGAACCTCAAAGCATTTCATTCTGATCAAAAATAGCTAATGAAATGTTTTAACATTTCCACATCAACATTTTTGGAACTTTCTGATCCTTCCAAGTATTTTGGTAGTTTATCTTTTGGTCATGAGTCAGAACAAAAAAAATTTTGAAATATCAAAATTTCCCCTTGGGATAGAAATTAAAATATTTGACCAGGTCTACTTAGAAGCAATAAGTTATTTAACAGATGTATCTGTAAATTCTCAGAGAATTCATTGTGTACTCAAACACTAAGGCCACACTGACATTATACAATTCTGTCAACGTAAGTTACACCATCATGCAGTTGCTGCACTTACTACATCATTTGTGGGTGTGCATAGCTGGATCCCAGTGTCAGTGGCATGCATCCTCACCAGGAACATTTGTACTAATGCAGAGTACAGTGCACCATGGGTAGATATTCCACTGTGCAATCCAGCACACGGTCTTTTAGGACATTTTTGCGGTGTTTGTGAGGAACTAACTAGTCACACAGGGGTGAACGGGTGCATGGGGAGCTTCCCATAATGTAGTGTTCTTCGTTATATTATTTCATTTTTATCCATCATTTTTATGTCTTCTTTTCAAAATCTCAGAAACCTATGCAACCTTCCTCGCTGTCCACCATCTGACAGAAGCATAGCTCTGCAGTATTTCATGAGCATTGTAAGCACAGGACACCTAATCCTGCAGTATTTGTAGAGCCACAAGAAGAGCAAAGGGGAAAATGATGATTCCTTGAAGGTAGAGTGTTGTGGGACATAAGAAACAGTTCAAAATTGTTGGTGGCCTTCATGGAGCAACTGGAAGTGATGGAGCATTGGTTCCGGACCAGAGAAATAACTACTAAACAGTAGGATCACACTGTCATAAAGGTTTGGGATGACAAGAAGTAGCTGCAGAACTTTTGGATGCACATGGTCACATTCCTGGATCTGTGTGCTAAATTCACCAAAGCCTTCCAGTGCAGGGACACTGAAATGAGAGCTACACCAACAGCTAAGAAGCACTGTGGAAACTTGAAAAGCCAGATTGCTTTTGGTCTATTATCATGCAACAATGCCAGGCTATTAATTGCCTCTTGCTTGTGCAGAACTGTGATTCTCAGAAATGTGTAGGATACTCTGGATGATTTTGCAGAAATGAGGATCCCAAGCTGTGATGGGGCAATTGAAGGCATGCATACCACTGTTTGGCACAAAACCACCTTGCCACAGAGTATGTCAACAGAGAGGGCTAGTTTTCTATGATTATGCAATCTGGATCACTAGGGACAAATCACTGATGTCAGGCAAAGTGCATGACACGAGCATCTGAAAGAACACAGGATTATTCAAATTCTGTGACTTTCTTTCTCAACCAGCAAATTACCATTGGGAATGTTGAAATGTCAATTGTGATCCTGGGTGACCCAGTCTACCTCTTGCACCAAAGCCTTATGAAGCCATACACTGTCCCTCAGAACAGCGCCAAAGAGCACTTCAGCTACAAACTCAGCAGACCCAGAATGACAACTGAATGTGCTTTTGGCTGTCTAAAGGGTTGCTAACATTTACCTACAAGACTGGATCTTGGTGAGAAAAAAATACTCCAATGGCTACGGTTGCCTGTTGTGTCCTGCATAATATCTGTAAAGGACTAAAGCAGGGTCCAGCAGTGGTGCTGTGTGAAAGCCAAGGAGTTACAGCAGTAGACCAGAAGCCCAGGAAGGCCAACAACTGATCCAGTACTGAGCTGCAGACCTGTTGCTTTTACAAAGAGCCACGTGCCATCCTCAGTGAATCACCCCCTTCCCCAACAGCTCTTTATAATGTTTAGCTTTTACTTGTCACTCTCAAGGACAAGGTAATTTATACAGTTCATCGCCCATTTCATTTTATGGTTCTTATCCATAAGCACAATGCTGCTTGCTATTATGTTTAAACAACCCTCAGAGCTTATTTTACCTCTTTTTTTAAATTCATAGAAATATTTTGGTTCATATCAGTAAAACCACTTCTAAAAAATAAAAGATGAACTTTAGGGTTAAATGATTTGACAATGGACCTTTAGTTTTCTCTGACATTCTCTTTTGATGCCAAAGTATTGAATTTTGTTTGGAAGATTATGCATTATACAGGCTCCTTATTTATAATACAATCAGGGATTGAAACTAGTAATACAATGCATAAAACATGTTGATGAGACTCAAGAAAGTTAAGCCATATCCTCTGAATTCACCATGATCTCCTGATCTGAACAGCCTGTTATTGTGACAGTTACTAGTGAAAACCACTCAATGGACCAAATTAATTGTTTGTATCAGTAGGTGCAACACCTCTGATTTTAATTTTTGATTAAGGGAGGTGGTGGAAGCCCTCTCATTTGGCAAACAAACCTGAACAGCACAAAACTCTGGAAAATGTATTGCAGGGAGCAATTCTGCATCAGAATAGGTCTGTTCTATCTAACTTCAAACATTCCATGGGTAAAATCCTGGCTCCACTGAAGGCAGTGGAAGTTTTGCCATTGACTGCAATGGGGCAGATTTTCACTTTACAGCTATATTAACATGCCTTTCATTTAATATTACATAACAATAAGTTAATTGATATTCCTATTTCTTTATCTGAAAGTGCAACAATAGTTCTGCTGTGTAATGCTACTTATTGCAGAAGTGGAAGGAAGACTGCTCACTGGCTTCAAAGTAATTCAGGAATGTGATGGTGACACCAGGCTGATTAGCGTAAACAGGAAATAGAACCAGGATGTAAACTGGACTGCTTCCATGTTCAGTAACACTAGCTAAAATAAGCTTGTAAATAAAGGTAGGAAAGCCAATTCTGTTTGAAAACTATTTTTCAGATTTAAGATTTTGTAAGGTCTTATTAGTAATGAAGCTGAAATAAGGAGATGCAAATAAACAGGAATTCATTGTGCAACACACAAACTGTGTGTCTCAATTTCTGGCTGCCTAGCTTTAGGCACCTAAGTGGCTAAAACATCATACACAAAATTAGTAATGATCATTTTCAAAAGTGTCCTTAACCTGCAGGTGCCCCAATTCCTTCCCTTGTAAAATGCAGAAATCACTAGCTGCTTCCCCCTGCAGAGGTGTTTTGAGGAAACTCATGAACAATTTAGACCTTATGATGTGATAATCATCTATTTGTAGGAGGTTTGAAGTCATGAGGTCAAAATACACACTTCAGTTTGAACTAGACTAACACAGCTGTCCTTTTGAAACTTCAGTTAGAGATGTTGTCACAGCTATCATCATGCTCTAAAATATTGCTTTAAAATTGAAGCTTGTCACAGGGTAAGATGTAAGGGATTATGGTCAAGTGCTGCTTGTGATGCAGCAGTTATCTTTAAATAAAGGGCAAACAGTTTTCAGATTCAATGAATATGAAAAGAGATGCCAGATGTGGTGAGTGTGGTTTGGGAAGGGTTTGTGGGAGTGGTCATCATAAGGGATATCTGTCCTTCCTCATGTGCTGCATGTGGGACTTGAATATAAATAGATACTTGCTATAAATAGTGGAATCTTTCACTCATACTTTTAGGGACATGAATCAAATTAAATACAGAACATACTAAAGATTGCAATGGAATGTTACTCTGCTGGAATAAAACAAACAAGGAGTCCTGTGGCACTTAAAGACTAACAAATTCATATTAAATGTCCAATTGTTTGCATTTGGAAAGGAGGAGGATATCTGTCTGAATCTGTACGAGTTGTTCCATGAAGTTGATGGATTTCCACTGGAACAGCCTTTGATATCTCACCAAGCTCAACTCAAAGAAAATTATTGACCACTTGATATAATTAAATGTTGTATGCAAAATCTGTATAAAGCTGTCCTCCCATCAGCAGAAATCCATTTGGAATACTGTTCCAGTTGCTACATTTCAATGCACAGAAAAGGTGAACAGCATCTACTTGGAATATGGGAAAGGCAGGTTCAAATCCCTTCTACGCTCAATATTTACATATTTTATGCAAAATATAAGAGCTTCAGCTGGCCCCAGGCCTTTTCTTATTAACATAACACACTGTCAAACTCATTTTAATAAGCTATCCAACAGCCTAAGATACAGTAGTTAAAGGTTTCATTCGCTAAGAACTTGAACATTTTCTAATCTTTGCTTATCAAGTTTGCCATTCAAAATCATTTTTTATAGCATACGAAGTCACACAATATAAAATTAATAACTTGGAAGTAGTCAGATATCCTGCCAAATGAAAAGAAATTACATTAATTGTTGCACATGATAGAATATTTTACATTTTGTTAGAAGATGGAATGACAAGAAGGAACAGGGGACCTGGAATCTCTATATCAACAGAACTTTTACGGCAGCTGGGCAAGTTTCATAAGTGCAATATATTCTATGTACTGCCTGGCACAAACAACTTACATGATGCACTGTCAGATTCATAGTCAATAGGAAGCTCTGTCTATGTGTAACCTTTTTTTTTAAAATACATCCATCAACCACCTCAAGGATCAAAGTGCAAAATCCAACATAGTGTCATCTGGACAGCTGATGTTCTTCAGAGTCTTTGTGTCTATAAACTGATGATAGGCTACCCTCATCTAAAATGTTTGTCCAACTGTGATAGGTATTAAATGAAATAGCCATAATCTAAGTAAGCAAAGTATAAATCAGCCTAGAAGTACAGTAGTATGTTGATATTCATTTTACTACACTCTTTCAGAACTCCATGTGAGACAAATGAGACAAAACAGGGGGCAAGAAGGTGCACAGCAGCACATTGACACGTGGCATACCTCTCAAGGGAAGTTAAAGGTATGTTGAACACTGTTTTTTCAACTCAGGCCAAACACCGAAGTTGAGTTGTGTTTTTCACTGCATCGAGAGGCATGCCACATGTCACAAAATACTCCAGTGCATACAGTGCATAAGAGTGAAGTGCATAACAGTACTGGAGTACTGGTACTTTGTGACTTCAATGGTCACAAAAGAATATGAGAAATAAGACACAAAGGGTATGTCCACACACAGTCCTTATTTCGAAACAACAGAGGTTGTTTCGAAATAAGGAATGGCATGGCCACACGACGCACGGCCATTTCGAAAGAAGCAAACCACTTCTTTCAAAATAGCAGTGCGCTTTTCAAAATAACTTAAACCTAGTTACCTTTCGAAACGGCGTTGTTTCGAAACGGTTGTTTCGAAACAACGCCAATGGGACATGCCGTTTCGAAACAACGGTTGTAGTGGCCGTGTTATTTCGAAACAACCGTTGTTTCGAAATAACCGGCTGACCTTCCTCCCAGGGTGCACAGCACCCTGGGGGAACTTCCTGCTAGGGCGTGCCTGTTAGGCTGCGTGGCAGGGAGGCAGCTAGCAGGCAGCCATGGCCCAGCAGGCAGCTCCCTCAGCCGCAGGCCGCCGGAGGGCGCCCGTGTGGACCCGGGAGGACGTGTCCTGCCTCCTGGGCATCTGGCAGCAGCCAGACATAGTGGAGCGGTTCCGGGCCAGCCACCGGAACCGTGACATTTATGAGGACATCGCGTCCGCGATGTCCCAGGCCGGGCACCCCAGGACTACAGAACAGGTGCGGAGCAAAATAAAATCACTCCGCCAGGAGTATGCCCGCACCCGGGATGCCCGGGCACTGGAGGGTCCTGGCAGCCAGGCCACCTGCCCATATTTTGAGGCCCTGGATGAATTCCTGGGCACACAGCCCAGCGGTGCCCCCACTGCATCCATCGACACCTCTGGGGGGCATCAGAGCCCACCATCAGGCCTGGAGGCAGCCTCCTCGGACGTCTCCGTCGGGGGACCACCAGCCGCACCACCAACAGCGGCGGAGGCGAGCCCCACGACCCCGGAGCTGTTCAGACCCATGGAGGCGGGCAGCAGCACCGAGGAGCAGGGGCCCACCACCGCCCCAGGCTCCGAGTCAGACCCCGGGACAGCTCGGCGGACCTCTGGAGCCCCCGTGGGTAAGTATACCCCCCCACACGGGGGCACACAGGGCTGGGCCTGTCCAGCAGGTCCCGGGACGGGTGGAGGCTAGGGCCAGGCACCGGGGCGGATAGGGCCCAGGGTTCGTGGGCACAGAGGGGCCCCCTGGCCACGGGGCCCACAGACACAGGTGTCACTGGGGAAAAAGGCCCTTGTGTGCCGGAGGGTGGTGACCAGGGACTGGCTGGGAAAGATGCAGCAGCATCTTCCGTGGGGTGGACAGCAGGCAGGGCACACCACTGGCAAGTGGCCTCGGGAGACCTCAAGTGCAAGGCGTGGCTGGGTCCAGTTCACCCTTGTGGGCACCATGAGCATGTGTGCCTCCAGGGTACGGGTCCCAGATGTCTGGCAAAAGGAGACCATGGTCTCCTTTCCTGTGCTCTGTTCTTCTTGTTATCCTCCCATTCTCTGTCTGGCAGGCAGGTCACAATAGGGGGGTTTGTCAGGCTTTTTCCCAGAGGGGCTGACAGATCCTGGACTGCCAGAGTATACCGATTTATTTGGGTAACTGTCCCAGGGCGCCGTAAACCCTGATGACTACCTCGGCCAGACAACCGTCTTGCCCAGGGTCCTCCAATGTCCTCTGTCGGGTACCATCCCGGCCTCCTTCCGAGGCTTTGGGGGCCAGGAGTCCTACCCCAGGGCAATGTCCCATGGGATCTTGGGACCCTGACAGTCAGGGCAGAGGTGTGTGCTGCAGACAGGTGCACACAGATGGGACCAGCAGGCGGCAGGGGCTAACTGTGTTTTTTGTGTCCCTGCAGCACGTCGCAGAGCCCCTCCCCGAGGGCCGGCACCCACGCCCGGACCCCACCGCCGAAGCCCCAGGACACCGCGGCGACAGCGGAGGGCCCCCAGGACCCGCAGTGAGCTCCTGGAGAGCCTGGAGGAGCTCGGGCGGGACATGCATGCCGCCACCCAGGCCTGGCGGCGTGAGCAAGCTCAGCGGCAGGCAGCTGGGCTCCGTGCCCTCGAGCGCCTCGCAGGCACGGAGGACAGGGCAGCGAGGGCATTGGAGGGCCTGGCCGTGGAGCTCCCAGCTGCCATCCGGGAACAGGCTGCAGCCATCCGCCAGCTGGCGGAGAGCCTGGCTCCCCGACGGCGCCGGGACACCTCCCCGCCCCAGCAGGGACAGCGGGCAGAGGGCAGCCGTGGCCGCAGGCAGGGCATGCCACCCCCCCCGGACCCTCCCACAGGCGCTGCCTAACCCCCCCCCCGCCCCAGGACCTCTTCACCCCACTCCCCCTTCCAAGTTCATATTCCCTCCCCAAGTCCCCTCCCAAGTCCCCTTCCAAGTTCATGTTCC
>ML682008.1:9718679-9791621 GCA_007922195.1 Podocnemis expansa
AGGAGAGAGACTTAGTGGTGGTGGGAGGAAATGAGTGTGGGAGGGAACAGGTCCAGATGTGGGGCATGGCCTGGGGCAGAGCGGGGATGGAGGGTAGGTGAGGCCATTGGCGGAACAGGCAGAATGGGGAGCTAATCTTTCCCAGGCAAAGCTTATCCCCCACTCACAATCATCTAGGCTATGTTCACACACAAAGTGCCTGTTTCAAAACAAGCTGTTTCAAAACAAGCTGTTTTGAAATAAAGCCTTAGTTCGAAACACCTTATTTCGAAATAACAAAAAAGTGTTTTCAAAATAAGGGAAAAGGAGGGAATTGAAATAGCATGTCCAGTGTGACATGTTATTTTGAAATAGGAGAGGGGAGTGGGAAGGAGGCCCTGCACTGCACCTGGGAGGCCCTGTGCTGGGCCAGGGAAGCCCCGCCCCCGGGATTCCCCTGCGGCTCCGGCCAGAGGCGAGGGGGGGCTGCCCCTGCCCCCCCACTGCCTCTGCAGAGGGCAGGGGCGCTTTCCCTGCCCCCCACCGTGTCTTCCCAGGGTAGGGGGGCTCCCCCTACCCAACTGCAGGTTTGGCCTCAGGCAGGGGGGCTTCCTCCGCCCCCCCACGGCTGCTGCCCAGCTTGGGGGGACTTCCTCCGCCCCCCCACAGCTGCTGCCGGGCGCGGGGGGCTTCCCCGGTGCCGAGCTGGGGAAGCCCCCCCTGAGCCAGGCAGCAGCCACGGGGGGGGTGGAGGAAGCCCCCCTGCACCGGGCAGGGGCCGCGGGGGGGCAGAGGAAGCCTGGGGGCAGGGTGCCCCAGGCTTGGGGGCAGCCCTAGCTGGCTTCCCCCCCTGCCCTTTGCTGGGGGTAGGTGGGTGAAGGGGGCTGAGGCTTCACGCTCTCCTCAGGGTGGGGAAGCCAGGGCCTGGCTCTTATGATGGGTCTGATCTTGTTCTATTAAAGTCAATAGGAGCCTTGCTATTAATTTCAATAGTCAGATTTCTGGTTGATTCTTGGTGGTAAAGGTTTGTTCTATTTTCTTTTATGAAGTTGCACAACTCACTAACATTCGAGGGCACATTTTGTAGTCTTGAGGATGATTTCAACTAACATAGTTGTAACATCTTACTTATAACTGTATACTCATTTTAATAGCTCTTCTCAAATACAATTGTAGCTAGCTTGCTTTGATGCTCCAGCCATTTGCACCTTGAATGTAGCTTACACTCCAAACAGAATGGGTACGTCTACATTGTGTGTTTAAATTGACTTAAGGGCCCTTAAGTCGACTTAAACAGAGCCCTGTCTACACTGCAGGGCAATCAAGTTGCCTTTAGGGTCCAGTAAAGTCGACTTTATAAGGTCCACTTATAAAGTCGACTTTACCGTTAAGTCGACTTTATTAAATCAACTTAAGGCAATGTGGACTAACTCAGTCGACTTAATAAAGTCGACTTAGTGCAGTAGGACCATTAATTCGACTTTACTAAGCCAAATTAAGCCAGGACACCCATTTAAAGTTGACTTTATAAAGTCGACTTATTGTAGTGTGTCAACTAAGTCAACTTAATAAGGTCTACTAAAAATCAGCTTTAAGCAGACTTTATTAAGTTGACTTAATAAAGTCAACTTAGCTTTTACAATGTAGACATAGCCAATGAGAATTAACACACCCTCCACCAACGCACACACTGTAGAAAACTTTACGAGTTAATGGCCTCTGTGTTAGAATTAGCCCTAATATAAATTGGAAGACGAAGAAAACAAAGCAGAAAGCCATTATTATCATGATTAAAACCATCTCGAAATGAAGAATGTGGGGGGAAGAGATATGATTAGTGATGAGGTATAGAACATTAAGCAAGTGCAGCTGTGTCCTTTGTTGGCCAAATCCTGAAGTCCTTACTTAGGCAGAACTATCATTGATATCAGTGAATACTTTTTCTGAGTTTGGACTGAGACTGACCTATATAGAAGGCGTAAGGGGGCGTGACCGGAGGGAGGGGTGCACCTTCGCAAAGTCGGGCCCCACATACGCCAGGGTAGCCTGGTCAATGGCTACAGAGTAACTAGCACAGTTCAGGCGGCCCTCAGGTCAGGGCAGCATTGCCTAATGGCCACAAAGTCAATGGCACATTTCAGGCAGCCCTCGGGTCAAGGCAGCATGGCCTAATAGCACAGAGCCTGGGTAGGGGTGCTCAGGCCCTCCCACTCCACTGAGCCTCAGCCTAGGGCCCTCTTGGTTCCAGGTCAGGGCACGCAGTTAGTGGGGATCTGGACCACAAGACGCTGATTCTTCTCCAGTGACACTGGGCTACTTCCGACCCATTGCCCTGTGGCTGTCCTCTCCCAGGTCTCTGATGTCCAGAGCATCCTGGGTGGTGTCCTCTGGGAGGTTCCCTGGCTATGTCTGCTCTTCTGTGGGGCTGCTGGGGTCACTGTGGCTTCCAATACACGGCTGAGGCAGCTCTTCCTCAGGAGCCTCCATGGGGCATCCTTCCTCCTTGCTGGTCCACCCCGAATGAACTGAACTACTCCCTTTTGTACTAGGGCAGCAGTCGGAGCATGCCCAGCAGCGCCTAAGGGGTGGGACTTCCTCCTCCCTTAGGCTATACAAGGTTTGCTCAGTGTGGGATGTGGCCACCCTGTCACAGAAGGCTTCAAAATTGGGTCTTATGAAAAAAGTGTTGGCATTTCTTTGCTAAGGAGTGATCTTTTTTAGTTAAGTCAATTTAAACCGCTTGCTCAGAATAAGGAAATCCCTGTCAACAGTCTGATCAGCAAAAACAAAACTGATGAATTTTTATACCTTTTACTGAAATTATATCAGACTTCATCAAAAAAATAATTTAAAGAGATGTTGAGAAAACTGACAGGGTTGTAATTTAATCTTTCTTTCCTCCTGATTGTACATATGTTTGCAAATAACAATTCTTTATGGGTTAAAGTTTTCTAAATTTTTCATTCTAAATGCTTAATTTTCAGATTGTGTCCAATCTTGTGCCATGAATTTTTGTGCATGTTTGATAATTTGGATATACAAATGAAATTTTCACACAAAATTTCATCTTACTCTTTGCATGCCACCTCTGACCCACAAATTGCCAGATAAAAGTGTGTGTATATATTTTAAAAAATTGAGGGCATGCTTGAAAATGTGACCCTAAGCAGATAATAACTTGCTATTTGCTATTCAAAAGGAACAGTGAAACCAATCTCATGTGTCACAGCAACAGTCACGGCCACATTCTGAGCAAAAATTTTTTGTATGAAAGTTAGTAGGAACAGCACTGAAAAGTTGCACATGCCAGGAAACAGACTATTTGAGATTCTCCATTGCATTATTAACTAAAATATGTATTGTGGTTTTCTTGGTTCTTCCTGCCTATTCAGAAAGCTAAATATACTTTAAAATTACCTTGTGAAAAAATCCCACAAAATTTAAAATTTATATAGAATATATAGCAGTAATAGTCCTTCCTCAGGGTTTGGTAGGGAAGCATAACGTAATGATAAAGGCTGCAATCTGTGACCAGCAAGAGAGCTGTGAGGAGGGGAGCCCAGGTCCTCCCAGTCCACTGGGCCCTGACCCAGGGCTCTTTCAGGCTGCACATGGACTGGCAACCAAGGCAAATTCAGTAAGATGCTGATGAATCAGTTACACTCAGTTTGCATTAGAAAGGCTTTTCCCCCTCTACTATGTGAATAGGAACTCACCTATTTTTAATGAATACTGAGAATCTGGCCCACATATATGTATATGTATCAAGCAACCCAACCGAATTCTTCAGCCTGCATGTTTGACGCCTGTTTTAAGTTACGCAGGGACTGAGGTAAGGGAACTTCCTGAGTCACAGAATCATGAAAATGTAGGACTGTAAGGGATTCAATAGGTCATCAAGTCTAATCCGCTGCTCAGAGGCAGGACTCGACATTATTTAGAACATCTGTGATAGGTGTTTGTCTAACTTCTTTTCAGATGCTTCTAATGATGGAGACGTCACAACTTCCCTAGGTAATTTGTTCAGTGCTTAACTACACTTATGGTGAGGGAGTTTTCCCTAATGTCTAACCTAAATCTCCCTTGCTGAAGATTAAGGCCTTTACTTTTTGTCCTATCCTTAGTGGGTAAAGAGAATAATTTATCACCCTCCTCTTTATAGCAACCATTTAGGTACTTGAAAACTGTTACTGTGTCTTCAGTTAGTCCTGTCTTCTAAACAAACCCATTTTTTTTCCCTCATAGGTCACATTTTCCAGACCTTTTAGTCACTTTTGTTGCTCTGTTCTTGACTTCCTCCACTTTGTCCATATATTTCCCAAAGTGTGGTCCCCATAACTGGATATGTTACTACAGTTGCGGCCTTTTCCAGGTTGAGTAGAATGAAAGAATTGCTTCTTGTATCTTTCTTACATCATGTCTGCTAATAAATGATTTTCAAACTCAGGGTTAAGACCCAAGACTGGGTTGCAGATCCACAAGTACTCAGTCGTGGTGCCCCCTGCTGCCACTGCCCAAAGACTGGAATACATTGCTCAAAGATGTAATTGTTGGGTGGTGGGCATAAATGATTTTTTTTCAACTGCATCCTGAGAAAAAAGCTTGAAAACCACTGTGCTAATACATCCCAGACTGTTTGCTTTTTTTGCAGCAGTACTGCATGGTTGATTCATATTTAATTTGTGATCTATTTTGACCCACAGATCTTTTTCTGCAGTGCTCCTTCCTAGGAAGTTGTTTCCCAGTTTTGTAATTGTGCAATTGTTATTGCTCCCTTAAGGGAGTACTTTGCATTTGTCCTTATTGAATTTCATTCTATTTATCTCAAACCATTTCTCCAGTTTCTCCAAATCATTTTGAATTCTAATCATGTCTTCCAAAGTATTTGATACCCCATTCAGCTTGGTGTTGTTTGCATACTTTATAACTCTACTATTTATAGCAGTGTTTCTTAACTTGGGTGGTCATGATCATGGAAGAGATTTAGGGGTGTTAAAGCAGGGTTGGCTTTAGGAGGTAGGAAGCAGGGCAATTCCACAGGGTCTCATGCCATGGGGCTGTCTCTGTGCAAAAGAATAAATGGACACAAATCTGACACCAAAACTGGCAACATAAAAAACTCATAGAAGATCACTTAAATCTCCCAGGCCACTCCGTGATGGATTTATCTCTGGCTATCCTTAAACAGGTTTATTCTAGGTCAAGGCTTCAAAGAGAGATTTCAGAGTTAGAATTGATAGGCAAATTTGATACCATCAGCTTAGGTTTGAATAGAGTTATTTCTTGGGTTTCTCATTATGAACAGTGATTCTCACGTCTCTCAGCCTTCTTCTCTGTTGTTCCACTCTATCTGAATCACAACAACCTGTTTGATTAGCTGAAGTAATCTGACCCGATTCTGTGATTACACTTACTTCACTGCAATTATCCTTCCTCCCTATATCTCTTTTTTTCCATTTTCAAATGTCTGACAAGTTAGGATCTCTCCCATGAAAGCTCATGAGATAAAAAAAAATTGTTAGTCTTTGAAAGAGCCAGAGGACTGAGGTCTTGTTTGTTTTGCTGAAATAGAATAACATACCTGCCCCTCTGGAACTGCCATGGAGGGAAAACTAGCCACCCAATATTTAGAATTACCTGGTTGGACTTGGACTCCTAGTAATCATACTCTATTTTTTATAGTTTGCTACTTTATGGTAAAATAAGAATGCTAGCAAATACAGGTTGTGAGGTAAATGAATTACACAAAATTTTAGAAAAGCCAGGAAGTCCTATTATGTAAAATTCAGTGCTCAGATTATGACCCTAAGGTTCCCAATGAACAACAGCAGTTACTACTTACCCTGAAGTTTATATCTCTGAGGGTAGCTAGCTATATTGAACTAACTCAGATATGCATATATCTGTGTGTGGTACAAGCATACATCCCATTTCCAGTGTATACTTACTCTGAAGCATTGTAAAACTGTTAACCAATTAATCTTCACAACATTCTTAGGGCAAAATGATGGTCTCACTCACAGCAGTGTTTATACCAACTAGTTCAGTTCTTCTGGATTTACACCAGTGTAAAAAAAGGCAAGAATTTGTCCTTGAGAATTTACTTAGGTTTTAGGAAGTTTAAAACTGTTTACCAAATTCTTCTCCGAAATACACCATGCAATTCCACTGAATTCGTTGGGATTGCGGCTATGTAGTTTTAAATGAAGATGGAATCTGGGATTGTATCTCATTGCAATGGCAATCGTGTACAATGTTTGTTGGTGTAACTTGCTGCACCCCATGTGTATCCTTGTGGTATGATATACGTAGTGTTTACATTCAGGCATGCAGAATAACTGTATTGGCTGAGGCAAAGTATCTTTTGTAAGGCATTTTTGAAATGCTCATGGCAAGCTAAACATTACTGTTATATTCCAAAGGGGCAGCTGGGTTAGTCTAGTAAAGCAAAAAAAGCAAGGAGTCTTGTGGCACTTAAAGACTAACAGATTTATTTATCACATGAGCTTTCATGGGAGAAAATCCCACTTCATTAGACGCTTTGAAGAGGGGGAACTTACAGAATGGAATGAAAATAGATGCAAGGGAGTGTGAGACATGGGATCAGGTCATACTGTAACAACAAATCAGAGCATTTGTTAAGATCCAAACCCTGGGAAACAGTACATAGAGGAGGGTGAAGTCAAATTACCTGTTGTAATGGGAAAAGAAGCCATAGTCACGATTCAATCTGGCTTTCACACAATCTAATTTGCATATTAATTCAATTTCAGCTGTTTCTCTTTGAAGTCTTGATATCCCACTGATTTTCTTGAGGACCATTGTTAACAAATCATCAATGGAATGATTAGAAAGGTGGAAGTGCCCTGCAACTGTTGTGATTTCTGATGTCAGTTTTGTTTCCATTTATTCTTTTGAGCAGGGACTGTCCTGTTTGCCCAATGTATAAGGTGTGAGGGCATTTCTGGCACATGGTGGCATAAATCACATTAGTGGATGAGCAGGTGAATGAGCCTTTGATGGAGTAGCTGGCTTGATTAGGTCCTATGACGCAACATCCTACATGTTCACTTATGTGAAACTCTGCTGTCATCATCCCAATTGAAACACAGAGCTGTGATTTCATGCCCTGCAGAGGCTTGCATACAGGAACAATGGATGAACCTGAGCACCTTGGCTCAAGAGGAAAAGATCATGCCCATTGTGAGACAAAGGTGATCATCTGACCCTGGGGGAGTGGATCAAGGGTACATGCTAAAAGAAAGAGACTCTTTTGTCTGTGGCTTTCTCCCTGAAAATCATCTTCTGTGCAACACCAAGGACTGGTATCTACCGACAGGACGGGAAAAATCTGGCTGGAAAACACATTGCCACCAACCTGTGTGGTAACCTAAGAATTGACTGAAAAAGTGACCTTAGTTTAGATTGAAGGCTTTCCTTCATTTGATTGTGATTGACTCCTCAACTGAATAATCATTTGATTTCATAATAGTTTGACTTATAGTTACTTAAAATCTTACTGTAGTCAATAAACTTATATTTGTTTCATCCAGATGTGGCCAAACTGTGGCTCGTGAGCCAGTTGTGGCTCTTTAAAGAAAAATTGCAGCTCCCAGAAGAGCACGGCAGGGAAGGGCAGCATAGCGGAGACAGGGGTGAGAAATGTGCGATGGTCAGGGACAGCAGAGAGCCAGTGGCATGGAAAGAGCCGGCTGGGGAGGAGCAGCATTGTGAGAGCCAGCAGGGAAAAGCAAAATCATCAGTTAGATGCAAAGACAAGCACTCAAAGTAAGTAAATGTCAAATTCTGCCATTTACCCACACAATATTAATTCTACTCTCCTTGTCTGTATGCATTATGATACAGTCTTTAATTACATCATCATAGGCTTCATTCATTGGACAAACTGGAAGCACAAAGGGGCAGAATTAAAGTAGAACCAGCAAGAAAAAGTCTAACCTTTTGAGTGCATGATTTTTTAAATATTTTTCTTTTTTGATATTGTTTTCTGGGTAAATATTTTTAAAACTGGCAACATATATCTATCAAGAGCAAGTCTACAATGAACCCTATGGTTCTATGAACTACAGATAAGTGATGATAATCTAGCAATTTAAACCTGAAAAGCAATTGTAAACTAATTTGCTTTTTAAAAAATTACCTGGCATTTCCAGATATCATAATATAATGCAAAATTATTTCTCTTGTATTTCTATTTTGAGAATTAAATAAGAATCATCAGAAATGACTGAAAATTGATATGTGTTAAATCCAAAACTACTGACTACTGTCAAAAGCTTATTTAAAAAAACAAACAAACCTCTATTAATTTAAAGAATGTTACAAGTACTTATTACGGATCATGGTTCATTTTCAGCAAGCAAAATGATTTAGACTTAGAATAGACCACCACTACTGAAAACTGGCTTTAGAAAAAAAATTCCTTAAGTCCATTGAACAAGTGGGCCTGAGACATCAGTATGTCATCTGTTTGCAGAAGGAACTGCTAGTACATTTATTTTATAAGAAAATTTTAATTAATATAACTAAGTCAATTACCAAGATAATTTACATTCACTGCAAAGTTCAATAGCAGCACTATACTTCCATTGATTAAATACCATTCAATATGTATTAACTCTTCTTTGTTGTATAGTCAAAATCCATTTATATTTCAGTGCAGTCTTCATGAATGACTCTATAGGTATCTGAGCCCATTAGACAAGAGAGTAATTGTTGTGAAGGGCTGAGGATGGAAAATTGTGTTGTAAACTTTCTGAAAAAAATCTCTCACCAATAAAGATTTTACTTTGTATTATAAAAACCAAATAATGATATTTAGAATTTATACAGGGCCTGACCCCAAACTGAATAAACTCAAAGGGATTTTTTCCATAATATCTTCTGTGCATGGCCTCCAAAGCACTTACTGAAACAGGGTCTGATCTTGCACTTTCTGTCCCCATAAATTCTTGTTGATCTGTTGTGATTCTGAAGAGTTGAAAAGGTGTCCCTGTGTGCATCTCTTCACAGGATTAAGATTAGAGCAGTGTTTTCCCTTACTATTACTCTCATTTTAAAATTAATGGAGTCCTCAGACCTTTTGTCTTCACTGTCCGTGAGTATTTTAGTGAACAAGTTTACTGGCAGAAATGTTGGCAGGGAAGCAGGGGCATGGTCGGGGCTGTTGGGGGGTGGGGTGCGGTGGGGGGCAGAAGTGCAGCATGGTTGGGGAGAGCAGAGAAGCAGCAGTGTGGTAAGACATGGCAGGGAAGCGGCAAGGGGGATGGGGGAGGGAAGCAAGACATGTTTAGATTTTCTCATAGGCCCTAATGCAGCGTACTCGTTGTTAAAATAAAATCATGTTTTACAAGTCCTAAACATGATGTGGAATACCAAGAAATGAAAACACAAAGGAGAAAAGTTTAAAACTGAATGTAGGTTACTTCCAATTTTTGGCACAACTTACTGCTGTGAAGCATCATATTCCTCAATGAAATTCAAAACATTGTGCAATACTTAGAGATCAGCATCTGAGAGCGCTTTTACCTACTGCTTTGACAAGTTACTGCCCAGATTTTTAAAAAACTTGCCACAAGCCTGTGGTGTTCTACATCTAGCGACAGCTAAGTTTTTACTGTATAGACCTAGTTTCATGGTAACCTTAAATAATTATTAGAATCTGACATAGTAGGATCAATATTTGCCCTATTTTTACAATAAAATTATAGTGTGCAATGAATTTTAAGCTTAGTAATTTTGAAGTAGGTAAAAATATGTGGTTATATGCCTCAGTGCGGCTTTCAAAGGTTTAATAATCAACTTGTGCTGCTCTTGAGTTCCGTAAGTTTGGCCACCCCTGGTTTTATCTAAACTAGTGGAATGTGGAATAAGAATGTGTGTAGAAGCCTTACTTGAAAGCAAAGCTGGTGCATATGTGTAGATCATTCCTGCTAGGATTGGTGGCAGGGGGCTAAAATCTTTAGCTAGATTCAGAGCATAAATCAAAAACAGGTGGGTCATAGGCACAAAACATACTCCTATGAGTCCTGTCATGAAGGACGTGTAGTGATGCATCTCTATTGGTTCTGAAGAAGGGAAAAATCAGAATGAATTTTCCCCCTAAGATTTCCCTCTCTGCCCTTGGGATTTCAGGCATACGACTACATGCCTCAGGCAGCCAGAACTTGACTCTGGCCATGTCTACACTGCTGGCGAAATTTGGTGGCAGGCAACAGGAGTTACACAAGCTGCCCAATGGGTAATGCATTTCCTTCAATGCAACGCTACACCACTTGAGGGGGAGGTTTTGTTAAGTCGATTCCTGGATCAACTGAGCTTGTCTTTACTGACAGCTCAGTCAAGTCAGAAAAATTGGTCTGATGGCAGCAAATTTGCTGCTGATGTCAGGGTAGTCATACCCCCAAGCAGAGACTGGTAATTCTGTAAACTTTTTCAAATGGCTCTGTTAATATCCTACAGCTGTAATCAGCAGAACCTTTCCTTTCAGGGATCTCCTCAGTTAAGACCTTTGAAACATGCAGTGGTTTTGTGATGTGGATACTTCCCTAAAAAAGACTAAAATCAAGCCACCAAATTGCTTTTCACTTATGTCACAGGCAAGCTTTATGTTTTTTAGATGAACAGTTTGCGCCTCAGCCTACAACACAGTTTACCCTCTTATTATATGCACCATTTTAAAAATATTCAGGGCTGAATTCTCCACTACCTTTTAACTCGGGGATCTCAGAAAAGCCTTTTATTATATCCACCATTTTAAAAACACTTAGGGCTAAATACTCCATTGCCATTTAACTTGGGGATCTCAGAAAACAGAAAATGCAGAATTTAGCTGATGCTTCTTACTTTGCCTAACCCAAGTGAAATCTTGCTCCCACTGAACTCAGAGGAAGTTTTCCTTTGACTTTGATGGAGCCAAGATTTCACCAGAGGACTTAGAATAGTACGCTCAATGGACACCTGTTTATGTATTATTTTAACATTGTACACTGAATAGCTAAACATATTATCCCTGTTGTGTATTTATTTAACCCAGCAGTGAAGAAAGAGAAAAACCAATGGGAAAAATACTAACTTGTAAATTAACATGAAGTTTAGCTCTGTGCTCTAAAAGGAAAGTTTTCTCTTTCCTTTGGAACACTGAATATTGGCCACTAGGGCAGGATTTCAAACTTGATAGACTGTTGGCCTGGTCCAGTACAGTAAATCCTATCTGATCTGAGCAAAAGCCATTATAATTTCTCATGTAAATATATATTTAAGTAGTTGTAAATATTTATCTCATACACTTTCAGTTTCTCCGAGTTTATAGACTCTGTCAAATAAAGTAGTTTGATGAAAATTTAAGAAGCACATTATTTTTTGCTTAGCCTGTAACGAAATGATGAAAACATAGATGTTTATTCAAAGAAGTAGCTGTAGTAGCTCAGGTTAAATCAGCAAGGTTCAGGATTTCTGTGATCATGAAAAAAGTGGGGGCATTAATATATTTATTTTAAATTGTTTTTAAATATAATTTTGACAGCAATAAGGGAAATATCTGAATTTTTGACTTTGCTATGCTTTCACCTTGAGGGAATGTTGATCTGCAATGTGTTGATATGACAAAGAAATTCCAAACACTGTAGGATTTTTGTCCAACAGCAATTATTGCATAAAGTGTATATTTTTAGAAGCCTTTTACATGGTATAGAGTCTCCTTAGATGCAGTGCTGACCACTTAAAAAAAAAAGCCCTGTGGTTTTTGCTGTCAATTCAGAAATAAATGCAGGGCTAGCTTTGGCACAGTCTTATGCTGCCACAACAAAAAGCGTTCTTAAGAGTTATTGTCTAACTTGATATAATTGTTCGGTTCAATAATTTAAATGAAGTTAAATATCTTTTTACTCTCTGTTTACTACTTTTTATCCAAATATGGCATATTACATTGGATCACTGGGTAAACCAAATTCAATTATAGTGCAATCCACTCTTACCCATTCTTCACATCACTGCTTTTTCTTTTCTTTTTTCCATCTTGATTAAAGATCTGAGAAGTACAGACTAACATTTGCAATTTCAGAAAAAGAGAGCATTTGAGTCATTATGATTATGACACAAATTACATGTCTTCAGATAAGTTTCCAGGTACATTTCATTGTATCTTTGCCCCATCTGGCATGAAATTCAGATTAATCAAATTTCTTGCTTCAGATTCAAGCCCCTTTTATATGAACTTTTATTGGCAAGAATTTAGGATAGTTGAATACACAATGCAGAAAGGCATGGGGTATTTTTGCCTTTCTTTTTTAAATAAATTTGTAAAGGAATGAAGTTTAGTGTGATGAAACCAGCACAATTATTTGCTGCCTGCTCTTCTGAAGATCTGCTTTTAGCAGCTAATATCAGGAACACAGAAGAACAAGTGCAAGTGAACAGCTAAATAAACAAATATTCCAGGTCCATTGCAATCATTTTGTCTGTGGTACGATAATTTATAGAGGGCCAAAAGCAAATCCAAACTCTGGGCCAGTTTTTGCTGAGAGTAACTCACTCTAATGTTATGGGTCTGAAACTGTATATCAAGGTTTTGTACTTTCTTATAAACAGCTAACTCCTCAGTTTGTACACCTCGGGTTTAGAAATTATATTATCTTGCAAAAGTCCAAAGTCTCAACTGCATAAAATCTTGGCTACCTAAATCTGTAAGTATAAAACTAGAAAATGCAAATGTAGAGGCCCCTTTTGGAAAAATCTGTTGTTATATCAGATTAGAAAACATTTTTTTTAATCTCATACAGAGGAAAAATCAGCAGGTTTGCTATTCTCCTCAACTCCTTTTACTTTATTCATAGCAGTAAAATCAATGTTCTAGCTAGTCTCTGGACCTTCAAGAATGGATTTTCAAAAGTACATGTGTACCTTTGCATAAACCCAATTTGCAAAAATGTAAATCTCAATGCAAAACTTACAAAACATGTGGTCAGATCCTCGGCTAAGTTCAACAGAATTATACTAATTCACACTAGCTGAGAATCTGCCCAGGATCTGTAAAATAACAGTAAAATTATGCCCTCATTGACACCAGCACAACCCTGCTTTAGTGCATTCGGAGAAAATTTGGTCAGCAGGACATAAATGGCTCTAGCTAAGATCATAACAAAGGCTTTGTTACTCTAGCCACAGCACAGCCAACAATAAAAATACTAGCATAGATTAATAGCAGAACATAAACTATATTTATTCTCTAAACAGCAGACAAAATAACTGTAGAGCGTATGTGGTTTTCAAATACTTCAGAGGATTGCAGACTATTTAAGTGGAAAGCTTTGAGAATTGCCCACTACATTGATGGACATCTTCTTTCTACTCTTTATATTACTGAAATTGGATGCTACTATATTTAAATGAACCTTTGTTGCAGTTTTCCACATCTTGCCAGTTTTCATGTAAACTGAACAGCATTTATTGAAACCACCACATTTTTCAGTGCACTCAAGCTTTTTCTTATTGTTATTCAGGAACTGTTTCAAATGATAAAGCAAGTATAGAGGTGCTTCACTGATTGCGTTGATTTTCATGTTGAGTGGAGTCTATTTTAAAGAGTTTTATCTCTACTAGTTTTATTTTTCTAAGTCCGATGCCTAGCTGCACCACACTTTCCTCTGGACTTACTCTCTTGCTCTAGCATGGGCAGCAAAATAAGTCTACCCAAAGAGCTGATTACTGGGTTTAAAATGTGCACCACAGAATTAAACTCATAGTAGTTTTGAGCATGTCTTTGTGGTATAGAAGTAGTTGAAATATGCATCTAGAACAAAGCGACAACTCTAAGTCAATTCTGTTATTATGGCATACGTGATTTAATGTCAGTGTTGTCACTGGCACTGGACAAAATATAAATAGATGATCTAACATCATGTGGTCTGATGTAGTTTTGTGTCTATATTTTTATTTTTATTTTTAAGAAAACCTCTTTTAAGGAAGTCATCTATACTTCATTCTGTATTTACGTATTTTATTAAGATGCATCTTTATGTTCCATGCTTTGTAGAAATCCCTAAGCTGGCTTTATCAATAGTTTTCTCCCCATCAAGCCCCATCCTATCGGTGGCTTCTCTTGCAAGACTATGATGTTCCTTTACCCTAGCTTCACAATAGCCCAAGAGAATTCCACCTGTATCACAGACAATTAATTACAGATAAACATGTACATCTAGTTGTTGCAGCCACACTGCAAATTCAATGAATCCTTTTTTATATTGTTATCCTGATCCTGTTCTTAGGACACATTTACAAGGCAGAATAATAATTTATTGCTAACACTAGTTAAAATAGCAATGATGACATGGCAATTTGGGTTATGACTTGAGTTAGCAGTTTGAGTTCAACTCCAGGCTACTCTACAGGGCTGAACTCATCTTGACAGAGTTTCTGTGGCTGTAAGCCAACAGATTTCAAATGCCACAAGTAATCAATTCCAAAGTTTCAGGGAATGTTCTAGGCATCAATGGACAGAAGCCTATTGATTTGGGGGAAAATCAGAAAACTGAAAGGAGAAATATGAGGGACACATGAAGCCCCTGCCAGCTGACTAATACAGATGCTGCTTCAAGTACCTCTACGATTGTCTATGGATCAAACAATTAGTTGACAGCAGCCAGTAATGCCTTGCCTTGCATTATGGCAATATCCTATCCCATCTCTGCCTGTTCTCCCAGTGGAGTTTAACATGATACCATAAATGACTTATTTCTCTGACAAAAGGAAGAATAATGGTGGAGTGGAGGGGGCAGAGGGTGTGCGCATATACCATGAAAAGGAGGAGAGCACTAGGAACCCTCATATGGGGAAAAGGGTGAATGAGGCACACAGAACCCCTTGCCAGAGAGAGACTGGGGGAACCTAGATTGGCAGGTGAAGAGAATGGAGCACACACAGAACCCAAATATTAGGGGGACTGGGGTACACTGGTATGGCGGGGTGGGGGGGATAATGGAGCAACACAGAGTCCCTGGCATGCAGGTTTAAGGTGAGAATGGGGTGAAGGGGATGGGGACACAAATAACTCTGTTGGGGGGATGAAGAACTCTGATACAAGCAGATGGAGGAATGAGGGATGCACAGAACCCTTGGCAAAGGGGATATTGGGGGATCCTTGCCTTGGCCATAGTCCAACACATGAAGGAGGGGAGGGGTGAGGTGGGGTGGGGAGTGCAGAGAGTTCCCTGGAGTAGAAGGTGAGTGGTACCCAGGGAGCTTGTGGGGCAAAAAGGAGAGCCAAACTGAACCCTGTGTTCAATAAACTTGGCCCACACAAGCTATGCAATACATAACCTTCCTCATATTAATGGTTGTAGCTCCGTTCTACCAGTAGTGTTATTTCCTAGGGTGGACACTGGTGGGACAATCATATGGTAACACATCAGCTATTTACAAATGAAACCTGGATAAAACACACATAAAGTGACCTACCTATTTTTGTACACAACAATAATTGCACAGGTAAGCATTGCCCAGAACTACAGACTTATTTCTGATAATCAGGCATTAAAAAGGGATCTTTGCAGCTAACCACTTGGCTTTCCTCTGGAGATCCTAATCCTGGATAAAAAGATCCAGTTGTCACAGGGTAAGAATGTACTGTCCAAGATAAGAAATGTAGCTGCTAAATCATGTAAGTTAAAAAGGGAACAGTGTACACTTATTTTGAGAGATGAGATCTGGCATGCTGTGCATTCCTACGGGAATCCTCAGCAGTATAAACAACGCATGGTTAGTGGACTGGAACTGTGGCTCTGCAGCCTGCTGCTAGCCTCCCTCTGGAACGTGGAGAGTCTGTGGATTACACTCATTTGTGAAAACAAGGACCAAATTTTCTAAATTCAGATGGACTATAAAAAAAATTACCACTCTGCAAAACTCCTATGGGTTGAACAGTTCTAAAACCTTTTAAAAAACAGCAGGTCATTTGTGGGTTCTATAAATTTCCTTTTGCATTAATTTAATTTCACCAAATTTCAGACAATTCGAGATATGTTTAAAATGACATATCATGCTTACCTCAGTGCACTTTTGCCTTAAAAATGAATAGTTGTATCTCAGGGCTTTAAGGAAAGGCAAGTCTAAGATTAGCAAACAAGTTTTGTATATCAGCACTTGATTCATGCTTCCCACCAAGTGTCAAATATCTAGCTCTCATGAAAGGCGAAGAAAGTTGTTTGTCGGAGCAAAATCTGTATACCCAGCCAAAACCTGTTAGCAATTGTATCAATAAGTTAGGCATAAAATATATTACAGGGATGCTGTAATAACAGAAATAAACACAATAAAACCCAGGAAATTTGGAATTCAGGTTGAAGTCAACAGAAATTTAAACAAATTAAGGTACCACAATGTATAGTTAAGGGATCCAGACAACATTAACTTTGACATCATTAAATAATCCTATTATTACAATTAAGACATTTTAGTGGTTTTGTCCTAAATTAAGTGACAGTGATTTTTAAAGATATATTTACTTTCTTTTCTCCTTCCGGCAGGGTAGTGCTACAGCCGATTCTTCATGGAATTCTCAGAAATAGATTATGTGTTAAGTTCCGTTGAAGAACAAACTTTCACTTAAGAAATAATTGCAAAGATTATCATTCATCATTGATTAAGCAATAAGCAATTAAAAAACCCTTAAAATATAGCCTATGCATAAGATTTCCAGTAGTTCTAACTATCCAGAAAAGTCTGTTATTACACTATTAGAATTATTTCTTAAAATTTGGAGTATACATTTAGTCTGGACCTTTGTTATGGTTTTTAAATCATCTTCATGCACTTGGCAGATACTTTACAAAGATCCCTTGTGACTGGTTCCTTTAATTTCTGTTATGGAACTCATTACTACAAGATACTAGTGAGGACAAGAACTTAGTAGGATTTTAAAACACATTTCACATATCTACGGATAATAAAAATACCTGCAATTATAGATAGGATAAACATTTTACCAGGGACATGAACACTAATGGATGGAAGTTAGGAAAAAATTTCCCCTATATGCTGTTATTCCATTCTGGATTTCTTACATCTTTCTTTGTAGCATTTGATACTGTCCACTGTCAAGATATCAGCCTAGGCACGTAATTGGTTTGAACCCATATGGCAATTCCTGTGTTCCTATGGTAGCACGTGCCTACCTTATGGAGGCGTTACAGTGGCTAATTGATTAATTACTGATTCTATAGTGCTTTGAAAACATTAAGCTCTATGTGCTATTATTTCAATCTGCCCACACACAATGAAAAATTAATGTTTAACCTTTTACAATAAGTTCTTTATAACTGAGCTGTTAATAGGTTGAAATTATTCCATTAACTAGCATAGCAATGTAATCATCTATTATTACAATAGTGTGTTATTAAAAATAGACTAATTTATTATAAAACATATTTAAATTTCTTTCCTATGATTTGTGTTATGTTTTAGAAACATTTTAAATATACAAAAGCTCTTTTACAATATGGCAAATGCAAATGTATAAACTTTGGTCTGAATTCTTCTTTCATGCTCAACAGTGTAAAAGTAATGGCATTACTCCTGATTTACCATAATGCAACTGAATTTTGAACGACTCTTTCCTCTGCATCTTCTCTTTCTTTGTACTTTCATAGTACTTTATAACACAGTATAAAATAATACATACATAACTAGGGCGTGATCCTACAATCCTTAGAAGTCGCCACTGACTTGGGGATCAGTCCTACATAATCTTAACCAAGAGAATATGAATAGACTCACTGAGTAATGGTAAATGAGTAAAGGTTCCTCACATGAGTAAGTACTTGTAGGATAAAACAGCGAGAGTCCTGTGGCACCTTATAGACTAACAGATTTCTCCAGGCATAGGCTTTCGTGGGCTCCAACCCACTTCATCTGGATATTTGTAGGATGAAGTCCCTAAAGCCAATCAGTGTTAATGGGGAATTTTGGCTGGCTAAAGACTGGAGAATAAGGCTTTTAGCTGGACCCTATAAAGAGTTCATTGCTAAGAACAGAGTCAGACTGTACTCTGCAAGTGTTTTGGAAAAAGGAACAGCTGGGTGACTATGACGAACCAAGATCACCCACACAATCTTCCTTGTTTATTAATGTGTTATTTGCTTGAAGCTAACATGTAGGACACATAACAGGTATTTTCTGGACCTAGTAGGGAAATGTTTTCAAATCTTTGGAAGGAGAATTTGAATTTATTTAAAGCACTATAGTTTATCAAAAGGGTAAATGGTGTAACATACAGATGGGGTATTGTTAAATGTAAAAATGGCAACTGCAATCAGCCTTTTGTTGGCCAATAACAAATACAACCAGGAAGCAGAAGAGGGAAAAGAAAAATTAATCATCTGAAGGTGTGTGTATTAAGGGCCTAATCCAAAGCCCATTTAAATTCATTGGGGGTTTCCTATTGATTGCAAAGAGAACAGGACCCAAACATACAGCAGCAGAATGACAAAGTGTTAACATGATGTGGTCACTGTCTGGGGTTTGCTGTAATCCATGGTGAAGCCTTAAATTTCTGGTAGTAACATTTGAGCAAAACATCTTTTGTCTTTTAAATTGCTATATTATCATAAAATAAAACACACAATTATAAGGGAATCGACATTAATATAAACAAAACAAAAAAGATGGAGCAAACTAAAATTAATGTGCTAATTAAATGCAGTGTTGCATTAATCCATAAGTATTTACCAAGCCTGCCATTGATTATCAAAAGCCCCCTCTTGAATTAAAGTGAAAAACAAAGTAAAAAAATAACAAGCCAGAAAAATAATATTAAGGTCCTAAGTTTTAAATTGCACTGATGGTTTAATGAGGCTGCCTCTGAGAGAATTAACCCAGAGCTACTAGTTCCTTAAACAGCCACCTAGTCAGTGTGAATTCAGAGCTTTGGTCAATGCTAGCAGAGATTATTTTCTGAGAAGAACAAAGGAGCCTATGAGATTGGATCATGGAGAGAGAACTAAAGCAAGAGAACAGGTCACAGTCACAAATCGCTTTGGGCTCCATTCTACCTCCCTCCATCCCTTACAGTGTTGTACCTTACTTCAGTAGCAGTCCCACTGACTTCAATGAGCTTTCCATCTGGCCCTGGTTGTTACCAGTGGGACTACTTGCAGAATAACGTATTACTCAATTTATGAGTAGCAAAATACGGTCCTTTATTAGCAATTGAACAGGGAAATTAAATATTTCTTAGCTTTAATTATATCAAAGCATGGAAACACATATCCACAAGGCAGTAAATCAGTAAGAGAACACTAATATTTTACAAAATTGGTACTCAGCTGGTTGATTTCAAGGAAGCTAATTTAATTTATCCTAATTTAAGCACAGGCCCACTCTTTTTACTGTATCTGAAATTGTGGCATAGTGTACTACAAAAGGAAAAAATAGGTTCTGTATTTAAAGAACCATCCTGGCTGCTGTGGATGTAGCTCTGTACACCAACATCCCAAACAGAGACAGATTACAAGCCATGTCATGGCACGCCCCATGATTGAACTTTGTGACTTTGTACTCACCCACAACCATTACAGGTTTAAAGAGAATGTATATCTTCAAGTTAGCGGCACTTCTATAGGTACCCGCATGGCCCCACAATATGCCAACATTTTATGGCTAACTTAGAACAATGCTTCATCCAGTTTTGTTCCCAAGCACCACTCCCCTACTTATACTACATTGATGATATCTTCATCATCTGGACCTATGGTAGGGATGTGCTTGAAGATTTCCACAGAGATTTTAACAATTTCCACTCCATGATCATCGTTAGCCTGAAACACTCCACACAGAGATCCACTTTCTGGACACTGCAATACAACTTAGTGGTGGACACATAAAAAACATCCTATACGGTAAACCTACAGACCACTAAAGTTACCTTCATCCCTCACGCTTCCATCCAGGACACGCCACTTGATCCTTTGTCTATAGCCAGGTCCGAAGATAAAACTGTATTTGTTCTGATCTTTCAGAATCTCTATTAAGCATTCTTAAAACTACAATACCTACCTGGAGTAGTGAAGAAACATACTGACAGACCCAGACAGGTATCCAGAAGTCAACGACTACAAGAGAAGCCCAAGAAAGAAAACAATAGAACGCCACTGGTCATCCTGTACAATCCCCAAGTTAAACTGCTATGGCACATTATCAAGGACCTATAGCCTGTTCTACAAGATGATCCCTCACCCTCTCAGGCCTTGGGTGGCAGACCTCTCCATGCTTACAGTCAGCCATCCCCCAAACTTTAAGCAGATGCTCACCAGCGACTACAGACCTTCCAACAGAAACATTAAAGCTGGCGTATACCCCTGCAACAAACCACACTGCCAACTCTGCCCACATATCTGCACAAAAGACACCATCATAGGACCTAATCAAGCCAGTTACTCCATTAAGGGCTCATTTAGCTGCTCATCCACCAATGTGATTTATGCCATCATGTGCCAGAAATGCCCCCTGCGTTATACATTAGACAAACAGGACATTCTCTGCGTAAAAGAATAAATGGGCAAAAATCTGACACAAGAAATAACAAAATGTAAAAACCAGTGAGGGAACACTTCAGTCTTCCTGATCCCTCCATTACTGATCTGTTAATAGCCACACTCAAGCAAATGAATAAGAAATCAAAGCTTTAAAGAGAAACTGCAGAATTAGGATTTATATGCACATTTGACACCATGAACTCAGCCCTGAATAGAGACTATGATGGGGTTTTTTTCCCATTACAACAGGTAGTTTTGCTTTCCTTCCCCCTCCCATCTTCACTAATTTCTCTATTTCATCACTGTTTGAATCCAAACTGCTTTGATTTGCTGGAACAGTCTGACCTGATCCTATGACTTACGCTCCCCTACGTTTATTTTTCTCCCATTCTGTAAGTTCCCCATCTCAAGCATTTGACAAAGTGGGATTTTCTCCCATGAAAGCTCATGTGATACATTTGTTAGCCTTTTAAAGTGCCACCAGACTAGTTTGTTTTTCTGCACTAGACTAACATGGCCACCCTTTTGGAATGTTACAGATTTTGTTATTTCTATATCTGGAAATAAAACTATCCTGCTAAATGGCTCTTGAGGTTTGGCCTTTATATTTAAATTGCATCTAATTTCTGCATTCTAGCCAAGTAGACAAGAACACATTGACCAATCTTTTTGTGTTATACTTTATGTGTGTGTGTATGTGTGTATTGTTTATTCATGAACTTACATTGGCTGACAAAGTTCTGCAAGGAAGTCCCTCACCACAGATCACAAGTAATTTTCTGCTGGTTGTGCATCTGAATAAGAGCTTGGCCTCAATACATGGTCATTTCAAAAGACATTATGAGCTGTTGGCCAAGCTGCAAAGATTTTACTGAATTGATTCAGACATCCTTCTGATGGCTTCCACTACGGTCAGAATTCTTAAATAGAGCTTTCTTATAAAGAACACATGGAAGCTTCATGGCTTAATGTATTATTCATACTCTGCTTTATTTATAGGTCTATTTAAATAAGTAATATTTATTTTAAACAAGTGATTCTGTAATTCCAGCTACTTGAGTTATCCATAAAGAACCAGTGGTGAGAATAAAAAGAAGGAGTCATGTGGCACTTAAAGACTAAAAGATTTATTTTTTGCATGAGTTTTGTGGGAGAAAATCCCACTTCATCCATGGGTTTTTTTTTGTTTTTTTTTTGCTGGACTAGACTAACATGGCTATCCTTTTGGAAATTGAGAGTAAAAAGGTTTGTAATAAGCATAAGAACTTTTAAACTATCATACAGACTCCTATTTTTGGCTGCCACAGAATCAAAAGTACTTTTGATATTATATCCACCAATCTTTACCAGGTCATGGTCCTATCCTGTGATATGCTGAAAAGTTATTGTACGTATTGTCCTCAGTAAAGAACCCTTAAGGGGGAAAAAAATATCAAGAAGCAAAATCACTAAATTACTCCCCTTTTCATACCATATTGTGATTTAGGCCTTCGTCCTGCAAGTTGCTGCATGGGGACATTCATATATCTGTATCTCCATGGAACTCTGGTCACTTAAAAGGGGCTCTAAAGAGCAGATACAGGTGTTCATCAGCATAGAGTAATTTGCTGGACTAGGGCCTCAGATTGTACATTTTGCTATAAAGGATTTTACAGAAACATATATTGGTTTATTTTATTTTTAATTTTTACACTTAAATATTCCTCTGCCATGCTGGAATGCTAAACCAACAATAATTGGGTACGTCTACACTATGTGTTTAAGTTAACTTAAAGGCCCGTAAGTCGACTTAAACAGAGCCCTGTCTACACTGCAGGGCAATAAAGTCGACTTTAGGGTCCTGTAAAGTCGACTTTATAAGGTCCACTTATTAAGTTGACTTAAGGCAATGTGGACTTACTAAGTCGACTTAATAAGGTCAACTTAGTGCAGTGGGGCCATTAAGTCGACTTTATAAAGTCGACTTAAGCCAGGGCACCCATTTAAAGTTGACTTTATAAAGTTGACTTAATGTAGTATGGACTCACTAAGTCGACTTAATAAGGTCTACGTAAAGTCGACTTTAAGTAGACTTTATTAAGTCAACTTAATAAAGTTGACTTAGTTTTTACAATGTAGACATAGCCATTTTTGTGGTACAGCAAGAGAATAAGGAAGTGCATCTGACTTGAAACAGAAAGTGAATGTCATAATTGTGTTTCACTGTGCAATGTGAGTGAAATACAAAAAGTAAACAACAAAATATATGATTAGCAGTAAATTGAATTTGAACAGTACTTTTCCTAAACAAAAATTAGAATGTGTAAATAAATATATAATTTCATAAATTCAGAGTATTTCCTTAACAGGCTTCTTTTCCACAATATATTTGATGTATATTAATTTACCTAAAATAGATTAGGGTGTTAGGGTTTGATTTAAAACATAATGAAGTCAATCCAAAGTTTTGTACTGATGTTACTGGATTCTGGATTACGCCTGTAAATTTTAAATAGCTGTGTGCTGCACAATATAACATAGTGTATGGAGTTTGTCATTCTTAGTTAGACTATGTCCACACCTGCTGCCAAATTCGGCAGCAGTTGATGGGAGATATGCAAACTACATAGGATAGCTTGTGTATCTTCTGTTGACTTCCCAACTTTTACTTACAGCAGTGTTTTCAGTTCACTGTGGAGACAGGAAATGCCCTCCTGTCAAAGAAGTGTTATTCCACTCGACGAAGGTGGATTAGTAGCATTGATTTCCAGGTTAGTTGAGTTAATCTCCACTTCCACTCAATTGATCTGGATAAATCGATCTGACAGTGGCACATTTGCCCTCATCAGGATAGACATAACTCTAAAGCTGGGGTCTCAAACTTGTGGCCCATGGGCTGCAGGCAACCCCTAAAGTTATTTCCTGTGGCCCACAACAACACTATCATTATTGATATTTGCAATATCATTGTATGAAAAGGTTTAAGTGGTGCGGCCCTCAGACTAACATACTAGTCCTCCTGCGGCCTTGGTGGTGATTTGAGTTTGAGACCCCACACCTAGAGAATAATTTAAAACATATAAGCCAGTTTTGTGGTTTGTGAGGAATGCATTGTGCTGCTAGGATTTTATCCTGGCTCCTTGGGCCTATAGACATTGGCAGTAAAGCGTATATGGCTGGAATCCCAGAGGGAGTCACTTGTTTTCTGTAGTAATATTCAGTATATACAGAAGCATTTTCTTCAGTCTTGGAGGAAATGGGTCTTAGTATTGAACATTAAAAGGGGAAGTGAGAAAATAAAAGCAGGACAAAACAATGGCAGAGCAGGAAGGGAGGGGCAGCAACCTCATCTCAGCTAAATATGAGTCATTATTCAGGTGATAGCTGCTATGGCAGACCTCCAGTCAGTCCTGTTTTGAGGAGACAGCAAGACTGCACTAGGCCATTATCAGGACAGCACAAAGCAGTTTACACTGCTATAGGGACAGCCTTCCTATCTACAGGGTTTCAAGCAAAACCAGATCCAGGGCCAGATTAAGGTGGGGACTGCAGCACCTGGCCCAGGCCTAAAGGGGGGTCCTGTGTCCCACAAAAATCCAGCCCTGGCCAGCGAGGCCAGCTGCCATTGCTCCTTGCCTGCCTAACCCCCAGGCTGGCTTGTCTGCTCCAGACCAGCCAACCTGGGGGCGGTGGAGGAATGCGGCAGACCTTGGCCTCTGGCCCGCACCCCAAAGCAGGGGATTCCCTGCAGCCCCCAGGGAGTGCCGGCTACACCCCTCTCCCCACAGGCCCTGCAGCAGTGCAGGTTCGCAGTCTCTCCCTGCTGCTCCCACCCTTAGCAGTGCTGGTTGTGGCTCCTCCCAGGCCCCCCATTGCAGCACCACCCAACCACGGACCCCCCAAACCTCTTCTTCCTGGGCACCCTCAGGAAGATTTTTAAAAGTTTTTAAATTTGACAATATGGTCTGCTTATGTTTGCCACCCTTGTTCTAAAGAAGTCTGCCTCCGAATGCTAAGTTACTCATAAACTTCAATGACTCAGTGTATTTGTTTTCATTGGTTTATTTTTTATTGAGTCCAAGCATTCCCTGAAATGTATATCTGTTTGCCTTCTCTAAAATGAATGTTTGGAAATAAATGTTGATCTGTAGGTATCTCCTCTGCTACCCCCAACCCCAAATTAGGAAATGCTAGAATTATGTCTGCAACCTTTGTTCACCCCTTTGTGCACATACTTTATGATATAGTATTTAATGACCTGTTCACGTACTATTTTTTTTTTCAAAGAACTACTTAATTCAGTACACAGGATGGATCATGCTCTGAAAATAGAACCAGACAGATCATGTGCTGGAAATTTTTCTGTGTAATTTTGTAGGTAATTTCCTATGTGTTGTGTGGAGGGTTTTTTTTGTTTTGTTTTGTAAAGAAGAGCCTTTAGGAAAAAAAAATCAGAAATTTTATCATCTGGAACCATTCTGACTTCCCAGAAGGGTCATCAAAGGAGCTGCAACCTTTAGATCCCAAGCACAGACCTCTACCCATTCAGCTAATAACAGTAAAAGTAGGCTGTATGTGGACTAGCTACTAGAGATGATTAAAACAAACAAGCAGTCCTGAGGCACTTTTAAAGACTAACAAATCTATGTATCACATGAGCTTTTATGGGAGAAAAATCCCACTTCGTCAAACGCTTTGAAGATGTGTCTAATGAAGTGAGATTTTCTTCCACAAAAACTCCTGATAAATAAATTTGTTAATCTTTAAAAGTGCCACAGGACTCCTTGTTTGTTTGTTTTACTGAAATAGATTAACACAGCTGCCCTTTCGGATCTAGACCACGTGTGCTCAAACTGCCTCTTAGGAGCTGTACGCAGCTCTTGAATGAAAAAGTGTGGCTTGCAGAACTTGTCTTATATGACGGATAGAGAGAGAAAAGCAGCCCCAGCCTAGGAGTTTTAAATGTCCTGCCCTGAGCATGCTCAGAGCATGCTCAGTGGGGGAGGCCTGTGCCTAGCCGCTGGAGCTGCCATATTGGATGCTCAGCCTGGGCAGGGCTTAAAGGCAGGGAAGTGAGCCCCAGCCTCTGCCTAGCTGCTGGAGTGATCAGGTAAGAGGCCATGGGGAAGGCACAGTCAGCCTGGGGGAGCTGGTGTCAGGGCCTGGGGGGTTTGGGAGGGGGTTGGGACGGTGGGGAGAAGTGGTGGCATGGTTCGGACAGTGGGAGAAGCACAGCATGGTCGGAGATGGCAGGGAAGAGAGGCATGGTCAGGGATAGCAGGGAGAAGTGTAGTTAAGTTTAGATCAGGGGTCTCAAACTCAAATCACCATGAGGGCCACATGAGGACTAGTACGTTAGCCTTAGGGCCACACCACTGAAACATTTTCATACAACAATATTGCCAATATCAGTAATGATAGTATTGTTGCAGGCCACAGGAAATAGCTTTAGGGCCGCATGCTGCCCATGGGCCGCGTGTTTGAGACCCCTGGTTTAGATTTTCTCATAGGCCCTAATGTGGTTTACTTGTTAAAATAAAATCGTGTTTTACAAGTCCTTCTAAACATGATGTCAAATAATAAGAAACGAAAATGTGAAGAAAATAGATTGTTTACTGTGTAGGCCTAGTTTTCATGGTAACCTTAAATAATTATTAGAATCTAACATTAGTTGGATCAATATTTGCCCTCTTTTTACAATAAAATTAGTGTGTGCAATCAATTTTAAACTTAGTAATTTTGGAGGAGGTAAAAGTATATGGCTATCTGCCTCAGCGCAGCTCTCGAAGGTTTAATAGTCAACTTGTGTGGCTCTTGAGTTCTGTAAGTTTGGCCACCCCTAGACTAACATGGCTACCCCTTTGGAACTTGCAGAAATGTTTAGACACCTTCGACAGCAGATTTCACAGCAGTTTGCTATACAGCTCCTTGTGAAAATTCTTGTGGTATACCTCCTTTTTATCACTCGCATAATATTCTTGAAAAGACATCACCCATAGCCTTAAAAGCTGTCAAGGGGGGACAGTTACACCCCCATTAGCTTTGCCACTGATACAAAAGTTAATTGTTCTTGTTAGTGCAATGTAGTTCTCACTTTGTAAAAGCTGGTTTCCTGTCCCATATTGTATAAAGCTTCCTAAGGCATTAAAATAGTCTCTGAAAAAACATACACTCAACTAGTGTCCCACATAGTGCATTGTTTTAAGTGCTAGGTTTCCGCTGTGTTGACTCCCTTACAGAACGGTGGCCCTTGACTGAAAATCTCCATGGTGTAAGTGGCGCAGGAAACCCTGTGTATTTGAACTGGCCACACAGCAGGAGCACTGCTAGCCTGGGAAAAGACCCTGGGCTCAGGATGCTGAGACTTGGGGCTTGTGTGCAGCTGCCATCATGGGCAGCCCACCAGTGGACCTGGGGCTCAGGCACTGGGACTTTGGGCTCCAGCCCTGTAAGCCCATTGTCAGCAACGTCCCTGCCACACAGAGGCCATGCTTCAGACTAGGTGCTACTTTAATACTATGAATAATACAAGCCCCCCTCCCCTGTAGCACTTTTAAAGACTAACACGTTTATTTACTGCATGAGCTCTCCTAGAAGAAAATCCCACTTCATCAGGCAAATGTCTGAAGGAGGCTTTCTCCCAGGAAAGCTCATGCAATAAATAAATTTGGCAGTCTTCAACAGGAACACAGGGCTCCTTATTTGTTTTGCTGAACTAGACTAGCACCACTACCAGGAGTGTTGGTGACATGGGGCTTACAGGGCTTGAGCCCTGGTGCCAGAGCCCCACAGCTGCTGCAGCAGTGACTGCAGCCGTGCACTTTAAGTGTGTAAGCCCTGAATCCTGGCACCTGAGCCCTGGGTCTTTTTCCAGGCCAAGGGTGCTCCTGACTGCTACCCCTTTGGAACTAGCCAACCCCTTTTCCTCACACCATCAGCTGGTTGTGATGGTGGCCAGAATTAGGGTTACCAGATACCAAAGCATTGAAAGGAGGACAGGGAAGAATGAAAAGGAGAACACTGGAGGACATACGGAGAAAATGTAGAATTAATGTGACATTTTTCTGTTTTTACAGGGCCCTGAAACGCCTACCCCTAAAAATAGGGTGTTTCAAGGCATTCCAGCATACTATAACCCCTGTAAGTAAAAGGCCACACAAAATCATGTGTTTTTAAAATGCCGGCTGGCCAAAGGATGTGAAAGTAAAGAGAACATGTCCTCTTTTTGCCTGACATCTGGTAACCCTAGCCAGGATCCAACATTCCCCTAACATTGGTTTTCTTGGAGCTGGGGTTTGGTTTTGTGCCAAGCTCCAGTGTTTTACCTACCAATTACCAGCCACCATGCCTAGGGTTACCAGATACCAAAGCATGGAAAAGAGGGACTGGGAAGAACGAAAAGGGGAACACTGCAGGACACATGGAAAAATGTAGCGTTAACATAATACTCTTCTGTTTTCAGGGGCCCTGGAATGCTTCCCCCTAAAAACAGGGTGTTGCAGGGTGTTCCAGTGTACTTTAACCCCTACAAGTAAAAAGCCAGACAAAAACTGTGCATTTTAAAATGCCTGCTGGACGGAGGAGCTGAAGGTAGGGTCACCAGATACCAAAGCATGGAACGGAGGACAGGGAAGTACAAAAAGGAGAACACATGGAGAAAAGGTAGTATTAATGTAATAGTCTCCTGTTTTTAGGGGGCCCTGGAACGCTTCCCCCTAAAAACAGGGTGTTCCAGGGCACTGCAGCATACTTTAACCCCTACAAGTAAAAAGCCAGACAAAATCATGTATTTTTAAAATGCCTGCCAGCCGGAGGCCATGAAGGTAAAGAGGAGGACATGTCCTCCTTCTGCCTGACATCTGGTGACCCCAGCCGTGCCCGCGGCCTTTCTCAGCGCCCGGCGCCAGCCCGGAACAAGCTCAGCCCGGGCGATCCCCAAGCCGAGGAGAAATCACACGCCGGGCGGTGAATGACATCCCGGGCACCCAGTAGGCCGCAGCTCGGAGCGGCTCCCGGCCTGGTCTCCGGCAGAAGCGAAACCAGCCGCCGCCGCTGCCGTGAATGAGGCGCCGCGCCGCGCCCCCCACCCCCGCCCGTGGCTCCGTCCCGCCGCCGCCGAACGCCATGCTGCTCCAGCTGAGCGCCGAGTTCGATCCTCAGAACGCTGTGCTCCCCTGGGTTCTGGCGCGGGGGCCCGATCCCGCCGCGGCTCTAGGTAACCCCCGGCGTGGGGAGCTGGCCCGCCTCGCGAGCTTGGTTTGGGTGGGGGCGCCCCTCCGTCCCCCCCAGCAACGCCTGCCTGGTGTCCGGCTCAGCAGGAGGGGTTTCCCACCACCTCCCCCAGGTGCCAGCGCTATACCCATGGAGTGAGAGCAGAGCACCCCAACACCCCTCTACATTTCAAGGCCTGGGGAAGCTGCTGCGGGGGGGGGGGGGGGGTTTCCTCCTCTCAGCCCAAGTGTGGCCCAGGCTTTTAGAAGCATGTGTCAAAAGCCCTCCATCCAAAAATGGGACGCAACAGGAGGCTTGAGGCTATGTGGTGTTAATGGACTTGATGGATCAAAAGCTGGTGACACCTGTGTTATTCGTGAGCCAGCAGCATCTTAGTTTAATTCGTGACAGGAAGGGCAACAAGGTGGTATTGAATGTGCTGGGTGGTGACGGTGCCCAAAAAGTCCAGGGGTGTTTGAAGTTGGGCCTAAACAGAGCTGTAACTAGCTGTTTTCACGCCTGGGGAAGCAGCGCCAGATGCACCTGCTGGGCACCTGTCTGGCCCGGGGCCCTGATCCTGCCCCAGTTGCCACCAGCAGGCTAGGGGGATCTGGATCCGTCCCCAGTCACCGCCATTGGCAGGCCATAGGGATCTGGATTTGACTCCAACTGCTTGGCTGGGCATGGATCTGGATCCCTGGGGTGAGCCGGCGGTGGCAGCAGAGAACCAGGTGGGTCAACAGCCAGCAGCAAACCCCAGGAGCACTGGAAGTCCCAGGGGCTGAATTTTAGAGGGTGTAGGGAACGGATCCAGCTCCCTGTAGTAGCTGGGGATGGATTCTGATCCATCACCTGCACTCTCTATAATTTCCTGCCTGGGGCTTTGCCCCGCTTGCACCAGCCTAGTTACATCCATGGGCCTAAATCTGTGAAGTAGTGACTTACATAGGCATGCTTTAGTCAGGTGTTTGAAGCATGATATAGGAATCCTTGCCAAAAGATATCTAGAAATACGCGTCTGTCTTTGATGAATTCTTTGGTTTTCCCATTTACATGCTCCTTGGCTGCCAGCTACAAAAAGACTGTTGGGCCAATGTACTCTGCTGATTTACAGCCAGTTCCTTAAAGCAGTGGTTCTCAACCTCTTCTCTGCTGTGGCACATCTTGATACTTTTAATTATTTTGAGGCACATCACCATGTAGTTGCAAATGAACTCATGAATATTCATGAGCCAATCCAGAACTCTTAGAGTAGTTTTTCAAAAAAATTCTGTGGCACACCTGCTCAGGCCTGATGGCACACCTGTGGGCCAAGAAACACTGGTTGGGAAACACTGCCTTAAAGTCCTGCACGGAATCCAGTTCACTCAATACCTATGTGAGAATTGCATCTAAATGTCCCCTTTAAAAGTGTTACACTGTGCAGAGTTACTCTGCATGATGTGAATTTACATTTTAGATGGTGACATTTTAATTTTTTCTACATGGAGAAACATGGGGTTTCGTCTAATGTGGCACAGAAGTGAAAATAGTTTTGTAGCAGAACATGAAATGCAAAGTGCACTTAAGGTGACATGTCAAGAGCTGTGAGCTCCTTGAGTAAATATCATAGTTAGAATTTAGAAATTAGTATAACATTAAACAGCGTATTCTAAAGTATGTGTATTTAAAAGAAACTTCCTTGAAGTGTGAGCCAAATTCACCATTGGTTTAGCTCTTCATGAAACTCACTTATGCACCAGAGAATAATTTGGCTAAGAATGAGTTTGGCAAAAAATGTTCAAAGTGAAACAATTCTGTATGACTGCAGGAAGTAACCTATGTAGATTTAACTTCCTATTAACTGCTATCACGTATGCTAGATGTTGTCCTTTTCTTTCACAAAACTCTTATCTCCTCTCACTCCTCATTTCTCCAAAATTTTGTTTAAAGTTCTTTCCCCAGTAATGTACCCTTAAGAAAAACATAAAAGCAAAAAACCCCAAAACAAACAAATGAACAAAAAGACTCCGTTTCTTCCATGTAGTAAGTGAGAGCTAATTAAAATTAGATGAGCTGTTAGATACCAAAATAATAGGTGATTGCTAAATTATTTTGTTGAGTCATGTTGTAGGAGTTGAGAAGCAATAAATGAGCCCATTGGACTTCTGGCACACAGGTTCCTCTCTGCCTTTTCACCTGTTAAGTTACTGGTTTCTTAGTGCTTTTTAAAAACTACAAATTGCTCAGTTTAGAAGAGGAGAGGAAAATAATACCTATGCTAGCGTTTGTTTCTACCAAGATGATAATTTTTATGCTAAATTCTGAATGTCTATTTGGAGACCTTTTGGCAAGATGCATAATTTAAAAAAAAAAAAAGTCAACCGTCTATGTATCGTTGCTTCATTAAAGGGGTATTGTCAGATTGAATGAGCTCCAAATGAGTTTACACAAAACCAGAAATAAATAGGAAAATTTCCATTATTTAAAAACAAGTTCCTTATCTTTCCTCCTACATCAAAATCTATAGTCCAAAAGTATTCCATGTATATTAGATATTATTACTGTTATCTACAGTTATATACTAGAGTGTGGATTATGATATGGACATGACTTAAAGGCATGCATGTCGTTGACTATCATGTTTAAGATAGATATAGTCACTGTACAACCTTCTGAAAAAGTAAAAAACCCAGTCTTTTTTTAGAATAAACCCACCTGATTTTACTGCTGTTACTGGCTAGCATTTCAACTTCTATTATGCATAGTGACTAGTCTACCTTTTAAAAGTGAAAAAAAAAAATTGTGTCTAGGCACAAAGGGTGTTGCAGCAAATTAATGAAACATATTAAATACCAAAAGTTAAACCTCCTGTCTCTACAGTTTCGGGCTCAACAGAGTGATCTTGTAGATCTCATACATACTTTCCTTTATTCACACCGAACAACTAGTATGAAAAACATTTAACATCTAGATAAGTGTTTTCAGTATTGGGGCTCAAATCACTTGATTCTGGACAAAAATACATATTTGATGCCGAATTTAGCAATCACAAACTGAAATATCACCAGTTATAAGCATGTCATTAATGACATAAAACATTAACAGCTGAAGAAACTTGGAGGGTGACAAATGGCCATTAGTATATAGGTGACTGCAAGCAAGTTTCTGAATTGCTTGAAATTTGGTTTAATGATCTTGAGAATTATTTTAGTTTGTAGATGTTAAAAGTACTTTTGCACCTAATGCTAAATGGTACTAAATATAACATTAAAAAATAATCCATTTTCTCCCATGATGATTTGAGTGCTATAGTCCCTCCTTGAATTTTTAGTGATATACATGGTGGGGGCACAGCTAGAATGAAAGAACTGTAAACTGAGAGAAGGTGGGTCTCAAACAAGACCTGATCCAAAGATTCCTGTTGATCTCTGTGAACTCTGGATCAGGGCTGTAGTGTCTGCTTGGAGGTCAAAGTCAGCTTTCCCCATACATGCCTTACCTTGAGTAGAAAGAGGGTTAACAGGACAGTATTAACCCTCAACATACAGACAGGCTGTGTGGTAGCCTGCAGTCCATCCATTCTTGCCTGCTGTTCTAGTCTGTGGATTGGGTATTGGCTGTTGTTCTCTGTGCCCGTTACTTTATGGTTTTGGCCACTGGATCATTCAAAAGCTGATTTAATGATCACTTCCCCAGGCCACTCCAAATGCTCACTCTTCCCCTCCTTAGTCAAGGTGGCATGAAACTCACTTTTGTGATGCGCAGCTCCATCAAAATTCCCCCTCCTCTCTGTCCTGCATTGATAAGGAATCCCTTTAGTGTTATGTAGGCCCTCTGTATTGGAGTCAGTTCTGCTCTGAGGGAGTATCCTATGTGGAAAAGGAATGATTTGTTTGGAGACTCTTCCCTAATCTTTCAGGATTTGAATAAGTGGCTACATCCTAGGAAGCTTCCATTAATATCAGTTCAGACCGTAAGTCTTTTGAAGGGGTAATGACAGGTTTTCTGGGCTGATCATCTTGATGTAATGCTCTTGTAACAGACCTTGAGTGATCCGAGAGCTGTGGAAAGTGGTGGATCTCGTAGTGTAAAGAAAGCCAGGATTTCCCTATTGCTCCCCCACAACCGAATGGCAGTGTTTTGAATTAATTGAGCCTAAAAACAGGGGTGTTCCTGGCATTGGGCTTATGGGGCTTGAGCCCTGAGTCCCAGTGCCCAAGAGCCGGGTCCATTTCCAGGCCACCCACAGCGATAGCACACTCACGCGGAATGAGCTCCAAGTCCCAGTGCACCGAGTCCCGGGTCTTTTCCCAGCCCAGCAGTGCTTCTCCGTAACAGTAAAATGTAAAATAAATGAGGAGTTCTTTTCACTACTAATTAGGTTAGCGCAAGCCAGTTTATAGTATTAAAATACCTGACGATGGGGGAGGAGGCTCTGACAGGGTCCTCTGGGTACAGCGTGGAACTGGGGTAGTGCTGTGTCCCCTCAGCTCTCCAGCTTGGGCTGTTTCTCACAGTGATTTGCTAACAACAAGCAGCAGACCCCTCCAGTGATGTTAACATACAACACAACAGCATGTGGAGCCCTATACCCCGCTAGAGTGAATGAATGCACCAGCCAGTTCCCTCCAGCTCCAGACCTTGCACCCCAGGACTGTACTGCCTCATCCTTATCAGAAGCCTGACCAATGTAGGTTTGTATCCTAGTCTGCATCTGCCTCCATGTGGAGAGGGTATATTCAAGCCTTTGTAACTGAGCTGAGATTTCCCAAACACTACAACCAACCTACAGTGTTTTAGGTAAAATATAAAATAGATTTATTAACTACAGAATGATGGATTTTAAGTGATTCAAAGCGGCAGGCATAAAAGATCAGAGACAGTAACCAAAGAAAATAGAAGAAAAATGTACTAAGCAAGTTCTGAAGGGGTAGCCATGTCAGTCTAGTTCAGCAAAACAAACAAGGGCTATGTCTACACTACAGGGCTCAGTTAAGTTGACTTAACAAAGTTGACTGAAAAGTTAAGTCGACTTAACAAAGTCTACTTAAAGTCTACGTCCACACTGGAGGGCTCTGTTAAGTTGACTTTGTTAAGTTGATTTAACAAAGCCTATAGTGTAGAAAACCCTATCTACAATGTGTTAAGTTGACTTAATAAAGTCGAGTTTAATGCTTTAAGGGCTGGAGTTATTAAGTCAATTTATGCAAGTGCTTAAGTTGACTTAACAAAAGTCCAATGTGGACGTGTCTTTTCTTAAGTCGACTTAAGGGAGGTTAAGTCAACTTAAGGCTCCAGTGTAGACGTACCCAAGGAGTCCTGTAGCACTTTTAGGCTATGTCTACACTTCAAATCTTAGTTTGGACTTGGTTAGTCCGAACTATGTAGTTTGAAAGTTAATTTGCACTAAACATGTTTTTTTAGTTCAAACTAATTTTTAGTTTGAACTAGCTGTGCTTTTTTTAGTTTGAACTAACTTTTTAGTTTGAACTAAAAAAGCACAGTTAGTTTGAAGTACAAGTTCGAACTAAAAAAAGTTCTTAGTTTGAGCTAACCGCTAGTTCAATCTAGCATGCCTACATTCTGCTAGTTCAAAATAAATTACGCAAATTAGTTTGAACTAAGTGGTTAGTTCGAACTAACCAGCCAAACTAAGTAGTTTGAAGAAAGCTTTTAGTTCGAACTAGGCAAAGCTTTGTTTAGACAGGGTTCAAATTAGTTCGAATTAAGGCTCCTTAACTTGAACTGATTTGCTAGTGTAAACATAGCCTTAAAGAATAACACATTTATTTATTGCATGAGCCTTTGTGGAAGAATGTTCCACTTCATCAGATGCTTGAAGATGGAGAGCTAAGCAGTTTTCTCACCTCACTAGATTTTATAGTTCTCATAAAAAAGCTTCTCCCTCAAGCTTGGGACCGGTCTCCTGCTAAAGTCTTTGTCTTCCAGCATTTTTGTTGCTTCCAGCATAAGTGGGGAAGGTGAAAGGGCAAAGAATGATGCCATTGTCCACTATTTTTATTTTTAGTCCTTGTGTCTGGAAGTGATTAGCCCTCACGTGTCTTGGTGAGCTTTGCCGAGTCACAGAACTGAGCAGTCCACCTATTATAGTCTTGTGCAACTGAGTCCTGGAGTTGAGCAGTCCTGTTACGTGGTGCTTCGCAAATGTCATTGACGTGCAGATTCTCCAGTTGCACCTCTTGTGCTGGGTCATAGCTGTTTAACACCGTTGTGGGAGGTGCCATCACCCTAGTAGAAGGGACTCTCAAACTAGCACCATATTTCACTAATAACAATGCAGTAAAATCTCTCAACTTGTTACACACTAATGACACACATTTGGACAGTACAGTGCATTTTAGCAGATCCTGACTTCTCCCATAACTTGTAATGCTACAAAATTTAATGCTGAGTTTCTTCTTCTTTACGTGCACTTCATCCTTTGTATGAAATATATCATAATGCTATATGAAGGATGAATATGGGGCTTAAAGGGTGCTGGTTTGAGATAGTGTGGCACAGAAGCACACACTCTACCAATCTTATATGGTAAGTACAGGGTAATAATAACAAACAGAACTAATAACCTAATAAATAAAGCGACAAGTTTTTCCATTCAAACGTGCTGAACCACAATGCTGTTACAAGCTACAATACAGTGGTTAAAATGCAGCCATCAGATGTTCTTATTATGGACTGCGTTTCCTGTCTTCTAATCAAGATCTCGTTTGTGATAATAACTCACTCTGCTTTTGCAACCACAACAACTACAAAAGTGGCAGAAGGAAGGCATGTTTTTTCTATTGTCTTTACTATAACATGAGATCTGTTCTTTTTAACATACATTAATCATGCTATCTCCTTTTGTTTTTCATTTTGTGCTTCCTTGCTACCTGGTCGGGCCTCCTCTTTTCCCTTCATATCCTTTCTGGCTATCTGATGATTCACTCCCTCTTTTATCTAGGGTTCCCTGACACATGGGATTCTTGCAAGTGCTCTTCTACTACTTAGTTTCCTAGTAACCCAGTGCATGTTGCATTGGCTCCCTGGTGGTTCTGGTCGCTAAAGGAAAACTCTGTTCCCTATCCTGTTCTTTATGAGCAAGTGGCCTCTAGTGGAGGCAACTAAGCTGGCATTGACTTATTTCTGGGTATTTCTCTGTGTTGATTGCTGAAGCTGCTGAAAATCAGCTGACAGGTGTCATGGTACAGGTTCCATCTCTCTGTGCTCTGAGGATTGCAGTTTGAGAACTTGCAATGCGTAGCCATTACTTAACTTACAAAGTTCTGTATGCATTTAATATAATGAATAGAAACTGATCACATTGATCAGCAAGCAGCAGACAATGAATCCACACCTCTTTCATTATTATAGGCAAAGGTGAAAACCATTTAGAACTCAAACTAGGAGTTGATTCTGAAATTTTGCAAGATGGTTGAATTATACTACTGTGGCAATTAAAACTGTTAATTCAGGGATGGTTTCCATGTTACTGAGCGGGTGAGTGAGGAATGTTAGAAATTTAGCTCCTTTTCTGCAAGCTTTAAAACCTGAAATTTCATTCAGGATTAACTAGCAGTCTGCATACTATAATATCTTCTTCCAAAACAGAGAAAATTGTGATGTGCACAGTATTCTTTAAAAAGGCCTCCAGTTAAGTGTTTTTGCACCTTTGAGACTAATGCCGATTCTTTTTAAACCTGCATATATTCTACAATGAATTAATCCAAGTCAGCAATTTATGCCTTTACAATTTATCATTTCAGACACTTTTGAGGAGAGTTCAACAGCACTGCATGTAGTAAATGTTGAAAGAAATGGAAAAATTATTTATACCTGGAAGGTAAGTCTGCAACATAGACCTCTATGCAAATATACCAGAAAGTAATAATTAATCTAATTTAATCTAATACTTGGATTTTACATTCCTTTTAGTTGGAATTTAAAACCTGAAATTTGACTGATGACAGGTTTCAGATTTCTTTTGCAATAAGAAAGTAGTTTCCTTCCTTTTTCTTACACAAACTATTCTTTCTTTAGGGCAGGAGTGAATGGACTGAGGGTGAAATCTTGTCCCCATTCAAAGCCATTGGAGTTTTATGATTGCTTTCACTAAGGCTAGAATCTCACACTGAATGAACATCCGTTACTTAGACAGATTCTTCATCAACAACATATTCTTCTTCCCAGAGAGCTGAGTTGCTCAAGAAAGGCAGAATTCAAGGGGAGCTATGTTATTTTTGTAAAAGTGACATCTTTAAACATTTTTAACAGTTAAGAAACCACTATCACGCCATGCTTTGTGTAAATTTAAACCCTCTCTATAGTTCTTTATTGTAGTTGTCATGAACAATGAAATATCTATATCTTGTTTAGTATCCTTCAGCTACAGTCACTTTGACTTCAAAAGTCTACGTTTAGGCTTCTGTTCTCCCTAGTGCACGTAAAGAAGAAGGAACTCAGTATTAAAATTTGTGGTGTTGCAAGGAATTCTTCAATTGGTTTGGAGATGATTTCCCCCTCTTTGGAAGAAATTGGGGGTTCAGTTACCAAAATCTACTAGTATGCACCCAGATTTGTATGGATTTTAGGGGCTCTGCTGGGGGCTACAGATGAATGAGCTTCTAATTTAACTGTGGTGACAAGGATGCCTCTAATTTTTTGACCTGCCCCCTCCAAATGGGGTGGAAACCTTGCAGAACTCCCACAAGGATGAGGGACAGAGTCGACTGCAGCACAGCAAAATTCCCTTTTCTTGTGGATGTAGGCTCTCTTTTACATGAGGACACCAACGGGCGTTAGGAGGCCTTTGGACATCTCCTGGCAGTATTAGCAAGCCACTCTTTTTTTGTTTGTTAGTTTATTTTATTTTTAATATCTTAGTTTCATGAGATATCAGATTTTTGCATTACAGAAAAATCTATAAATATGTTACTCTGATCCATGCAAAGTCATCTGAGCTGCTGTCAACAGCAAACGTTCTGAGCATCACAGACTTGAGGAGGCCACATTGTTCATAGGGGGAAGTGCTGCCTTTCTAGCGTGCATGGCTTGTTGCATTAAGCATTCCAAGGCTGCAGACTGGCCAGCCCAAGCACTTCATATGGTGGACAGAAAACAGTAGGATTCACTGAGCTTGATCAAAGTATATTGGTTTCTCATCTTCATCTAGTAAATTTCCTGGGATTGAAGTAAACTCGGGTAGGGTGACATGCCAGAGGGCAGTATTGGGGTGGAAAGGAGATCTTCAGAAATGGGGTCTAGCGAAATGGTGAACACTTTTGCATGTGGCTTCTACTCCTGAACTTCTCTGGACTCTGCCCTGAAGAATGTGGTTCATTTTAATTCCCTGTCCTCCTGTTTCATCACAGAGGCTGATTTTTCTCCGAGTAGATCAGTCTTCTCAGAACCAGCATCTGGAGCCTTACTCTGTTGGGAAGGCCAGAGATATGTTTTGTTTGCTTGGGTTTTACCATTAAAACCTATTAGAGTGAAGAGTACTACTTGGAATATTTTTATTACTAGGTGAATTTGAAGGCTGGTCATATGGGGTTTTTTCATCTGTTTGGTTTTGTTTTGTTTTATAAAACATAACAATCCTCTCTCTGGGGGTAGGATGCAAGTGTGTTGTCTATGAGTTGTCTAAATAAGGTGCCTATTCTTCTGGGGGGTACGTGCAGGCCTGTATGCCCATATGGATTCCCACTTCTGTTAATGAGACTCCATGCAGGATTGTGCCCATCCATCTGGTCCAGTTGCATGAAGGGGGACCTCAATTAGCATGCAAAAGTTTTTTTTTGGGATGACTTTTTCTCCAAGAGCTGAAGGTAGACACTTCATCCTTTACATATTGTGCTTTTTGTGTAAAATTGCCAAAGCTTGGAGCAGGGACAATTTTTAAGCCTTAGGGGTAAAATGCTGGCTTCACTGAAGGCAAATGGCATTTTTGCCATTGACTTTAGTGAAGCCTGGATTCCACCTGAGGTGATTTTTGTTCTGCAGAAACTTAATTGCATAAGTGCAATATTGATTGGAAACATGTTCCCAGAAAGTAAATTATCAGTGGTTAACAGTGAGGCCGGAAGGCCATATCAAGTTAGATTCCGCAAGGATCAGTTCCGACTCTGATTCTGCTCAGTATCTTCATTACTTATTTAAATAATGACTACACTTACAAAATTGGCAGATAATGCCACACTGGGAGGGGTAGTAAGTGCTTTGAAGCAGAGGATAAAAATTTAAAACCATCTGAACAAACTGGAGAAATGGTCTGAAGTAAACAGGATGAAATTTAATAAGGACAAATGCAAAAATCAGTTGCACAGATGCAAAACACATGCTTAGGAAGTATTGCAGAAAGGGATCTGGGGATCACGCTAAATGTGAGGTAACAGCGTAACACTGTTGCAAAAAACCAAACATTCTGGGATGTATAAGCAGGAGTGTTCTCAACAAGACATGTGAAGCAATTTGTCAGCTCTACTCCATGTTGATTAGGCCTCAACTGCAGTATTGTACTCAAGTGAGGTCTATGTATTCTTACTGGCTTCTGTCCCATTAAACACAAATGGAAAACAATTTATACTTGCCAGATAGAAAAAGATCAAATGCATTGTGCGTGGCATCAGTGGAAGGAAGAGCGTAGACTTTATTTTGTAATTTTTATAAAAGCTTGAAAATAATGCAGAGATTAGAAAAAATGCACGTTCTGTCTTTCCTGGCATATACAGTTGTCCCATAAGCTATTTTCTGGCAGGTATTAGTCGCAGAGTAAGTATTTCTGCTATGAAAAGCAATGTAGGGATTCTGTAACTGCACTTGGTAACAGTATGCTGGCACTTGCATAGACATGATGTGGAAATTTAATTGATTATTGCGGCTATGATTCTAATATGAAATATATTTTTAATGGCCAAGTACATAGGGGTGGCCAAAATTATGGAACTCAAGAGCCACACAAGTTGATTATTAAACCTTCAAGAGCTGCACTGAGGCATACAGCCATTTACTTCTACCTGCTAAATTGATTTGCTGGTGTTCTTCCATGAGCCACACTTTTTCGTTCAAGAGCCACATGTGGCTCCCGAGCTACAGTTTGGCAACGCCCGAGTGACAGATTAACAGCCTACTCCTGTTCCATTGAAGTCAGTAAGGTCTCAGTGTAGTCCTGTTCAGTAATGCACTTGCCTGATTTTAAGTCAGTGTAACTTAAGCACTTGCGTATTTTTTTGTTTCTTAAATAGGAGCATGAAAGAATTTTGTAGTTGAGAGCTTAGCTACTGTGGTGGGAGGTTTGAAAACCTAAGAGAATGCGTGATCAGGCACTTTAATATTAGGGTGACTATATTTACCAAAGGGAAAATGAGATACTGCATGGGGCTAACCTGAGTCCTGTGCCTATCCTCCTATTGAGGCTGGGGCTGATATTGCTGATTGCCTGAGTCCTGCCTGCCCACCACCAGCGCCCTGCCTCCCTTTCTTTGTGCGGCTGGCATTGTAGTTTGCCCCCTATACTTCTCAAAACAAGATGCATTGATTTTGCAAACTACTACGGGTCCTTTTTCTCATGTCCTGTTGTTAAAAATGGAGTTGGTTATTGTGTAGATTCAAGGATTATTCTCCGACGAGTGCCTGGCTACATAGTATATTATTAGCATAGTAACTTTATGCACCCTTTGGGGGTGGTAATAGCTACCAACTGAAAATGGAAATGCAACAGTTTGCTGCTAGCCAGAGGCCAAAAACAGAAATAGATCTTGAAAACCTAAAGCATGGTAAAGCATAAGGGATATGTCTACACTGGAGCCTTAAGTCAACTTAACCTGCCTTAAGTCAACCTAAGGTGCTTCCTGGCCCCATTCAGACTTTATTAAATTGACTTAAGCACTTGCTTAAGTCAACTTAATAACTCCTGCCCCGAAAGTCGACTTAAGCATTAAGTCAACTTCCAAGGACAGGAAGGGTCAGGTGTGGGCCCGGGCCTCACCCCAGGTCCTGATCCAGTCCGAGCCACCACCGGCAAGCAGCTGGGAGGCAGATCTGACCCCTTCCCTTGCTGCAAGCAGCAAGGGGCTTTGAGCTGGCCCTAGATTGGGCTCCAAAACTCTTGCCGCTGCTGGCAAGCGTCGTGTGGCTTGATCTGACCGTGAGTCACTTGTCACAGGTGGCAGGAGCCATCTCCCAGCCCCCTGTCACTTGTGGCAAGGGAATCAGGCTAGATCTGGCTCCCAGCTGCCTGCTGGTGGTGGCAGGAACTGGATCGGGACCCTGGAGCCAGGTTGCGCCCCAGGGTGGGGCAAGGGGCAGGGCCTGGGGTATGTCTACTAGTGTAGACATACCCATAAATTGACTTAACAAGGTCGACTTTATGTCGACTTAAGGTTGACCTTGTTAAGTCAACTTAATAGAGCCCCCCCCAGTGTAGAGCTTGCCAAGGAGTCTTGTCCATTAAAAAGGACATAGTATATGTTCAAAAGTCTTGTAAAAACATCGAATTCATCATTATGTAAATCATCTGTAGATAGTGTTTATGTTTGACAAAGCATTGGATTGTCAGTAGGTGTGGTTGAAGTCCGGAGCTTTTAAATAGCTTTCTATTTAACCTGTACATAGATAGTCCTAGGATAGAGGCTGCCCTCTCCCTCTATCTGCAGGTAGGCCAGTGGGCTAAGAGGCAGCAACTCTGTGGATTCTCCAGTTGTCGTGCGACCCACTCCAAAATATGCTACACAAAGGGGCCAACACAGAATCCCCCTTCCACGCTGCACAAAAAGTTGCCAAGATATTGCGTTACTGTCAGTGTGCCTTTGTGGAGGTTAAGCAGACTGCCTGCACAGGGTTTAAGTGTTGGGAATTTCATCTTATGAGTGGATGCAGAGTTAGTTATGGGTGACAGGGATGCTAGCTGATCAGTTGTCACACATAAGTTCTACAGTCCTACGACAGTAAAAAACAACAGCAACAATAAAAGACAACATGCATCAACCCCCCCACCCTTATTTTCAAACACCCATTTTTGAAGTTAGAGTAATAGAATTTTATGTATGAAACAAAGGGGAAGAAAATGGGTGGCAATGAATGGGAATAGAAAGAACTGGTGGGAGAAAAGAGGGGCATAGCAGTGGAAAGGAAAATATAGTGTTTAAAAATGTCTGTGTAAAGCTAGATACATTTGTACATATTTCATTTAACTTACAGGGAAGTGGGGGAAATACTTGCATTGGATTATATGATCCTCTTAATAAAGAAAATGAGGTAAGGCTAATGCCACTTCTACATCTGGTAAGAAGAATATCTACACTTTCTAAATTTTGATGCCCTACATAATGGTATTCTGAAGTTTGCTGAAGAGTTTGTTTTTAAAATCAAATTTGCTGTTGTGACCTTCCCGCACCCGTCTGCATACCAATATGACTTAGTTGTTGCTTTTCGGGCACATTAGAGTACAGGATGGTCTTCTCCTGTGTCTAAAAATATAGCCTAATTGAACATGTTTTCTAAAAAGTAATTATTTATTTTGTTACTTATATTGCATGGGCACCCACAGTGTGCTACATGCTGCCACATATATATATATGAATAAATGATCTTAGGAAAGATCATACAATCCTGCTGTTGGATCCATGTGGATGGCCTGTGCAGAGCTGTTTGAAATTAGTGGGGTTTCATGCTTACTTATAGGTTTGCTTGTGTAGCTGTAGTGCAGATTGGGGTCTGACGCAAAAAAGCAATGAACAAAGGATGGAGAAGAGAGAGAAAACATAAGATCGAAATATAGTCCTTTTAGTCTTTGGAATGTTTGTTTAAAGAAACTAGTCAGTGTGGTTTTTCTAAGGAATAGAGATTTTTAAAATAGTTTGTATAAAGTGGTTGACGTAAACCATGTTATATATTTATCTTAAAATTTATTTCTTGATAGCATCTGTATACCTTTGAAAAGGATCTACACATAATCAGTTGTTCGATCAACAAAGAAAAGACTTTACTGGGTAAATGTTGTCTTTATGTCATAAAAATTAAACTGTCACAATAAAGAAAAAATTATTTTACTAATTTGGATAGTAATCCAGACCCACTCCAAAATATTTTTACCTATAAAAAAATATTACCACCTATAAGTACCTCATGATAATCTCCTCTGTGTTTTAATGTATCTGTCACTAGAATACCTTGACAGTTTGATTAGTGTCTGCTCTTTTTTTTTTTTTAAACAAAGTGACCACTTCTAAAGTTTCTCTATGCCCAGTACATCTACGGAAGCTGTTGTGATATTCCTTTTAAGGTTTAATTCAGTGCTGAATTTTCTTCAACTAGATTTTTGTGTGATTTGATATTTGAAAGTGTTCAGTAAGATGAAATGGTGAATATACATATTTTGCTTTTTGTTGAGTAGCAGTCAGCTTTCTTCAGTCAACAAAGGAAGAAAGAGTAAATCATCTACTGCAGCCAGGTACTGACGTGACTTATTTTTGATTGTGAAGGTACAACTAACACTGTTACAGGAATTTGGCAATGCTATTTTGGCTTGTAGTTTTTATTTTATAGAACAAAACATTATCAAACAGATTAATATGGTCTTAAATTTGTGTTCTGTTTGCAGTATCTAAGTGTTTGACCTTGCTTATTGAAATTCACCCAGTTAATAATGTAAGAGTCTTAAAGGCTGTGGATAGCTGTATCAGAGTACAGGTAAATGATTCTACTAATCTAAATCTATATAACTCTTCATTTATTACTTTAAAGTGTAAAAGAAAGGGAGTTTAAAAGTACTGGTTTCATATTATCTGAGCAAAAATATTACATTCTGTAATTTAGATGTGGTATGCTTTTGAATATTTAATAAAATAAAAGTAAGCTACACCTTTGACTTGAATCATATTTTATCTACCTTGAATCTTTCTAAGATTGTATTTATAATGAATAATAATGTTTTTTATCTGTAGTAATGCTAGGGCTGTTTTTAAATATGGGGGATTATTAATATTGCAGGACCTACACAAAAGTCATTTTGTAGTAAAATAAACCCTTTAAAATTATAAACAGCATAGATTAACTTTAGCAACAGAGTCTCTTGAGCATTATTTTTACAAAATTCCTTTTTACAGTTTCTCTATCCAGATGCAGATAGAAATTCTTTCCCAGATAGCCATCTCTTACTAATTTCAGAAGATAAATGTACGTATTTGAGTTAATATTTTAAATATAAATTGCTTTTCTTGTTAAATATGTACATTCTATTATTTTGAGACATTGTAAATAGACGTATATTGCTTATTTGATTTCAATATCCATTTTTATTTATTAACTTACTTATTGGCTTTTATGGAAAGGACACAGAAATAAGAAAGGTCACAGTCAATTATGGCATTATGGATGCATTCCAGAAAAGATATACCTTAATAAGAGTTTTTCCAGTGTTGGAGGAATGGTCAATCTTGATCATATTCTTCTTTTATTTTGATTAGCTAATGTGTTGTTCCATCAGTAGCCTTCATTTTTTCTTTTCTTTTTTTTAAAAAGATCTTAAAATGAAATTCTGCTTTGTCATACATTGGTGTAAATTTAGAGCAGTTCTGTTGACTTCAGAGGAGCTACTCTGACACTTTTTGGATATAAATTCCAGAAGTTAAAATGGGTGCTATAAACTAAGCAATGTTGTTGTTAATATCCATTAGCCATATCTTGTAGTCCTTACTTGGGGAAGATCTCAATGAATTAATTGGGAATTTTGCCTGAGTAAGGACTGCACAATTCAACTTATCATTCAGGTTAACTCTTATGACAGGAGTTGATCTTTCTTATTACTAATAAGGCAACTCACACCTTTCCAATGCTAGGTGGTTAAATTGTTTTACTAAACATATTTGCATTTTAAAAAAAATAATTGCAATATTTCTAATTTTAAAGATATTGAACAATTTCACATCCATGTTGTCACAGAAGAACACCAGAAAGTGGTAAGAAACCAGCCAACCAACTTTCTTTTGATGCATTTATTGTAAAACTAGAAGAAGACTATTCTTGTAATCAGTTTCCTACTGTGATTCTTCTGACCTTTCTAAATAGCTGTTTTGGTAATGCTTTAAACTGTGGCCACAACTGTGAAAGCTTTATTAATAAATGTACAGATAATATAGTAGGCTATTCAACCAGTGTAACTTATGAGGAAAGTTAGTCACCTCATTGCTTCTTGCAAAGCTATGAACTTGATCTGATTAAGGGTATGGTTCTTATCTTTCCAAAAGACCAAATATTTTGAGCCATAAGAATGGAGTTCAGGGGCTTTCACTGATCCCTTGTGTTGTAAGACTCTGACATGGAGGAGCATTTAGAAAGGTGACCTGTATGCAGGATTCATGAGGAAGCAGCAAAATCTAATAATGCATCTAAAATTCAGTTTGAACTGGTGATGTGAATGCCTTACTTTGAATTCTTCATTCCCTGTATTTGTAAGATATGATAGGAATCCTTATTATAGTTGCTAGTAGTGACACTAATCGGGGGTGCTGTTGATAGAGTCCACAAGTGTGTGTCCTACCTAAAGTGAAATGCAATAATCAGTCTAATGTAGTTATCATGTTTTTGCTGTATCATGGAAGCCAGCAATTCATTTAATTTTGTCAAATATAGGTTTGGAGGGGAGAAGTTTTAAGTCCTTATTCTCAGTTATTCAAAGGCTGTTCACACTATTCTTGCAGTGAATATGTATCTTAAGTTGGATGCAATTTTAAAAAAATATTTTAAGAGTGGGGTGAAGGGCTTTAGTGTAACTGAAAATGTGCCAGTCTCCATCAAATATACTGGTCTAACTGTTACTTGAAATGAGGGCTCTTTGCATCTGCCAAGGGTGAACATAGGTGCTCCTAATCATTTCCCTCTATTTCACCCTCTTCCCTACTGCTGTGTTCATGTACCCATTCTGTGTCTGGATGGGCTGGACAAGACTTCCTTTGGAATTAGCAATTTTCTTCTTACACTAGCTAATAAAGATTGTTGCAGTCAGTTCAAAAGCATCTAGCATCCCATTTTTCCCTCTGTGTGTGGTCTGATCTTAACATCTATTTTCATAGAATCCTAGGGTTGGAAGGGACCTCATAGGTCATCTAGTCCAGCCCCCTGCCAGAGGCAGGACCACTCCCACTAAACCATCCCTCCCCCTCCCTTTCGAGAGGGTTGGGTAGATAAGTTGTTCTCTGTGATTTCCTTTTCCCTTCCAATTCTGTGCCAATATTTCCAATCAGAAAATACTAGATGAAGTTCCTTGAACACGCTGCCTCTTTCACTTCCTGGACTCCCTGGTTTACAGGGACTCAAGTGAAATGAGCAAGTAGGACATCAAGCTACTTGGAAATACTTGCTGCTCTGTGGACTGTGTTTTCGCTCTTTAAAGTTTGAATTGTACATCATCTTTATTACAGGAGCTTACTTGACTTTTATTATTTGGCTCTTTTCATTTTAAATCCTTCCTTCAGGTGATCCAGAACTCAGGCCAGCTCCCAAGAGACAGAGTTGCAGATGATCTTATTTGGGCACAATGGGATATGACAGAACAAAGACTCTTCTACATTGTTCCAAAGGTGGGAAAAATTGAAACCTCAGTGTGTGTTCTCACCTCTTTCATCTTTCTAATGTGAAAGTTTGAGTTTAAAAAGCCAGTAATAGTGGAATGAGTTAGGTTGTTTTGCATAGTAAGGAGAAATGGCTGGTGAGCATGTGCAGTGAGTTGCGTCAGTGCTACCTAGATAAGTTTTTATTTTTTTATTTTTATTTTTAAGATAGTGTTGATGGGTATGATTATCTAAACCTGTTATAGCTCACGTGGCTGCACTTGAGTAGATGTGCAGGCAGGGTTAGTAACTGACTTAGTGGCAGTATTAGGTACCTGGCTTCGTTTTTCTTTATGTGGTGTGAAGTTGCTTGCAGATCTACTCAAGTGACACAATCATAGGACCTAACCAAATCAGCCACTCCATTTGGGGCAGCACATTTACCAATGAGATATATGCTATCATGTGCCAGCAGTGCCCTTCTGCCATATACTTTGGCCAGACTGGGCTGTCTCAGTGCAAAAAAATAAATGGACACAAATCAGACATCAAGAATGGTAACATTCAAAGATTAGTCGTAGAGCACATCAGTCTCCCTGGAGATCCTGTAACAGACCTGAAAGTTACAGTCAGAGCCATAACTACAGTTTACCGCGCCTGGGGTGTGTTCTGATCAGAATGCGTCCCTTGCAATAGCCAGTGCGTAGGCAAGCGGCACGGAGCATGCCCTTTAGTGGAACAGCTCAATGGAGCCATTCCAGCATGCCTGGAGCAAAGGCTCGTTCGGTCCGCTGTAGTTATGGCTCTGGTTGCAGTAGTTCAGGTCAAAAACAGACTTGTGAAAATGCAGAACTGAAATTCACTTGCAGACTAGAAACTATCAGATGACATCTGAATAGGGACTTAGAATGGCTAGCTCACTATAGAAGCAAAAACAACAAAAGTCCTGTGGCACCTTAAAGGCTAACACATTTCTTCGGTCATAAGCTCTTGTGGGCTGCAACCCCCTTCATCAGATGCATCTAAAGAATTGGGTTGCAGCCCATGAAAGCTTATGCCCAAAGAACTTAGTTAGTCTTTAAGGTGCCACAGGACTTTTGTTGTTTTTGCTATATACAGACGAACATGGCTACCCCTCTGGAACTTATCACTACAGAGGGTAATTTCTCCTCTTTTAACATTCTCATCTTCTCATCTACTGTTGTTAAAGGCCCGCATCCACACTGAATTAAAATAACTTGTTTGGTTTACTGATATAGACTAACAGGCTAATCCCCTGGAACTGTTTGAATTGACCTTCTGACTTATATTTCTCTGCATCTATATATATATTTAACATACTGCAGTTTCCATTTCACGTGTCTGAGGAAGTGGGATTGTGCCCATGAAAGCTCATGTGATAAATAAATTTGTTAGTCTTTGTAAGTGCCACGGGACTCCTTGTTTGTTTTGCTGAAATAGACTAACAGAGCTGCCCCTCTGGAATAAAATAAGATACTGTTCTAAGCGGCTTTAATCTCTGTGAAACAAAGTATTATTAAAATCAATTCTGTAATCTAGTGGCTTTCTGTGTGTGAAAGGAGTGTGGGTATATTGTGCAAGACCCTACGCAATTATAGACCAAAGGTAGACAACTGGTTTGAGACAGGAAGGAAGCATGTGTCATAGCTGTGTGCTGTGGAATGCAGTTTGTGGATTTAGTGTATGGCTTTTGCTTTCTTTCTCCTCTACTTGTTGCCTGTGCTTGGTTAGCAAACAGGTTGAAAGATGGACTTTCCAACTCTCTCTCATTTTATATTCTATGAAACTATTATGAGTAGTAATCAAACTCTCTCTCTTAATTTTAGGAATCAAGGAATATCTTAAAATGCGTCCAGTTTTACCCTGATGAAAACTTTAATTTAATAGTAAGTCATTAATAGAATCTTATCATATAGATGGTCTGAGGGAGGATTAATTATTTGTTTCAAGACATGGTAATTAGGTTTGTTCCCAAGTATTTGTGTTTGTCATTTTTATTAGCATGACTTATAATGCAAAACCACGAACCTTGGAAATGCGCTACAAAATGTAATGACCAGATTCTAATTGAAATGCATTAGAGTTACTCTACTGATTTTGGCTTATTATCTGTGCAATTCCATTGACGTTCATGGAATTACTCTAATTTTAGATCAGGGGAACTAAAGGCATAATTGAAGATCAAATTAGATGGAGAAATAAAGGTCTGCTTCTGCTCCCATTGACTTCAGTGGAAACAGGGCTGAGCCTGAAGGGGTGTTGAGGGCACTGTGTATTTATCTGGATTGGATTCTTTGTGACATAGCTGGAAATTCACTATAATACTGGGGGCCTGCATGGATACCCCTGACACATGGAAGTGGAGGCATCCCAACTTAAGGTTTGTTTAAGTGGCTAGGTTAGAGGGTCTTGTATGAGGCTTCGGTATGGGTGTGAATTTTCCCACAATGCTCTGTAATTGAAAAGGCTGACTGAGAGCTGAGGGGCCCAGACCATGATTCCCTGCTCTCCACCACTTTCATTTAAAAACTCTCCGCAGTGTTGCTGCCTTGGAGCTCAGCTATCTTAATGTACTTCCTGTACAAAGACAGTATGGAATTCCAGTGAGACAAATGTGAAGATTTGAAATATGGAACTTGCCTTAGTTAGATCTGGAGAAACATTGAACTTTTACGCTGACATAACCCAACAGTGTCCCATTGTATAAAAGCCCCTTGGGAGGGAGGACTGCTTTGTTCTTGAACGTCTTATAGGGATTGAGTGGAGGTCAGTGAGTCAGTTTTCCTTTGTGAAAGTGGTGAGTTGGGTGAGAGTGACTAAGCATGATGGATGCTTTACTAGACTGCAAGTCCAATCTTAAGTAGTGAATAACATAGATGTGTTTTGACTTTTGGTTGACAGCTTGAAGTACCTCTGGAGATTTCTTTAAGTGGCATAGGATTAAAGTAAGTGGATCACAGAGAAGATTTTTTGCCTCATTTGTCCACAGCTATGTCTAAAATTTGGTTTGTTATCACATTAACTTCATTTGGTATTGCGTTCATCTTTGCATTTTATGACTCAAATCTATGTATCTATTGTTCTAACCTGCCATGTGGAGGTAAAGGTGAGCTCCCACCTTGGGCCTCTGGAAGAGGAAGCAGTGTCACATATGTCTTTCAGACCCTCCTCATGTCTTTCCCACGTCCACTGCCTTCACTTCCTTCCATGGTATGGTGAAGCAAGATGGTTCCTGGTCCCTTCCTTTTGGTAGCAATTTGGCTGGAGAGCCAGATGCAAACTACAGCACCTTCCTGGGAGATATAGTAACCCTACTAAATAATATAAACTTTCCTTAGTTTTCCTCCGAGGTCAGAGCCTCTCCATAGCTGGCCTGTGGCAGTATCCCCCAAACTCCCATTCCATTTCTAGTATTCCTTTTCCAGCCATTGGGTTCAGCCTCAGGCTGTTTACTGCGCAAACCAATAGCTCATCTTTCTTCTTAATCTCTTCCTATTTTGAAGGATGATGGGTGTTTATATATTCTATTTCTTTGCCAGCATGCCTTGCTGTGCTAGCTTTCAGTTCCTACTGTCGCCCCCATTAGCACTCCCAGCATACTTCAATGCTAAGCAAAAAGCTGAGCATGGAGTCTACCTCAAAAGACTAGTACAGCCTGTTACAATTACAATTATAGCATTGAAAAAATCCAACTGCATGATTTTTAAAAAAGGTTTAGTGCATAATTTACTATTGATTGTCACTAATTAACACCGATGCTGTGTTAGATTTTAAAAGAGCTGTGAAACCCCTGAAAAAGAACCAAAACATAGAAGTGGTAATAATGTAGAAAAGAACCCAGTTCTCTTACCTAACATCCCTTAGTTTATGGCTGTTTCCACCGAAATCAGCATCACCACTCTCAGAATAAGGTGTTACTTGGCATGAGTATGGGTGGTAGTTTTAGGTTCCAAACTTTTTGAATTCTCAGATATGGTGAGATGTTAAATCCAGACCCTCCAGCATAATTTTCCTTCACCTGGATTCAGGTGGTGTGGAATTGAGCAGTGTAGTGCGGTAAAGAAATATCTTGAAGGCATGTGGAATGTCCCCTTTTTACATATGGTTCTGAAGCAATTGCTGTCTTTTGACTGCAGTCCCAAACCTAATGGAGTAAATTAACAGAAACAGACAGAACCGTTGCACTTGGTTTAAACTTTCTTATGGAAGGGTTGATTATAAGATCTAATTCTTATTTCTCTCGTGACCTTTTATGGATTCACTGTACTCTATAAAATCATTGTGGATGAAAAAATGCATTTAAAGGTCTCTGTTTCCTTCTAGATTTGTGAATTTTGGATATAATTACTATCAAGATCCAAAGATGGAACCTACATCTCTGAATCTGCAAGTTTTTACTAGCAAAACAGGTAATTTAATACTGAAAAACTGGCTTGTGATGATCATGTGTAACAGATTATTGCACCAAAGTGTGATTGTGTAACTAATTTACTAAAAGGTCTTAAGAGGTCATTGTTATTTGTTTATGACTAAACATTTTTCCCTGATGTATAGTAATCATAGTAGATCTTAGGGAAAATTGAACTGAGGAAAGTAGCAGGCCTCCATTTTTTGTTTGTTTTGTATCTTTAGTGATTTTTAATCTAAAGACCATGGAAGTTCTGAAGTAACTGTGCTCTTGTGAGCCAGGCACATAGAGGCTGATCCAAAGCCTACTGAAGTCAGTGGGAGTCTTTCTGTTCACTTCAGTGGTCCTTGGATCAGATTTCTAATGGAGGTGTCTTCAGATCTGTCAGTAGTGTTGTTTGGTCCTCAGGGTCTCTTGAGCAGAGTCTATGAATCATGTTGACCTGAGGTGCACAGGTGGGGACTAGTGGTGAGGCCCTCATTCTTTTGTTCTTGCCGTCAGTCATTATATGAAACCTACCTTCAAGGATAAAAACAAAAAACAACAACAACAAAAACCAAACAAGTGCTTGTAATACACTTATATTTCTTTAGATTTATAAAATCTTCTAGATATCCATCCTATTTTTTTGGTTGCTCATTCTCTATATTTACAAGGATTGGTCAGAAGTGTTAATTAGATGTTCCAGCTCTGAGCCTTCGCCATCAAACCCCAAAGTCTAAGAAAATGGTGGATTCTTCAGCGTGCCTGGTTCTAGCAGACCAGTTTGGGGTAGTAACAAACTCCAAGTAAAGCTCCCTGCCATTCATTCTGATGATGTGCCAGCTCAGGAATCTCTGCTAATCTCAGCTCCTGATACATGATGCAAGGAGACAAATTCTCACTGAAGTAATCAAGTCCAGACCACTTAGGAGTTTGTACATTAACACCAACACCTCAGACTGCCCCCAGAAACTTACTGGCAGTTACAGCAGATCTGAAGACAGTGTTGTAATTCACCACCAAAGCATAACTTCTTTTAATAAGCAGATGATAACATTTTGCACTGCCTTTTGTTTCCAAGTGTAACCACAAATAGAGTATATTACAACCACCTCCTATCAAGATGACAAAGACCTGGATAATTGTTTAAAAATCTGCATCAGAGAGCATGGTTATACTTCTTCAGCAGATGTGGGTAGAAAAGTTCTCATCTGTAGATACTTTGTGAGCACCCACGAGCAGCCCAGGATCTAACACCGCATCTAAAGTGTACACTTGTGCTATAACTGTGTGGATGTGCATAAACTGAGTACCTCAAGATCGTATTGCTGAAACTCATTCTCTGTTTCCCTACCTTCTCCCTGCTGTTTGTCTATCACTCATCTAAAGTTTACTTTAAAAACGTTTCACTGCAAGGAAAATGTCTTCTGTGAAGTTCTTAGTATTCTTCAGAGGCTATGAATCATTAATAGTAGGACTCTTATTTGTTCTGTTTTAAACTTTTACCAGTAAAGAATTGGCACAATTTTTAATGGAATATTTCATTCCTTTTCCAATTTAATAAAGAACAGTTAGAGACTATTGCCGGTCTGAACTCTGAAAGAGGCTACTTTTTCTCTTTCAAACTTCCGTAGCAGAAGAAAAGCTGCTCTGTTACTCACAGTCAGCACTAACAAGATAGAATGTCACTAGACCAAAAAACCCTGCTCACAAATTAGCGAGGTCAAACACGTCTCAGAATTAACTTTGTCTTTTCAGCCCAAACAGCGTTAATGCTTATTTAACAATTGGTATGGTCTCAGGAACTTTGTATGGTTTTAGGTTTTTTAACTTGTAGACTTTTATTTTCAGTTTAGCTTATTGATCTTTCAGAAGCAAAGGCAATAAGGCAGAATAAAAGAGCAATACTTTGCTCCTCTGTTTTACTGTTTTTTTAGCTAGAATAGTTATGAGTCTCCTTTGCATGTGTTGTTTTAGTCTGTTCATGTGATATACACAGGACATCTATGTACGATTACACTTACTGGAATTTGGAGAAGGTATCTTAATACAATATTATAGTTGACAGTCTACATGAACAAAAGTCAGAAACCTAAAGTTAGTTTTCTAGGAGATGTAACTTACTCCCTTCATGTGTATGTGGATTTTTGTAACTTCTATGGTAATTTCAGTGCTCTAGTGTATAGCTGCCAAGTGACGAAGTTTATAGTTGCTATTTCCTGACTTTTGAATGTGTGAATTCTTATCATGGTGTTACACAAGAAGAATATTTTTAAACGCTTCCTTTTCTTTTCTTTTCTTTTTTTTTTTTGGCTTTCCATCTTCCCCATCCCCCCCTCCTCATTTTCTCTTCTCCCTCTTTGTTTCTGGAGAAGAAATAGAGTTCACCAGATGTCTGAATATACAACTAACTGATCACACTTCAAAAGCAATTAGACCAAACTCTTCAGTGTAATGACTACCTCCACTGACTCCAGCGGAGCTGTGCTCATTTACTCCAAGTCCTCTGCAGAGTGTCTGGCCATGAGTTTTGTGTGAGGCTTACTGCTTGTGAACAGTGCCCAAATATGAGCTCTGGGTACTATAATTTTTTTGTTTGTCCACAGAACAGATTGCAACTTGGTCACTAGCAGACAGTCATTTCCACATTGTCCTCCAAGATGTCTCATACTTGACTTTGAGTTAGTTTATATTCTGTATTTGGTCTCTCTGTCGAGCCTACTAATGTGGTGTCAGTTGGGACATCTCTTGTGACGTGTATCTGTCCACTAGCAACTGGACTGAGATTCCCAAACTCCCTTTATCTAAGTCACTGAAAAGCCATTAGGTGGCAGCCACTTTTGCTCACTACTGACCTCTGAGAAATGAAAGCACATACAGAGCCAAATTTAGTGGCACACAACCAGGCAGCCACTGGGGTCTTTGGACTTGGAGAGCGTGGGGCTCAGGGTGCTGTTTTTGTTGTTTGGGATAACTCATTTATGAAAATCGTGTATCAAAGTCATGAAATGGGCTACAAAGGCAATAAAAAATGAGATATTCAAAAGTTTAACAAATGGTGGGAGAGAAGACAGCACAGGGCTGGGCCTGAGCTCATGTCTCCCATTAGCAGCTTCCCAGAGCAATCGAGTACTCTTATGACATTTGAATTCATATGTACCGGTGCATTAATCTGAATATAAGATCATTAATTTGCACATTAAATGCAAATTGTGCAGATAACAGGGCAGCGTACTCCACAGCATGCCTTGTCCTTTACATCATGTGAAAAAGAAATTGGCAGTGTGGAAGGGGAGGCCCCAGCAAGAAAATAGCTTTGGAAGGAGTCCAGCAAAGCCGCAGTTTTCCTGCTCATGCTGTATGCTGTTACTTAATAAACTCCGTGTTGTGTAAGGCATCAAATGATCAGGAACACCCTATCTATGTATAACAAACAAGGAATCTGGTGGCACTTCCAGACTAACAAATTTACTTATCCCATGAGTTTTCATGGGAGAAAAATCCCGCTTTGTATGATACTTGGAGATAGAGAACTACAGATGGGTAGGAGCTATCTGTCTGTGTCTGTGCAAGTTGTTTCATGAAGTTGATGGATTTCCACTTCAGACAGCTGTATTCTGTGCCTTGCATGATAACAAGTTCCAAAGGTGTAGCCATGCTAGTCTAGTTCAGCAAAACAGACAAGGAGTCTTGTGGCCCCTTTAAAGGCTAACACATTTATTTATCACATGATCTTTCGTAGGAGAGAAATCCCACTTCATCACATGCTTGAAGAGGGAGAACTACAGATGAAAGCTTCCATTCATCTGTAGTTCTCCATCTTCAGGCATCTGATGATCATGTGGTAAATAATTTTGTTAGTCTTTAAAAGTGTCACCAGACTTCTTGTTTGTTTTGCTGAACTAGACTGATATGGCTGATTTCATTAACTCAGATATCCAAGCAAATATCTGTCAAACTTACCAAACAATTCAGCATGCTGGAAACAAACATGAATTTCAGCCAAAGGAAATTCTAGCTCTTCCTGCTCCTGAAAGTTAAGTACTTCAGGAAACTATGTAGCAGTACTAGTACAATGATATAGTACAGCTCAGAAGTACTAGGGCCTTTTAATAACATGAAAATACTTGGATTTTGGTACTTACGCTTTTGATCAGTGTAACATGCATCTGTTTGCATTATAAAGAGTGCCTCTGTGTGTACATTTATCTGTATCTTGTGACAGCAATATCTTTGTTAGCAATGCATTTTTAGGCATCTTTGTTATTAAATTAATAACATCTGTATGATTATAGTTCTGTCTCTTCAGCTCTTCCACCTGAAGGTGGGACAGCAGGGATTTGGGGCTGCTTCTAGTATAAATTCCAAAAGCAGCTGGCTAAAATGATGGGGCACGTCTACACAGCACTTTTATTTCAAAATAACACTCGTTATTTTGAAATAAAAGAAATTAGGTCTACATGACGTTTTCTTATTTCGAAAGGATGGACCTCGTCCTTTCGAAATAAGAATCGTCATTTCGAAAAAGTAAAACCTGCCCCCCCCCGAAATGGCTGTTATTTCGGAAGGGATATTTCAAAATAAAGCTGTTCTTTCGAAACAACACTGTGTAGACCTGTTGTTTCGAAAGAGCTGTTTCGAAAGGACAGGTCCAAACAGCTTTATTTCGAAATATCCCTTCCGAAATAACAGCCATTTGGATTGCAGGCTTTCCCTTAATTCGAATTAACATTTTGTTAATTCGAATTAACTTATTTCAAAATAAGGATTTTATTTCGAAATAACTCATTTCGAAATCCTTATTTCGAAATAACAATGCATGTGTAGACATAGCCATGGAGTAAGAGGACCAAAATCTTGATTTCTTTCTCCCCCCCACCTATTTTGTTAGAGCTGGAAGAAGGGCTGTCATTAGATGGGGTCAAAACATTCAGTCATTTTCCATGGAAGTAGGGTGGGGCAACAAGGCCAGGACAAAAGGTAACTTACCATAGCTGTAATGTGTGCATGATAAGGACAAACATCTCTTGTAACAAGAAAATAGCATTCTTCTCAAGGAAGAAAATCCAGGATTTCTCGGAAGTGTGAGAAGGTACTAGCAGATATCCTTTCAGGCAAGGGTGGTCGATTATTTTTGTGAAGTTCCATATTTCTTGGTGAAGATATAGCAATGCTCCAGGTGGCATAGAAAAGAATACTAAAAAACATGGTAATAATAAGTAAATAAAAAGATTTCAGGGCCTATTGAAAAGTGTTTGGAAGTGTGGATTTGGCCCACTATCTGCCTGTTGACTATTCCTGCTTTATGGTTAATTCTGCACTGATGGCAAGAAGGTGAGTTAACTACCGGTAGGTCTTTATCTTCATACTGAATGATGGCATTGCATCTTGGCAGCTTTCAACTGATAATCTCCTGGAACTGGTGCATCTTGTAGGTACAGCGGTCTGATCAGAATTTCGCTTGGTGCTGGAAAGCTTTTCTGTAGCAAAGATATGAAAAAATCAGTTTCCCTGAATTAAAAGGATGTGCTGAGCCATCTGACCCAAAATTGCATTATGGTGCATTTTTCCTGTACTTCTCTATCTTATTATTCATACTCAACCTTATTGCCTTCTTCCCCTTTTGCTAAATGTTATTTAAGCTAGTAACTTGATCTATGTTTATTTCTTTAGTCCTGAAAGTTATGTAAGAAAAACCATCTGTGTTATCTTTCATCTAAAACATTCTTAGTTCTTAGGATTGGGTTCTGTAGCCTGTGTCCACCTTTTGAGAAATATACTGTGGGTCAGCTGAGACAGACATATCTTATTCAGTGAACAAGTATGATAACAAAACCCACTTACATTTCAATCTTTTTTTTTTAGGAAGTTTTTGTCTGTGTTGCTGTCAGGCTCCTGGTGTATCTAAGGAAGTCACATACTCAGTTTCATTTTTACATAAAGGTACAGTCAGTTAACATGTTGTATTCTGTTGTGCTTTCTTACTTTATTTTAGAGTGTCATTTGTACAGGTGGCCCTAGAATACCTTGCAAAATAAACAGTTGTCTAAAGCTGTACACTATAAAATGCTCTGGGCAAAAGTTTTAACGCTGGGTGCCTGAAATTAGGCAGCTAAATATATATCTCTGTCATAGATTTTCTTTGGGGTGCTGGGCAAGACACTTAAGCCACTGTTTTCCATAGGTAGCTGTTAGTTGTGTTTGCCTTGTTTCTGGGTGTGCCCTTTGAAACATAAGCAGCCAGATTTTCAACAGCGCTGAGCCGAGCAGTTACAACAGCAACTGAAGCTGGTGGAAACAGTGGGTGCTTTGTACCTGTAACACTAAGCTGCTGTGTGGTAGTTGGAACTAATACCTCCTAGCTTGACTGACTGGGTGCAGAAATCAGCCCCTAATTTCACAGGCACAGATGCTGATCTCATTGACTTTGATGAAAATGTAGCTGTGTGAATAAAGCCAGCAAGAAAGTTAAGTAATGACTTGATCACAATCTATAGGTAGCTATACAGTGAACAAAAAATTGATAACAGACTTTTCAAATTAGCAGTCAAAGAAATAAAATGTAATGGCTGGAAGTTGAAGCTACATAAATTCAGACTGGAAATAAGTTAAAGATTTTTCACAGTGAAAGTAATTAACCACTGAACAGTTCACTCAGGGTTGTGGTGCATTTTCCATCACTGACAATTAAATCAAGATTGGAGACTTTTCTAAAAAGACATGCTGTAGTTCAAATGGAATTACTTCATGGCAATCCTGTGGTCTGTGTTACATAGAAAGTCAGACTAGATGATCATATTGGCTCCTTTTAACATCAGAATCTATGACAAATTAATCCATTGGTTCTAATAGTAAGAAAAGAGACAAGAATTTCAGCCCAGGCAGAGGATGATTTGTTGTATCCAATGAGAAATATAACCTAGGATAGACCAAGAAGCGGAGGTATTGTGTGCTTTGGATACACTTGCACTGCTCAAGCTTCTGTCTATATTGTTATATTTTGCTTATAACAGATGATGTTTCATGTGCGTCTTCCCAGGTTACAGCAAATCCTTTACAGTTGCTCTACAAAGGACAGATTACCCACAAGTGAAGGAGGTAGCTTTTTTGAACCTCGGTAGGTTGCTAACGTAGATTCTTTTGTTTCCTCTCTCCACTTCAAAAAAGGAGAGAAATTGTTACCTCTCTACCCCAGGCTTTTCATGGTTTCCCTCCTCTTTATAAGCGGGGTATAAAATTTTATACCATCCATCCCTTCACAAGTTATGCTATTTGCAACATTTTACGTCTTCCCCACAGGTAGCCATATTAGTCTATTCAGGGGTTAAAGTATAATTTGGTGGGCCCTGGAACCCCCCCACACCGGTGGGCCCCCAATACCTATTCCCAGAACCCACACCTGCCCCAGTACACACCCCCAAACAGAGACACAGACACATAGCCAGCCCCAGACAGACAGACAAACACACACACAGACAGCCATCCCCAGCAGCCCCCCCGGCCCCCAAGCCCTTACCTGGGCTGTTTGCAGGCTGCAGGACTGGCTGGGAGCTGCTTCCAGCCACAAGATGCTCCACCCTGCAGGGGGGAGATTCACAAACTCCTGACCTGTGGCAGCTCTTTGCTGGCTGGGCTTAAGGTGAGCAGGGTTTAAGGTGGAGCCACCCGAACCCTGCATTCTGGCTGCTCGTGCTATTTATAGCGGGGCCCCGGGACGCAGCCAGCCTAAAAATAGGGGCCCTGGAATGGTGTTCCAGTGCGTTCTCCCTTACTTTAACCCCTGGTCTATTTTAGCAAAACAAACAAGGAATCCTGTGGCACTTCCAAAGACTAACAAATTTATTTGTCGCACAACTTTTATGGGCACGTTCCCACTTCATCAGATGAATAAAGTGGAAAATGTAACATGATAGCTATAATTACATACAGAGAAGTGTGGGTCACAAGCTCAGTTTTTGAAACAGGCTAGCAGTCTATCCTTGTGGAACTATCTCTGCAAAATAAACATGCTGTTTTGAGTCAAGCAGTTTTGAAGAGGGAAACCAAGAGCTGAGATGGGTAACAGAGGGGAAATCACCTTTCGTAATGACGTAGCATTCAAGAGTTCTAGTCAAACGCAGTATGAAGCTATCTACTTTTCAGATACAAACTAGTTACCTTCACAATGGGTTTGAATAGAACTGAATGTATCATCTGTGTTTGCTGTGCTAACATGGCAACCTTCATTAACGCCTGTTAAATCTCCTAGGCATAGTCTATTCCAGTAAAGAGAATTAGGCTGCAAATTCATAAATCCCAGCCTCCTAAAGTAAATAATTTAACAGTTGCTCAAACTGATGGCTCTTGTTTTTCAAAACAGACTATTATGTGGCTGTGTATTTGCCTGGCCACTTCCTACACCTCCTCAATACTCAACATCCTGACTTGATGTGCTATAATTTCTTTCTGACAGGTACTGTAAACTTTTAGTATTTTGAAGTCTTTAGCCTCTCTTTTATTGTTTCTATGGTTGGAGACTCTTAAAAATGTTCAGCTCCCATTAGAGGAGACTTCAGTTAATTCATGGCCTCACATCTTCATTGCTGTACATTGTACCCTGAAAAAATCCAGAAAGGCAGGATCAGGCAGAATAAGAAAAGTATTCTGAGCATGCTTTGTTTTGAAACGATATGATGAACTCTTTTATTTCATCCACTCCTCATTGTTAGATTGTTGTGAAATAAGAGAAAACCTTTGAGTAAATTGCATTCTGTATCTTAGTAATTTCCCGTCTCCCCTTTGGATGTTTGTTGGTGATCCAGTATTCTCAAATTTCACATGGAGATGCAAATTTGATTTTACATTTCCTTCCTCCAATTGAGTTTGTGTGTGGGTGGGTGTGCGCGCGCACACTTGTGGGGAGGGGAATAGGGAGAGGAAATCTGAATTTCCTTCACCTAATCAGAGTAATGTAATTTGTTTTGAAGTCTCATCTGAAAAGCACATTATTTCATTTCCATGTAACAGCACCTTATAGGAAATGGGTTATATCTGGAAACAGAAGGTCTTTGTTTGAAAACAAAAGGCCATTTTTCTGATGAGTAAAAGAAAGGTAGGCCTGGACTGCTGCAGTTCTGAGATATGCAGCAGTGTCAAAAAGAGCTAATATGTGTTTGGAAGTATGAATAAACATATTTATCTCCCTGCAAAAATACTTGAGGTGGGTATGAAGCATTATTTTATGTTCTTCATGATAGGTGTGATTTCTGATGGAAGGGGCCTGGAATTACATTGGCAGAAAACTGGAGTAACTCAGTGGTGAATCAATTCCAGTGTCTGCAAATTGATTTTGAGCTTGGGTTATATTTAAATTTACTGTTACAAATCAAATTTTCTCTGTCCTGTCTCTGTCCTTAAAGCATGTGGCTGTTTGGATGGCCCAGCCCCATGTGAGCATGTTGTTCTGAGCCTCACAAACTTTATCATCATCATTAGTACAGACTAACTCACTCTACTCTATTACCATTATAGTAGAGATTAAAGACCACCATTATAGTAGAGGTTAAAGTTCAGGTGAGAGTTACATATTTTGTTTGTCTCTCCCTCAAAATAGAAGAGATTTGCTGTGCTTCTGAGGCCTTGGGAAGTAGGTACTTACTTACATTACTGAATGGATGCTTCTTAATAAATATCTTTAAATGGTTCTCATCCACTCATGTTGAGTGCCAAGAAGCAAGTTAGACCCTGTGCTCAGACACAGTGGTGATCGGTGCTAGGGGAGAATCTCAGACTAGTAGGGCTGCTTTTCCAGAGGTGCTGAGCGCTTACATCTGAGATCTTCCATGGCAGCTGTGGGTACGCGGCACTTCTGAAAATAGCAGCCCAATATGGTGGAGTGGGAAGTTAATGTGTGTGAGAGGAGAAGAAATGAAGGGGAGAGATTATTTCTCACTGTTTGGGATCAAGATGTCATGGGACATCATGGAGGGGACAAATATTGGTAAATAGATCTCTCTTCCTTCAAATCTCCTCCCTTCAGGTGAAGATGCACAAATCAACGTGCTGCACAACAGTTCCATCCAGTCCCCGTTCAAGTCAGCAGTCTGGGATTGCCGCTCAGGAAGAATGTTTACTGTAAGCATAAATGAGCGCTCCTTGGTGAAATTCCTCTGGAACAGTAAAGTGGACAGTGATAGGCTGGCTGCACTTCACTGTGCTCTTCTGCATGTTAGAAACACAGTGGATTTGGAAATGGAGGTAGGAATATAATGTGCTTCCAAAAGTTTCTTGACATTTCTTTCTTTCATTCTTTCTTTTATTCCTTCTTACTAATAAGGGAGTGCTGGGTTTCTTACAGTACACATATAAAGACATGGTCGCGTTGGTCACTAAACATTTGTATTATGGTAACACTTAGAGACTGTCCAGGCTAGGTTCCTTACAGTCTAATTGATCTAATGGCTGTCTTTCTGAAAAATTAGTGCGTCGCTATTTTAGGCACTGAGTTCAGACAAAAGATGTTTGTTCATCTGGACTGTTTCTACAGTCTTGTGTTTGAATGCAGGCTTTAAATACAGAGTTATAATAAACACTCCCTTTTTTAACCTTCACAGATTATTCAGTGGATTTCTGAGAACCTGTCAGTGTCTTATACGTTTGACCCTATACAGGAATTTATCATTGGTAGGTGTGTGTTTGCATTTTATGTTAAGCAAAAATATGCAGTGGGTAGTTTAAAGGGAGACATGAGAAGATTAAGCCACAAAATGGCAAACTGCCCCTCCTCTTGCTGCCCCCGGCTTTTTGATTATTCTTAGTAGCTTGATTGACTCAGCTGTTTGCAATGTTGTACACTGGTTTCATGAGCCAAATTCCCTGCCTAACAGGAGGCTCAAGTAATTTAGATGTGTGCCAGACACATGAATAGAAGAGGAAGTCCCTGCCAGGTTATAGAGCCATTCCATGACGGTGGCTTCTGGATAACGGCTGGTGTATCCTGTAATATTTTCACATATCAGCAGATCCCTTGGCCCAGTTAGTCTGTGTCCTGCACCCTTTGTACCTCTGTGAAGGGCTGAGGCTAAGCAGCTGACACACCCCTTGCACAGCCGTCTGGAATTCCTTCCCTCCCTTTGTGTCCTGGAATCATACCAGGTTCCACTGCCAGGGAAGCTGGATTTGTCCCTAAACAACTAATTGACAGATAAGTGGGGAAGGGCAAATAAAAAGAAACAGACTGTAAAGCTTTGTGTTGGTAACTTGTAACTTTTATACAGCCTTGTCTCTCTTTTTTTTTTTTTTTTTTTAAATGCGTCCAGCTTCCCTTTACTGGGCAATGTGTCCAGAGACTAGCAAACTGGATAAAGTTTTGCCATATACGTCACTGATGCACTGGAATGGGGTAAGAACCCAGCTGCTGTGAGCTCTAATAACTCGAGGAGAGGGTGGTTGCTGTTCCTGAAACCAGTCCTGGAAGCTGTTTTGTTTTGGATGCAAAATTATTCTTTTTGGAAGATGATCTAGTTGCTTCTCTGTCTATTCCATACCTGTTTTATCAACCTGGACCAGTGGTTCCCAACCTTTTTGGCTTGGGGGCCACAGATACAGTTTTTACTTCCTTGAAGGTCCACTAGTCTCTGCCAGCAGTCACTCCACACACCTCCAACCAGATGGAAGGAGATCGCTTTCCTTTCTCCCTGGCTGCAGCAGGAAAACTACAGACATCCTGTAGCCTCCTGCATGCCACCTGGGTTCCTACGAAGGCAGGGGGATGAAGGATCAGCGTTTCCCTCCCAGTAGGGACCCCCAGCAGCTATGTTCCCTCTAAGCTGTGCGCATGTGCACACGCACGCAGGTTGTGAAACCCACGCACATAACAAAATAAAGCCCGCACAAAAAAATTCAACAGTGCTGATATTTTAATTTATTTTATACTATTTTAAGAAGGCGATTTCAAGTAACATGTTTCAAAGAAGGTTTTGTAATTTATAAAATCATTCCCATCACCAGATCAAAATAAAATTGAGATATGATTTGAATCATATACACTTCATTGTACTCACATGGTTGACCACACTCACTGGAGCGCGCACAAATTTGGATGCTGGCTCTAAAAATTTACACAAAATAAATTTTTTCCGCACACACCCTATGAAAAGTTAGAGGGAACATTGCCCAGCAGAGTGCTTTCCTGTGCTCCCTGCTATAGCCAGAGGGGAGAGGAGCTCTGATCTCCCATCCCTTTTAGCTGCAGCAGGGAACCTGGCCTTTTATTCCTGCAGCAAAGCTCTCTGCCTGGGCCCTAGTCTACCTTTGCTGCACTTTGCAGTGGCAGTCTACACAAGGGTACGTAAGATACCTTGCATATCTCGCCTTACTAACTCCCACTCACCTCCCTGTTCATGCTGTGCTAAATCAACCAGAAATGCCATCCGGTTGACTTAGCGCTACTCCAGTTATGGGGCTGGAGTTATACTGTTGAACTGGAGATTGATTGAGTGCCTCTTGACAGATCACTCAGTTGTACCCAGAAGAGCACACTGATGGCCGTGAGTTTGCCACCATCAGTATAGACATACCCTTTGTCCTTAGACAGCAGCTCCTTTCTGCAGCCCACGGAGGGAGATTGGAAGGCAACTCTGAAAGCCCCTGCAGGCTACTTTTGGTCCCCAGAGGTACAGGTTGGGAACCACTGACCTAGACTTAATGTGTCACATGTTTCAGGAATCGTTATTTTTGGTAAATTCATTTATGAAACCTCAGTGATAACATCTGTGGTTGCATTTCTTTAACTGTTATGAATGATTACATGTGATCAAGGATTTTATGTAACAATATACCAATTATTGTGTGCCATGTAGTGTTTATAATGGATGTAGAGTAATTTTAGTCACCTCAATCATTTAGTTCTTTCCAAGAAGCACACAAACTAGAGAGTATTACTAGCATGACTGTTTTATAGAGAAAACAGCATTGGGCAGGTCTATGCACAGATAACTCAATGACTGGCCAAGCAGAAGTTTTCCAGTTTTCAGCCTTCTCCAGTTAGATCCTATTGTCCCATTTTCCTCAGTAGCACCAATGATTACAAAAGTTCTGGTGAGCTGACAGTTTATTTAAATTTAATATATTTAAGTATCTGACAAAGCGGGATTTTCTCCCCTGAAAGCTCATGCAATAAATATATTTGTTAGTCTTTAAGTGCCAGAGGACTCCTTGTCTGCTGTACTGAACTAGACTAACATGGCTGCCCCTTTGGAACTTATTTAAATGGTAGTTACTTAAAACCCGAAACACCACACACACATTTACTTTATACTGTGTTGACTGGAGACTGTTCACCTTGTTTACCTGGGTCTACCAAGCTACTTTCATCCTGACGGAGAAGACCCTTTTTCATCCCTTATGATGATTTTCGTAGTTCTCTTGTGCAGAAGTGAATGTCCTGTCTTGGTTAGCTAGATTATTGCCTAAAGCGAGATAATCTGAAAGCTTCACATTTTCAGGTTATAATCTGTTAAAATAAGGGCAAGTTTGTGTCCTTTAGTCTAGACTAATGTTTGAAATTCTTATCCTTTGTCTGTAGATTATCCCTGGAATAACATGCTTAACAGACATTATTTCTTTACCTGTTTTAAAGGTAAGTCCCTCCAATTGAAAATGTTGCTATTGGTGGGGGGAGTGTGTGTTGTCACTTTCCTTATGAATGTTACTGTAGTGCACCTATTACCTAAAAAATAAGGCGGAAGAAAGAATTGCTCTAGTTTCAAGTCCCCTTATTCACCATGTGTTCAGAACTGGTTTGGAAGATTTCAGTTTTAAGTGGCTCTAAGGTTCTGATTTTCCCGGCATCAGTGAAGTAATTGCTCCTGATTTACACCAGCGTAAATGGGGAATTGAGCCCAGCTGCTTACCACTGATTTCTCTGGGAGCTGATGATTCTTGAGATGGATCTTTGCTCACCATATGTTGCATGTGTTCACTGACGTCAACATTAGCAATTTATTTAATTTGTCTGAAATTTCAATCTTGAGCCCCTGGAAGCAAAGGCCTTAGCAGCTACTCTTCCTGATTATGGAGCTCCTTTCTTGTTTGTATCTAAAAGCTTGAACAGATTGAGAAGGGTAAAGATAAAAGTAAAGACAACTATTTGGACTATAGAACGTTTTGACTCTTCTGTAAAGGCAAGATGCAAATACTCCAGGTTAGATGTGGTGACCTATTCTAGCTTGTTCACCCTGCTCCAATGATATGAAATCACCATGAACCGTAGCCAGTTAAATGTGTTCTAGGTGATTTGTGTTGCCTTAGAGTCAAAAAAACAACCACAACATAGTATTGAATCTGTCTCTTTATTTATTATTTCTGTAGTATATCAGGTGCATGAGGGCATTTCGCAGACAAGACAACATCTTCCTACCCTGATGAGCTTACTATTTATGGATACCATGTTCTTTATGAATTTCTGAGTGCTCCCAGGGAATACTTTCACATTTGAGGGTGCATCGTATCTAGTAGGAAATGGATACTAAATCGAACAACCTAGTAAGGGATAACAAACACAAACTATGGGATGAGGGGTAAGAGAGAGGCCAGGATCATAACTATTAAGTTCATTGAATATGTTTGTGTTACTGGGAGCAGTGTTTCCTGGCCAGTGTGCCACAGCACACAGGTGTGCCTCAGGCCTGAGCAGGTGTGCCACTTAATTTTTTGAAAAAGTATTTGAAGAGTTCCGGATTGACTCATAAATATTCATCAGTTCATTCAGAGACTATATGGTGGTGTGCCTCAAAATAATTAGAGGTATCAAGGTATACAAAGGCAGAGACTACACTGGGAACCACTGACTTAGAGATCTGCACAGACGTAAAAATGTGGATCCAGAACCCAACTGCACCCGTCCAGTGTCAGTCTTTATCTGATCTGCATGCTATGTTTTATGTGGCTCTGGAACTGCATCTGCAACTGCGCTTAGGCTCACAGTCAGCATTTTAGTGTTTGATTGGCTCATTCGCCACATGGGTCCCACCCATGTTTTGTTTTCTTGTTTGCAATTTGCATGCTGTGCTGTCAGTCAGATTTTCTTGGCCACCAGTGAAATTTCTGATTGACAGCATGGCATACGAACCCCAAACAAGAAAATGAAGAAGTGGGTGGGGAAGGCATGGGGAATGAGCCAACCAAAAGCCAGCGTGCTAACTGAAGTGAGTGGTGTCTCTCCAAGCCCCAGCTGGTTGTGACTGAGACTCTGATTGGCTGGCTGACCACCAATCAGAGCTCAACAGGGATTAGCTGGAGCACTTCCTTGTTCTTCCCTGTGTGCTGACAACACAGTTGTGGAGTGTAGCAGCAGCTGCAGGGATGATTCATAAAAATAGGATCTGCAACCATGGCCAATCCACAACAGTGGGGCTGCAGATATCTGCAGCTGCACCGGTGTGTCTGAAGTGGATACCTGTGGATCTGCAGAGCTCTAGAGATCTGATCAGTTTCTTTAAACAAGTTCCTATATATTTACACTCACTCATGATTTAGTCTGTCAGGCAAGGTGGGATAAAGGCCTAGGTTGGAAGGCTAACTGGAAGGCAGGGTCTCGAAGGATTTGAAAGAAAAGAGTGAGGCGAGCAGAATGGGCAAGGGGAGAGGCATCAGAAAAGGTAGTCTCATGGGCTATGTCTACACTAGAGGGCTCAGTTAAGTTGACTTAACAAGGTTGACTTTAAGTTGATTTAACAAAGTTGACTTAAAATTTAAGTCAACTTAACAAAGTCTGCTTAAAGGCTATGTCCACACAGTAGGGCTCTGTTAAGCTGACTTTGTTAAGTTGATTTAACAAAGCCTACTGTGTAGACAACCCTATCTACAATGTGTTGTTGACTTAATAAAGTCGACTTTAATGCTTAAGTTGACTTTAAGGGCTGGAGTTATTAAGTCAACTTAAGCAAGTGGTTAAGCTGACTTAACAAAAGTCCAATGTGGACATGTCTTTCCTTTCGACTTAAGGCTCCAGTGTAGACATACCCACGGTGTAGGGAACAACATGCATGCTGAGTGGACGGGCATTGAGCTTTGTTGTATGTTTACCTAGTGCCTCTCATTGCAGTTAGTTACACATCGTCCACCACTAGTTAGACAAATACAGCCTCTCTTTGGTAGCATGCAGGCATATCGGATGGTCATATGATACGAGGTGAAGAGGACTGCTATGGCCATTTAAAACATCAAGAGTGTTTTGGCAGGTGTTTCTCACTGTATTTGGTAATACAGTCTGACACCACTGCCCTTGTGAAAAGGGCCATGGGGTTTTTAAACCCTCACAAGTGGGCAGGACACACAACTTGCCTGATATCTCTGAAAAACAGCACTTTCATTAACACTGTGCCAGGTTGAGGCATTAATCATGTTCTGTCCGGTGATACAGGGCAGCCTGCAGAGTGAATGCAACTTCCAGATGCCCCTATGGAGATGTCTCCTGCAAGTTCTCAGCTAGCCTGACTCTCTTTGGCCAGGCCATAGAAAACCAAGATTTAGGCCACAAACAAGCATTTATTTTAACTTGGTGACTTCTTAAAGGAAACCAAAAGATGCTGCAGCTTTTAGTTTTCAGTGGCATCAGCCTTTAATCCTAAAACCTGCCCCTTTGTTATGGACTCACTCCATGGAAGTAGCCTTTCAACACATCAAACAGGTTTTTGTGTGGCATGACAATGCCACAAAGGTAGACCAGCTGGAGATCCAGAGCTGTGCAGCTGCAATTACCTAACCTGACCAGTAGATGTCACAGACTACATTGCTGTTGAATAATTACCCTAACTAACACTTCTGCAAGAAAATACTGGTGTCATATGTTGTTGAGTTAGTTATTTTGCCTGTTTACTACCAAAAATCTCAGTCTGTTGCATTAACCGTAACTGTTTAACCTAATTAAATTCAAAATCCACAGTTTTCTTAATGTCTTGATTTATGTTGCCAAGTTAAATTACGTTAAAACCCAGACTGACTCTTATCAGCTAAGGCTGTGGGGAAGTCAGGGAGTTTTGTTTAAAGTTTGAAGTTTATAGTTTTAAAATATGTAGTAAGATTTAAAGTTAGCCTGTCTCCTCATAATTATGTGAGAGCACATCATCATTCTCTTTGACAGATTGTAAGTTTTCTTTCAGAGTTATTCCTGATACTGAGGGCAACTGGAAACGTAGGAAATTAAGTCAAAGGTCACATTTGCCTGAACTTTTCCAAATGATTTTGGGCACTCTATTTTATGTACCATTAAAGGACCTGTGAAGTGTTTTGAGAAGTGGGGCAAAGGATTTGAGTGGATGGAAGTTCATCACATTCTGAAAATCAGGCTTCTTTTAAAGTATCTCCTTTGTGGCACCAAAATCACTAGTCCATTTCTTGAATGTTTTAGGCTTTTATATTTAAGGCTGCGACTGAAAAAAATAGGTTTGTGTTAGACTTTCTGCAGGAAAAACAACCTGTAGCTTCTAGAGAGAAAAGACTACTCAAATGCAATGAACTTCAGGCTTCATGCAAAGGAAACACATGATAAATTTTCCAGGATCCAGCTAGTCTGGTTCAAAAGCATCAATGAAATAATGCTAAGAGGTAGGGGGTAGAAAACAACCTGTTTACATAGGACAGCAGCACCATTCGATGTTGAAGGAAGATTTAACATACAAAGGAAAATGGAATATGTTTGTTTAAAAATTAAAGTAATTCAGGATGGTCACAGCTGCTGTCAGGGAATCCTGGAGGAATAACTGATAAGCATCCAGGGAGGAAAGTCCGTTATTCTGAGGACACACTAACTGAGTGCTAGAAGGAAGAAAGCATCTGGTAGCCTAATACAAGCCCTACAGTGGTAAGCAGGATGAATTCTTGCTTGTCCTATTGAATGTGCATGATTTTATCTTCACAGGCTATGTGTCTGTCCAGACCTGGACTAAGTCAGACTTTTAGCCCATTCACTCTTGATTTCCTCTTCATCTTTTACTGATTGCTGTTTAATTCAAAATATTTTGAGTCTTAGACCAGAGGATTTGATACTGTGGGTAAAACAGGTAGTCTACAGACCCAGGTTGGGCAAGATGCTGGTTCTTCTTCTTGTTTCTCACTGCTAAACTGCAGCTAAAAATACATTATTCACCTGAAGTCACTTTCCTGATGTTCCTTTGTTATGTAAGCCATTGCTGGTGTTGCTACAGGATTTCTATGTGACAGACAGAAGAAGGAAAGTGGTTCATATGATTATGAATTAAAGTGCTGGGAAGGAGCCCGGGTTTTCATGTGTCACTTTCTGCAGTAAATTGGTCCAGGCTACAAAACAGTGCTAAGCATTATAGAGTTTCTTGGTGACTTCACTGTGGTGGTTATTAAAGGTAAGAAAACTGACAAGGGTCAGAAGCAGCCAAAAGCCTGTTAATGGCCCAACGGTGTTGCCAAAATGATGGCTGTGGTTGGAAAGGCAGGTCAGGAAAGGCAGATGGACAGCACAGGTGACAGGAGTGGAGTAAAACTAAAGATGGGGGGGGGGTTTCCCCCCAAATATCTTCCAAAATTATTGTCTTACTCTTCTGTGTTCTATCCAATACTGTGCATTCTGCTCACCCTTAATCATGGCCTCAAATTTCCATTTAAAATAAATCAACAAAAATCAAACACAGTGTAGTGCAAAAACCAGCTGAGGAAACCAAAATTCATTGTAGGTTTTTTTCATGTGACCTTTTTTGGTTTTAAGTCAATTTCAGTATTAAAACCAAAGGTTTAAAAAATGCTGTGGGAAAGTCTTTTCTGAATGACTTTGCTATACCAAAGTCCCAGACAGAACTCTGTAATAGAAATGCTAATGCAAGTCAGTAATGGTACAAACTTTGGGGGGCAAGCATATTGTAGTGCTATAACGCCTCTTATTAGACATGAGGAGAAAGCCACTGCCAAATAAAGGAAATAATTATCAAAAGATGAAAATGGGAAAAGTTTGGAAGAACAAAGTGTCTGCATTTTTCAGCTAGTGTTCCCTGGGTACGTGATGGATAGATTGTTTGTCTGTTATGCTGAAAGAGAGTCTTTGTGTGAGACAGGGTAGGTAATGTTGGCTGACAACTAGGCTCCAGCACTTTTACTTTTGGCTGCCAGAGGGTGCTCTTCCATTACATTTCTGCAGTGGAGCTAGGGGGACAGGCTACTAAAACTGGTTGCCACAGCAACCAGAAACATTGATTTGTGATGGCCTGGTGTAAGAAGTTTCATAGCTTCCCTGTGTAATACTAAAATAATTATTTCTCAATGCAAGAATGTCTTAAAATAGCAGAAAAACCCCAACTGATTTCCAATCCTGCATTATCATAGTTCTCTCATGTCATTTGAGTGGTAGCCTGGATAGGTATTTTTACAAATCTGTAATTTGTATTCATGCTTTCCTTTATGTATTTTTGCAGGTTCAAAATGTGAAAGGCTTCTGGGAAAAACTAAACTTAAACCTGGAGCTTGTGAAATATGCTCAGCCACACTTGCATTACAACAACAACGTGCTCAGGAGAGAATGGTGTAAGCTCCTTTCAGAAGAGGTAAATCTTGCATAAGCATCCATAGTTTGTTTCTGTGTTGTGAACATTGCCGTAAAGCTGAATATAGAAGTAAAGAATTGTGGTGTTGATGTTCCTCTCATATAAGATATTTGGTGAAGAAAATGGGCAGAACTTTTGGGTGGGCAATGTCAGTGGTGGCTATTCTTACTTATAGGCTCATGTGGGAGCTGTATCCCACAATCTGCCAGCAGGCTGTAGCCTTGGATTTCCGCAGCTTTCCTGAGTTCCCCCAGGGGCAGGCTGTGCTTTTAGAAGAGGGAGAGTGGCACCACTTTAGCATTATCCCCTTTAGAAGGGAAAGTCAGTACTTTCTCATCAGTCTTCCATTTGGCAGAATTTTAATAATCCTGCAACTGTTTTTTTCAATGTAGAAAGCAGAGGAAAGAGGAACCGCAACATATTTGAGGAATATTTTTGAGAATGCAAAAAAGTAGGTAAAATGTTCATGATTTTACCCTTCCTTTTTCCGATTAAGTGAATGCTGCGTTTTAAGTGAACCAGCCTGGACATAGAGACATTGTCAAAGATGGGTATATCTAACTGATATTATGAACCTTGCCAGTTCACCTCACCTCTGGGAGGCCGCGTGTTAATCAAGTAAGGACTCCTCATGATAACCTCAAAACTGTCTGGGTTATCCAGCCCTTAAGACTGAATGTTAGAAATGAAGAATTCTTCCTTTAAAACATGTTTAAATTAATTTCTTGCCACTATTCATAATATACTGAGTTAGATTAACATGGCTAATAAATGTTCACTGTTGTTAAATCTGTTTAATTGCATGATGGAGATAAATAACTATGCAGTATGTCAACCCTTTTGAAGAGGTATTTAAATTTGGCTTTTCTTCCCTAGGGTGCTTTCCAATCTTGCAGCGTGGAATGTGGGTAAGGAAGACGTGCCCTGACATGATCTGTGGCTGGGCAGGGTTGGATTAACTCTCCGGCTATAAGATTTTGGGGACACTCACACTGCACTTGAGAAACGAGGATTTTGAACACCATCTTCCTACCCACCTCCCCTCTTAGCTGCTTTTTCCTCCTAAGAGGCTCCCCTAGTGCTGCCGTATTCACAGAGCAGTTCAGTGTCCCCATGCCCTGCTCTCGCTCTTCCACTTCCCTAGGCTGCCCCCCACACAGAAGCCCTGGTGCTTGCCCCTTGCTTGAGTCACAGAGGATTCCCCCAGGATTTGTCTACACAAAGTGTTTTCCTTAAAGAAGGGATAGGTGGCATGGTGCTTTTGCTTCTTACAACTTCCAGCAGTGCTAGCATGCTCCAGAGCTGCACTCATTGGGAGGTTATGGTCAGAAAAATCCTAGAGGGGACAGGGCACTAGACAAGATTGGTTGCTGAGCTGAGCTGATCAGTGGCATCTCAGAAATGATCGCTTGACTTTCTAGGACCCTGCTTATTATTTTGAAAATGAGTTAAAACTTAGTTTCAGTAAAATTAACTGACAAATCATAAGTGATGGGCTTTCTGTTGCTGGGCTTGTGAGTCTTTCAGAACCTCTCTTACCCTTCAAGCTTCAATTCTGTCATGTGGCTGAGGCTTCCACTGTAATCGGATCAAGATATAGTGGGGACCCGTTAACATGTGACCGGTTAGTGCACGGATCCGCTTAACGCGTGCTCTGGTCATGTCCCCCAAAGGCAGCAAGTTAACGCGTGGGACTTGGTAACGCATGCTGCTTACAACTGGAGGTTGGCCGGGGCAGGAAACATGTAGAGCAAGCCTTCGTAGTGCTGCCTTTTTCTTTTCAGGAGCCTTGGACACAGTCTTCAGGCTGGCAGGGAGCAGCGGGGATCCGGATGCATCCCTAGCTGCTTCTGGATGAGCTGGGAAGCTTCCGTCGCAGGGGCCATCCGGATCCGCTTCCCCCCTCCGTGGCTTGCCGGTGTGATGGAAGTTCCTCCGCTTGTCTGGTGGCAGATGGGGATAAATCTGGATCCCTGCAGCCTGCCAGTGGTGGCAGAAGCTTTGCGCCATTGCCAGCAGGCCGGTAGAATCTGGATTCGTCCCCAGCTGCCGCAAGACAAGTGGAGGAGCTTCCACCGCACTGGGCAAGCCGCGGGGGGGTGGGGAAGTGGATCCGGATGGCCCCCACGACGGAAACTTCCCAGCTCATCCAGAAGCAGCTGGGGACGCATCCAGATCCCCGCTGCTCCCTGCCAGCCTGAAGACTGTTGTCTTCAGGCCAGCTAGGGTCCCTGGCTGCCGGCGATTGCTTTTTGCTGTGCGCGCATGCGCAGAACTTAGGGGGAACACTGGTCGCTTTTACACGTGGTCCTCTTAACGCATGGTCGCTGGGGCTTGTCCCCCGACGCCGGCATGTTAATGGGTCCCCACTGTATCTAGATTTCAGTCCCATCTCACTTGCATCACTATGCTAGTCTAAGGCTATGTTCACACAGGGCAGGCTTGTTTCTAAACAAGATGTTTCGAAACAAGCTGTTTCGAAATAACATGTAATTAAGAAACACCTTATTTCGCAGGACAAAAACTATGTCCGCGAAATAAGGGAGCGAAATAGCAGGCCCACAGTGTGGACCTGCTATTTAGCTTGGGGAGGGGACTGCAGGCACTCGCAAGGTGCAGCGCAGAGGGGCGCTGCACCCCATGGGTGCCTGCAGAGGGCTGCAGGCACCAGTGGAGTCAGGCGCAGGGCTGCGTCTCACTCCGCCGGTGCCTGCAGGGGACTGCAGGCACCACGCCTCACC
>ML682008.1:9792021-9810060 GCA_007922195.1 Podocnemis expansa
GTTTCGGAACACTTTGTTCCGAAACAACATATCCGAACAGGGCTGTTTCGAAACCAAAGCAGGTTTAAGTTGTTTCGGAAGAACCACGGCCATTTTGAAAAAAGCTGTTTGCTTGTTTCGAAATGGCCGTGCTTCGTGTGGCCATGGCACTTCTTATTTCGAAACAACCTCTGTTTCGAAAAGTGTGTGTGGCCATACCCTAAGTGTTGGTCACTGTTTTGCTTTTCTTTGGCTTTCCTTCCCCCTTTAACAGAGTCCCTTATGCTATTAACTCCCCTGCACCTTTATTCACAGTGCTTCTCACCTTATTCCCAACAGTACACAAATTGGCCCAACTCCAGCGTACTATCACTGGGCTTGCTAGAGGCCCTGGGACACTCAGGGCTGTTTCCCTTCCCTTGGGCTCCTGCTCAAAGCTTCCTCTAGCTAAGCGTCTGCTCCCCTTCCTCAAACCTCTGAAACAGGCTTTCTCCTTCTGTGGGCAGCCACGTAGGTCTTGCCCACTTCCTCAATATCTCAGGGCCTTGCTACAGGCAGTTCAAGCGGACAGCTGCTGCTTATCGGCTCTTCAATCTTGGTGCTTCCGGGCTGCCTCCCTGCAGCCCAGTCCCTTGGTAAGGCGTAGCCAAGACAGAGGAGTGTGTCTAGAGTATAAAGGCAACATTACTTTTCATTATGATCACCTCTTCTATCCTTCAGTTATTGCTCTGGATTTTGACTTTTAAGACCTCGTGTGGGTTTAGCTAACCTTTAGCCTTATGCTGCAACCATTGCCCTGTCTTGTAAAGAGGCTGATTTAAAAACCATACCCATGTCTGTATTACATGAAAATGTCTGTATGAGTATCAAATTAGTGTCAGAAGCTCAGCTGGGCCTGTAGACTGTCCAGCTGGGCCAGCCAACAGTCAAAGCTATAGTGAGCATTTATCTACTTCATTATCCATAGATCCCCAAGCATTTAAAAAATCCCTTGTTGTATGTGAGGTGGAGGGGTTAAATGGCTTTCCCAGGGAGTAGCTAAATACATATATTTCAAGGTGAGTAAAAGATGATTGAAGGGAACTGCTTCTAAATTTATGGACTAATTTTTGCAAGATGTCAAAGGAAGCTCTCTAATCCCAGTCCATGAGATTGCAGGGTCAGGCTGTTAGTTTGATCTCATGGGACAGAGAGAACTCATAAGGAGTCAGAAGATGCCTGGCTCTGGCTGTTGCGTTTTGTCCTGTTCTGGTCTGTTTTGCAGCCTTTTTCTTCCATGCGGTTAAAGGGAGGGCTGTCTGATATTTAGATTTACAAATGGCTGAGTAAGGTAATTGAAATAGCCAGGCCAGAGAGTCCTGCTGTGAGTGTAGGAGGTGCATTCTGTGGAAAGGCTACTTTGCTTTAACCAGTTGCATAGCAAAGCCACCCAGATGTTTGCACTTGATTAGTGTTGTAAACGTCAAGATCTGAACAGTGTGCATTTTGTATTCTTGTTACCACTGGGTTTTGTGGACCTGCAGCTCTAAAAGATACATGGTGGTAGCACCTTTGTTTGAAGACTGAGGAAATTGCCATGGAAAGAAAGTGTGATGCTATTGGATAAGAGGGCGGAGGGATTCTCTGTATTAAAGTCTTTAAATCATGATTTGAGGACTTTAATAGCTCAGTTATGGGTTTGAGGTTCATTGTAGGAGTGTGTCGGTGAGGTTTTGTGGCCTGCAGTGTGCAGGAGGTCAGACTAGATGATCATATTGGTCCCTTCTGACCTTAGAGTCTATGAGAAAGAGAAGAAGGCGTGGGTCCCCCCCCCCACAAGTGTCTCCATATTAGAGCAGCTGGAGAAAACAAGCTTGTGACCATTTTCTGTTCCATGACTGTTCTCTGAGTCTTTCTAAGAGGGAGAACACTATACCTCCTGTTTGTTTCCCCTCATTTCTTAGTGTCTGTGGAGTTGCTTGAAGTCTCTCACTATTCTGCAAGAAATCATGCCTTTGAATGACGCTCACTCTGTTTATTTCAGAGGAAAGACTAGTTCCTCTCTTTCAAGAGGAAGACTACCAGCAGCAATTGTTAATGGGACTAGTAAGTGTTTTCATTGCATTCTGTGCACTAAGAAGGACGCAACCTTCCTCAATGTAAAGGGCTAACTTCAACAGTATTTATTTGTAGTTTTCCTGCTAAGTTCTGTATTCAGCTGTTTACTGGAGGATCATGTGGGCTAATCAGTGTTGGAGCTAGGAATGGGACAGAACGTGATGCTATGTGAGAATCAGCTTGGCTCCACTCTCCCAGGTCAAGATGCTAAACTATGGGCTGGCAAACTTTTTGGCCTGAGGGCCACATCTGAAATTGAAATTGTATGGCAGGCTATTCAGAGGGGCAGGGACGAAAGAGTGGGGCTGTGCCGGGGGAGCAGCCAGAGTGTGGCGCTGCTTGTGCCCGGGAGCAGCTCCATTTGGGGTGGCACTGGGCCCACATGGTGGGAGATGGGCATGGCAGGGCGGGGAGGGTAGAGTGGCAGCTGCACTCCATCCAGGGTACTGCTGGGCCCATGTGGGGCAGGGTTGGGATGGGGGAGCAGGCACCACACTTTGGCCAGGCCTGTAGTTTGTCCACCCCTGCAGTAAACCCTAAAAATTAAAGGTAGGAGAAAGATCATAGCCAAAAGCTAATTTGTCAAATCCTGATTTCCTCCAGTGCATGTTTGTTCTTTTTCTTTTATACTGTTATACTCCTCACTTAAATGCTGATATTTTCACCCTCTCTGGGCCTCATCCTAAGCTCTTGTCACTTACCTTCAATTTTTAACTTCCTTCTTATCCCTCTCCCATGTTTCCCATCTCCTTTGCAAGATCTGACTGACTTTCAAAGGGGAGATGAAGATTTTCCTCTTCTTCCTGCTCTCCCATTTAACATCCTTTCTGCTTTCTTCTTGTTTCTCACTGGCCCTCTACCTCACTTGTAACCCCAAGGCATCTTTTCTTGCACCACCTTCCCCTTTACACCATTTTCACTGGGTAATCTCATATGGCTTCATCTACTGTCTTTATGTTGATGACTCACAAATTTGACCTCCACTCTTGCATTGTTCCCCTCCATCCTGTCCCCCATTTTAGCCAATCTGTTGCACATTTGTACCTGCATATTTTTCAGTCAACTCAAACTCACCAAAGCTATAAAAGAAGTTGTCACATTGCCTCTGAGACCCTCCACACCACTTCTGTTCTCTGCTGCTGCAGACCACATCTGCATCTCCTTCCATCTCTCAGAACCTAGGCTCTTTTTTGACTCCTTTCTCAGTCTTGCCCTCCTGTCCAAACCCTACTCCTCCTTTCGCCACAACCTTAAACTGAATGCTGAGAACTGGAATATTTAAGGAGCCTCTTTTCTTCCAGGTGGAGGACTGTATATAATGCAGCCACTGTAACTTTGTAAAGTTTACGGAGATGAGACTTACAGGCTTTCTCCTGTTCGGCAGAGAAGGCTGGATAAAGGGTTAACTCAAAGGCTAGTGTAATTCTCATTTGTCCATTGAGCTGGATCTGTCCTAAGTTATGATTCTGGCTGTCTAAAATCACTCTTTGGCAAGGATGTGTGATCTTCAGTCATTTCAGTGGAAATCATGCTTGTTTGGCAGAGACAGAAAATTGTTCTGCTAGTTCATGTGAGTTGAGAGTTACTCGTGCCTGAACTTTGAGAAGTCACCTAAATGGCTGTTCTTTTCCAGATGGTTGCACAGTTGAAAGATCATCTTATGAGACATCTACAATATGTGGGAAGAAAGAAGATTGACCAGATAGTTTTGGATTATGTTTCAAAACTGGTTAGTTTGAATTTTTTTCCCTTATATGTCAAACTTGAGTTGCTATTGGAACTAGTTTTTTTAGATAACGCTCTGGGCAAGAACTGACATTCTTTGTGTCTTATACATGGCTCCTCATTCAGTAACCAGTATCTATTTTTTAGCTCTGTGTGTTCATAATAAAAAATACTGAAGAAGAAAATTAGTGGCTGATAAAATAAGAACTATATGATTCCTTACAGCATGAGTGCTTGATGCTTAAAGCAGAGCTGGTATGCATTTTTTCTTTTGCTGGTGTTTTGCGGATTCTCATTTGTTCCCTCTTAATGTAAATAAAGACAAGAATCTCTTGGTATCAGAATGCTTATTTAGCCCATCTGCCAAAATTTATGGCAAAAAAAGAATCAGTTCAGATTGAGCCTTTAATGTAACACTCACTATTTAATCACAAAATCTCCTGGGATGAATCTTGCACTTTAACATCACTTAAAGCAAGAATTCTCTTAATAAATAATTTATAGGTTTCCATTCCTGTAGGCGCCTGAACAGAAATTAAACAAAGTTGGTATAAACAAAGGAAAGATTCCTGTTAAAATTACTCCTGCCCTTTGGCTGGCACACTTTGCAAGATTCTTCTAGTAGTTTATCACTAGTCTTGGATCTCCCCTTCTCCTGGCAGGGAGGTTGCACTAAATTTATAACATCTTTAATTCTGCCATAATGGTCAGATGTCTTGGGTGTAGTTGTCTTTGGTTCTCTTAATAACATTCTTTAATGTAATCTCGGCACATGTAGGCAGAGCGGGAACCAGGAAGTAAATGGAAGTGGCTTTAGCTGTGTTCTTGGCATCATCATAGAAGTACCTTAGAAAAGCCATAGGCTCTGAGCACCAAAGTGGAAGCTCAGCATCTTTAAAGTAAGGAATAACAATTTATAACTGCCATAGGCACTTTAGAAAATATCAATCCCATAACCTCAGTATTAACTGGTCTAGTCCATTTCATCACCAAATTTACCTGGATTTTCTCTAGTTCAGTTTTAAGGGTACCAAGAGATGAGACTTTGACTATTCTGCCAATTTCTACTCCATGTTTTGGTTCATTCTCACTGAGATGGAGAATGTTCTTTCAGTTAATGCACTAGATTAATGTTCATGTCCTGTTCTATTACAGAGTTACCATGCAACTGTTGGCAAGTCACTTTCTGTAGAACTAGGAGAATGCTTTCTTTTCCCCACACTTTTCTCTTGTGTATTTGAATGCAGGAACCGTGGGGGCAGAGATTTTCTTTGTACAGCATATTACGGCGATTATTTTTGCACAGCAGGGCTCTGAATGCTATCAGAATACAAACAACATAAAATAACTTGCACACACGTCAGACTTGGCTACCTCATAAGTGAACCAAATTACAGTTGTAAGAATCAAGCTTTCAAACTGGGTAAAACCTGGACAAGTAGGTGCTTTACTCTGGCTTTAAGAATTTTAACTCAAACTCTGCCAAGCTCCTCCAGTCATCAGATTCTGTCATACTAGTAAGAGCTAACCAAGTGACCAAGGGATACTTCTGGAGAACTCCTGTAGAAGCCTCTTTTCCCTCCTAAGTGCTGATCTTCTGATATAGCTAAAGCCAGGCTCTAGTTAGACAAGGCATTCTGTTGCTTGCTGGACCAGAAACAAAAGCTTTCCAGGCAGGAGGTGGGGTTTTTCTAGTTTATGCCTGAAAATTGAAAATCATTTTCATTTCCTGGAAATAAAAGAGAAACTGCTGAACTCCAGAGTATTTCAACTGGAATTTTCCATTAAGTCCAAAATGTTTTGAACTTGGAAAATATTGGAAAGTTACCCAAAGTTATTTGGCTTGTTCTCTGAGTTGTTCACTGTATCTTAGGGAAGTTTGAACTTAACCTCTCTGTGCCTTTGTATACCCCAGGAAAACGAGGGCAGTATTTGCCTTAGGTATGTTTAGTTGCTCCCTCCAAAGTAGTGTTCATAAAGCACTTTTAGACCCAAGATAAAATGCAGTAGAGGTGTGCCAAATGTTAGTGGAGTTATTGCGCTACAAATGCACTTCTGATTGAATGTTAATGGGGCTATTCAAAACAGCCCCCGATGGCAGTGGAGCTCTTAGGAATGGGGACAGATGTGTGTAGTGCACTGGGCACATGTATGGAGTCCCTTCAATGTGCTCATACCAGGGCAGGTTCTCTTTTGGTTGCAGGTGCATAAAGAGATCAGACACGAACGGGGCTGGGAGCTGGCACTGACCCATGGTTCTTTGCTGGAGGTCAGCCAGGGAGCACACAAAGAGACTGTGTGGGCTGAACCATTGTTTGTGTATTTTGGAAATCAGCTAAGAAGAGAGACTGAACTAAGGAAGAATGGGGAGTAGAATTCATTTGCATCTTGCCTGGGGGGTCGACAGCTTGTGGCCTCCCTTCCATCCCCTTCAGACCTATACAGCAAGGCGAACACCCCACTGCTTTTAACACGTCAGTCAGGTTGGGCCCTTGACTCTTTCCCTCACCAAGAGGTGCAGCCAAACAGCCATTATGTTTTACATGCCTCACAGCCATGGAGTCTTTTTACATCTGTTTGTAGTTAGATAATGTGTTCTTGGCTGTGCGCACTGTGGGGATACTAGTGAATTGAGAATATTTGCTTTAGGATTTCTTGTGTTTGAGAATCAAGATCACTAGAGGAGGCAGCTGCCCCATCTCAGGTACTGGAAAAGTGATGGAAACTGCTGAAGTCCTAGTTGGAATCATCGGAGGAGTCCTAAAATTCCTTCAAATTGTTATAATGTGAACTGGTGTTTGAAATGCCAACAGAGGTTAATGGCCTTTCATGCAAGAACTCCTACATGTCACTTTTTGTTCTAGCTGGATTTAATCTGTCGAATAATGGAAGCTGTTTGGAGGAAATATCGTCTTCAGTCCTGCATTCTCTGCTTGTAAGCTAAAGTTTTCCATTAATCTGCAGCAAGTTTACAGAATGTGGCAAAATGGTTTTGACAAGTACTCCTTCCCATAAGTGGCTTTTGCTAAAAACTGAGTACAAACCTGACTAAAAACCCAGAGCCGGGTAGGCTATAGTGGTGGGGGAGAAAAGGTACATAAAGAAAAGGTGCAGTGAGCTCCTATTAGTTTGAGTCTGGGTTGTGGATGCTGGAGATCTCAGAGGAAAAAAAAGACTACTTGTATGCTGTGCAGGTACCTACATAAAATAGATGTCTAACTTTAGATACTCTAGTTAGAAAGTTTTAGCTCCTTGTTTCATGGCATGTATTAAGCAGAGATTTGTAGGGATGCCTTGAGCAGGGGGCTCCACATGGATTGTGTACCTCCGCATTTCAAATTTGTGAACAAAACCTAGAATCTAGTAACTTTTACTCTTAAAATAAACCAACATGGGGTGTGCTAGGACAGTGGAATTCCTTCCTTTTAAAGTGCATTCATTCAGCCGTGAAACAAATTGGCTACGCTGTGCAGGGGTTTGAAGTCTTTGGCTGCTAACAGGCTGTTTTATTAAATGCAGGGATGAGCGAGGAAGCGCGGCAGAGTCTGCAGCTTTCCACATCATGAGTCGGATTCTAGAAGCTGCCCATGGAATGTGTCTACCTCTGCCTCCCGGTAAGGCCTGTGACACGGGATCCGCATTTTCATTATTTTATTCCACCCTTGAGAATAAGAGCATTGTTTTGAATTTCTTCCAAACAAATAGCATTTGAAATGAGTGCATGCTATATTAACTTTGGCCATCCTAAAATGCATTCACTACAGCTGTGTGGGGAAGAGCTGTCCATAAACACCTGCAGTGAAATAAAACAAATGTCATTACAACAGAGTTGGCAAATTACTTAGCTTTTGAAAAGCTTCACTTCCCAGCAGCATTTCAGTTCTGTAGAAGAGCATCTCTCAGGGCTAAGATTTTTTTCTCCCCCTTTGTAAACATGAATTTTTAGTCCAGAAAGTCACTGGTGAGATGTAAGATTCAAGGGCTAACAAGTAAACTACAGCCAGTGGCAAAACAGTTTTCTTTATGCTACCCAGGGCCAGCTCTAGTGGTTGTGTTGCCCCAAGCCACCTTTTCTCTTTGAGCCACTAAGTGCCAACTCTGAGCCTGCGGTGACAGGAGTGGTGGGGCTGGGCTGGCGGTCACGTGGTGGCGGCACCAGGCTGGCACTCCTAAACACTGACTCTGTGCCTGCGGGGGCAGCAGGGGTGTGGTGGGGCCAAGCTGGTGCCCCTAAGCTTCGGTTTCCCAAGCCAGTGCCACGCTGGCTCATCACTTAAGCCAGCCCTGATGCTGCCCTGCAAACGTATTTCAGCCCTGAACATCTGGCTGTGAAGACAGAGTAGAGCAGTGGTTCCCAATGCCTTTCCCATGGGCCAAAAGTGCCCCACAGGGCTTTTTAAATGGCACACATTTCCCCTGCTGCTTCCTGGGAGCTGGGCTGCAGCCACACTCCAGCTGCCCCGTCCTGTGTGGAGCCGGCCTGCAGCTGCAAGCCTGAAGCCCAGTCCAGTAGATAGCCAGGAGCCTGGCTGCGGCTCACAGCCCTGCCAGCCTCCCACAGACACCCACCTCCCTCCTAATGCCTGCACCCAGGCCTCCCAGCACCAAATGAACTGTTTTTAAAAGGTTAATTATTTTTAGAATTGAAAATTTTATATTTTTTAAACTCTTTTTTAAAATACTGTTTTAACAGTTTTAGTTTTGCCATTTTAAATTATTTAACACATTAAATTTGCTTTGCACTAAATAAATGTTTTCTTTTAACTATGTCCAAATGGTGTACTTTGTACTATATACAAATATGTTTTTTTTGAGTTGATAGGTGGGTGGCTCTTGAGGGTTGTAAAAATGATCTTTGACGCTCTCAAGTCAAAAAGGTTGAGAACCACTGAATTAGAGGCCCTGATTCTGCAGACAGCCCCCTAACACGTGGGTGCTGTGCCCATGTACATCTCCATTGACTTCAGCTGAAGAGTCTGCTCATGCAAAGCAACTTACACTATTGGGGCCTACATTTCAATATAGTTGTCTGTATAGTTGTTCTACACTGCAGAGATTGAGAGATTTCAGTGAGTGCCAGTTTTCGCCAACCATGACATAGAAACTGCTTTTGGAGAAAACAAACGAGGAGTCCTGTGGCAGTTTTAAAGACTAACGAATTTATTTATCACCTGAACCTTCATGGGAGAAAGGTCCACTTTATCAAATGCTTAAAGATGGGGGATTTACAGAGTGGGAGGAAAATAAATGCAGGGATGTGTAAGTCATAGGATCAGGTCAGACTGTTACAACAAATCAGAACTGCTTTGATTTATTCTAACAGTCAGATCTGATCCTATGTCTTACACTTCCCTGCATTTATTTCCCTCCCATTCTGTAAGTTTTCCAGTTTCAAGCATCTGCTGAAGTGGGATTTTCTCCCATGAAAGCTCATGCAATAAATAAATTCGTTAGTCTTTAAAAGTGCCACAGGACTCCTCGTTTGTTTGGCTGAAGTAGACTCACACAGCTGCCCCTTTGGAACTTGCTTTTGGACATGATGGCTGCGGACTTGAACCAGTAATGTGAGGGCTCTGGATCTCATCAACAGTCTTCTAATGTAAACCAACCCAGAGTCTTACATTTAAAATGCTGGACTGTTCATTAGATGCTTCTTGTTCAGTTTTTGGTGATAGCAACCGATTCGCCAACCTGAAATACTTTGACAAAAATCTACTTTAGTAGAATAACTTTCCTGTTCTGCTTACTCGTTGACTTTGACTTGGAAATTTTGAGACTTCGGTGTTTTAGGCCACTCGAATACAAACATCATGTTAATGTGATCTTGATTTGTTGGGAGGGATGATCATAAGAAACCCTGCCCCCTTCCAGATGAACTGATGTCTCAGCTGGGGATAACAGAAAAGGAGAGAAAAGATGGGAAAACATTGAATTTATTTAAAATGGAGAGTGAGAATGCTATGAGGCAATTTAAAGTTGCTATTCAGTCTGGTAAGGATTCAGGGATTATAAAGTGACCCACAGTAAACTAAGTTGATAAATCAGAAAGGAATCTGGCTTAAGAAATCCATGCTGTAAAGGATGGAATGTAAATGTAAGTTTTTCTTTTAATGGCCAATTTACAAAGCACTTTCATTTTAAATTTTAGGAAGAACTCCTTAACGGCAATGTTTCACATTTTTATGAATCAGATGTTGTTGCTTAATTTGCTAAAAAAAAAAAAAAAAAAAGGAATTTACAGATTCCCGAAAGATTTGGCTTGGATTTTAATCCTAGTAATAATGTTCTTACAGAAGCATTTGTGTGTGTGTAACCACATGCTGGAATGAGAGATCTGAGTCTAACAGATCAAAAACATGAATCTCAAAACCTCCTCAGTCTGTGCTGTTTCATGCTATTCTGTAGCATGGATGGTAACCACATAATGCACGTTGAGGTTTATTTTGTGATTTAATTGAGGGGCAACAGACAAAGACTAATGCATGAGAAATTTTAAATGCAAGCAAACACCTTATAGAATGTTTAACACCCTTCTGTGGATTAAAAATATTTGAAAATAAAGAAACTGCTTCCCAGCATATCTCCAGACGCCTCCATTTCACATCCTGTTCCTTGCAGGGTGTGGGGAAGTCCCAGGAGCTCAGCACTTTCATGTTAGAAATAGAAGAACCTTTGGGGAAGAAGGCTTTTTACCGTATTGTAACATAGTCAGTGTAATCCACTCAAACTGACACTATCTTAAGTTTCAAAATTATGCATTAAACTGTAACTAAATACTGTTATAGAGAGTGAAGGCAATAAATAACAGCAGGATTAACATATTTATATGGCACATGTTAAAAAAGTCTTCCCTTCCTCCCACAAATAAAAATATGTAAGTGCTAGTAATAGAATTGTTGGGATCAACTAAACTGTAGTGCTGTGAATGGCATGGCTGTAATCAGACGGTTTGTATAAAATTTTATTTCTGTTGCACAAACAAGGGCTCTTCCTTTGCAGGTTTTCATACTTTGCATATGGGACTTGGAGTTCGATGTCTGCCTTTGCATACCTTGCTACATTACATTGATAACGGGGTGTTACATCTGACTGAGGCATGCACTATGAAACTTTTGAAAGGTATGGTGGGTTAAACAGTAGACACTTAGGTTACATTCTTTTATAACTGCTTGGGAAGTGGATATCCTTTGTATATTTAAAGAGACACCCATGGCTCCTTGCACAACTGGCTGCTTCTTTGAAAAATATAAGGACAGAGAGTAGTTACTGTTGGAAGTTATTTCTGTGGAGTGCTTTGAAATCAGTGGGGCTGCACAGCTGTTACAGAGGACAAAATTGAGTATGAGCCTACATAATGCTAACCCTGATGTGAGAGACCATGGAATAGCCATTGTGAGAATTTCAGCAGATCACTTCATGGATCTCAGTCTCGTTTTAAAACTAGGACATTTATAGAAATGCTGAGGGTCTTCATATTATTTATCTATAGTTTTTTAAAAGACTTATGCTCTCAAAGCATCTTTATTAGCTTGATTCAGCAATTTTCCTCTGATTTATGCAACAGACAAAATGCTTTTGGTTACCAGGGTTAGTGAAATGGCCAGAAATTCTGCACAAGGTCATGAAGTCTTTTAAAAGAGAAAACCTAGCACCAAGGCATTTCAGAGAATCATGCTTTAAAGAAATGTTGAAATATGTAGACTAAGAAACTCACCTGTCCTTTCAACTGCTTATCAACATTTTAAAACAAGAAATAGCATGCACAGCAGCATGTGAAGATGATGTTTTTCACAATTACTTCTTCTATATATGTCACTGTGTTCTTGACTTGTTGCAAAATTGACAGTCGGATCATCCTATTCTGTATTTCTTGGTATAGACCAGCTTTATATAGTCATTCATAAAGCCACTGTCTTTATGAAACCAATTTGTGGCTTCAGAAACCATGGTATGATCGCAACTGTGATCATTGCCCTATTAGCTATTGCCCTATTATTATTAGTCTAATATCACTCGTTACCTAATTAAAGAAGTTATGCTATGCAATCAAACCTGTAACACAATATAAAACTAGAGTCCTGTGGCACCTTAAAGACTAACAGATTTCATCAGGCACAAGCTTTCATGGGCCCAACCCACTTTGTCATGCATCTAGCAGAGTGGGTTGGAGCCCATGAAAGCTTATGCCTAAAGAAATCTGTTAATCTTTAAGGTGCCACAAGACTCCTGTCATTTTTGCTGTACACAGACTAACACAGCTGGAAATTGTAATACAGTATTTACTCAGTGGATAAAAGAAAAATAGGTACAGATTAATACAGTATACTGTATCTTGTTATCTCCAGATTTGTGAAATAATTTTTATGCCTTTGGCAGGTAATGCTTCAAATTCTAGCTGTTCCCAATAGGCTTGAATAACTACATTCAAATCTTTTGTCTCAAAGGGCACATGGTGTTCATTTGTTTGTAATGTAAGTTAACGTATATTTTGTTGTTGAGTTTATTTAAAAAGACATAGCCCTAAAGTCACTGTCATTTATGTATTTCCATCTCTCATCTGTAGATCTGGATGACACTGAGAAGAATGAAAAGCTCAAATTTAGCATCTTTACCAGGCTTCCTGAGGTAATTGGACTGTGTTTCCTAGGTTTTTAGATCCAATTGTTATGAAATTAATCTGAGATCAAGACTTAAATCCCACATAAATCATCAAAACATGGTTTAAGTGAGACTTAAATGGTGCATGCTGGTCTACTAAACAGGGATGAATTTCACCTTCTATCCGCAAGACATAAGCTACCTATACATTTTCTTTAAGTTTGACAGTAATTACAGGAAGTGATTGTTATATTGAGAAAAGACAGGGTTTTAAGCTCTGTTTATAGCTGGAGTTGATGATCCATGTTAATACTGGAACTAATAAACATTTCCCTCTAATTCATGGAGTTTCCTACTCTTGTCCAACTTCATTTACTTGTTAAAAGATATTTTGTCTAAGGATAGCATGTACTGCCAATTTCGTTTTGTAATGCATAATATGGGTGGTAATTAAATATGCAAAACATAATTCAATCTGTTTTTACTCCATTATTAAACAATGAGTTTTCTTACCACACTAGAGTCTTTTTGTTACAGGAAGCAAAAAGAGCTCTGGAGCAAAGCTTTTTAGCTTTCACTTTGTTTGTTTGTTTGTTTTGTAAAATCAAGTTGTGATCCTTGTTTACTATTACAAACAAGGAGTCCTGTGGCAGTTTAAAGACTAACAAATTGTGGGAGAAAATCCCATTTGGTCAGACTTTTTCATCTTTTTTGCTTTTTCATCTGATGAAGTGGGATTTTCTCCTATGAAAGCTCATGTGAGAAATAAATGTGTTAGTCTTTAAAAGTGCCACAGGACACCTTGTTTGTTTTGCAGAAGTAGACTGACGTGTTTGCCCCTTTGGAACTTGTTTACCATTGTGAGTGGGAAGGCAGAGGAAGGAATATATGTTTCCAAGAGCTAGTAAAAAATTATTCTCTTTTAGAGCCTGTTACCCCTGCTCCATAAAGAATTGGAAGAGTTTGAAATGTGAGATGAAGTTTTCAGCCCTTCCAGTTTAGTAAGAAACCAGAAAAGGAAGGTGAACCTTGGCTTCCCGTTAAACTAAGCAGAATTTTATTTATAGATCAGCTAACTCTAAATCATATTTCAGGAAATGCACTAACCTCCTTCTGGAAGCCCTGTTTTGTGATTTGCATGTAGCACTCTTGATTACCTGTCCTACTTCTTTATCTACCGCCCATATCCTGTAGACTATGACTATATCCTGAATTGGAGATCACTGACATACTGCCTTCCAAGTTATCCAGCATATTGTAGTGCTTCCAGAACACACACAAATCCTAAAAATGCTGAAAGTCAAATGGGCATGATTAATATTGCTACCATGAGTACTGACTGAAGGAGAACAGATTGGTTTTGTAGCATTGCACATGGCTTGTGTGCCCATCCAGCAGGGGCACTGAGGCCTTTCCTTGGGCCCAGGCTTCGAGAAAGGCTGTACCTCCAATCAGTCCTGCTCAGGAGAGATCCAGCTGTTAAATGGGAAAAGGTTAGCGTTTTCAGTAGCAGTTCGAGCTTATAGACCCCAATTCCCAGGTGGGGCAGGGCTGGCAGTGGATAACCCAAGCAGTCTCTGATCCTGAGCAGGGAACAAACACTCCAGATCCTCTGTGTCTGTAGACCAGGAGGAGGTAAGTGTGCCCAGGGTGGTTAGGAAAGCGGGGAGGAGGATGTAGGCCCTCCTGACTCCACTCATCCCAGCCGAGGGCTCCACCAGTGGCCGCGGGTTCTGCCAGTGGTTTTCCAGGACTCCAGCCACAACTTGCTGACACTGGTGCAAGTTCACACTCAGTCAGACCTATGTCAGCTGTCCCTGGGTTACTTCCTCCCACCCTGAACGTGGGTACCAGGAGCCAAGGGTTGTCCTCAGTTTCCCCAGGAGAAGTGGTTTGAGACAGGTCCATGAGCTCTGTAGGGTCATCAGCAGAGGGCAGGTCCTATAGGTTGAAGGGCCCAGGTGGTTACTGTGGCTCACAGAAGTCAGGCAGCTCTGGTGGGTCCCAGGTAATGGGCAGCTCTTTGAGGTCCATGCCCGCCTTGGGTAGTCCTTCCTAGTCAGTAGTGTCTGGTAGCTCTGCCCAGTTGCTCAGGCCTGATAGCCTGCAAGATTCTGACCAGCGGAGGGCTCATGTTGCCCCACAGCAGGGCCCAGGTCCAGCTGAATCCTAGGCGAAGAAACATACTCTTGCAGTGACTTCTCCCTGACTGAGCTTCTGGACCAGCCTTTTATACGTTCTCTTCCTGTCTTGTTCCCACCCCTCTGCTTACCAGGTCTGAGCCCTGCAGTTTCTGAATCTGTCCAGCATGGGCTTTCAGGCTCTTCCTCAGGCCCAGACTCTGAGGAAGGCCACAGCGCCCTGCTACAAGCATGTATAAAAGAGCTTTTGCAGTCCTGAGCCATCATTGGTTTGGTTTATTTTATTTCACCAGCTACATACAACAGCTAAAGCAGCAGCATCTGGAAAGCATGTTCACGCCATGTCACCTTATGGTCCTTGACACAGAATCCAGTTTTCTTTTGGGGGAGATTCCTGAAGTGTAGCAGGCTTGCCTTGGGTGAGAAGTTGAGGAGGCACCTCCAAAGCCAATCCTTGATGCTTCAGTAGTGATGTCAGGAAAGAGAGAAGCATATTCCTCATCTTACCTCTTCCACATTGCCTCTGCAGTGCTTCTAGTATGCATTAACCCAATGGGCAGAGGATCAAGCATGGATCCTATTTGGCAGTGATGTGCTGTTACAGTGGCTCTGCCCTATGTGATCTTAGTTACTGATTGTTAGTTTATTGTAGAGACGTTGGGCTGGAAGGAACCTCAGGAGGTCATCAAGTCTATCCTCCCCATGCTGAGGCAGGATTAAGCATACCCAGGCCATCCCTGACAGGTGTACGTTTAATGTGATTTTCAAAACCTACAATGGCAAGAAGGTTGTGGACCCACAAATAACGTTCCAGCACTTAGCTGTCCTTATGATGAGAGAGATTTTCCCTAGCATCTCTCCTGAATCTCCTTTGCTGCACACTAAGCTGCTTAACTACTTGTCTGACCTTTGATGGACATGGAAGACAATTGATCACCATCCTCGTTATAACAGCCTTTTAAGATATCTGTAGACTCTTATCAAGGCCTCACTTATCCTTCTCTTCTCCAGACAAAGCATGCCCTATTCTTTCCACCTTTCCTCATAGGACATGTTTTCTAAACCTCTTATTGTTTTTGTTGCTCTGCTTTGGATTCCTTCCAATTTGTTCTCATTCTTCAAGGCTGGTGTCCAAAACTGGATATAGTACTCCAGGTGAGGTCTCACTATTAGTGAATAGAGCAGAAAAATTACTTCTTATCTCTTACCTACAATACTCCTGTTAATATATCCCGTAAAGGCATTTGGCCTTGTTTTCCCATAACATCACAGTGTTGACATACATTCCATTTATTTTCCATTATAACACCCAGATTCCTTTCTGCAGTTACTTCCTATTGTGTATTTGGGCATTGTTTCTTTTTCCTTTCTAAGGGTAGTTCTTTGTACTTGTTTCAATTGAATTTTATCTTGTTTGTTTCAGACCAATTATCCAGTTTATCAAGATCATTCTGAATTCAAATCCTGTTGTCTGGAGTGCTTGCACCTCACCTAGCTTGGTGGTGTCCCCAGACTTTATCAGTTTTATGTTCCCCACTATCATCCAAGTCATTAATGAAAATACTGTGTAGCACCAGACCAATGTAGACCGCTGGGGGACACCATTTGACATATCCTCCCAGTTTGACATGAACAATTAACTGCTCTTTGAGTACAGTCTTTCAACCAGTTGTGCACCCACCATTTAGTAATTTCATTTAGACCATATTTCCCTAGTTTGCTTACAGGAAACTCATAGAAGAGAACATCAAAAGCTTTACTGGAATCCAGATATATAACATTCACTGCTTCTTCCCAGTTCTTTAGGCTGTTCACCGTATCAAAATTAGCTGGCTTTGTCAAGAACAAATCACGCCAAGGCAGTGCTGACTCTCACCTTATTATTGTCTGGCTTTGAACAAATTGATCATTTTATACTTTGTTCCAGTATCTCACTGGCTCCTGAAATTAGGCTGACTGCTCTAATTCTGTGGATTTTCCTTTTCTCTCATTTTGAAGAGGATACTCTATTTGCCTTTCACATGTCCTTGAGTCCTTGAAGATAATCATTAATGGTTCACAGATTGTTTTAGCTAGTTCTTTAAATCCTCTATGGTGAACTTCATTGGTGCTGCTGACTTATCACATGGACTGAAAAGTAACAATTGAATTTTCTGTAAAAAGAGTTTCTTTAGGTGGCCCCTTTTTTTTTTCTCAAGTATTTAGTTTTAGTTTTGGTCACGTGAGGCATAGGTGACTGGAATCTGTAATGAGCTGTTAGGCACTGGGCACTTTTGGAAAGAAGAACATATTCTGACTCTGGGACTGAGTCATTGAGTTGTGAAAGGTATTGTGACAGAAACTGCCACTTAAGCACAAGAGATTCAGTTTTGTGTTGTATCTGTTTTTTTGCTTTATAGGCACTAGGTCACAAGGTCTGTCAGCTGTGGAATCATCCAGTCACCTCTAACTTTATTGCAAGGAACTATGTTAAACTCTTGCTTGATAAACTCATGAGCAAACAGGTAAGAGTGTGGTGGTGGGAGTTGCTTGTTTTTTAATCTTTTAGCTTTTAGAGTCTTGAGTCCAGTGTATCTTTTTCCACTGGGACTGTTAGCCACTTTTACCTCACTATTTAAGTAACTACTTTACTGTTTTTGTGATGTAATAGAAAATGTTTTTCCTTTACAGCATAACAGACCTGTGACTGACAGACTGTCTGTCCGTGTAGAGTTTCTGCCACTTAACTACTTAGTAGATATGCTAGCAGAGGTAGAGGAGCAAGGTAACATTAATTTTATTTAATATGTTTATTTTAGTAGCGCCTACAGACCAAAGAAGAATGGGTTCTTTTTGTATTTGATTCTTTAAGTTGCTGTGTTCCCTTTGATGTGCACACAGGGTTTTATCCTGTCCTATGGGACACTGTGGCTAAATTGCATTGATTTCTACAGATGCAGGATTGAGTTTGCAGCTCCCATTTTCACCAGTGGAAGTTGTGTGTGGAGAGAGATGGAGTTTGGGGCTTTAAGTAGAATAGAAAGGCTCATAAAAACCAGGAGTGTAGAGCTGGAGTTCCTGCCATGACTGTGAATGTTCTCAGCCCACCCACCCACACCCCTCCACTCCTTCCCAAGTGTTCCTGCTCAGATATCTCTCCCCAGCAAACTGGAGATATAGTGAAAAGCCAGGATGGTGTGAGCAAAGGACAGGCATGACAGCCCAGAATGACTTCTTCCTGTTTCAGGGTTAGATGCAAGCTCAGTTATTGTTTAAAGACTAAGGGTATGTCCACACACACTTCTTATTTCGAAACAACAGGGGTTGTTTCGAAATAAGAAGTGCCATGGCCACACGACGCACGGCCATTTTGAAACAAGCAATCCGCTTGTTTCGAAATGGCTGCCGTTGTTTCAAAACGGCTTAAACCCCGTTTCATTTCGAAACAGGGTTGTTTTGAAACCAGTGGTTTCGAAACAGCCCTGTGCAGACATGTTGTTTCGGAACAAAGTGTTCCGAA
>ML682008.1:9810160-9950460 GCA_007922195.1 Podocnemis expansa
GCCCCAAACCTGGCGGCGGCCCCGGGATTCTGGGGGCGCCAGGGATTCCCGGGGGCCAGCGCTCACTCTGCCCCGGCAGCAACGGGCTCCAGCTGTGCCCCGGGGACCGCCGCGGCTTTAAAGCCCCTGGGGTGAGGCGCCCCGCTGCGCCTCACTCCGCCGGTGCCTGCAGCCCTCTGCAGGCACCCATGGGGTGCAGCACCCCTCTTCAAGCAAAATATCAGGTCCACACTGTGGACCTGCTATTTCGCTCCCTTATTTCAAGGACAAAGGTTTTGTCCTTCGAAATAAGGTGTTTCGAAACGTCTTGTTTCGAAACAAGCCTGCCCTGTGTGAACATAGCCTAAGAGTTTTAAATGAAAATGAAGTGACAGTCCAGGTTGGGGCATATGGGCTAGCACTATTAAAAACAGACATGTGAGCTGGGATTTTAGAAGGGGTATATACAAAGCATCTGCCAGTCTCTCTGTAGCAGATACCTACCTGGGGGTACATTAACCTTTCTAGTGCACCTAGTAGAGTCTTCAACCCTTCTCCCTGTGGAATATGATTGTTTATGTCCCAGTAACAATCAGGCTGGTGCTGCCAGGTTTGAAAGGGTTCAGCACTCTCTTCTACAATATGGAAAGCAAGCAATGTTAAATGTTAATCAAATCCACAACTGCTGAGGCAGTTCTCCCCCTGAAATTACATTATTCGTTTCATGTATTGAATTAAACTGACAATATGAGAGCCAACTTCTACTAGACCTTCTTAAATTGATACTCAGACAAAACTTCAGTTGATTTCAGAGTTTTGCCTGAAATCTTCAGGATTTGACTTGGATAATAGTGGCTGACAAACTCAGCCTTATGACCTGGTATTGGACTGATACAAACTTTAAGGCTCTATGAGTCTTTTCAAAAAGCCCTTTGAAGTCAATACTTCTTGTAATGGTCCTGTTAACGTCAATGGCTTCCGATCAGACCTTATGGGTTAAATTCACCAAGGTTCTTGGGCATCTTAGGAGCTAGTTGGGCACTTAAACCGAACATTTTGGCACCACCGACGTGTTCAAAATCACTGCTCAGCCACCACTTAACCCTGTAGGTGACTAAATTCCTAGAGGTGCCAAGTTTCTATCAGGGGACATGCTTAAAGCTACCTAAGGTCTGATGCTGGCGAACAACTAATGAGCTGCTATAAACTGTGGCTATGTCTATACTGCCAGCTGTAAAATCGCCACCATCAGCCTGGTGTTCTGGGAGCGCTTAGCAGCAAATATGAACTCGCTGCTGCACTCCTGGAGGTTAGCACTGAAAGTCCTGATCTCCAGGAAATGTAGGGGAAAGCCAGCTGTGAGGTGTTTGTGGTCAGCTTTCCCGAGTGGGTCCCAGCAGCTTATAAAGTTGCCAGCACTTACACAAGGCATTTTATGTGCCTTGCATAAATGCCAGTTGACTGCTACCGAAAAGGGCCCCAAGTGTAGACTAGGACTCAGGCTCAAACTGAAGTTATAGCAAGATTCTCAAACTTGTTGTTTCCCCACCCACCTCTCCAGTACAGCCCAATCCTGGAGCCATGCTTAGTGTGCCTCTACAGAGTTGGGGCAAAGGACAATCAGGGGCAAGCAGGTTGCAAATTTGTCAGGGGTGTGGGTAACCCAGATTCTGATTGCTGGAACTGGAGCTGGGATTTAAATCCAGTACATACCACGTGAGCATGCATCCACCAGGTTATAAGGGATTGTGGATGCGTCTGTCTCCTATCTGGAGCTGTTTAATTTTGTATAAATAAATATTGGAGCAGGGACTTTAACCTAGCTCTCCCACATCCTAGGCCAGTTTCCCAATGAGTATTTAATTATTTGTACCAAGTGGACTAGTTCCTCACAGGAGAGAATTTGAGAGAAACCCATCCCAGAATTCCCAATAACCAGGTGGTTGGGGCACTTACCTTGGATGTGGGGAATCCAAAGTCAAACCCCTCCTCTGCCTTGTTTGGAGCAGGGATCTGAACCAGGTGTCCTGCATGCTACATGAGTACCCTAATTACTGGGTAAGATGAGGTGTGGGTGTGTCTGTGGCTTTTTTGCAAAAAGGGGCTGAATTGGCTTAGGCACCTCATTCCAGGGGAGGAGGGTTCACAGCTGAGATATCTGACTGGAGGGGAAAAATCTTCCTCTAGCTCATCAGTCAAGTGTGTAAAGCCCAGATCAAGGGGAGTCAGGTGCCCAAGTGCCTTTGTGGATCTAAGCCCCACTCCTTTTCTCAGCATTTCTCCCCTGGGTTGTTTAGGTGCCCCCGTTGGCTGGATTCTGAGAATTGCTTTCCATACGCTGTTCAGGGAGCCTGGTTGTCTGACTCAGGGCTGAGAATTACAGCAAACAGCAGCACGCCTAATAGTGATGCATTACAATGCCTAAGAATCTTGGTGAACCTAGTCCTACGTTCTTACAAGAAATATGTATCTCCTTATGAAAAAAACTAGAGGCCAAAACTTAAATGTTATGGACTTGAATTTCAGAGATGCTAAGCATCCAAGTAAAATACATGAAAGCTGTGGGGGGTTCCATCTCTGAAAATACATTTTAATTCATGTACCTAACTTTAGGCACCGCCTGGATTGAAAATGTTGGTTCTTCTGTCCTGGGGATTGAAAATACTGATATTAGAAGAATATTCATTTTGTAAATGCTGATGTTCTCAATGTACTTTCCCAGGTCTTCATACATTGGAGGGAGAAGACAATGTGAATGCAAAATTTATCGAGGAAACGGCACTGAAACACACCATGCTGCTTTTGGACCTGTAGTAGGGCTAAAATATATCAGGTTACACCAACATTTCAGGAAGCATATTTGCAGCTAAAAATTTCAGGGTTTAATATTTCTAAAAAATTGTTAATATTTAGAAAAAAAGTCTTATTAAAGGCTTCCAGTTTTCAGTTGCAACCATTAACTGATAAAAGGCTGCTCAGAATAATATGTGCTCCACTCCACCCATGCATCTATTGAGGAGGGAACTAAACAGAAAATAGACTTGCTAGTAAATGCAAGTAAGATGGAAGGATTGGAGCTGGGGGAGGAAATGTACTTGAGACACATTCCACTCTCCAGCTAAATCTGTATTCATTAGTGAGTTTTACACTGTGAAATGGCTGAACAGCATTAGATGAAGCAGGTATCAAAATATGGTGGGAAAAGCTTGTTTATAATTTTATATATATGCCAATACAACTCTACTAGGGAAGACTGTTGAAAAAGCACAGTCCAATTCCATTGTGAAATAATGAGGAAACAGACAGCTGTTACTGCACTGATGTATAAAGGATATCCTAGAGATTGTGTACTATAGACTAGAGACAATAAACGAGTAGTTTTGTATATAATGTATTAATAAAAATGTATAAATTTCTCATACAGATGGTACATCCCTAAAGTTTTGCCCCCTTGCCTTTAGAACTGGGTCTTCATATATTTGCTTTTGTAATTAGCAAAAAGTACTTTCTCTATAATGTGTTTAAGAACTTTTCCTGACGTTTACAATACATTGTAAACAATCCAGCAGGAGAAGAAAGCTTCTTTGGAGGGTGATCATTACAGTGACTTTGATGAAATTGTATTTAATTCTGTCCCTATGACTTTTAAGGTTTATAGATTAAGTGTCAGCTTTCTTTTAAAATGACGACAGATTTTTTTCCTTTAGTTCCCAGCTATATTTATACAGAACTGAACTAACCCATTACTTTTTTTTTTAGCTGTGACCTGTAACAGCAAGAAAAGAATAGCACTTTTGTACGAAACAGGGAAAATTTTGAACTTCCAACATGCTGAAATAGCACGGAACTGATGTAATTCAATTTAGTGGGGAAGAAAGTGTGCCAAAATTTTAGGAGTAAACTAAAGCAAACTTGATGTTACTTTTTCTTTTTAATTCAAATATGTTCCTCAACCTTTCTATGTATATAACCACCACCTGTTTTCCCTTCTCAGCATATCTCAAATTTTTGCAGACTAATGTACCCATTTCATTGTTCTGAATGAGAGAATCAACTCCTAGACAGGGGACCTTTCAAACACTTTAATTCCCGGTATGCAAGAGCATTCATCCTTTCTTCCCCCTCTCAGTAATGAGACTTATTCCCTTCACTGTGGTTGCCATCAGTGATAAGGAGCGTTAGCTTTCTCAGTGATCTATAATGAGAGAAAGGGCATTATTTAATTTAAACAGACATGTCTGGCAGTTATCTTCGATATGAACTGCTCCTCATACTGGTTTATTTGTGTAAGGACTTAGTTCAGTTATGTTAAAAGTAAGAAGAAAGCTGCAGAAGTGTCTCTTTTTAAAATATGTGTATAAAATACAAGCAGGTACAATAAAGAAGTTAAAAAAATGTTCATTATTGTTCACTTTTCTTAACATTTCAAAATATTGAAACGTTTTGCATATACTGAAATAGCACGGTTTTGCATATACTGAACTCCTGTTAGCAAAGAGAAAGTGCTTCAGGAATTATTTAGGTATATTTCCTGCTGTAAAAATTATTTTGCTTATAGTGTGAATATTTGGCAAACTGCTAACAAACATTTAAAAACTTTTACAATAATAAGAGCTGTTGGTTTTGCATATGCAACTGCTACTACTGGAGTGGATTAGATGATACAGGATCTCTTCTTTAGATTTCAATTGGCTTTACAATAGGTTTTTTTATGTGTCTCATATTTGAGCCAGGTTCAGATGGTTTGAAAGGAGCCAAAGCACCATAGGGACGTGGCAAAGGGAGAACGTTTTCATCATCTGGAATGTATGCATTGGGCCGCTGCTCAGCTGTTGTGTAGACGCTACTTGGCGATGCATGTTGCTCTTCTTCTGCAGCACGCTGTGAAGAAACATTTTGAATCTGGTAAAACATTGACAGTCCATTTAATACTTTACGGTTAGTACTTAGAACCACTGTTCCCTCTAAGCTGTGCACGTGTGCACCTGCACACAGGTCATGAAACCTGTGCACACAACAAAATAAAGTGCTCACAAAAAAATTAAACAGTGCTAATATTAGCACACATGAAGAAATTTTTTGTGCACGCAAAGGAATTTTTTGCGCACACAGCCTACAGAAAATTAGAGGGAGCATTGCTTAGAACTCCATTTATGACTTCATAGATCAAAGCACTTCCCAAAGAATATTGTGCTAATATTCCCATTTCAATAAACAAGAAAATTAAGGAATAAAATAATGAAATTACTGACATTTGTAGAAGAGAGGCTCATATAGTTTCTCTGACCATATATTTCTATCCATGTTGACTTAAGCTTGCCCTTTTAAACAGGCAAGTTGGCATAGTCAGTCATGGTTTATGCTTGAAGAAAACTAGAATAGTTGAAGTTGTAACCAATGTGCCTGGTGACCTTTCTCAGAGGTGATAGCTGTGGTGTAGCTAAACCTCTCGTTACAATGATTAAGTATGTTTACAGTGGCAGCTGCACCATTGTTGTGTTGTAGAATAGCATCACTGAATGTAAGTGCTTATCTGTACCACACTCAAAGCTGAGTCATAACACCGGGAAAACTGTTAGCTCCACAGTGGCGTCTCATTCCAGAGCAGTTTTGTTGGGGACGCCTTCCTTGGCTGCAGGGCAGCATACTCCTTGAATAAAAGCACTGTGTTCTCTTCCAAGCTCAGGCAGCTTTTGCCAGGGCAGAGGTAGAAGACTACGGCTTGCATTCACCCAGTCCTGGGAAGGCCAGGACTGTCAGGAGTGCTGTGAATGCTCCCTACTGAAACTGTACTTTGCCCCTGCCTGATAAACCAAAGGTCAAGGACAGGTTCTTACATGCTATCTATCTTCTCTGTAGGTATGTAGGCTGGACCCAACGATCTTCCCAGCATGAGAAAGAAGCCCCTGTTAAGCATATTTCAATAACTAAAACCTCTTCATAGAATAATAGGGTTGGAAGGGACCTCATAGGTCATCTAGTCCAACCCCCTGCCAGAGGCAGAACCACTCCCACTAAACCATCCCAGTCATGGTTTTGTCCAGCCAGGCCTTAAACACCTCCAAAGATGGAGACTCCACCACCTCCCTTGGCAGCTCATTCCAATGCTTCACCACTCGCCTAGTAAAAAAGTTTTTTCTAATATCCAGCCTCGACCTCCCTAACTGCAACTTGAGACCATTGCTCCTCGTTCTGTCCTCTGTTACCACCGAGAACAGTCGAGCTCCATCTTCCTTAGAGCATCCCTTCAAGTAGTTGAAGGTTGCTATCACATCCCCCCTCAGTCTTCTCTTCTGCAGACTAAATAAGCCTAATTCTTTCAGTCTATCCTCATAGGGCTTGTGCTCCAACCCTTTAATCATTTTGGTTGCCCTCCTCTGAACTCTCTCTAGCATGTCCCTGTCCTTTTTGGACAGGGCATCTTTTCATATCCCTGCCCCTAGTTAGTGTGACCTCTCCCTCTACAGTTCATTTGTTGTCCCAGGTGATTTTAGGCAGAGAAGAAACATGCAGCATTTTTTCCTTGTGCTCTTCCTGCCCACTGACATCTAACAATTTAATATCCTTTTGTCTCTGCTAGTCTAGCATCTACATGTGCCAAAAAACCCCCAGTCATTTTGGCTTCTTCCTTTGCACTGTCATCCTGAAACGGAATCGTCAGTATATTATCAGAAAAGAACAGCACTCTTCTGTCTTGCCCACTGTCAAAATAATGTAGCACTAGACACCAGATGATCAGTTGGTGAATTTTCATTCAACACAGTATACAAGACTCCTTCAGTGACTCTCCAACAATCAGCTTGGCAATAAGTTCATTCACCAGTGTACGTAAATCTGGCCAATAAGCAGCCAGACAATAAAGTCCTTTCAGAAAATAAACAAGCTGGAACAATGTGACTGAATTTCAGACTGCACCATATGACAGAAACCTACCTTCTCTCTAGCCTCAGCTGCAGCTTTATGAATCTGCTCATTGCGCAATACCTTCATCCACTCAATCTCTGTTTCTTTAGGAGGAGGGAGACCTTTCTCCACTCTTGATGAGACAGTCAGCAAAAACTGTTCTTTGTCCCTCATTTCCTGTTGCAGTTTAATGGTCATTGCTTGCTTCATGGATAACTCTGCAATCAGTGCCATCATCTTTTGGGTTTTATCTTTTATTTTCCGTTGTAATTCATTCATCTGGAATCAGTAACATTAATTAAACTTTAACCAGTTCCTCCTTCTACATACACACTTGAGAACCAGTTTTTGTGGCAGAATCTGTATGAATGTATCTCCTTACAGAGTGCAGGAGTATGGAGGCCGCCTGTGCCTTTCGTATTATTCAGCCAGTTGAGAGAGTTGTTAGAGGCTATTGGTTGGAGCATGCATTCAAAAAGGAGCCTGCCTTCAACATTTTGCCTAGCTATTTAGCTCCTTACCTCAGAAATAATACATTATATACATAAAGGAAAGATAAACAAAAGTATCATAGCACAACTTTCAGAGATTTCAAGTAAATACATTGTACAGGATCAGTTTTGTGGATTTGGTTGAGCAGCAATGAAGCAGAATTGAATGGCTCAATCAGACCCAGAAGTCAATTCTGTTAAACCACTCCAGCAACTAGCATAGTGCTGTGTGAATGAGAGGGCATTTCCCATCAGTGCAGCATGGTGGTGACCCCACAGTAAGTAAACATTAGGAAGTTGATGGGAGATATGCAAGTTACCGTATGTAGCTCATGTATCTCCCTGTCAACTGCCACCAAAATCCATGGCCACTATAGACCTGGCCTCATTTATAACCATAGCTATGTCACCTGCAGACAGCTGTATGCTGTTGCCGCTAATTTTCCATTAGTACAGTTAAGATGACAAGATAGCAAGTGTGAAAAACTGAGATAGGAGGTGGAAGATTTTATGTGCCTCTATAAAAGGCATGACCAAACTGCAGCTTGGGAGTCACATGTGGCTCTTCAAAGAAAAAGTGCAGCTAGCCAGCAGGGAGCTGCTTCAGTCTGGGGGAGTTAAAATCTCCGGCTTTTCAGATAGCTGCACACCAGCAGCTCAGCGGAGGGGTGGGGAAGAGGAGTGAGCAGGCAGCAGAGAGCTCAGAGAAGGGGGCGAGGGCTAGGGAGGAGGGAGCAGGGAGCAGCAGTCCTGGCTCAGAGAAGGGTGGAGGAGGAGCAGCTGGCAGCTCAGAGAAGTGATGAGGGTTGGGAGGGTCTAAGGACAGGAGAGAGCTTTAGGGAATGGAGGCAGTGAGGGAAGGGACTGAGGGGATCAGGGAGGAGACAAGCTGTAAAGGACTTAAAGGCTAACAAACTATTGTTAGTTATTTTCTGTTTCGTAGATTTCAGTCGATTTTATTTTGCTTTGCTTTATTTTTGTGTACTTTGTATTCTTTTTTTTTTTTTTTTTGGTCTGGTTGGTTTGGGTGGGTTTGTTTTATATTTACCTTATACCACATGTCATGGCACTCTCAGTCCTGTCCACAGCACTTTACAAACTTAGGGGCACTTCATGCATTCACTTTACAAGTATGGTAGTCAGGAAAACAGGTTAAAAAGTCTTCCATTGTAGCAGAGGGAGAAGGAGTAAACGAATGAAGAATCCTACTCCTTCTTCCCAACTCTACGGAAACCTGTAGATCGAGCTCTGGACAGTTAAACAAGGAGTTTTGTGGAACTTTTAAAGACTAACCCATTTATTTATCACATTTCTCCCATGAAAGCTCATGCAATAAATGTCTTAGTCTTTAAAAATACCACAGGACTCCTTGTTTGTTTTGCTGAACTAGACTAACATGGCTACCTCTTTGGAGCTCCAGACACTTGAGGCTTTTCAGAGACGCTGAGGCATTGGGACTAGGGATGAGCTGTTTTCAATAGCATCCTCCCCCTTCAGAATAATTTTATGCAGAATCCTATTCCACAGAACCAAGCCTGTTTTGAAAGACAAGTGTTGGGCCATGTATGAAGTAAGGAAGTGTTTCCCAGGACAGTTGAGTTGTCATGGGAGACAGGAGCAATGTTCCTTCTAAGCTGATGATGCAGCCAAGCAAGTTATGGATGCACATGGGGAGCCAATGAGCAGGGGCCCAGCACTGGATTGGGGAACCGGGAGGGAACTTGCTCAGCTGCATCCAAAAGTTGCTAAGCTGCCTCATCAGCTTAGAGGGAACATTGCAGGGAAGGGCAGCAAGGTGGGAGACAGTGGGAGAAGTGAGCAATGGTTGGGGATGGCAGAGAAGCAGCGGCATGGTGAGAGATGGCTGGGATCCAGCAACAGGGGCGTGGGAAGTGTGGGCTGGTTGGGGAAGCCATGGCATGTTTAGATTTTCTCATGAGCCCTAATGCAGCTTACTGCTTTGTTAAAATTGTGTTTTACAAGTCCTAAACATGACGTGGAATACTAAGAAATGAAAATACAAAGGATAAAAGTTTAAAACTGAATGTAGATTATTTTCAATTTTTAGCACAAATTACTGCTGTGAAGCATTGTATTCCACAGTGAAATTTGTTAAATCAAAACATTGTGCAATACTTTGAGAGCAGCACCCGTGAGAGCTTTTACATACTGCATTGACAAGTTACTGCCCAGATTTAAAGAAAACTTGTCACTAGCCTGCAGTATTCTACATCCAGCGACAGGTAAGTTTTTTACTGTATAGGCTTAGTTTTCATGGTAATCTTAAGTAATTATTAGAATCTGACATTAGTCGGATCAATATTTGCCCTGTTTTTAAGATAAAATTAAGTGTGCAATAAATTTTAAGCTTAGTAATTTTGGAACAGGTAAAAGTATGTGGTTATATGCCTCAGTGCAGCTCTTGAAGGTTTAATAATCGACTTGTGCGGCTCTTGAGTTCCATAAGTTTGGCCACCTGTGCTATAGAAAAAGAACGACTGTCTCCATAAAATTGGGACATCTGGTCACCCTAAATATGGTACAAGTTTGGCTAAAAGTCATTCTAGTTCTTCCACAAGTGAAATACCAGTACTTCAGTTTGGTTTACATTCTGGATCCTTGCAAACAAAAAGTTTGATCTGATTCTTACCTTTTTTGCTAATATCAGCGTGTCTTCTTTCCCATTTTCTGCCTTGGTATGGAGTCTATCTGTTAGCTGGGAAACTTGCTCAAAAATAAAGTCCTTCTCCAACAAGTTCTCCTCTTTTTGCACCAGCTGTATTTCTAACTATAGTGAGAACAAACCCATACAGAATGATGAATGAGTAGGAGCAAGACCTGCTCACAATCACTTTGTGACAGCTGCATTTTTAGAGAAGTGACAGCTTTTTAAAATTGTGTTAAATAGCAACAGTATGAATAACCACTTCAGTGAAGTTCCAAAGGGGCAGCTGTGTTAGTCTAGTAAAGCAAAAAAAAAAAAAAAAAGCAGCAGCAGCAAGGAGTCTTGTGGCACCTAACAGACTAACGGATTTATTTATCGCATGAGCTTTCGTGGGAGAAAATTCCACTTCGTCACGAAATGGAATTTTCTCCCACGAAAGATCATGCAATAAATAAACCCGTTAGTCTGTTAGGTGCCACAAGACTCCTTGCTTTTTTTTTTTTCCACTTCAGTGAAGAATGCTTCAAAGTGAATTATCTTTCCTGAATGACCAAGGCTATGACTAGAACAGTAACACAAAGTCCTCAGTACAAAATGTATTCAGTTTGTTGTTCTCTGTATTACTGCATTTATTTAAAGAAATGGAACTTTCTAGCCCTTGTGTTTGTGCAGAGAAACTTCAAAACACAAGCCCTAAAGCTTCAAAACCCAGAAAACAACTAAAAATAATGCAAAATATGCATTTTAAAAAAAAAAATGTCATGAATTTTAAGATTTGTTTTGTTTTGTTTTTGTGGGGTTATTTTGGGAGAAGCCCAACGGGATTGTTAGGGTTGGCAGTGCTGGATGAACATAGGCTCACATTAATGCTATTGTGTTCTGCCCTGACTGTGCCCCACCTGGACTTCTTTCCCACTGCACATTTTTCCAGCCAGAGAAGATATGAGTCAGGGAGGATAAATATGCACGAGACGTTAGGATGGGGAGCAGACTCCACTGAAGTTGAGTGACTAGTTGATATTTTCAGTTTGGTGACAGAACAGAAAAATCTGGAAAAAAATTGATCTGCTGAAACAATATTTTTGGCTTTTCTCTGTGAAACCAGAACCATTTAAGTCAAACGTGAAAAACGATTTGTTAACACCACTAGGCTATGCGAGATGTGAGAGTCCCTTGGAACAGCCCTTAGGAGGAGAAAAGTTAGACCGAGTATTATGTTTTGGTGTTTGAATTACTAGTAAAGCCAACCCGGGGCAGGAGCTTTGTTTGATCTTATGCAATATGCATAGATAGTATTCAGAGCAGAATGGAAACCCACCGGTTCACAGCATGTGAGCTGATGATTTTGGGAAATAATTTCTGAAGGCCAGTTCAGTGAAGAACTATGGCTTCTGCCACTCACCAATTTAAGCCCACCATTTTCCCTCCAACCTGTTTATTTTTTTGCATGCAAAGCAGCCAGGGATGCATTGAGGTGTGAATGGTGTGTATTTAATCAGGCAGCAGTAGAACTAGCCACGTCTGCATGGTGACTGAGTTTTGATCTTCTGTAACTAAGCTTCAGCAGCATAAAAATCCCATACCTAGCTTTCTTGGCCAGATGGATGCTGGCCTGTATGTCTCAGAAGTCTAGTGCAGGGTCATCACTAGCGCTGGGCTTATGAGGCTTGAGCCCCGAGTTCCAGTGCCAGAGCCCTGGGTCTGTCACGGTGCACAAGCCCCAAATCCTGGTGCCTGAGCCCCAGGTCTTTTTCCAGGCCAGAGGTGCTCCTGGTCTAGCTGAAAGACTTTGCAACATGTAATGCAGAAGTTTTACAAAAAAATGAAATAAAAGACTGTTCACATTTTCTGAGGTAATGGAGCCAGCTATGATGATAAATCCTGTTGTCAGAAGCGCTATGTTACCTCCTCAATCTTTTTGAACAGTTCCGGCAGAGATGGGTCCTTCCCTTCCAGGACTCGCTTTCTGTTCTTCCCCTCAGGATCAGCAAAGTGCTTTTCCAGACTTTTAATTCTGTCCTTACACTGGGAGTACTACCAAACAAGAATACAGAATGGTCAAGTTTGGGGTGTTTTCAACAACCAGTTGGGTGAGTAAACAACAAAGTCATTTTTACATGATAAATGAACTGGAACAATCAAAGATGAGAAACACTAAAAGGTCTTGTTGTCTCGTGAATTACGCTGATTTTTCTTATTGACACTGGTTCAATTCTGGCTGATTTATGTGCTGAGAACTCTACTGCAGTTAATGAGATGGCAGAGGATAGATCAACAAGGCAAAGTTAGCTTTATTTGTGTTTATCACAGATTGACTCAGGCCACTCCAACTGCTATTCATGTTTCAAATGCATCTTCTAACACTTGTTCATCTAAAGTCCTTCCTCACACACAACAAAGTTATGAGGGTTTTCTTGTTAGTAAAGCATTCCTCTGTAGTGTCAAGCTGCCTAATAAGACCCATTTGAGTGACAAGACATTCCCACACATCTAGTTTATGCATTTGGAAATTTAGAAAAAGGCTACCTTCTTTAAGACCAAGTCCAACTAGACAGGGGATTGGAGGATAGGAGATCTTTCCTGCTTGGAGTGGCTGGTGGATCTATAACAGATCCCTTGAGAGCACAGAGGATGGAACGAGGGGAAACTGTTGCGGGATAACTAGAGTGAGAGTTTTTCTTTAGAAGCGGACACTCTGGCTCCCAGGCAAAACTTGGGTGGATGGAAACTCTCTTCCCACCACCAGAAAGTGGGGGTTTTATTTCCCTCTTTATCCCCAAAGTACATTTTGAATCCTGGGACTACAGTGTGTTTTTAGGGGTGTCACTCCGCTCCTCAGTTGATGAGGCCTAGCTCAACAGCCCTATGCCTGAGACAACTTTTTTTGTTCTTCATTGCCTGTCCCACCAGTGGAAACAGGGACCAGTCATAGACAATGAAAAATACAACAAAGGAAATATATATGCCACTGCTGAGACCAAGGATACATAGCCATGTTGCTGGGGCCAGCCATCTTTTTCCTGCCTCTGCTGCCTGTGATCTGCTACTGTTACCTGTATATAGAGCAGAGGAAAATGCCCCAGAATGCACTTGTCACAACCCAGTAATAGAAGTTCCCAGAAAGCAACAGCTGCCAAAAAAAGAAACACGTTGAATAGTAGAAATAAAAATGACACACTTAAAAATGAAATGGTGAGTCTGCTGGTGATATTAAAGCTTACAGCCTTGTGCAGTTCACATCTTCATCTCCTTGTACAGTGTCAGACTCTTGTCCAAGAGGCACAACACAGAGAGATTTCTTTGGCTTTGCTGTCCCTCACAATATCAGTTCCTCTCTCACACAGGCACACACAATACCCTCTCGCTACTCCTGCACTCACAAATAAGCAAGTAAGGCAACAAAGCCCTGCAAACTAATGAAACGTCATCTCCTAAAGCCTGGATAGAAGAAAGACATTGTCAGCCCAGTTTTTGACTACTGAGAAAACAGTTAACTACAGTGATGGGGCAAGAAAAGTATGTAGGTGAAGCAAGAGTTAGGGCAAGCGACAGGGGGAGCTAGTGTGTTGTTGACAGAGGACACGAACAAAGAGGGGAACAGGCAGAAGAGACAATGTTGAGGGCAGTGGTTCCCAATCTTTTTAGTACCATGGCATATTTCAATGAGAAACACTTGCATGGCACACCCACTTTTTTCAGCTGAACTGATTGCTCATAAACATCGCATTTGCTTACATTTACTATGGTTACAGCTTTACTAGCATGGTTTGAACATAGTGCATACAAGAAGCTAAAGAATGAGCAAATGCATTCATGTTTCAAATCCACTGGAAAACAATACATGGCAGCGCAATTTTCCACTTTGGCTACCTAAGTTTAGAATTTTGTGTTTTAGAATCAAAAGCCCAATAGCTGGCTTTTCATTTGCTTATTAATTTTCATGAGTTGTAATTTTAGTTGGCTAGCCTATTGTTTAAGATGAAATGATGTTTGTTTTACTTTACTGCTCATTACCTTTATACAAAATTTCGTGGCACACCTGGTCAGCCCTCATGGCACAGCAGTATGCTGCAGCACACCAGTTGAAAAAAAACCCACTGGTTTAGGGATTAGGCTTAGGGTCCAGCAGAAGGTAGCGTTCAATATAGGGGAAAAAACTGAAAGATGTAGGAAGGTAGACCTGGCACTGGTAGCTGTGGAAGCAGAGATGGGCGCTTAGGAGGTGGGCTGTGGGATTTGGCAAGAAAAGTTCTATGGAGACGTCACACATTCCGAGAGCAATAGCCAGACAATGAAGTTCGGATTTGTGTGTGTTTTGTATACACCTCCAGTTAAATGTTCCACCTGGAACACATACAGTACTTGGGGGGGAGGGAGGGAATCCCTGGCAAGAGTCTAAAAATCAGACCTTGGGGGTGGCGGGGGAAAGACAGCTGATTAAAAAAAAACCATGAGATTTGCAAAAATTAAACAGTATCTTGATTCTTTTTAGGTTACCTCTTGATGTTTGAACTTGCAGGATTGGCAATAGTGTTAGTCCATTTTTTACAACATGACCTATTTGTAGTTCCGTAGTAATGTAACATGGCTTAATCTGTTGGACTCTCGCTTAGTCAACACTAACATAAACATGAGTCAATAATTACTTTCTTGTGAAAAATCACCAGGGAGATAGTGGTCTTTTTCTCTTGAAGCCACAATGGTTTATCACATATGAACAAATTATTAGCTCTAGCTACAGGAATAGGGTTTACTGGAGGTTCAATGTTAACCATGTGGTTTTTGATGTGTAGAAAGGTAAGCCCAGAGCTGTGTAAACTGATAGATCTTTTGCTGTGCTAATGGAAAGTCACTAGAACATTCAGTTAAAGCATTTTTGGTTTGGTTTTTTTTTTTTTTTTTTGCAGAAAGCCAACATCCATCTCTTCCTGTTCTAAGAAATAGCATAGTAGATAAGAAGCTTAAAAGGGCTTAAAAACTTTTAAGAAAGGGGAACTAGGCATTAGACAAACAAGTAAAGAAATCAGAATACTGTCCCTTCATTTGTCCAGTCATATTTTGGTTTAAAATATGTATCACATGAGTTGGAGCTGCATGCTGTCAAGAGGATTGAGAAATATTTTTGATGATAGGTAACTAGAAAAATAAACACCAGAGTACTCTGAGTTTTGCAAAAAGAAGAACTTAAAAGCAAGCTATGATACATAAAAGGATATAGCTGCAGTTACAATTGTATATCACATCTGGGGCCCAATCCTGTAAACATCTACTTAGATGCACAATCCTTACTGAAGTTAATGAGGCTACTCATGTGAATAAGGAGTGCTCACTCAAGTACAAGTTTGCGGGATTGGGTCCTGCCTCTATAAATTATATTAATGTCTGAGGCCATACCTGCCAACTCAAACAACACATAGAGAAAGTTTCACACTACTTAAATAACAGACTTAAAGTGGTGGAGGAGTGTGGTTCACTTTGCAGTGCAAACATCCCAGATTTTTAAATATGAATTTAAATGTTATGTGAATATGTTTTTTAATGTAGTCAAAATAAAAATAATAAGCTGCTTAAAAAGTATCAGTGCAAAAGTTTCATTTTCACAGGTGAAGGAGACTAAGCGTATGTCCACACGTCTCTCTTATTTCGAAATAACACTTATTAGTTCGAAATAAAAAAGATTAGGTCCACACAATGCATTCTTAATTCAAAATGACAGGCTCTGTCATTTCGAAATAAGAACCATCATTTTGAAACAGCTTATGTTTGTTTTGAAATAAGGCCGTTTGGACATGTTTTGAAACATGTCCAAACAGCCTTATTTCAAAATAACAGCCATTTCGATAGCAGGCTTTCCCTTAATTCAAATTAACATTTTCTTAATTCGAATTAACTTATTTCAAAATAAGGACTTTATTTCAAAATAACTTATTTTGAAACGATGTATGTGTGGACATAGCTTAAATGAACTATAAATGAAGGCACTCAACCCAAGAGCACAAAAAATAAATGGCATTCAGATAAATAACCGTGCTAATATGTTTGCAGAACTGTTTTAACTATAATCTTCCTTGCTTATTTTTTCCATTCAAATGAGGAGTTCTGTGGCACCTTAAAAGACTAACAAATTTAGTTTATTTTGCTGAAACAGATTAACATGGCTAACCCTCTCGAATATCTCCATTCATTTGTCTTATTTGTTACTGTCAGCTATGGGTAAAAAGAGCTTATTGTTTCATAAATTTTTACATTTTCAGACCAGAAGGGACCATTCTGATGATCTGTTCTGGCCTCCTGCATAAAATAGTCCCATGGATTTTTTTTTCACCCGTTGTGACGCTGGATAAATCCTGAGGTTAATGCCTTTACCTCTCACTGGTTAGTCCCTCTTTGTCGGCTTAGGTGTATAGCTGTCTCTTTAAGCCCTCAGTGGCTCAGTGGGTCTGCACTTTTTACCAATTACCATTTAATGCCAGATCTCTCATTGATGCATGAAGACAGATGAGTGTTCCTAGCTCATGTCAGCCTGGAGAACCAGGTCCTGATATGCAGTTCCAAACAAAGGTATTTATACCTTGGGGCAGCCTGGGGTAGAGACTCATTAGTACCAGAGTCTTTCCATGTGTCAGACACAAGAAGAACTGAGTACTTCTAGCATTAGATGCCTAACGGTGAGAATAACTAAAGTATCTAATCCTAATGATTATTTGATTTTTGATGCACTACTAGAACCTGACAGCTATTTCTAGTAGTGCATATAGTATTAGCCATTAGAATCTACTGAACTCAGAGGCTCGATATACATGTGGTGAACATGACAAAGGTAAGATGGAGAGGAGAAAATGGGGCAGGTGTAAGGGGATGGCAGCCAAGGCTGGAAGAGTAGTAAGGGGTAGAATAAGCAGTGGGTAGCAAAGATTGAGAAATGGAAGCAGGGTTGCCAACTGTCCATAAATTTATGGACACCCTGAAAAAAAAAAAGCGGGGAAGTTTACTGCTGTCCATAAGTAAAAGATAAAAATAAGTGGGGCCTTCTGCCAAAAGGTGCTTGCCACTATAAGGGCTGCAGCTGACATTGCTCCTTTAGGACCCTTTGAAACTGTCCTGAGCTACTGTGAATGCTGCTGTAACTGCCTGAAACTGCTGCTCTCTGCTATTTTTCAAACCTTCTGCTGCTGAATTTGCCTGAGGGCAGTTTTCTTTCATGGGGGGGGGAGGTGTTTAATTTCCACCACCACTAAAAAGCTGTGAGGCACCGAACATCGGTGGCGGGGAGGAGCTGGGGGAGCAGGGGTAAGCTGTATTTTGTGCTTTCAGTAAAAAGTTCACTCTACTAATAAAAAACATCAACTTTGTTAGTAAATACTAAAATGCAAGGTTGGCCACGCAAAAAAGTAGGGACAACAGGAAGGAGAAAAGGGGAAGAGATTACTGGCAAGAAAAGAAAGAAATATGAGGGAAAAGAACAGAGAAAGAGATACATATTATTTGTATTACAAAAGCAGTTAGAGCCCCAGTAAAAATCAGGGTCCTATTCTGCTTGTAAGAGCTAGAACCTATCCTGAAAACATACAGTTTAAGCAGACAAAGGGTGGTAGAAAGGACATGCTGTTATCCTTGTTTTACAGAGAGGGCACTGAGGCATAGACAGATAAAGGATTGCCAGTGGTATTTAGGCTCCTTTGAAATAAGTGGAAGTTAGGAGCCTAAATACATTTGAGGATCTAAACCTAAATGACTTGTCCAAAGTCAGATAAGAAGGAAGCCTGCAACAGACCCAGCAATTTAATTCAAAGCTCCTAAAATCTAGTCCAGTGCATGAAATGTAAGTTTTCCTAGAGACAAGAGCTATGTCTATATCTAGAATTTTAGTTTGGACTTGCTAGTCCAAACTAAAATAGCCTCGGGCCAGTCTGGACTAACCACGGGTTTTTAGTTCAAACTAGCTGTGTGTTCTAGTTCGAACTAACTTTTTAGTTTGAACTAGAACACACGGCTAGTTTAAACTAACTGGCTAGTTCAAACTTCTTTAGTTTGAACTAGCCATTATTTCAGGTCTTGCCCATGCTTAGTTTGAACTAAAGTTCGAACCAAGCTGGCTAGTCTGGACTAACCAAGGGGTCTTTCTAGTCTGGACTAAGCACTGGCTAGTCCAAACTAAGAAATTCTTAGTTCAGACTAGGCAAAGCCTACCGTGGCCCTGGGTCAAATTCGTCGGGACTAAGCTTCCTAATTTTGGACTAATTTGGAAGTGTAGACATAGCCAAAGGGGTGGCAAAGGACTGAATTTGCTTTGGTGTCATGGATTGGACACAAGGCTGAATCAGAATTCATGGTCAGATTTGGATCCACCAGGCTAGGTCAGTCACTTGTGCAAAGGACTGTTTTTGAAAGACAATTGGTAGTACATCTGAGCTAGAGCCAGATACTAGAACATATGAGTTTGAACTCAACAAGGGACCAAAGCCCCAGGAAAAGGTTCACAACCCATTCAGAGATTCACATTCAGCAGTCCAACCCAAAATTCTGAGTTTGGATTGGGTTATAGTTTTCATCCATATCTAGAACATAAGATAAAACAAACACAATGCCTCACTGGAGACAGTGCCTAATGTCAATCACAGATGAGGAGTAGTTTATCTGGAAAGGTTAACAGGTAGATAAAAAAGCAGCAGAAGTAATGAGAGAGTTGGATCAACTGGCCTACAGTAAGAACAACATTGGACCATGACCTCTTGCTTTTAAAATTCTGATATCTTATTAGCCATTGGACATTGAAACTGTCTTCCCCTTGGGAAAATTTCTGAAATGTTCCATGTCATTACACAATGCTTCAATGCTTTTTGATTTTATGTTGATTTTGTTACACAAAAAAACTAACAAAACAAAGAACGGCAATAGTCCCTCTTTACATAAGGGTTTATACTTGATAATAAATTATCATCTTGAAAGAGAAAGCTGCAGAATATTTACAATATTTGCTACAGTACCAGCTGGGGCTGTCCTAAGGATTTTTGGTGCCCTAGGCAAACTTTAACTTTAGCATGCCCCCCCCAACATAGACAAAAATTATAACATATTAATACTTTTTATAATAGAGAATAAAATTCATTTCCATCTAATTTGGTAGCCTTTAAAGCCTGGCATCCTAGGTAACTGCCTGGTTCGTGCCGGCCCTGATACCAGCCCAAAGTTCCACAATTGACTTTGCTTCATTTCAGGAAACACCACCTCTGTGTTTTGCCATTGCACTTGCCTCATTAATTCCATCTCATTTTGAATCTCAGCAAAAAAATCCTTATTTCATGTGGCTTGTTTCCTTATTTTCTTAATGCTGAAACTCCACTAATTACAGTACTCCTATAAACTTCTTCAGGATACAGGTTTATGAAAGACAAAACTGTAGTCTCCTAGCTGTACATACAATGGCCCTGAAAGAGCAGAGGTAATAGAATAATGCTGTGCTCTTTTACAATGAGTCACACTTGCTAGTCTATGCAGCTAGCAGCAGCATTGATATACCATAAATTGCACTTCTGTACAGAACCAAACAGAACGCATATGGAAAAGATTACCATCTGGAGATAAGGTCAAAAGTAAATGAGCCATTTCAGAAAGCAAAGGGGGAAATGCCCACAACAATGATGACCGCTACAGTTTGTTAATTGTTTAATGGCATTTTGTAATGAGAACTAAAAGTCTCACTGTTTTTTTGTATGGAGAAAAGTGTACATGAATTCTGTCATAGTAGGCAGCATAATCTCCAGAGTAGGTTTAAGGTCAAAAGTTTGCAGTCAATTGAGCTACTATTTTGCAAAGTGGAATGGCTGAAAAAAGACATAGTGAACACATTTTTGACTAATTTCACACAGTTCCTATTTTTATATCATTTCCATCCTGCAGTTTAACCATGCTGATGTTTAAAGCAACATTATTCTTAACTTAGGCCCCAACCACTTCATTGTATGCAGGTTGACTGAAGTCAACATGGCTACTCACTTTCTTAAAGTTATGCACATGCTTAGATGCTTAATGGTTTTTTCAGTTTGTATCAACCATACTGTTCATACTGTAACTTTTCATGTGGAATTAACTTAAAATCCCACAACTGTTTTAATTTCTTTTACCAGAACACAAAATAGTACAAATTGAAGCAATTTATTTATTTACAAAAATGAAATTAAAACTTAACCCTTCCAAAAATGAGTTCCCTAATTCCACCTACCTGAATCTGAAGTACGACCAGGTCTGCATCCAAGGCTTTCTTCATTGGCAGCATTTTCAGGGACAACTCAATCTGCCTCTTTTTCTCAGCTAGCTTCAGCTTCAGAAACCTGATCTTTTCATCCATGACGTGTATTTCAATATCCCCATTTCTACTCATCATCTCCTGAATGTTTATTTTTTCATAGAAAATACATACTTCTTCTTCTCGCTCTATGAGCAAAACCCCACTGCAGTAAACCCAAAATGGAAAGTTAATGGCAAGTTTTAAAATCTTCCATTCACATTCAGTGTTGGTTTCAGTCAAGAATGCTGGTTGCAGATTTTAGCATTATCAATAATGGGTGAAAATGTGCATAGATTTAACAAAATCATCATTTAATTCCTATACAATAAATCTTTAACCCTTTAAAATGTTCATATCTGTGTGAATTAATGGACATACAACTATAAACGTAACCTAATATAGGCAAAATACAACAGTATCTGTGGCTATGTCTACACAATGAAAAGTTAGTTTGAATTTGTTAAACTAATAACGTCAAGTTTAGTTTGAACTAAACTCAAACTTATAAGTTTGACTTAACAAAGTGGACTAATTAAACCTAACATTAAGTTGAATTACTCCACTTCATTAATTCAGACTAATTGCCCTTAATTCAAATTTATTAAATTCAAACAAAGGGTTAATCCTAGTCTACACCATCCTTAGTTTGAACTAAGGATTGAACCAAGGGTTTAGTTTGAACTAACTGGCAGGCCTGACTAATTCAAACTAAGCTTCTGTTAGTTCAAATTAAAGAATTCCTTAATTCGAATTAATGAAAGCCTCGTGTAGACAGAGACTAAATTAGTTCAAAATAAGCCTCCTTAAATCGAACTAAGTTGCCAGTGTAGACACACCCTATAAGAATAAACAACAGATGGACATGAGAACTAGAGTCTATGAAGAAATGGTGTCTTTTATCAATTGCTGGTTACCGTTTTAAATAAGAGAAATGTCAGGGCAGTCGCACAAGGTATTTTATGCTTCAAACTATGCTGTTTCTTACCTCTCATTTCGACGCAGAACAGCCCTTTCATATTTTTTGCGTAATTGCACCATTTCCTCTTCAATGCGAGTGAGTGTACTGGTGAGTCTGTCGACATCCAGTAATTGTTGCTCTCTCTTCTCCTTCATCTCTTGAAGAGTTGCAATAACTTTGCAAACATCACTTTGTATGCTATCTTTGATTGCAATATTATTTGTATGCTTCAGAAGGTGTTTCTGCAGTTTTCTTTATCAAAGCAAAAGAGAAAAGGGAAAGATTTCTGTAATTTCAGTTCATTTAATATAACAGAATCTGGCTCGATCCTCATTTATACGAAGGTCCTTTATACCTCCTTAGCAGTACAAAGGAGCAATCATCTGAAAATGCTGTGTGTGGAGGGACTTTCCCCAGACTATGCAGAACTTGACAAGGATTCTACAGGGCTGTCATTCCCAAACCTGCAGAATAAGAGGTGTGTCAGGCACAGAAGGCTTATGATCCAAATGTTCTATATTATAGCTATTCTCTGCCTGCCAGGGTGCCACAGGAGAGAATGTCATAGGAAATAACTCTGGCACAGCATTTTCTAAATATACATGAAGCCTAACTCTAGCTCGATTTAAATAATAATACTGAAATAATATTATGCCCTGCTCTAGTGCCTTTAATTCAACGATCTCCAAGTTTTTCACACACTAATTGCTCCTGCTCTCACTCTCATGAATGGGGCCCTACCAAATTCACAGCAGTGAAAAACGCATCACGGCATGTGTAATCTAGCCTTTCCCATGAAATCTAGCTATTGCAGGAGACTCTCTGTATTGCTGCCTTTACAATTGTGCTGCCATCAGAGCCGGGCACTTGGAGAGCAACAGCTGCTACCTAGAAGCTGAGCTCTAGAATAGCAGCACTGTCAACAGCAGTGCAGAAGTGGGGGGGGGGGGGGCAATACCATATTTTGCCACCTTCACAGAACTACTGGAGGTGGCGCCAAAGTAAGGTGACGTCAATGCACTGCCATGCCACTCTCACTTCTCTGCTGCTGGCAGCAGGAGTGGGTGACTGGAGAGTGGCAGCAATTGCCACCCTTACTTTTGTACTGCCGCTTGCACTGCCATCAGTGCAGGCAAAGAGTTATATGGGCCCGTGTGGCCTGGGCTCTGCCAACATTGAGGGTTTTGGGCTCAGCTCCACCAATAGTTCTGTGCTGCTGGGGAGCCAGCTGTGGAGCCGCCAGTGGTGCTCAGCAGAGCTGGATCAACACAGGGGCTATAGGGTGTGAAACCCTAGACCCTGGCCTAAAGCTGGGCCTCCAGGCTCCAGCCCTGGCATGATCCGGGCAGCCCCTGCTATCCCACTCAGCCCCACATTGTTGGTAGAGCCTGGACAGTGTTGGGAGGGCCCCTGCCAGCACTTTGGGGGTATAGGGCCCAGGAGCCAGAGGCAGGCTCATCAGCCTGTCCACCCTACTCCCTGTCCAGCTGATCCACCCCCAGAAGTGGGGCGGGCTGACACATGTTCACTTCACTCTGGAAGATTTGGGGATAGGGTCAGCTGGCATGCAGTGCGGCCTCTGACGTGGCCTTCCAGGACTCGTGGCCTTGGAGAGCTGCATTAGAGGCTGCATTACACACTAGCCAACCCCATACCCTGAGCAGACCAATCAGCCTGGGGCCAGGGTGCCTTGGTGAATAGCCTCTGACCCAATGGCCCTCCCATTTGCAGGCTGCTGTGGCGGGAGGCTGGGGCCTCAAGCTAATGTGCGGGAGCCCACAGTGGTGGGCAGCCTGGGGCTCAGAAGCACCTTAATCCAGGCGTGGTGCTCAGGCATGGAAGCACGAAGAATAGCTTCCAGCATGGCCCAGCTATTCTGCCTCCCTCCTTCCCTCCCCCGTGATACATGGCTGGCCAGGAGCTGCTCTGGGGCTGGCCCTAGCCCCAAGCAGCACACAGCACTGCAGTGGCCACTCCACCCTCCCAGCCGCACCAAACTCCCCATCCCCTCCACATGGGCTTTCCACCTTGTCCAGGAGCTGCTCCTCGCACCAAGAAACGCTGTACAGTGACTGCCCCCCCATCGAATCCCTCCTATTCCTTTCCACCTGCTCCTCTCCCCCGTGATGTGAGCCCCATGCCCTGGCCAGAGCTCATCATAGGCATCACCAGCAGTTATACAAACCTGGCCTTCAGAGCTGGGAGCCCGGCCAGCAACTACTACTCTCCAGCTGGTCAGCTCTAAAGGTAACACTGATGTCAGCACGCACAGACGTAAGAGTGGCAGTACCAACCCCCCCCCCATAACCTTTCGACTCTCCTCTCAGCTTCACAACTGTCTTTTGGTTTGGGGCTCCCCACAGTTACTACACTGTGAAATTTCAGATTTAAATATCTGAAACCATGAAATTTAAGATTTTTTAAACCTTACTGCCATGAAATTTACTAAAATGAACTTTGAATTTGGTAGGTCCCTATTCATGAGGGAGAAAGAAGTATGAATATCCCCATTTTACAGACGAGGAAACTGATATAAAGAGAGGTTGAGTGGCTAAAGTGAGACCAAATAGTGAATCAGAAGCAAACAACTAGAACTCTTTATTCTCTAATTTACCATGGGATGACAAACAAGGAGTCTGGTAGCACTGAAAGATGGGTGAGTTCGCTATCTTCAAGCATCTGATGAAGTGGGGGTTGCATGAAAGCTCATGCGATAAATAAATGTCAGTCTTTAAAAAGTGCCACCAGATTCCTTGTTTGTTTTGCTGAACTAGATTAACACGGGTACCCTTTTGGAACTAATCACTGGATGATGCTCCCTCATGGATAAGTTGGATTTCAGTACATGGCCCATTCATCTACAACATTGCTAATGAAATGGCATTTGGAATAAACTTCACTATATCTGGCATAAGTGTCATTGCTAGTTCTAACACTTGTTTATTTTTGTTACAAAGAAATTAATCTTAACAGACATAAGAGGCTATATAGGAGGTTGTGGGATCTCATGGTTGAAATAGGAGTTAACTGTCCTGGATTCTATTCTTGGCCTTGCTGTTGAGTAGCTCTATGAGATGGTACATGTCACTAAAGCCTCCCTGCCTTAGTTTCTCCTAGTGTAAGTAGGAATAATAAGACATCTCTATTTCACAAGGTGGTATGCTATTTATTTAGCTATTTGTAAAGAAAATTAAGATAGATGCTGTTATTGAAATACAAAGCATTTTAAAATATTTTCTCGATAAACTATTTGCTTGGCTGACACATTCGATACATCTATTCTCTAAATTGGGCAGGCCTCAACAGGTCAATGACAGCATGTTGTTAATCCTATTTCCCATTCAAAGACTAAGTAAAAAGCTTGGCAGGTCCACATCATCTGGGTAAGAAGGAACCTTGTTACTGTGTGGTGGAATCACTGTGCAGATACTGAAGCCTCAGTAGCTCTGTATCTACAGAGTGCAATGGCTATTGGATATGTACAGCCTCAGAGGCAGATCCACTGGCCTTACTCTACTTCTCCACAGCTCGGCTCCTGCTTGACTCTCAAACTCAGTTCTGTAGAGTTGCAATTACAAGAAGAGCACCACAATTCGGAAAGGGAAGACCTGATCTCCACAGTTCACAGTGAGTGTAGATTCCTGAATGGGCTCTTAGGGTCCTGCCTGCTGCCAAGGGGATCATGCCAGAACCTGGGCATCCTGTGACTAAGGAGAATGGAACAAGTTTTGCCTGATAATGAACAAGTCCCATTTTACACCACTATCCATAAGGTAAATGATGATATCCTAAACATTCAGAGGTTGAAGGAACTGAAGACTGCTATTCAAAGGAAAAATATACTGTGACACTCACCTTTCTTTAATTATAACATTGCTCCTTAAAATTTCCATCTCATTCTCCAGCATTTTTACCCTCTCTTTAATTTCAGTTGTTTTCTGGCGAGCAGTGTGCACCAGGTTTACACACTTGTTTCTCTCATTTCGAATAACATCATACATTTTAGCAAATCCTTTGAGCCTGGAGAATGCAAGTGTTTAAGAAAATAGTTAATATAATGCCTATACATAAATCATTAAAATGGGTTATTGTTTAAGAAAAAATGTTATTTCATCTAGTGTGTTGTTAAAATTCTCTTACTGTCTTTGGATTTCTTTCTTTTTCTTCTTAAACTCCCTTATTTCAAGTTCCTTTGTTTTTATCTCTTTAATAATGTTGTGGAGCCTTACCTGAAACATAAATAGCATTGAATATTTCTGGTAGTTCAAGATCTACAAATAAATTCCAAATATAAAGTTGAGTTGAAGATAATTGGTTTTGACTTTTGAAATGACATAGGACAGTTACAAAAACTATTTTCACAGACAAGAAGGAAGCAATGATGAAAATTATTTTAAAGACTCATTTGTCATTCTAACTACAATAAAATCAGAGATGTCTTTGTGTCTTTTGATTACTAGTGGAAGTATAAATGACAAAAAGAGGAAAAATAAGCTTCCTTTCAATGATTGCTAACAATTTCAGGAAACACAATTGACTTACATAAAGTTATTCAACATTAAGTATTATTATTGTACTGATGATAACAGTTTGACATGGCATTCTAAAAATTCTTCTTTGAGAAAACGTATATCTTGCAAGGTGTCGCTTGACTCCTGAGAATTGCTGAATATCCTTTCTTCCCATGTACTTCAATGAGAATTGAGGGTACACGGCACCTTTCAGGATGCTGAATACCTTCCTGGACTGGTTTATGAGAATATTGTAAAGCATTAGATTAAATTCATTGATGTAAGTAGAGTTGTACTAGGAATGACAATCTTAGTCTTCTTTGTACAGTCATATCTTTGTGGAGTATAATATGCAACTTCTGTGCTTTTAATATCTTGGTGGAGGTATCTGTATTGTGCTTCACTATTTCAGAGTTCATTCTTGTTTTGAATGCCATTTGTGACTTATGAAATCTGGTGGCTTTTATGAAATGTCATCACATTGCATTGCGGCATGATGACATTTTGCTGTACTGTTCTTACAGTGTTTTATAAAGTGACAATAAAAAAACAATGTCATGATATAAACTTAACATGTTCTGAAAACTTCTCAAGGGATGTGGAAGTAGGATATTATGCTGAGTTTTCATTTTATTGGTCAGTAATGTAATCTAATAGGTCCAAGAACAGTCTTCCAAAGAGATGAACCATAAATGTTTACCTGGGCTTTTAAAAAGTCTTTAGATTTCTGTTCCCTCTCATCAGCCTTGAGCTGAGTCAAGCGTGCAAGACTGGCTAATTCATCTCTGCACCGTTCCTGCTCCTTAAAAAGCTGATCTTCTTCAGCAATACACTGTTCTAACATATGGGCCTCAATGTCAGTGGTTATTTTCTAAAGTAAAACCAAACAACACTTTAATATTAATTAATCACAAACTGTGATATCAATGCCAGTAGGCCCAAAATCTGAAAGACCCTATTTGCTTGTGTCTTCAAAGTTCTTCTAGGGATTTTGGGCTACATAGGCATTGACAAAGAAAATCACTATTAGCAGAATTGCAACATGATACCCTACTCAATAATATGCCAAAATGCCCTGTCACATTGGAACATTTCTGGCCTATCCACCTATAGATTATTGAGTCTGAAAATAACAAAGCCAGAACACGCAGCAGCCTGAACAACCCAACTCGTCAGCATATCATAAAAGGCCCATAATAAACAGTGATGCTAATAAATTCTGGGACTGGTATAAAAACAAAGAATCCTATATGGACCAGAGGAAGGCATTGCGAGATCTCTGAGATACTATAAAATAGCCACCCAGATTATCCCAGAATGCACTAATACCATTGACAGTGTTGCTGTTGGTGACAAGCTCATGCAATCAATATGACAGTGGAAGGCAGGTGGGGAATCTATATTGTGGACATGCTAAACTATGTTTGCTTTAATAAGATCTTGTTGCTAAATCCAAACCCAAACACACCCAACACAATTCCGGCAGTAGTGTAGATGGGACCTCTAATGGGTAGAAGAACATTTTAATTAGGAAGTATATTTCTTTTTCAGACCTTCAGTTACAGACAGACCAAAAGCATGACAAATACCTTGACTGTTTTAAAACAAAACACATTCCATTGCACATTATTTCGCTGGACACCTACAACTAGAAGCACGCTGCAGATTTTTCTGTAAACAGCTGTTCTAGTTTGAGAGCTAGCTGCTGTAGCAAGAAATACAAGGAAAGAGAGCTGTTCACCTCCTGGGCCAGATTTCTCTTATTCATTTCTACTTCTTTTTGAAGTTCTTTTCTTCTTTCTAACAATGTTCCATCATCTTTAGGGACAGAATCCACCTATAAAAAACAAATCAAACAAGGAAAATGGTATGAGAGAAGGATATAAAAAGATGTAAAGACAGATAATATCTTTCAAGAAGCTGGTTAGTTTGTAAGCTCTTTGGGTTCAGGGACCATCTTTTTGTCCTGTCTTTGTACAATGCCTAGCACAATGGGGTCCTGATCCATCACCCAGACTCCTCGGCATGATAGTAATAGAGATAAAGCACTGTATTAAAAGTAATTTAATCTATTTTTCATTGGAAAAAAATAACCATAAATCCTAAATTTCAAAGTAACTTACCTAGGTCAGTACTGCCATCACTGTTTCACTGCAACTTAAAGCATGGTTGTAGTCTATTAAGTGAGTATGTAAAAATGTCACCTTCTAACTTCATAGATAACTTCTTGAGTGAAATCCTGTTCGCACTGAAGATAATGAGAGTTTTGGCTTTGATTTAAATGGACTCAGTATTTAACCCAAGTACAGTGAAAGTCATGCTCACTGTGCTTTTAGTGATTGTAATGCAATTTCAGGCCTTCTTACTCCTGTTAGCCTTAAAAGATCCAAAAGACGGTAATAGAGAGTGAGCTGTATAAATACCCTCTTGTTCATTTTCATTAGAATTGTTTAGTCACACAAATACTATAAGGGAGGCTATAAAATCCGAGATACATTAGAAATACAGTTTCAAATAAATTACATCTGTGTATACCCACTAGAAACATCTGTGTTGCAAATTTTCATGGAGGCATAATTTGGAGACGATGTGGTAACACAGATGCCACAGGGGACCTAGTCTCTCTTTAAGAGCCTCTGCTAGTGGTGGTATACGAGAAGGACAGCCATGTTGCATTTGCAACGTTGGCAGAAAAAAAAAATCTGTTCACATGCAAACTCCATACCCTGGATCTGGAAGTCATACAGCTAAAATAAATACTGACCCACAAGGTGCCATTTTTAAAGTACACCCAGATATTATGATTCAAAATTCTATACACTAACAAAGATAACAACAGAATTTGTACCTATACAGCACTCTTCATTTGTGATTCTTAAATAATATTTCAGAGGTGACTATTTTCTCTATTTTATGAATGGAAAAATTAAAACACAGTCAAGGCCAACTTTTTCAAATGTGGCATCTGATTTTGGCATCCTTAGTTTTCAAGTATCCAATCTGAGACAACTTTGGGCTGACTTTCAAATTTGCTAGCACTCACAATTCCAATTCAAATCAAAGGGAGCTGAAAAATCAGGTTTAAGGTGCCTCAAACTGGACACCTGAAAACAGAGGCACTCATAATCAGATGTCACTTTTGAAGGTTTGATCCAAGAGACTTGCCTAAGGTCACAGAGTATGTAAATAGCCACGCTGAGAACGTAATCCAGATCTCTGACCCTCGTCCGTCTGCTCAAACTCTTAGTACGCAGGCAATGAAAGAATTATCAAGTGGCTAATTATCAGGGTCACTAGCACTTATGTGTTTTACATGATGATACATAAAAAGTATTTGCCTCTCCCATTACTGTATCAAATCACATACGTAGAACATTAAACAGCAGTGAACCATTGCTTGTCTCACAAGTACCACAAAGCCCATTTTATGCAGATCCCCTAACTTGGGTGGGGGGAAATGAACTTTTGAACTATTGTAAAGTGCGAAGTAGTGGGCAGAAATACTAATCATTTTGTGCATCTATGTACCCATTCACTAATAGATTTTTAAAGCCAGTCTAGTCTTTAGATTCAAATGGAGAAAGAGCCCATATAATTTCAGTTCATTGTAGGTCTTTGTTCATATAAAATCTGAACAAAATTTGGCATGACTCCTATTGGTTGTCTGTGCTGGACTGACAAAAGTAGAGTAAAACTTGCATATCACCATGTTGTAGCTGATCACAGCCAAAAGGCAGTTTTCTTTCACACAGGAGATCAGCATTTAGCAATAGCTGGCCTTTCACAATTCATTAAGAAGAAACAAATTCAACAGAAGTGTTCACTTTACTTCCTTATGCTACAAGTTTGCTGCTCTGTAGTTGGCATTGAAATTAAGGTAAGGGAGAAACTTCTGGGGAAAAAACACATCAGCATAAAATCATGTCATTTATACTGGTGTGCAATTCTTGTGAAACTTTAATTAGAACGAACACTGAGTAAAAAATTGAACTTGTATTATAACAGCTGACTAAGAGCTTGAAAAGATGTTTGCTATAATCATAGTTTTAAAATATTCTGATTTTTGAGATGTCTTTCTCCATATTAATGACCAAAATATTAAAATAATTTGAGGCTGAAACTTAAACTAACCAAGTAAAGCAAAGCAGAGTCATATTTGCCATTACCCTCTAATACGCTGCATAGCACATACTCCACAATTATCTTGCCTTGGATCCTGCTTAATGTCTACCCAAGTTTGATTTACCCAGACAACAATGGAGCCTTCTGAGCCAGTTTTGTACTGGATATGGAATCTGAACAGCATTGAAATTCTGGTGCGATTTTTAGAGACAGCCCACTATGTCAATGGGGGAAGCAACAAGTCATGACTCGACCTCTCATGGTCCCTTCCAGTCTCTATGATTTTTTGACACATACTGTTGAGGACCGCAAAATGACTCCATTTCTTCGTGCCTTAAACATTATTGATGAGAATGCTGTTGCTTGGCTTGACCAGTTTGCATATTCCAAATTAGCTCCTCACAGCAGCAGGATTATAGCTGGTATAGGACAATGGTGATTTAGTATATCTCAGGCAGCAAGGAGCTAAGGGCCACAGCACAGCATCCAGGGGGAGGAAAGACTAAAGTTGCTTTATGCAATATTGCCAACTCTTATGACTTTATTACAACTCTAACAATGTTGGTGTGTTTTTACCTGTGTCATGAAAGCATGAGAAAGGCTGCGTTCTCATGAATGTTCCCTTATTCAAAATGTCCACCATCTTCTATTACTGTCAATGGGACTGAAGCCAGCTAGATGGCTACCACCAGAGCCTGTCTACATTACCGAAGTCTTCTGGGACAGTCCTGCAAGTCATGCTGTTCTGTGGCTATGTCCTCTCTCCTTGCAAGCACACACTGACCTTCTATGCTAGAGCTTGTGAGAGGCTCTGTGGGAGGCATCCTTAGGGCAGACTTGGAATGGCCTGCTCCACGGAGTTCAGGCCGTTTTTGACTCGGCTACTCCAGGCTTGAATGGGCCTGATCCAGGGCCTTGGGGTGAGGCAGCCTCTGATCAGGCCTGGAGTGGCCAGGTCAAAGTGGCCCAAACTCTGTGGAGCGGGCCATTCCAGGGCCTTGCCTCTCCAAGGCGCAGCTCCCCCCACCACTCTTGGGAAGGTCGACTGGGCTGGAGGTAGGCAGGACTTCTCTGCTCCACCCCGCCAGTGCAGGGAGCGAGGAAGGGATGGAGGGAGCTTGAACGGCCTGCATGCACCCTGCTGGTGCTAGGGGCTGCAGCACGGCCTCTAGACTGGCTCAGGCTCCTGCGGTTGTGGTGGGAGGGGGGACACCTTCGGTGCCCCAAAAATCAGGGGCTTGTGCCAGCCAGGAGCCCCCTTATTCAGCCCTGAAGCTGAGGTCTGCCAGGAGCCCCGTTGCAGCTGGGCATCCCTGGAGCTCACCTGGCTCACTGGAAAGACATTGGCAGGGAGCTAGAAGGGGACACTCAGAAAGCCACAGGACACTCACTGACCCCAGGTTGCCGATCCTGGTGCTAGGGAAACCTGTCTGTCTGGTTCCCTCTGCTCTCTGTTCTCTTTTAATAAAGATTCCATATGGAGCTCTGAGGATGCTGCCTCTCATTATTGGATTTTAGTTCACCAAGACACAATGGGTGTGTTCACACAGCCTCCTTATTCCGAAACAACAGAGGTTGTTTCGAAATCAGGTTTTCGGCTGTTCACACGACGCACGGTTGTTTTGAAACAAGTTAGACCTAGTCTGTGGGCGAAACAACGTTGTTTCGCAATGGTTGTTTCAAAACAACGCCGTGCGAACGTGTTGTTTCGGAACAAGATGTTCCAAAACAACAGTTCAAGGGGTGCCCCCTCAGCACCCTGGCCAGGGAAACCTCAGCACCCTGGCCAGCACCTGCACAGCCGGGCTGCAGGCACCAGCAGCCTTCAGCGCTGCCCCGCGCTGCTCCCCGCCGGTGCCTGCAAAGGGGGGCTGCAGGCACCAGCGGGCTTCAGTGCTGTCCAGCCGCGGGTTTGGGTGCAGACCGGGCTTTAAGCTAGCAGGGAGCAGCGCTGCACAGCACTGAATGCCACCGGTGCCTGCAGCCTGGCTCTGCAGGCACCGGTGGGGTTCAGCGCTGGGCAGCGCTGAAGCCCGCAGGTGCCTGCAGCCCCCCTTTGCAGGCACCGGCGGGGAGCAGTGCGGGGCAGCGCTGAAGCCCGCCGGTGCCTGCAGCCCCCTGCGGAAGCGAAATAGCAAGTTCACAGTGTGAACTTGCTATTTCGTTTCCCGCCTTTTCCTTATTTTGAATTAACATTTTGTTAATTTGAAATAAGTTGTTTCGAAATAAGCATTATTTCGATATACGGTTGTTTCGAAACAACCGTATCGAAATAACCCGCTGTGTGAGAACACAGCCAATAAGTTTGACATTGAACCACAGCGGCCAGCTATAGTTCTCTTTTCAGCAAAATGCATTTATAACAACACAGAAGAGGGTCCATTTCCTTGGATCTCGTGCCACGTGAAACAGAGAAGGGGCTTACTAAGAGTCAACTAGTTAATACCTTTAGTATCACTGCAAGGACACATATCAACCCATTAAGCAATACTTCAAATATGCTGAGTCTGATATTTCTGTCTTGCATAACACCTGACTGAAAAAACAACAAATTTACTTGCATTTTTTTCCTGCTAGTATTGTGTCATAGGGTGAGTAATAAACAGTTAGCTGAATACAGAGAAAAAGTCCCTTTTGTTTTTTGCAGTGGTGAGTGGGATAGAGGAAGTAAATTTTTAAATAATAGTTACAGCTTTGTAAATGTAAAAAGCACTTTATAAACACATACTAAGACAATTTCTGCCCCAAAGAGCTTATAACAATCATGTGAAATTGTACCAGTTCTGGCATATCTCCTCACCAGCTTTTTACTAAGATTGACTATGGCTACACTAAAAAAAAAAAAAAAAAACCAACCAAACAAGGAGTTGTGTGGCACTTAAAGACTAACAGATTTATTTTTCACATGAGCTTTTGTGGGAGAAAATCCCACTTTCTCAGATGCTTCAAAGTTGGGTGAACTTACAGAATGGAATGAAAATAAATGTAAGGGGGTGTAAAACATAGGATCATGTCATACAGTAACAGCAAATCAGAGCAGTTGTTAGGTTCAAACCATGGGAAGCCTGAAGTCAAATTACCTTTTGTAATGGGAAAAGAACCCATAGTCTCGATTCCATCCTGCTTTCACAGAATTTAATTTGCATATTAATTCGAGTTCAGCTGTTTCTCTTTGAAGTCTCGATGTCCCAGTCACATCTCTGACGACGGTCATTAACAAATCATTTACCGAGTGATTAGAAAGATGGAAGTGCTCAGCAACAGGTTTTTTTTTGTTCTGTGATTTCTCATATCAGCTCTATGTTCTTTTTTTCTTTTGTGCAGGGATCGTCCTGTTTGTCCAATGTATAAGCTGTTGGGGCATTTCTGGCACATGATGGCATAGAGCCTTTGATCGAGTAGCAGGCTTGATTAGGACCTATGATGGTATCTATTGTGCAGACATGTGGGCAGACGGCAGCGTGGTTTGTTGCAGGGGTGTGTGCCTGCTTTAATGCTTCTGTGGTTAGATATGTAGTTGCTGGTGAGTATCTGTTTAAGATTGGGTGGTTGTCTGTAGGCAAGGAGAAGTCTGTCTCCCAGCGCTTGAGAGAGAGAGGGATCATCTTTTAGAATAGGCTGTAGGTCCTTAATGATCTGTTGCAGAGGTCTGAGGGCTCAGTTAAGCTGGCTTAATCAAGTCTGATTAAAGTAGACTTTATAAAGCCAGCTTAGCATGTCCACACTCAAAATGCCAGGAGATTGCCCATGTCCATGCTGGCAGATGCAAGGTCACCCTAGGAGTGGTGCATTGTGGGTATCTGGCCCACAGTGCACCAAAGCAGAGGTGCCCCTCTTTTCCAGCCACTCCTTCACTACAGGAAGTGTGTGACCACACCACCCTCCATACTGTGTGTGGCAACAGGGAGCCCAGGGAGCCTGATGTAGCCCAGCCATGTGCCAGTGCAGCCCTCCACACCTTCCCTGCATTGCCCTGACTCCTCTGGCTCTGGACCAGGTGCTGCAGGGCAACTGCCAGCGCAGGGGCCAGGCACACAGCAGTAGTTAAGACTTAAACACCAGGAAACAGCACATAGAGCAAGGTGAAGTCAAATCACCTGTTATAATGGGAAAAAAGAAAAATCCATAGTCAGAATTTAATCCTGATTTCACACAATCTAACCTAAAAGAAATATCAACTTTCTTTCTTTCTTTCTATGTGCTATTTCCCAGTGTTTGAATCTTAACAACTGCTTTGATTTGCTGTTAGACTGTGACCTGATCCTATGTCTTACACTCCTCTGCATTTATTTCCTACCATTCTGTAAATTCCCCCATCTTTAAACTGTCTGATGAAGTGGAATTTTTCTCCCAAGAAAGCCCATCCAATAAATAAATTTGTTAGTCTTAAATAGTGCCTCTGGACTCCTTGTTTGTATTACAATATCAGGGGGGTCCCTTGAGAAGGGGAGACACCCAAGGTTGATCAGAGTGGGGGAGAGACAGGCAGGGTCAGGCTGAAAAGGGCAAAGGGGAGACAGGGGTTTGGGCAGAGAAGGGGGAGACACTGAGGATTGGGCCGAGAAGGGCAAGGGGAGACACACAGGTTTGGGCAGAGAAGGGGGAGACACCCAGGGTCGGGCAGAGAAGGGCAGGGGGGGAGACACACAAATTTGGGCAGAGAAGGGGGAGACACCTGGGTTTGGGCAGAGAAGGAGTTAGACAGGCAGGGTGGGGCTGAGAATGGGGGAGACATGCAGGGCAGGCAAAGAACAGGGGAGACATTCAGAGTGGGCCAAGAACTGGGGAAATGCTGGGTTGGGCTGTGATGCCCAGTTCGGCTCAGAACGGGGGAGATCAGTCAGAGAACATGGGGAGTCCACACAGCTGGGAACGCTCCCAGGTGCATTGTGCCTTCTATCCAGCCTCCATCCCCACGTTTTCTGTGGTTGGGAGGCCAATTAAGTCGACTTAAGGGAACTTCCCCGCCACGAAATAACACTGGTTATTTCGAAATAAAAAAGATTAGGTCCACACGATGTTTTCTTATTTCAAAATGGCGGGCTTCAACATTTCAAAATAAGAACCGTCATTTTGAAACAATTTAAACCCCATTCATTTTGAAACGGCTGTTATTTCAAAATGGTTATTTCGAAATAACGCCATTTGGACACGTTGCTTCGAAACAACACCGTTGTTTCAAAACAACTGTTTCGAAATAACATGTCTAAATGGCCTTATTTTGAAATAATTGTTTCGAAATAACAGCCGTTTCGATAGCAGGCTTTCCCTTATTTTGAAATAACTCATTTCGAAATAAAACTTTGTGTGTAGACATAGCCTACCTGATGCTAAAGTCGACTTTATTGGCCTGCAATGTAGACAGGGCTTTGTTTAAGCTGACTTAAGGGCCCTTAAGTCAACTTAAACAGACAGTGTAGACATACCCATTATTACTTGCCAAGGAGGGATTAGACTCTTGCAAGACTGGTTTATAATCTTAAATAGGTAAGAAAAAAACAAAGTCACAACATGATACAAAACAATAATTCAGGAAAGGAATAGTTTGGGAACTGCTAGTGAGAAGGAGAGAAGGAGAAGTAGTTCTGGAAGCAGTGGAATTCCTTAAGGAAGGATTTAAAGGAGAAGGAGGGTGCTTGGTAGACAAGGAGAGTTCTAGTGTTCTTGTGTTATAAGGGGCAGAGTGACAGAATAATGGTTCGCAACCACCATGTCGGGACACATTACTGTATCACCATCCAGGAGTAAGCATGTCACGCAGAACAGGGAACATGGCTAAATTTGGCTTGGGGGAGGTGGGCTGATGTGTCCTCTAGGGTTCTGATATGCCACCAAGTGTGTCATGACCTGCAAAAGTTTGAGAACAACTGTGACAGAATATGTGAGTATGAAAACAAGACAAAGAAAGGTATAAGGACAGAGGATTGGAAGAAATGCAGGAAAAGGGAGGAAATTAAATAGAGATGTAGCTGGAATGGGAATGAAAGAAATATAGGGGAGAGTACTTTATTCCTAATAACAGACATCAAATGGTGCAAATTCCTTGGAATGAGAATTTTAAAAAGAAAGAAAGAAAGACAAGAAACTGATTTTTCTGTAATGTACAAGAAACCTGCACAATATAAAAGGAAGGAAGCTTTAAGCAAAGAACTGGGAGCCAGGTAATACTGGGTTGTAGTCATGCCTGTCACTAATTTCTTCTATGGCTTTGAGCAAAACACTTAGTTATTTTGCCCTCTCAAAAGCAGAGATAATAAATAATACTTATAGGCTGACACAGGTAGTCATCTACAGCTTTAAACCTCTTGATTCAGTTTATTAGGCCTCCATCCTCCTAAAAATCATCTCATCAAACAATTTACCAATCCCATTTTCTCCTCAGCAAAGATTACAATAAAATGGAGGAACCACCAGATGTATGTAACAATCCACTGTTTGTTCACATTGCCTCATGTTGCTTCTTAACCCTTCTCTAGAATGTAATGTATTTGCATATTGTCTACCTAGTTAGTAAGGTCCTCCAAGTAAACGTCCTATATTTTTGTCCTGGCTATAGAGCAGGGTTCTCAAACACATGGCCCATGGGCCACATGTGGCCCCTAAAGTTATTTCCTGCAGCCCACAATGTTACCAATATTTGCAATATCATTGTATGAAAAGGTTTCAGTGGTCCTGCCCTTAGGCTAACATACTAGTCCTCATGTGGCCCTCATGGTGATCTGAGTTTGAGACTCCTGCTGTAAAATGTCTTGCTTATTGTAGCTGTTATGCAGATAAGAAATGAACAGATACAGCTAAACATCTGTAGCACTAATGAGAGCTTTAAAAGAAAAAAAATCTCTGAATACAAATGTAAATGACACCATGTTCTGTCCATAGAAATTTAAACTTTGATTTTTATTTCTGTGCAACCATTTTGAAAATATTTCTTACTTTGATTTTTTTTACAGAAATATTTTTGATTCTTTTCATCAATGTTTTGCATACAGACCTCTAATGTGAGCCTCTCATGCAGTAATTTAATTTGTTCCAAGGAATCACGAGCAATTTTCAGTTGCATCTCCATCTTTTTTAAATTTCTCAAATCTCTATCTTTCTCTCTTTGTTTACGAATCAGATTATCATGCTGCTTTTGCTTCTCCAAGAGACAGTTACGTAAACCAATTTCCAGAACAGCCCTATACAGATATATGGAATAGTTCAGAAAGAGAAAACCTGTCCAAGAAGTATGCAAACAAAGATGACCACTTTACAGTGAGTTTGGAAAAGTATTACAGCAGCTACGCAGCAAAACAGAATTAAAAATGGTCTTGTCAAAAAGTAATGACCATTCTCCTAAAACATAGTGGGTGAAATCCTGGCTCCACTGAAGTCAATGGTAACAATCCCTTGCTTTGTTTCACACTTTAACAATGCTAAAAAAAATTATTCATAGTACGAGAGAGAAATAATTTCTATTTCTCAAACTGAACACTACAACATATTTTTAATATCTAAGGGCATTTAAATTTTGTTCATTTGTAAACATCCATTTAAAAGTTCATCCATCCTTCTTTAATGAGAGAGACAAACAAAAGGGTAGAAGGGTAATTGATAAAAGTGTGGCTATTATTACAGATATACATCTTTCCCCTCAAAGAAAAGAGAAACTTGAAGCTGGCTGGGGTTCGGCATAATAACTCACTTGATCTGAAATATGATGCATTTATAGCAGTTTATATTGATTACCAAAGGTGGAAAAGCTAGGGCTTATAAGGGAGTCTGAAGGACTTGGATGTCCAAATCTAGCTGGCTTTTAATAGAATAGAATAGAATAGAATCATAGGGTTAATACTGCATGGGTGCCTAGTTCCCTTATATGCCTTTGACAATCTCACAGCTAGGTTATCTGATCTGCTAAATTCACTTTGCCTTGCTTATATAGTAGACAGTGAATTTAATCACTCAGAGAAATTCCCTGGGAAATCCACTGTTACCAGCTCTCATGATTTTATCACATTCATTTTATCTAATTTGTTGGTGTTATTCTTAAAGTTGCAGCCCCCAGATCCCAGTGATTATATGAGAACCTCAGCCAGGGCCAGCCCAAGGTTTTTTGGTGCCCTAGGTGCCTGTGATTTTGGTACCCCCCTGTGGGGGGGAGTGTAGGGCCTGGGGCAATTGGCCTGTGTAGTCCCCCTGCTCCCCTTCCCACAGGGAGGGCAGAGCCAGCTGGCCCAGAATCTGGCCCTGCAATCCCACCCCTCCCCTGAGCCAGGCATGGAGCAGGTCGGCTCGGGGGCTGGGCTCTGCTCTCTTGCCCCACCTCTGGGCCGGCCCTCTCCACCCCCATGGTGGAACTGCCAGGCTGGGGGTGCGGGGGTGCGGGGGTGAGGCATGAACATGAAACCAGCCCCTGGGCTGGCCTGCTCCACTCCTGAGCTGGCTGTTTCCTGCCCTGGGGGTGGGGCAGGCTAGGCCCAAAGCAGAGGCTGCTTTCGCACTCTTGCCTCTTGCTGTCTTCAGCTCCATGCCAAAGACAGTGGGGAGGGGGTGGGAGATAGTATGACCATGGGGGGGGGCAGCGTTGCAGGCCCCACATTGCCCTGGTCACAGCAGGACAGCATGGGGCCCAGGGAATCATGGGGCTAGGGCCACTCGCCCCTTTTGCCCCTCTACAAAGGATGACCGTGGGCACCCCCTACTGTTTGGCACCCTAGGTGACTGCCTTGGTCCCCTCTATGGTAGGACTGGCCCTGACCTCAGCATTCTTTTAAAAACAGTAAGTAGGTTTTGAGTTCCCTTGGCTCCAGAGAGAAACTTGAAAGCATGATCAGTATGAACCTTACCAGGTCAGAAACCAGAAAGCAAATAAAAGGAATTCCAACTGTACTATTTTAAAATAATCTCATTATTTGCAAGAGAAGGTGCATAACTCAAAGTTTTTGAACCCTTCTGGTTGGTGATACTGGAAGTCTCTTATTGGTTGGTGACTTTGCCACTTCCTGTTGCTTCCTCCTCCACCAGAGCTGTTCCTTCAAGTATAAGTGAGGAGGGAGGATGTCAGGGACCAGGAGAAGGTAAGTCAGGTAGTGATCATGTCAGCAGAGGTGAACTGAGTGGAGGAAGTTTGTTAGGTCAAGGCGCTGCTATACTTGATTTCCTGCTGGATGCAGGTCTTCTGTGAGCTGCATAATTTAAAACTGCTCCTCTCTACCTTTAAGTGGGACAAGGAAGAATCAGGGCATCACAAATGGGTCTGTGTCAGCACCTCTCTCCACTGAAACTGATATTTGCTCAGTCACAGTGGAGAATTGAGTCCCCAGCTTCAGTTTTGTGTATTCTCATTTAAATCCACTGAATAATGAGCTGTTCCATGGAGTACAGTGGGCTTTAGACTGAGCCTGTAGTTTGCTTCTCTCTTGTATGATATGGTTTGATCACCATCTATGTTCCCTCTAAGCTGTGCGCGTGTGCTTGCGCACACAAGTTGTGAAACACGCGCACACAACAAAATAAAGTACGCACAAAAAAATTCAACAGTGCTAATATTTTTATGCTATTTTTAAGGAGGCGATTTCAAGTAGCATGGTTCAAATAAGGTTTTGTAATTTATAAAATCATTTCCATCACCATATGAAAATAAAATTTAGACATTATTTGCATCATACACCCTTGCTTCGTTGCACTCAAAAATTTGATCACACTCACTAGAGTGCGCACAAATTTGGACACTGGTTCCAAAAATTTGCACAAAAGACATTCTTTGCTCACACAGCCTATGAAAAATTAGAGGGAACACTGATCACCACCATAACTCAGTAAACTATATAAATCCATGAGCTATGTCTACACTTACAGTTTCAATTTGAATTACTGAATTTGAATTAGTCAATTCAAATTAACAATTATTAATTCAAATTTAGTACATTTGAAATGACAGGGCCACACTAGAAAATCCTATTCATATTGGCATGTCCATGGACTGGACTTGCCAGTTTGAATTGGAGGGGCACACCATGGGAAGTGTGGCAAGATGGCCGTGCAAAACGGACACTGCCTCAGCCAATCCCCTGTCAGGCTGCAGCACTCTGAGCCTGGCACAGGGAAAAGCATCCCCTGCCACGCTCTAGCTGCAGTGCAGCTAAAGCTGGGGTGGGGATGCTTTACCCCATACCAGGCTCAGAGTGCTGGAGCCTGGCAGGGGAGGTTTCCCCTACAAGGGCAGGGGGAAAAGGGATTCCCCCTTCCCCAAAGGGCTGCCCATGTGGGGAAGGGAATTCCTGCCTCCAACCCCAGGGCTGGATCCCAGCTTGCCTCCCAGTGGGGCTGGAGTCCTGCTGCTGGGGGGACACCATCCCTGCTAGCTGCCCTTGTGTGTGGCTGAAAGCGGGTATGTCCTTGCACGTAATAAAATTTGAATTGATGACAATCAATTTGAATTCTGCTCTAAGTGTAGACATACCCATGGTGAAGTTAGCATAAAGGTAAGTAATGTGATTTTATGAAGTTCATAATAATAATATTGAATTCAATAACTAAGAAAAAATAGTTCTTTCAGAAGACATGAGTGCTCATTCATCCCAGTTTTGAGTTCATGGTTCATGCTTTCTATTCTAACCTGTCTGCTAAAGCTGTGGCTTCATTCTCTTTGCTCAGTTCTAGTAGCTTTGTCAAATGATTGAATTCTCGCTCTTTGCTCTCAAGCAAAGCTCGTTTTCCATCCAGCTCCTTCATTACATCTTCCTTTTCCTCCATTTCTTCTTCACTCTTTTTCTCCATTTTTTTAAGGGCATCATTTAACTCTTGAACATGGTCACTGAGTATTTTTTTCTTCTTCTCTGCATCTCTGAGGACACATTTAAAACAGTATAATATCACATCTCTAAAAATAAATACAGTTCTAGAAATGTAAACCAAAGACCTAATGCTGTCATTGCTGCTGCAGAAAGCAGAAGCTGAGCTGCTACCAAGCATCTCGTCGGCTATGTCTACACTTAGAGTGTTAATTCGAACGGACTGAATTCAAACTAGCCAATTCGAACTAAACTGTCAATTCGAATTGACATGGCCACTCTAGAAATTCCATTTCGAACTAGCATGTCCATCAACTGGACCTGCTAATTCAAATTGGAGGAGGGGCACCATGGGAGGTGTGGCAACATGGCCCCCAAAACAGGCCATGCCACCCCCCAATCCCCTGCCAGGCTCCAGCCCTCTGAGCCTGGCATAGAAAAAAGGATTCCCTGCCCAGCTATAGCCCCACCAAGACTAGAACTGGGCAGGGGATGCTTTCCCCCATACCAGGTTCAGAAGGCAGGAGCCTGGGAGGGGATTTTTAATCTGGGGCACCCCCCCGCACAGCGCAGTGGGGGCGGGGGACAAAGAATTCCTACAGCCTGTGCTGTCAGCTTGGGGCCAGCAGAATCCCTTCTCCTCCACCCCTGCTGCTCTCTCAGCGCTGTGCCTGGGGAATTCCTTCTCCCCACCCCCCACTGCTCTGTCATCTGGGTTGGGGGAATCTTTTTTCCCCTGACCCTGCTGCACTGTCAATGCCTGACTGGGGAAGGAACCCCCGTACGCAGCTGGGCTCCCACGGGACAGAGAGATCTGTGTGGCTGCAGCTCCGCTGGCCACATGCCAGAGAAGGAGCTGGGCCCCTGCTGACTGCGTGCGGGGAAGGAACCCCTGCACACAGATGGAGCCACATTGGCCACATGCAGGGGAGGGACCCCCCCCCCATGCACGGCTGGAGTGTTTGCATGGGGGTCCCTTCCGCGGCTCATGGCCAGTGGGGTTCCATCTCCATGCGGGGGTTCCTTCCCCACTCACGGCCAGCAGGAGCCCAGCCACATGGGGGAGAGGGGTGTTCCTTCCCCACTGTGTGGCCAGCTGGGCTGCAGCCGCATGTGGGGTCACTTCTCCCTGCATCTGGGGATCCCATCTCCAAGTGCAGGGAATGCAGCTCCAGCCCTGCGCTGGATCCCTGTCCCCAGTTAGGAGATAGGAATCTCATTGCCCCCCAGTCAGATCTGGCTCAGGGGTGGTGGAGGCGCCTTGGGGGCTGCTGGCCCCAGGTGCTGAAGAGCTGGTCTTCCTTCCAGGGTGCCATGCACCCTGGGAGGAAGGTCAACCCATGTCAATTCAAAATCACAGTGAGTTTGAATTGACATGGTCATACTGTCTCAATTCAAACTACTCGGTTCAAATTGACCACGACTTTGAAGTCAAACGAGGTTTGACCAATCTGAAGTCAGCTTTCATCAGTTTGAACTAAGGAGTTCCTCAGTTCAAATTGATGAAAGCAAGTGAGTCCATGCACTTAATTTAATTTGAATTGATGGTCATCAATTCGAATTTAATTCTAAGTGTAGACATACCCTTCTGCCACAACTGTTCTGTTGGCCTGGACAGGAGTCCTCATGTCTCTGTGGATAGTATCCTGAGGTCCTCTGAATGAGGGCATCATGTATCCTTAGTTAAAACTTGTTGGTGACAGCATGCCAAGAGACTGGAGGATTGACATGGCCCCTAAACATTAGACCACATACTTTTGATGACTTATTACAGGGTGCAGTTTTCCCTCTTGGGCGCTAGCTATTTCTCTCTTTTCACTTGAGTGCTGATACAGCATAAAGCAGAATTAAGGCTCAGATGTGTACTTTTGCACTAAGCCATTTCCAAATGCATAGCTGTGCAATAAGATACAGCATGATAATATTAATCTGAAATCAGCTTTTTGTACAAGGAAAGAAGGTAACTAGACATAAAAATAGGTAGAGAAGGAAGAAAATGAAAAGAAGTTATTTTTTAAATTTAAAAAATTGAGGAGTGGCAAAAAATTACTTAGAAACTCATAACAGCAGAAAAATAATTAACAGAAGGGAATGCAATCAGGAGACAGTGATATTCACTGTAATATAATAGGTTAATAAGGTACAACGAAAGCTAAGTTAGGGTAGCAATTTGGCCACCAGGAGTCTGAATCAGCATAGCTTTAAAGAAAGGTAGTCAAATGGCAACTGTCTGTATTTCACACAGATATGCTTTACTTGACCAGTGTATCTCATGATTTACAGTACTAATTACCCCGTGCAGAAAAAGAAAAGCCTGCCACCGGCAGCCAAAAGAAGTCTGTTAGGAATCAGAAGGAAAGCATAACAGATGATGAGTGGATATTATCTATAGCCATTTAAAGCATTAGACCTATAGGAGGGCTAGAATCAGGTTATGCCATCTAAATACTTGCTCCCAAAAATTCTGGATGCTAGAGTAATTTCACAACATGGGTCAGATTCTTAGTTGGTGAAAAGTGATGTATTTCTACTGTAGCCAATGGGTCTATGCTAACATTTGGCAGCTAAGGACTAGCATGGGTTTAAAAAGTGCTAGGTGCTAGATTACAGCACCATCTTTAGTACTGTTCCCCATTAAAAAAATACTTTGAAATATTAGGTAAAATCTGTGTAGTGTCTGATTTTAACTATCTTAATATTCACTATTAATATACATTTTAATGGTTTTTGTTTTCTTGTTTAAAATATGTTTCCCCACTGATGTTCTACATCTTATGATTTCCTTACATGCATATCGAGAGTTCTGTGACACCTTAAACATTAACAAATTTCTTCAGTCATAATCTTTCATGGGCTGCAACCCGCTTCACTAGATGCATCTGATGAAGTGGGTTGCAGCCTACAAAAAGTTATGCCTGAAGAAATTTGTTAGTCTTTAAGGTGCCACAGGACTCTCATTGTTTTTGCTGTATACGGACTAACATGGCTACCCCACTAGCACTTACATGGATGTTGCTCATTAAGTAGATTATGGACAAACGTGATCTGTATAGATCTGAATTTTGTATCAAGAACTTAAATTTTGTTAGTTGTCCCTGTACGGAGGTATTACTGAGAAAATGTGTAATAAAATTAAATAAATAGATTTTAATTATTTTCATTTTAAAACTTACAATATTTTCCGTTTTATCTTGTCCATTTCTTTTCCAAGCTGGATAGGAATAGCATGGAGGTGGACTAGCTCATCCTAGTAATAATAATAATAACAAAAAAGTTAGACCAACAGGGTCTACATTTAATGTAATTTCAGAGAACTAACATTTTCTTTGAACTGCTAATATGACCCAGATCAAAAATGTGTGTTGTTTCAGTAACTTGAGTTTATTCCAAAAAAGAACATAGTTGCTACTCTTTTAACTGACTAGTGCAGGGGTGGCCAAATTTGTGGAACTCAAGAGCCATACAAGTTGATTATTAAACCTTCAAGAGCCACACTGAGGCATATAGCCACATACTTTTACTTGCTAAATTGATTTACTGACATTCTTCTGCAAGCTGCACTTTTTCATTCAAGAGCCACATGCGGCTCCTGAGCCACAGTTTGGCCACGCCTGGACTAGTGCAATAGTTATACAAAATTGTATTTGCACAAGTCACTAATTAGGTACTTGTATGGTAAATATATAGGCCTAGATTTTGTGCATCAAGCAGTACCAGAAAAATCTAGCTCTGATTTTTAGGCCACATCTGTGCTGATCTGCGCCCCCACAGAAATACAGAACTAAGAGAAAGCCACAAAACACTCTTAAAAATGACACACAATACCTTTTCTATACATACAAATTTCGTATTCTTAAAATTCAGTATTTCAAGATCCTACTGGCCTGGAAAGAAGTTCTGTGTATCCTTCTGAAGGACTGGAAATCCCACTTTTCCAATGCTATAAAGCTATTTCCAGCCCTCCTGGTTCATGAAATACCTGACCTCAAACCCTTCATTGATTCATTAATTATAACTATCCTAGGTCTCGGAGCAGTGTATGCAAAGTTATGTTTATTGGAAGTTGTTCATTTCATTTTCAATTTTCCTGATGGAAAAGTAAAAAAAGTTTCAGGAAAATTGAAACCTCCCTGCAAAAAACACATTTTTCATCAAAAAATATTGACTGAAAATTCCTGACCCACTCTAATTATAGAAATGCTCACAGAAATACTATTCTGTTCTGTCATTTCCATATAGAGAGAGAAGTACCTGAAATTAGCTTAACAAGTTCTGATCATTATGAAAGCTAGTTGTCATCAGTACTATGTCTACAATTTCCCAGAGGGCTACTTGTAGCAATGATATAGCAGTATGATACATACTTATTGACTAATACTGTGTTTTGTAATGTCATGCCTTCTGACAGTAGTAAATGTTCAAATCACAGCACAAGTATTCAGAATATTCAATGTGTTACTCTAAGTGTATGCATGTAAATATTCAGTCCCATGTTACTTTTAAACTATCCTGCTGCTCTAGAAGTTCCTCCACTTCTTTCTGATCTCGTAACATCAGTCTTTGCTTAGATGCCACATCTTCCTTCAGTGCTTTAATTTCCATTCTCCTTTGGGCTGTTTCTTTACGGAGCTCTTCACAGTTTTCCTTCAACACTTTCATTTTTTTTTCTGTCTCCTTTTAAAAAGTAAAATCAAAGATCAGGTAGCTCAGATTTGTATTGGCTTTGGAGGAAAAATGCATGTTGTGCTTACAATTTTTTAAAAATACTGTATTGTTAATAATTTATAGCTTTTCATAAGATAAGTACATATTTTCTTTAAACGACTTAGGAGCCTGACTGAACTGTGTATTACTTTTGTATTTTTGCATATTCACATGAACTTAGTTTTTCTATTTCAGGATTACCAAAATTCCTGAAATTTTTTCTCTCCAACACATTTCCTTTGCATTTTCTTTTATATTTTGTTACTTTAAATTGAAAATGAATATAACTCTCAAAAAGAAATTTTCCCATATATACATACATTGCCTAAGGTCCTCCTATTGTTTTGATAATTTATTTCTTTTACAAGCCATGGCTTTATAGCCCATAAGACCTCTATTCACTCCTTACCTTGAACAGGTTCAAACAAGCAGCAGCAGAACTGCCAACTAAACCCACACTTCTCGACAATCACATCCCAACTCTGATGTGGAAGGACAACTCTATTTGTGAGCGAAGTTCAACTTCCATGTCTGTCCAAAGTTTGGCTTTTGTCCCAAAAGTCAATTTAACATTAGCGGTAATCATGACTGTTGTGCTAAGAACAGCTGTCTATGGAACTGGGTCTGGACAGAATGCTCATTTCACAAAGGTCATTATTTAGTCATTAGTTGATCGATTTTAGCCACTACCAATCTGGGTTAGATGCAACCTGGCAAACTAAAATTATAAGCCTAGAAAACTCCAGCAAAAACTATTACAATCATTCAACTGGCTTCTGTTGGTTACTACTGGTTACTTTTGGTTTTAACTGGAGTACCAGCAGCCCCAGTAATCTGCAGTGCCAGGTGCCTCTAAATCAATAGATCCACTGCTCTATTTCTAAAACCAGTAAGTCAGCTGAAACCAGAGGGAACCATCTGTAATGTTTGTCTGGATTTTTCACCCATCCCACTACCCCAAATATTGACTCTGAATATGCAGTCTTCCAAATGATGAATCTTACTTCCTGTAAGGGGGCAGTTCCACCACACAGGCATTTATAGGATTAAGGAGGGCCAGGGAGCTGTAACCAATGGGCTGTGAGCAACAGAGTAGTCAGTCATGGGCCAGGAACCTAGTATAAAGGGCTATGTCTACGCTATAGGGATCAGTTCAACCAGCTTAATAAAGTCTGTTTAAAGTAGACTTTATTAAGCCAACTTAGCACATCTACACTCAAAATGCCAGGAGACTGCCCACGTCCACACTGGCAGCTGCTAGGTTGCCCTAGGAGTTGTGCATTGTGGGTACCTGGCCCATAGTGTACCACAGCAGAAGTGCCCCTCTCTTCCAGGCACTCCTTTACTACAGGAAATGAGTGACCACACCGCCCCCCTAAGACTCAAACACTGGGAAACAGCACATAGAGGAAGGTGAAGTCAAATCACCTGTTATAATGAGAAAAAAAATCCATAGTCAGGATTTAATCCTGATTTCACACAATCTAATCTAAAAGAAATACCAACTTTCTTTCTTTCTTTCTTCCTTTCCATGAGCTGTTTCCCAGTGTTTGAATCTTAACAACTGCTTTGATTTGCTGTTAGCGTGTGACCTGATCCTATGTCTTACAGTCCCCTGCATTTATTTCCTACTATTCTGTAAATTCCCCCATCTTCAAACTGTCTGATGAAGTGGGATTTTTCTCCCATGAAAGCTCATCCAATAAATAAATTTGTTAGTCTTAAACAGTGCCTCCGGACTCCATATTTTTTTACAACAATATGGGGGGGCAGTCCTCTGAGAAGGGGAGACACACAGGGTTTATCGGAGAGGGGGAGAGACAGGCAGGGTCAGGCTGAAAAGGGCAAAGGGAGACAGAGGGGTTTGGGCAGAGAAGGGGGAGACACCCAGAGTTAGGCAGAGAAGGGCAGGGGGGGACACACACAGGTTTGGGCGGAGAAGGAGCGAGACAGGCAAGGTAGAGCTGAGAATGGGGGAGATGCTGGGGTCACACTCAGATGCCAGGTCAGGCTAAGCTGTGGGGAGAGATGCTGGGTTGCACTGAGCTGCGGGGAGAGGTGCTGGGTCGCACTGAGCTGCAGGGAGAGGTGCCGGGTCACACTCAGGTGCCAGGTCAGGCTACGATCCTAAGGTCCAACTGCGATGGGGGGAGATACTGGAGTCTGGCTGAGATGCTGGGGTTGGGCTGAGAACCGGGTAAATGCCTGGTCAGGCCATGATGCCCGATCCGGCTCAGAATGGGGGAGATGCCAGATCAATTGGGGAACACAGGGAGTTCGGCTGGGTTGCACACAGCTGGGAATGCTCCCAGCTGTGTTGTGCCTTCTAGCCAGCCCCCATCTCCATGTTTTCTGTGGTTGGGAGGCCAGTAAAGTCAACTTAAGGCAACTCCCCATCCACATTGCCTTAAATCGACTTTATAAAGTCAACTTAACTGTAAAGTCGACTTTATAAATGGGAGTTATAAAGTCGACTTTATTGCTCTGCAATGTAGACAGGGCTTTGTTTAAGTTGACTTAAGGGCCCTTAAGTCGATTTAAACACACAGTGTAGACATACCCAAGGGGAGCAGCAGAGGAAGCCCAGGTAGTCTGGGTCAGGAGCTCAAGGGAGTAGGTACTCTCCAGAGCTGGCTGGCTATGGCAACCAGCACCTGAGAGAGCTCACAGTGCAGCAGTGGGAGTTGTTAGAAGCCAGTGGTTCTGAAAGTGTGGACATAGGAGACGAGACAGCTGTCCAGAGGTGAGAGGCTGGTGGAGGACAGGTGGCTGCTGTAGGTCCACAGAGACACAGTGGCTATGTCTAAGCTAGGAAAAGTTAGTTCAAATTTGTTAATTCAAACTAATAAGTTCGAGTTTAGTTCAAACTAAATTCAAACTTATTAGTTTGAATTAATGATGTGGACTAGTTCAACTTAATGTTAAGTTGAATTAGTCCCCTTTGTTAATTCTAACTAACTGCTCTTAATTTGAATTTAAGTTTGAGGTAAGGATTAATCCTAGTCTACACCATCTTTAGTTCAAACTAAGCAATAGGTCTTACTAATTAAGGAATTCCTTAATTTGAACTAATGAAAGCCTAGTGTAGAAGGTACTAAGTTAGTTCGAACTAAGTCTCCTTAATTCAAACTAACTTGCAAGTGCAGACATACCCAGTAGGACCAGATGATGGGATGACCTGGAGGAGAGGCGGCACTCCCACAGAGTGCCAGGAGGGGCATTGGATTCATAGGACAGCAAATGGGACTTTTCCCCCTAGAAGTGGGTGGGGGGCATTGCTTGGACTAGTGATTGCACTGGTGCTCACCTGGAGGGCCGAGCAGCATCAGTACTCAGCTGGAGGATTGATGCTGCTTGCAGAATCAGACCTATAGATGATGGACAATTTTATGAAACAAACATGACTGATGTTGAATGAAAGAAAAATAACCCTCCCATTATGCTCAGAATGCATCATAATCAGAAAAGAAAGCAATATTTATGGACCTCTTTCATATTTGGGGGTAGGGGAATAATTGAATGAATAATATTGTAAGAAAGGGTTAAGATTTATACTTTGGAATGCTATATGTATTACAGTATGTGATATGAAACATAATTAGTTATTACTTCAGTGTGTTTCCTATTAATTAGTAGAATTAAAATGAGAACAGTCAAGACATCCATCCATAAATGTCTGTTGCATATTTAAACTCTAGAAGTCAAAATCTGCTATTTTCTTCATATGAATTTTCCACTGAGATCAACAGATATGTGTTCAAAAGAAAACTACAGGACTGAAAACCTTTATAGGGGAAATGTTTAGTGTTTGTCCCAAAGTTCTCAAAACTGAATGACATGATAAAGCTTCTCCTTTGAATTCCACCTCTTGATTTTTTCCACGTATTCCAGATATTACAAAAATCTTGTGTTCTAGTTTTTACCAAAATATTTTCTTCTGTATATTTTCCTTATTTTTCACATTATCCAATAAGAAATTAAACATGACTTTTTTTTTTAGTGCCAGGTATTTCATACTTACACCCTGCTTGGGAATTCTTTCATATTCCCTTCGCAGAAGTCTTTTGTCTTCTTGTAAACTACAAAAAAGATCAGAGAGCAGCATATGAGCAATATGCAAAACAGCAAAAAGAGGCCTTAACAGCCTATGTTATCTAACATTAAAATTTCAGTGAAATAACTTCTGACAATTTGGACACCATTTTTAAACTGAGTTTAAGTCAGTCTTACCATAAACTAGATCAAGATGTTACAAATGTACAAAAAAACAAATTCATAATATAGCTACAAGTTCAATTGAAAAAGAATAACTCAAATATCAACACAGAATAAGAGCATAGATACCTAAAAGGAGCTCAGAGGTGTTTTTCATATCTCAGGACCCTTTCTATACTCCTTAATAAAATGGAATGGAAAAACATGTGGTTTTAAAAAGAGAGATATTGAAGGAGATAAATTGTAGAAGAACATTTACTAACAACAGCATGCAAAAACCTGCACACTCTGCATAAAGAGTATTTTCACCATCATCTTTTTACAGTACCAAGGTTGCATAGCGCTGAGATTATAAATAGATTCCAACCAGATCTGTTTTGAACCACTAATCAGGTTGGAGTGTTCCCTTGATGATTTTATATACTGTGTTATATCACTTTCTCCTTGACACTTTTGTCCTCTCTCTCCATTCAAACTTCCATGGAGAATTTTAGGCAGTCGGTATGGGATCATTCTTGCAACATGCACAAACCATTGTAGCTGGCACTTTTGATGGTTGTAGATACACAATGTATTGTCAGTCTTCTACAGATCATAATATCTTACTCTATCTAGGCTTGTCATGCACAAGATACAGTGCAATCACCTCCTCTCAAATGTTTCCAGCTTTTGCTGTAGACCAGGGGTTCTTACCCTTTTTCAGCTGGGACCCAAATTAAGTTTGGGAGTCAGCTTCACGACCTGTGGTTCAATTTTGAATTAATAATATATTTCCTTTTTCAATTTATTGAAGAGGATCATGGCAACCCACCCTAAACACCATGGTGCCCTAGTTCTGGGTCACAACCCATAGGTTAAGAAACCTCGCTCTAGACATTTTGACAGTACTCATGTTTCAAAGACACAAAGTAATGTATTTAGCCTTGTTTTAGCTGTCATGGACACTGATTTCAGTATCCATTTTTATTCAGTTACATGACTGTTCTACTGTTGATGTCATCTTCACAGAGGTTGTCTTATGATATAGGACTTTGGGTTGCCACAGTGGAAAAATATAATTGAAATAATGATTTTTCTTTGTGTCCATGCCTTCTTTGGTGTCTGAGCTTTTTTTAAAAAAAAAAAGTGCTTTGAACTTGTCTACTTGAAAAATATGGTTTTAATAATTGCATGAATTACCTGAAATTGTTACATAATTAACATAACTATGATAAATACATTATATAATTTTTGACCAGTTTGGATGTCTTATTTTGTAATGTTGCTAACATGGTGTTATAGTGCAAACACATAAAATTTAGTCTATCACTATGGGTATGTCCACATGTATCTTTTAAATAGAAATAACACTGGTTATTTCGATTTAAAAAAGATTAGGTCCACACAATGTTTTCTTGTTTCAAAATGATAAGCTCTGTCACTTCGAAACAAGAGACATTATTTTGAAAGAGCTTAAGCCTACTTTAATTCGAATCGTCTGTTATTTCAAAATGGTTAGTTCAAAATAATACCATTCTGACATATTGTTTTGAAATAACACTTTTGCCCTTCCCCTTCCCAGGGTGCCTTCCTTTTTGTATACACTGGGTGGGGGCATGGCCCAGTGAGGGGGCCATGTTGCCACACCTCCCATGCTGCCCCTCTCCTGATTCGAAATAGCAAGTCCTGTGTCTGGACTTGCTATTTCGATTTGAGGTTTTTACTTATTTCAATTTAAGTTAAATCGAATTAAGGATTTTATTTCGAATTAACTTATTTCGATTTAAGTTGAAATAAGCATGTATGTGTGGGCATAGCCTATGATGATGAGAAGTAAAACATCAAGCATAACAAGGGGGTGATTTGCACAATATCTCAAAAATATCTTTCATTAAAGAGGAGGTTTATTTTGTTCAACATGCAACATGTCAGGAGATTAGTCAGAAGGCAAGCTGTGATCAAACATCTAGAGACAACATCTCATAGACGTAAAGCAGAGGTTTCGAAATCTGAAAAGGGCAGCAAATAAAAAGTTAAAAAAAAAAAGAAAAACCACATCTCCATAGACAGACAACATCTTTAAAGCTTACTGAGGCCTTCTGTGTAGTGAATCGTGTATGAGAAAGGCTCAGGAGTGAAGCACTAAGCATGTGTTATTGAATGCTGTACTTGTGACACGTTACCTGTTAAACTTAATTCAGCACATGTGGCATAAAAAGCTTGAAAAAAGTAAATGACCTAGTTGCCACTGTGAAATGAGCATTTACAAACTGCCCTGCATGGAAAGCTCACTTTCATATGTGCTTGGACACAAAGGAAGAAGTCTGTGTATATTACTTGTTCTAGTCATAATGCACTGGAACATCTGATTTAATGCTCATTTGTTTCACTTAGTTTATACAGGGTACAATGTTTCATTTTTTTAAAGGTCTAGAAAACATGACCTGTGAGGGAAGACTGGAAAAACTGGGTTTGTTTAGTCTGGAAAAGAGAACACTGAGCAGGGAATAAGTCTTCAAGTACCAGTTGTTATAAAAAGCAAAGTGGCATTTTTAGTTGCTGGCTTTGTAAGAGAAAAAAATAACTTTTACTGTTTTCTCACCGATTAGTGCAGGTTAAATCCTCTGCAATTCAGAGTGGTCAACAAATACACCAATGGTCTTTCATTCAATGGCAACTTGGCTAATTGGCATTGTTGAGGGTATGGGGGAAATGGAGGTGATTTTGGAAGCAGTCACTTCATGGGGCTGTTTAGAATCCACAAGTTCTCCTTCGAGTGCTGCTCACATCATTCAGTTACAGGTGTCTACTTGCCGCAGCGCACGGTAGCTCGGAAGTCTTCACCCTTAGCCTGTCAGGTCAGGGCACGCGGCCAACGCCCCCTCCACACCGTGACCACAGCTATATAGGTGACCGTGACCCTGACCCTCCCAGTTCCTTTTTCCGCCCTAGGCAACAGTTTTGGATCAGCCAAGAAACTTGTGTAAGCAAGTGCCTGTCTTCTCCCGTGAAATTCAAGATGCCTGGTCTCAAGCTATGCCTAGGATGCTGCAGAGCTTTCCTGCTCGACGATCCGCATGATAATGTCTCGCATGCTTCAGTGAATCCCATCTCACTGAGAGCTGCTCCCTCTGCTAGTCCTTCAAAAGTCCACCCATCCCAAAACATAGAGTTCATAGGGGCGTGTCTAGATGCCTGCAAGGGGTTAGCATTCCTACCCTGCTCCAGATTTCAATCCATTTGTACCATCATTATGGACCTGCAAACATCCCCCGTGACCACAGCCCGACGGTGCCTGCAGCTCCTCGGTCATATGGCAGCCTCCACCTCAGTGATCCAGATGGCGCGCCTGAGGATGAGGCCTTTCCAAATCTGGCTTTCCACAGTGTTCCACATATGGAGGGACTCCCTGAACAAGGTACTATCTGTCCCCCAGGATACTCTGGGGAACACTTCAGGTTTGGAGGGATCCACGCTTTGCCATGGGGGGGCATTCCCTTCAAAGACCTCAGGCCCTCAGTGACCTTAATAACGGACACCTCAAACACAGGGTGGGGGGCCCACATCGCTGGGGGACTCTCCACTCAGGGGCTCTGGTCCCACACTGACGGCCCTTTCCACATAAACGTGAAGGAACTAAGGGCCATCAGGCTAGCCTGCTTGTCCTTCCTAGACAAGATACGGGGCAGGTCTGTCCAGATCCTCATGGACAATACCACAGCCGTGTTCCACACAAATCAGCAAGGGGGGGTCCATTCTATGCCACTTTGCAAGGAGGCGTACAAACTCTGGGAATTGGCCATAAGACACGACTTCATCCCAGTGGCCTCCCACCTACCCTGGGTGGACAACAGGCTGGCGGACTCTCTAAGGAGAAAACCACTAGCATACCATGACTGGTCCCTTCACAACAAGGTGTTCTCCCTCCTGGTAAACAAACGGGGTCTCCCCCAGATAGACTTGTTTGCAACATGACAGAATCGCAAATGGTCCCAGTTTTGCTCCCTCAGGGGCCAGGAGGAGGTGGTCCATCACCGATGCCTTCCTCATCAACCGGTCAGGGCCCCTGATTCAGAGGATTTTCCTGAAAATCGACAGAGACGGAGCGAACATAATACTAATAGCTCCGGACTGGCCCAGGCAGCACTGGTTCTCACTCCTGCAGGTCATGTCCATAGAGATCCCACTCTGCCTCCCTCCATGGGCGGACTTCCTGACACAGGACTTCGGGCGCCTTCGGCACCCAGACCCGGGCCGCCTACACCTGACAGCCTGAATGCTCTCTGGTTCAGTGGGCACGAGAGGCTCTGCTCAGACAGCGTTAAGAAGGTTCTGGTCAGTAGCAGAAGGCCATCCACCAGGTCCACATACACAGCCAAATGGAAGCGATTCTCCATTTGGGCCCAGGACAAGGGTGTAGACCCTATATCAGCCCCGATTCATCTGATCCTTGACTATCTGCTAGACCTGAGGGAAGGAGGCCTCTCCCCTTCCTCACTGAGAGTCCATTTTGCAGCTATCTCCGCTCTCCATGAGAGTGTGGATGGGCAATCAGATTTCTCCCATCCCACCTCTGTCAGATTCCTAAAAGGGGTGGAGAGACTTTTTCCCCAGCCTCGTAAGCCCACCCCACCTTGGGACCCGAATATCGTCCTCCGGGCAATGACAGAGCCACCCTACAAACCTTTGGACTCAGCCACCCTGCTGGTCTTGTCCTGGAAGGTGGCCTTCTTAGTAGCAATCACCTCTGCTAGAAGGGTTTCAGAGTTAAAAGCCCTCTCCTCAGAACCCCCATATATGAGGTTCTACCCAGATAAGGTGGTTTTGCGTCACCACCCATCCTTCCTCCCTAAGGTGGCCACCTCTTTCCACCTTAACCAAGAAATTTGCTTGCCAGTTTTTTAGCCAGATCCCCAGGTTACACAGAATCAGAGGAAGTGGCATACACTGGACTTGAGGAGAGCACTCCTAACTTACATCTAGTGCACTGGGCCATTTCGCAAGACCCCCCAACTATTTGTGTTGGTCACCAAATGTAAGAGAGGTTTACCAGTATCCTCTCAGTGTATCTCTAAATGGATTGTGAACTATATCAAGGACTGCTACGGAAGGTCGAAAACGCCCCTTCCCAGAATTGTTAGAGCACACTCTACCAGGGCCCAAGCATCCTCTACGGCCTTCCTTGCCAAGGTCTCGATCCAAGAGATCTGCAGGGCTGCTATGTGGTTGTCGATTCATACCTTCATGACGCACTGCACTATCACCCAGCAGGCTAGAGATGATGCCACTCTGGGCAGAGCTGTATTCAATGTGGGTAGACTGTAACTCCTCCCACTATCCATGGGTACAGCTAGCAGTCACCTGTAACTGAATGATGTGAGCAGCACTTGAAGGAGAACGGTGGGTTACTTACCAGTAACTGTCCTTCTTTGAGATGGGCTGCTCACATACATTTAGGTCCCTCCCACTGTCCCTGCTAACAGAGGTGGAGAAGGTATATGGGACTGGGAGGGTCAGGGTCATGGTTGTGGTGTGGAGGGGGCATTGGCTGCGTGCCCTGACCTGAAAGGCTAAAGCTGAAGACTTTCCGAGCTACCATGCACTACGGCACGGAGACACCTGTAACAATGTATGTGAGCAGCCCATCTCAAAGAAGGACAGTTACTGGTAAGTAACCCATGGTTCTGAGGAATAGTCATACCCATGATTCTCAACATCTTTAGTATTTTTTTGTCCCAGGGGTTTGGGGACAGCATGCACAGGTGCATTTTCTTTATTTATATTACTTGAGAAGCTAGAATTTTTCTTGATATTGCCCTGGGTGTGGAATCAGTAATGTATCATAAAAGTTTCTTATGGGACATTCATATGCAGCAACTGATTGCTTTTCAGAGATGGAAGAAATGGAAAAATATTGTTATGGCTATAACATTTGATCACACTAGTGAGTCTGAACACCATGATGAATTAAGAGGAATGTGTAAATAAATACACATAATATATGTAAGACTAATTAATAAAAGACAGGAAGATAAATTAGGGCCAAAAGTACAAGATTTCTGAGGGCACCTTTGGTTGCTTGCTTTGTAACAGAAAAACTTTACAATTTTTACCATAATCATTTTCTCACTGTAAGAAAATAAAACATTAATATGCATTTAAAATCCTTAGTCTTCAGCCCTTGCTCATGGTGAGTAACACTTAAAATCACAAGAGCAGTGCCACTGTCTTCAATGAAATGACTCATGTTAGTAAACATGATTCATTATGAGGGAAGATTGAAGAACTAGGACCTAACAATGTTATTTTTACAAGACACCATGGGACAGATTATGTTGGACACGTGCACAGTGCAAGTTTGTGTAGTGAAAACAATGCAAAAAGCCTTCCACGTGACCCCTTGTGTGGCAAGGAACTGCTCCTTATATATTCCCCTAGAAATTTACAGCACTCCAAAGAGAAGTGGGGAGAATCCCCTTGTTGACAGGTGAAGTAGCCAGTGTGTTCTCCCCAGTTCCGTGGTAGGGCTCTGTACTGTTCTTCCTACTATGCATTACAAATGCCACAGCTGAGCCCTGTAATTTTCCCTTAGGAGTACCCTGCTATTTGAACACAAATGAATGAGTGTTTTCACTTACCCAGCTAGTGAGTTGGAGGTAAGAATTTAAACAACTAAGAGGAATTTACAATCCTGAGGCACTTCAGCTGGATACCTGGCAGCATTGCTTGGGCTTGCACAATCACAACAACAGTACTGAAAATATACTCATACCCAATACAGCTGCCATCAAAATTAATTAAATGGGAATTGTAGTTCTTGTCAGCAGTCTAAGTCAGTGAGTGTTCCCTTTAAGATCACCCCAGGAGGATCACAAGAACAGTCTTAGCACTGTAGGCTGACAAAGAACTTGGCACCATTTTCCTTTCTTATCATGATCTTCTCTCATGAGGTCAGATTACTGTGGTACCATTCCAAATTCACAACAAAAGCTCTGTCATCTGAAGAAGGTTATAAGAGTCTAATACCTCATGTTCTGTGGTGGCAGAGGGTTGCAAACACTGAGTTATAATTCCCTTCAGTAGGCTAGGTTCTAATTTTCATAACTGTCTATATAAAACTCATAGCATATTGTTGATGCTATACAAAGGTATTGGGCACCAGACACTCTAATTCTGTTTTCTGTAGTGTCCTTTGATTAATCAGTTCTTCATTTTTCTTCATTATCCTATCATTTTGGTAACTAGAACATGTCATGCATAATAAAAAAAAGAACAACCATTTGGCCTAAGCATCTGAGTTTGAGGATGCAGACTTGTTTTTCATGCTGCTTTATTCATTTTGATGCCAATGAATACAAAAGCATGCAAACCTAATGTAGATGTAGTTGGTTTCTCTCTCTCTCTCTCTCTCTCACACACACACACACACACACACACACTCTCTCAACTGAAATAAGTTCCAAGCTTTTTCCCTGAGAGACATCTACAGCTGCAAACTGCCATTAATGTACAAAAATAAAGTTGAGTGATTATGAAATATAAATGGTAGTTGTCAACAGATGTCTGTTTTAGTTCATTAATGAACACTATAACCAGTACAGAACACTTAAAACCATTATGAGCACAATCCTGTAAAGTTTTGAGCACCTTCAACTGCAGTTGACTTTAGCTGGGAGTGGTTCAGTATGTTACTGGATTAGGCTCTATGTCTGTAACTTGAATGTATCAGAGATGACAAAAGACCAGCATGAGATTTCTGGAAGGCTTTAAAATAAGATTGGCTTGCACATGCTGAAGAACACAGTCAAGGGACTAGTTGTTTAGGCTTGTTTACTTGCCTGAAAAAAAAAAAAAAAAAACAAAACAAAAAAAACCAACCTTATCTTGAACTCAACGTATTTTATCCAGCAGTTAAGAAGTTTGCAGTGGAAAAGTATAGAGAAAAGCTTACCTCTTTGCCTACACTGAATGTCTATTCCTGAAATAATTGCTAGAGTTTAAAGAATTTTTCAGACTTGGTCAAATCTCAGATTCTGATTCTTCATCCCTGTCTCACATGGACCAGTACTTCTATGAGTAGCCCCCTGACTTCAGTGGCACTGTGTATGTGTCTAAGAAGTTATGAAGTAGGAGAGTTGTAGAATTAATCTCTGTGCTTGAAAGGAAAATTATTTTCAAAATAAAATAATACCACAAATTTTCTGTATTTCATACACCTTCCATTTTCAATTCAAATGATTACTTTTAAAAATATAATTTGTAGTAAGAGTTTCACTTCTGAGTCATGTCACGGTTTAGAAAAGAAAAGAGATTTCCTCATTTTTCACCCCACACGAGGGGAACACAATCTCATTTCAAGATAGAAAAGTTACATTAGATTAGGGCTGACATTTGCTGAATGTTTCCATACTTCCTTTATTCATCTGATATTTTTTCATCTGCATGTAAATGGACACAACTCCTGCATGGAGTAATGCCGAGGCTAAATTTGAGTCAGTATTAAGAACATAAGAACGGCCTTCTTGGGTAAGACCAATAGTCCATTTAGCCCAGAATCTTGTCTTTCAACAGGGGCCTAAGCCAGGTGCTTCAAAGAGGACGAACAGAACAGGCAACCATTAAGTTATCCATCCTTCACCCATTCCCAGGTCCTGGCAAACAGCAATTACCTTCCCCTTAATTTATCACCCTGGAGTAAGGTTTTGCACACTGTGCCCTCCATCAAAGGGCATTGCTAGTGCTGGGCTTATGGGGCTTGAAACCCAAGCCCTAGCATGCCAAGCCCTGACTCTTTTCCCAGGCCAGCAGTGCTTCTGCCTCCATATGAAAGTTAATTTCATCAGCAACAAATGATTAAAGAAAAAAGACTTGCCATAATTTTAGTCACCTTGATATCTAACAGGTTTATGACAACTTGGGCATGAAACTTTGGTGAAAAGATGCTAACCCTTAGTAGGGTGCTACAGGGAAGATAGATTTAGACTTAGTGAAATTTTGAAATTTTCTTTAAAATAATTTTAAAATAGAAAATAAAAACCCAATATCTTTAAAGTGTCTGACAATTGCTCTGATATGGTATCAGAATCAGAGGTCTTTATTAATTAGAAGATTTCAGGACACTCATAATTATTTCTTAAAATATAATTGGCCTGCAGCAGATACCCTATGTTGCAGTGGTAGGACTTATCCATGCTTAGGTTAGGGTACGGACTAGCTTTTCCCCATAAGATGGAAATGAATGCTGATGAGGCTCCTGTTATCTTTTCTATGTAGTAAACAGTTAACTTTCTGGTCTCTGGTAGCAAAAAGTAGACCCTCTTATTTCTGTCTGTGGAGAATAAGGGAGCTATCTGTATTATTTTTTGACCATCATGTATACTTCAGTTGATATTTGATATTAACCTGCCTAACTGAAAGGAGTTAAATCAAAGGAGGCTGTTGAGAGGAAACAGGAAATTAAATATGAGCAAAGATAAGCTACCACCTGGGCGAAGAATACTTGTGGAAACATTGAAGAAGCTATTAACTGGGGAATAGGCAACTATCTGGTTCCAACTGGACTTGCAAGGTTTACTGGAATCTGGTCATTCCAAAGGCTGCATCCATTCTGGAACCATGAATACCAAAATGCTTAGAAAACGTGTGAAAGAATGACAGATGGCAGTCTTAGGCTACATTCACACACAGGGGGTTATTTCGATACAAGTTGTTTTGTATCGAAATAACACCTTATTTTGAAATAAGTTAATTTGAATTAACAGTTTGTTAATTCAAATTAAGGAAAAAAGCTCAAAGTGAAATAGCATGTTCAGACAACAGTTATTTTGAAACAAGTCACCGTTGTTTCAAAACAACATGTTCTGACGGCATTGTTTCAAAACAATCGTTTTGAAACAACGTTGTTTTATCCCCACATGGGGTTTAAGTTGTTTTGAAACAACACCGTTGTTTCGAAACAACAGAACCCGTTGTTTCGAAACAACGGTGCATCGTGTGAACGTGGCCTTTCTTATTTCAAAACAACCTCTGTTGTTTCGAAATAAGACTGCTGTGTGTGCAGAGCCATAGATGTGGACTGTGCACTAGCAGCATGGACAATCACTGTAGGAGGGGTGCAAACTGAAAGCTATACAGCATGACAGAATATAGCCTGAGACCCTTTTAGACAGTCTTTGAGTTAAGACAAGAGTACTCTGCATTCTGACAAAAAAAAAAAAATTCTGCAGGATCTGGTTCTGTGAAGATGAAAGTTAGGGCTCTTCTAACTCAGGGCTCTTCTAACACCCAGAACATGAAAATCAGTTTCTTTCCCGAAAGTGGGAGAAGGTTAGAACACTGGCAATTCAAGGTTCTGATTAATGGGGAAGTCTGAAGAGATCTTCGATAGGAAAAGAGGATGTGGACAAAGAGTCACAGTGTCTTGGCAGAATACTGTAAAAGGTGGATCTGCCATTCAGGCACCCATTCCCCAAGTCTCCTAGTTGAGATAGTGACTACTCAGAACAAGATCTTGAAGGATAAATGAAAGAGACAGCAAGCTGCCAATTAATTGAAGGATGGTTTCATTACGGTGTTTAGGACAAGACTGAGGTCCAGAAGTGGTGTAGTGTCTCTGAAGTTGGAAAAAGTTGGCCAAGCGAGCTAATGACTCTGGAAGCTGTTTGACTGCCTGATTAGTCCACTCTGCTTCTCCTTCCTTGAGTGACATGTGCCTGCCTTGGGAACATTTAGCCATCATCCTATCACAGTGACCATCTTGCCTTCAGGCCTCCTTGCAGGTTGTGTCAGACAAAGATGATATAGCCTCTTGCTCTGTGGCAGTCATTATAGTAATACAGTGATTTTTGGTTGATTTTGGCAATCCTCTGGGCTTCCTGCAGAAGATCAGAACATGGTGGAAAATTCACTCACTTTTGATGCCCCTAAGCTCTTCATTAAAGTCACTAATGAGTTCCTCCTCACTGAAAGATTTGAGCACAACCCCCTGCTCCATGGGCATTGATGCTCCTGTGAATGAAATTTTGCAGATCATAGACAGCCTAAAGATCTTGTCCAGCTCAATACTATACATATAAAAATAAATAAAACTTATTAAGGAAAGAGAAAGACTTAGCAAAAGACATCACAAGGCTTTGCCTCAGCCCACTGGCAGTTGAAAAGGAACTAGTGTGGCAGTAGGTCTGACCTTCCACATTTACCTTTTGACTAGACAATGAGGATTTGTAAGGCACCATTGTGGACCTACAGACACTGCTGCCAAATAACTCTAATCAAAAGTGTGTGGGCATGTTCGCACACCTGAAGTAAATTGCCCATAGGGACAACTACTCAAAGAAGAAATATGGATTCTTTTCCATTAGCACATGTGTATGCAAACACTTTTTTTCTGAAAGAGATAACATTCAATTGTAATTGCATTATAAAAAATTCAAGTACACTACATGACAATTATATTTCATTTCTCTAAGGAATAGAAGTGGAAGGATAATTTGAACGCAGGCCATTCTTACTTGGATGTCAAATGCTTACTTGGACATCAGCATTTTTTTTTTTTTTTTTTTGCAGGCAAACCCAGATATTTAAAATATCAAGTTACTTCCAAGACTCAGGCTTTCATTAAAATGGCAAGCATTTACTATTTCCACAACTAATGACTATATTTCATTTCTTCTTTTGCAGAGATGGGAATATTCTGACAGTATAGACACATCTTACATTTTCTTTTTACTAGTTTAATAAAGAAGGCAGAATATTAAGGTTTAGGTTTAAAAAAGATATTTCTAAAGGCAAAAATATTTATTTTAAAGGGGATAGCCGTGTTAGTCTAGTCCAGTGAGAAAACAACAAGGAGTTGTGTGGCACTTTAAGACTAACAGATTTATTTTTTGCATGAGCTTTCATGGGAGAAGATCCCACTTCCTCAGATGCTTCAAAGATGGGTGAACTTACAGAAAGGAATGAAACTAAATGCAAGGGGGTGTAAAACATAGGATCAGGTCATAAAGTAACAGCAAATCAGAGCAGTTTACAGGCTCAAACCATGGGAAGCCTGAAGTCAAATTACCCTTTGTAATGCGAAAAGAATCCATAGTCTCGGTTCAGTCCTGCTTTCACAGAATTTAGCTTGCATATTAATTTGACTTCACCTGTCTCATTTCCACGCAAGCTCAATCACTGAAGTAAAATCTGTGTGAGGTTAGTTTATACTAAAAACAGTCCAAAAAAAAAAAAAAAAGAAAAGAAAAGAAAGAAGTTTTCCAGTGAAATTTTTCTGTCTAAACCTTAGTAATTGTGGCAGTTGGGTCAACAGCATGAGGGGATAATATGCTCCATTTGTAATCTTTACCAAAGTCTGCAGAACACAGTAAAAGAGATTATATTTTAATCTCATATTTACAAAGTATCTCAAAGGACTCCAAAGCACCCTATACATTTAAAATGACATAAAAATTACATTTAGGAGTCACTTCATCCACCACTGACACAGACACATCTAGGGAAAAATCATAGGAAATATTTAATAGAACAGAGCAACACTAACTGGTTAGATGGGAAATAATGTAGTCAAAGATGCAGAGAGAAACAGGGTTACAACGCATATTATCTCTTTAGGGCTCAGTTATTAAAAAAGTGCACAGAAGTGAACCCTATTATTTGAACACCACCCACCTGTTTAATTTGTACTGAAGTTCATACTCTCTTTCTTTAATAGCAGTGTATTCATTCTGATATTTAAGAAGGTGCTGTCTCATTCTGGAGACTTCACTGGTAAATCCTTCTGGGAACTGATCAGCTTTTTCCAATGCCTGTTGCTGCTGTTCTATTTCTGCAGTGAAACGTTTGGCATCCTGCAGCAGCTGGATCTCTGATTCCTGTAAACTGTATTAAACAAAAGCATTTAGGGTCATGCATTTTAAAAGCACCAAAAAGAATCCTTGTAATTACATTATAGTACCTTACATGCTGAATTATAACATTTAATATAAAACGGGAACCCAAGGAACAGCAGGATTTCTTTTTTTCCTGTGTCTTGATTCATTTTCTCAGGACTGGGTTCATCTTCATAGCCGATGTAATAGACACATTAGGACACTGAATGGAATACTATAGGCTATGTCCACATGTACATGCTTATTTCGATTTAAATTAAATCTAAATAAATTAATTCAAAATAAAATCCTTAATTCGATTTAACATAAATCGAATTAAGCAAAAAGACCAAATCGAAATAGCAAGTCCAGACACAGGACTTGCTATTTCGATTCAGGAGAGGGGCAACATGGCCCTCACTGGGCCATGCCCCACCCAATATATCAAAAAAGGAAGGCACCCTGGAAAGGAGAAGGGCAAAAGTGTTAAATCGAAATAATGATTATTTTGAAATAATACATCCAAATGGCGTTATTTTGAAACGACCATTTCGATTTAACAGCTATTTTGTGTTCTTCATAGATTTTACTATTTTGAAATAAGGATCATTGTTTCGAAATGACGGGGCTCGTTATTTCGAAATAAGAAAACGTCGTTCAGACATGCTGTTTTTTAAAATCAAACAACAACAGTTGTTGTTTCGATTTAAAAGCAATGTGTGAACATAGCCATAGAATGGGATTAGTGATATAAAATGGACTGAGAAAATAAGATGGGCTGCTTCGCTCTGTGGTGGAATAAGGGTGGAAGTCATATTTATTTAAAGTTTATTTGCTTTAAGCAACTAGTGGGTCATTTCACCATGCTCAGTTACTTGAGGTCTCAACTACAGTGGCTCCAATCCTATGTGCAACCCACAGTTGAGTGAAAAGATGGAGTGACTTCTCATATCCTTGGAGATTTTGCAAGCCAAGGAAGGAATGTTGCTCCCAGGATAGAAATTCTTCAATTTATACGTTCCCTATCATTGGAGAGGTGACAGGCATGACGCAGAAGATTTGTATAACTGATCACTAACACTAACAGATCAGCAAAACAAGGAGCCCTCTGGCACTTTTAAAGACTAGCAAATTTATTTATCACATAAGCTAGTGTGGAAGAAAATCCCATTTCAACACACACTTTTTCTCCCAATGAAGGTTCATGCAATACATATATTTCTTAGTCTTTAAGTGCCACAGGACTCCTTGCTTGTTTTGCTGAACTAGACTAACATAGCTACCCTTTGGAACTAACAGATCACTAAGAGTATGTCCACACAGGCTTCTTATTTCGAAACAGAAATTGTTTTGAAATAAGAAGCGGCATGTCCACACAACGCACCATTATTTCGAAACAATGGGACCCACTGTTTTGAAATAATGGCCGTTATTTTGAAACCGTTAAACCTTGCATCTAATTGAAATAGCCGTTGTTTCAAAACAGTTGTTTCGAAACAACGGCGTTCGGACATGTTGTTTCGAAACAACATGTCTGAACGGCCTCGTTTTGAAATAACCATTTCGAAACAATGGCTATTTTGAAAGCAAGCTTTCCCTTAATTTGAATTAACAAACCGTTAATTCGAATTAACTTATTTTGAAATAACGACTTTATTTTGAAATAACTCATTTCGAAATGGGTTATTTCAAAATAATGATATGCGTGGACATAGCCTAACACTGATCCTGGCTCATAGTCAACAGAAAAACTCCCATGTGCCTAATCCTACCCCCAGTATTTATTTTCTGTCCCTCCGACCTTATCTTCTTCCAGACGACCAGTCCAATGATCTGCAGGTTTATGCTGTTTACTGTGCTTCCCCTCCATGACCGCATCACTGATAAATTGCCTGACATTGCTCATATTAGCAAAGTCTGGTGGCATATAGTGACATGGACTTTGTAATAAATCCAGCAATGTAGCAGACACTGTTTGTTTCAGGGGTGTGTGCACAGGACTAAAAGGGAGGAGGGGATCCGTCTTCCTATTGTTACAGCTATGAGTTCTGTCGGCTCCTGCCCCACTCCTGTGGCTGAAGGAGTTCTGTCCTCCAGTTTTCTGGAGGGACCCATGCCCCTGCTTGCTCACCCCTTGCATGCACCCTTGCTTTGTTGCAATAAAAACACAGAAGGAATTTGGATCTGCCAGCTGGAGAATTCATACACCAAATTTTAACTCAGACAATTTTCATATGCCAAATTTACATTTACTGAACTGAATATATAACAGAAATATTAAAACAATCAAAATAAGGAATTCAAATTACACAGGCACCATTAAAAAAAAGCAAAACACGAAATGGGCCATATTGCGCAGACATTGCTGAAATGGTACAAGGCAAAAAGTTCAATTTCTTTGTAGCATTACAAAGTAGATAACCACTTCCTGTTTTAACAAGAAAATATGAAAACCACATACTTAAACAGAAACTAAGAATGTGCTATATAACAGGAACTAAATCCGTAGTGCATTGAAGTGTTAACTTTTAGCTTTTAAAGGGTGAAATTCAATGCAGTCCACAGGGCTTGAGTAAGGTCCTACATATCAACCTGTACTCCATTTAAGCTCTTTTAAGATCATCTTCCTGTTCTGAGGAGAAATATTGTTGGCCCCACTGGTACTTCCCATTTTCATCACAAGAAATCTCTTTCAAATTGATAGACTCAAAGTGCAACAACTTTTAAAATAGTAACACAGGAATTGCAGTGCTGCATCAAAACTGAATTTAGTGGAGTATGTTGTTCCTCACAGCCATTTGCGCCCACTACTTCAACAGAAGGGTCTAGAGCACTGGTTTTCAACCAGTGTGCCATGACACTGATGTGCCATGAGAACTGTTCAAGTGAGCAGTGAAATTTTGTACAAAGGTAATGTAAAACAAACACAGTTTCATCTTAAGCACTATTCTATCCAACCAAAATTAGAACTCATAAAACTCATGAAATTTAATCATCAAATTAAAAGAGAGGTATTGGTCTTTCACTTCTAAAAAGTAAACATTCTAAATGCAGATGACCAAAGAAGAAAGTTAAGATGACATATTTTATTCCACTGAATCTGAAACATTAATGCATTTGAACCTTCTTTGGCATGTTGTACGCACTGTGTTGCAAACCTCTCTAGTAAGACCATAAGCATAGTAAATATAAATAAATGTGACATTTATGAGCAATCAATTCAGCCTAAAAAAAGTGGGTGTGCCGTGGAATTGTTTGTCTCATTGAAGTATGTTGTGTTACTGAACAGGAACCACTCGTCTAGAGATCCCATAGTGGACAATCATTAAACAACCTAGCAGTGTTTGGCTTACACAATGAAGCTCAAAGTGCATATATTCCTTTCTTAATCTGTCTATTATCCTATTTAATGTAACTGAGCATGTTCCCACTGAGTAAAATGCACTCTTATGCAGAAGGTCAGGACAAGTCCTAGACATCACTCAAGTCCTGCACAAGTCCTCAGATAAGGTGAAAATAGGTGAAAACTGATACAAAGATACTATTTAGCATCTTGGCAAATATTCACAATGAAACAGGAGATGATATACTGAAAATCTGCAGGTATTACCTTATCACAGTCTCATGCAAAGTGGTGTACTTCGCCTTCAGCTCAGCAACCCGGGTGCCTGGGAGTTTTCCAGCAGAAAACAACTAGAAAAGAGCAACAGACAATTATGAAATCCACAGTCCATTAATGGTTGTATATAGAAAGAATTAGTGTTGGTAGATTTTTCTTCAGTTCTTGGTAACGTACCTAATAAAGATATATATGAAGTGGTATTTTCTCCCACAAAAGCTCATGTGATAAAGTGCCACAGGACTCCTTGTTTGTTTTGTTGAACTAGACTAACATGGGTACCCCTTTGGAACTGAATAGGTATTTTCCATTGAGATGCTGTAGAATTTTGTTTAGAGCAGGGGTCTCAAACTCAAATTACCATGAGGGCCGCATGAGGACCAGCAGAGAGCCGCATGAGTACTCATAGGTTAGTCCGAGGGTTGCACCACTGAAACCTTTTCATACAATGATATTGCAAATATCAGTAATGATCACGTCATCGTGGGCCTCAGGAAGTAGCTTTAGGGGCTGCATGTGGCCTGCGGGCCACGTGTTTGAGACCCCTGGTTTAGAGTCTACTTTGTCTTTGCTGTCAAAGTAAGGTATGTTTTTAATGTGAAATTACTAATGTGAGTTAGCTATCTTACTGTTAAATTCTAATGGAGACAAGACAATATAGGTTCACAGCTAGGTGACATGAAACATGATCTCGTGTAATGTTAACCTCACTTGGCTATTTAGTGGTTAAAAATTACAGTATGTTGTCTCAACCATGATTTAAAAATAAGATTGTTAATGTGCATTAGTCATTCTACTGTCAAAAAAAAATTGTTTTTGGCAGGAAAGACATAACCTTTATTTACACTACTCTGAATCTGAGCCAAATTCAGATAGTCTTAGTCCGTCTTCCTTGAATAAGAAATGAGGCCTGGATTGACAAAGAGACTTTGGTGTTGAGATAACAAGCACAGCAGCACTCAGAAGTTATCTCCCATAAAATCAAAAGAATATCACTGCCATCCCCAAAGCTTGAAAAGTCCCTAAACTCCCTACACAATGAATAGGGAGACATGGGGAACTCAGAATGTGATTCATAAAAGACAGCCCAGTAGATGGGGAGCTGTTTAAGCTATCTAATGGGAGATGATGATTAGTATGGTGTGTACTAAACCCTAGCACTCTCAGGCTCTAAGTCTGGGGTACAGGGAGGTATCTATATCTGCTAGCAATACAAAACAGGAATCCGTCTCCTGGACTCAGCCTGAGCATCTAAGTTGCTTCTTGTTGTGAGAATGAGTTAGGTGCCTATCACACTCCACACAAAATACCTGAAAGAGGAGGTGGTGATGCTGCTGCTGCTGCCACCCACCTTAAAGTTTTATCACAGTGTTTAGCGCACTCATCCAGGATGTGGAAGACCCAGTTTCAGTCTCCCCTTCAGGGGCAGAAAGGAATTGAACAGTGGTCTCTTGCTGGCCATGAGAATTCTCTAACCACAGAGCAATGAGAGAGTCTGAAATAGGGCTCCCTCACTTTCCTGTTTAAGCCGTTCCACTGAAGATAAGTAATTAAAGAGTTACTGGAGTGAGGGACTTGATACTGCATATCCTAGATGGATGCCACAACTGCTAGACTACGTAGCCAGTTTCACACATATACTCTCTTTTTGGCCCAATGACTCATTAATCAATCAACGGTAGAACAACTTCTACAGGATAGATTAAGAGATCTCCATATCAGAATATCCTACAGCTCAATGCTTAGTGATCCCCCCGCTAGCATTCAAATCCTTTTTCTCCATGAGGAAAGGGAAGAATTGAACTGGGATCACTTGCATGAGTCCTGTAACTACTCAGCTAAAAGTTACAAGAAGCAGCACCACAACTATTTTGAATGGGACCTTGTTGGGTAGGTGAGTTAGGTGGAGGAATGCTTATCTTCTCCAGGCTCATGGATTTCTCTGGGACTTAGGTGAGAGAGAGGCATCCTGGCACCGAGAGAGGGGCAAAAGGGTGTATGCTCAGAGACAAAATTGCAGGTGCAGATGAAACTTTTATCCTGGAAGTTTATGTAATGAGTGACTGTAGTCAGTTAAAGTGCTTGGCAACTTTGTGGATTGCAATGGAGCCTAAAACTGGGACTCAATGCATCTACGTAGCTCTGTGGGTATGAGACAGAGACCCAGCTTCTACTCTTGGTAACAAGTGTAAATTTAGAGTAACTCCACTGATGGCATTTAAGTTTCTCCAGCTTTAAACCAGTGTAATTATAATCAAGATCTGCATAAAATTAGTCCTGGATTTGTAAACTATGACACCTGTTATTTAAAAAATACACAGTGTTGTTTCTCCATTTATACCAGGGGTGGCCAAACTTATGGAACTCAAGAGCCACGCAAGTTGATTATTAAATCTTTGAGAGCTGCACTGAGGCATATAGCCATATTTTACCTACTCCACAATTAATAACTTTAAAATTCATTGCATGTTTTAATTTTATCATGAAAAAGGTCAAATATTGATCCTACTAATGTCAAATTCTATAACTTAAGGTAACCAGGAAAACTAGACCTACCTAAACAGTAAAAGCTTAGCTTCTCCCTGCCATACCAACCATGCCAATGCTTCTCCCCATCCTCTCCAACCATGCTGCACTTCTCCACACCATTCCCAAGGCCCCGACTATGCTGCTGCTTCCCCACTGTCTCTGACCATGCCACGTTTCTCTGCACCATCCCTGAGTCCCCAACCATGCCACCATCTCCCCATCATCCCTGACCATACAACCACTTCCCCACTGTCTCTGACCATTCTATGCTTCTCTGCACCATCCCTGACCATGCTGCACTTCTCCTCACCATGCTGTTCTATGAGCCGCACTTTTTCTTTGAAGAGCCACATGCAGCTCACAAGCTGCAGTTTGGGCACGCCTGATCTATACTGTGCCGCAGAAAAAGTAAAATCTGTACCTTTCTAGGACTCCTTTGCATCAGACCAAGTATGTACAATACTATAGAACAATCGTGCTTTAAAAATGCTACACAACACAAGACAATTACAGACAGTCCAACTGAAATAGGTCACAGTGGAAACAATTTAGGTAAAATGATTTCCAGAGATCAAAATAGCTCATTCTGATCTAATCAAGAAATGGTTTAATCATGAATTAATTAGCACTTGAGATAAAACTTGGAATATATAATATTAAACAAAATTATAGAGGCCTGGGAAAGGTACTCAGAGTGTCACAGCTAAAGAAGTGGGATTTTCTCCCACCAAAGCTCATGTGATAAATAAATTTTAGTCTTTAAAAGTGCCACAAGATTCCTTGTTTGTACAGCTAAAGAAGAGCTCTGTGTTGCTTAAAAGTTTGTCTCTTTAACTAAAAAAATTGGTCCAATAAAGGGTATTACTTCATCTACATTACCTTACAATACTCTTTATTTTCTGGACTGAAATATTTTCTGGCCTCATTCCTAGACAAATACAGTATCCATCAGGGAACTGCACTATGTAATGATAGTTTCATAAAAATCAAGCATCTGATGAAGCGGGATTTTCTCCCACAAAAGCTAATGCAAAAAATAAATGTGTTAGTCTTTAAGTGCTACAGGACTCCTTGTTTGTTTGGTTTACTGAACTAGACTAACACAGCTACCCTTTTGGATCATAAAAATCATACTAGGTTAAGTTACTGTAGAAGCTGTAGCAACAACCCACAGCCCTTTATCTTCATGTTTCTGAACCCTAGATTCATTCAATAAAATACTCATTTAACAGAAACTATGAGCTAGACTGCTAAATGTATTTGCCTAAAGATACAAATAAATGCTTTTTGAAAATCCCACTAGGCACCTGCCTGCATTATCAGGCCTAAATATTTGTAAAAATTTGTCTGAAGAGTCCAACTTTCAGACATACTAGGACTTCTTTGTATCAGTCTGAATCTCTGAGAGTTCCCTTTTTCGAAAGGAAAATTTCTAAAGAACACAGAACTGGCATTGCAGCTCTATTCTTCCTCCCTGGCCTTGAGGGCAGATGGTGAGTCCAAGGAAAAAAGATGTGGGTGGAGTGTTCCTATGATCCTCAGAAACATTAACAGTCCCATAGCAATAGGGGTATTCTGACTTCTCTAATTTATATCAAGGACTGGACTGGACCCAGGCATAATTTAGGAAAATCATAGAGATAACTTTGAGATATATTTTTCTTTCATCTCCTGGTCCTGCATCAAGTGCAGTTCTGTTAAACAAGAAAATCTGGATCTGCATACTGTGAGATAATGTAACATCATGCATTCAAGCATCAATGTAACCATGCACCCAACTACTGATGGAGAATAAGAGATGAGTTACACACAAATGTTATAAAGAGCTCTTTATTAAGGGAAAAGTGCTAATAAATGGAACACTACTATTATTCAAATTAGGAAAGCAACAGTCATTTGCTCGATCTAACAGTCAATATTCACAACACAAGAAACAAAATTCACCGGGAATACGTTATAAAATTTTTAGTTACAATTGGCATATCAGAGTCTAGTTCTGAAGGCAGGCTATCTTGTAAAAAAAAAAAAAAAAAAAAGCTTATTGCCAGTAAGTTTGAGTGTCTCATTATTCACATATGTGGAATGAGCCCATCCTGAGCATATCAACCCTGAGTTTTTCTTGTGTTCTGTTTAGGTTCTTAAACTGTGCCTATCATCATGGTATCTGAGCGTAATGCAGTGTTCATTAGTGCATGATTCTTTTCTGTTCATCTGATGGCAGAGTCATGGTCTCAGTCAGCATCCTTGATGCATCTCCAATTGATTTGGAGGCATCTTTTATTTATAGCTTGTAGGATAGGCAGCAGGTTTGTTTTATATTTTTAAATAAGGAAGGCAAAGGTGGTTGTTTTTGTTTTTGATTTGTGTTTGTATTTATGACTGCATAGGCTTCACCAGACCCACTAAATAGAAGGGCTACCTAAAAATCCTACTAATGGGGGAGCTTCTATGCCTAGTATATGAAATATGGTACCAAAAATTACACTGTAGTGGCTCAGTAAATCAAATCCTCAAGGTCCCAATAGCATGCAAGGTGTACCAAGACTTGAAGGCAAACATTTCTGCAGCTAGACCTCATAAATGGCTAACACTGGTGGGTCCCTATAGTGCAGATACAAGGCTAAAGAAAAGGTTATTTTAAAGGACTGGCAGGCAAAAGAAAGGTTACAGACACCATAGGAAAGAGGCTTAAAAATAGTTACAATTCAAAGTAAGCAACTTAACTGGGCCCATTGGCTAATCTAGCTGAGCCAGAGCTTTTCAGAACTAGTGTGGGTTTTTCCTCAAGTCCAGTCTCTATTCCAAACAAAAATTTGTGCTTGCTGGTTTCCAGGCCAGGCTCAATTAGTGTCTTTCACTGAGGCCCCTCTATCCTGGCTCCCTGCTCGGCCATTGCTGCAGTACTACTGTAAGTTCCATGTGGACCTGCATCCAGCTGCAATGTCCAGTAGTGACAGCCTACTCAATATATGGCTCTGCATATGGTTCCTGGTCAGAATTTGCTCTCTTTCCCACTCACTCCATGCTTTCTATGCAGCTGCTGCTTTAGTTTCCCTGCAGCTCCTTGCTTGCTGTGTGTGTGGCCCACCATCTCCAAATAGAACCTAGCCACTTCCTGCTTCAGATCTTCTCTTTTACCTGGCCAAGAGGAAGAGGATATGCAATGGGAAAGGGGCTGATGAGAGTTGTAGACCCCCGCTTATCATATTCAGGACACAAGCATCCAGCACCAGTGACATTCAGAAGACGCTCTGTTTTGGATGTCAGCTTGCCTAGGTGGCTCTATGTCCAGCATAACAGCATTGAAGTCTTTAGATTCATTAGCATAACAGCATCTGGTTCCAAGGACTAGCAAAGATGATTGAATAGTTGTTCACCAGCATGTCTCTGTGAATATATCTGCACTACCAGGACAATGAATGCATCCATGCAGTGGGATCAATTAAGCAGGCTGGGAAACCCACTCAATTGATCTTGGAAGAGCTCTCTGGTCAATGATGGATTACTGATGTAGTTCCAAGATTTAGCCATATGTATTTTGTTTAAACACTGGAATTCTTACCAACAGCAAAGCAACTTAGAAACAAGTTATCATTTCCTACACTAGGTTTCTACATTGCCATTGTTAGGAATTACAAATTAGCACTTGGTCATGTAAGGGCTTGTTTACACTGAAATCAATGTTGCAAAATGGATCAACACAGTGGGATCAATAGAGTGGCCAGTGTAGACCTGCTCTCCCATTGACTCAGTAACGCCACTGCTCCAAGTGGAGTAAAGCTATGCTAAAGCCCTTCAAGACACCACAGTATGCAAAAGTAACTAAGTCGATGGGAGATATGCATTCTGTGGCATACAGATTGCATATCTCCCATCTACTCAGCCCTGTGGTGTATACTAGGCCTAAGTGTCCCTCTAATGCTAGATTGAGGCCTGGTCTACACTGCCACCAGTTGTTGATGGGAGTTATGCAAGTTACATAATGTGTCTCCCACTGATTGACCAACGTTGCTGTACCACAGCTTCTCCACTGCACTGGGTCAACAGCTGACACATTCCAGTCAATGCAGACTTACTCCATTTGGAATGAGGGGGATGGATTATCAGCATTGACCACAGAGCTCTTCCAGGCTTGATTGAGTGGGTCTACATAGGCCTGGAGGGGGGAATAGTGTAACCATGTTTTCAAAAGGCAAAAACAGGACACATGCAGGAACTCTGCCCCCCTAGTGGCCCCATTCCTGCCCTGGGTGGAGGGCCCAAGGGTTCAAGAGTAGTACCCAGAATGTGTCCCTGGGTAAATGCCACCTGGGACAGGTGAAGGGACTGAAGGATTCCATAGTGATCCTGGCACTCTGTGCAACTCTTACTATTGCTTGGCTTTAGCTTCTAGCCAAGCCAGGGGGTGGGACCTCAACTCCACTACCACCTGGAAAGAGGCTGGTACTTCTGCAGAGCTTCAGGCAGGTTCAAAGTGATTCCACGTGGAATCTAGAACTAACATTATCCTGCAGTCATTCAGCTCAAGACTGAGATTGAACTTTTCATTTTGGAATCGCTTCACCCAGTTCAGGATGAATGGCCACCCTTGGAGAGCAGAGGAGGAGAGGGAGAAGAACTGACATAGGGACATGGCAGAAACTGAGATGAGAACAGCTCCATACAGACTTTGGTGGGGGATGAACCCACTCAATAGAATTACTTTCAGAGCAAGGTATTTATTGTGAGCAAAACTTAGAGAATCTGGCCCTCTCTGCATCAGAAGTAAAGTTTTGTCACATCTTCTGTCTTACTGGATAGAGATAAACTCTTGTTGAGAGGGCCACCACAAGGCATAAAACCATAGCCAGGGGCAGACATAGCTTCCCTATTCAATAGCTGTACTGTATTAAACTGATGAGGGGCACTGACCACATTCAGTAGCACCCTCCATCAAAGCACCAGAACTCTAATCCTGGCCTGTTATGGAGGGGAGACCCCAGATATAGGAGGAGCTAGAGACTGAGCTCCCCCTACTCTAACCCGGCAGTGGTGGTTCCTGTCCTTCAGAGCTGGGCTCAGCTCCTTGCATTACGGGATTGGAGGAAATGTATTTTTGCCTGTTTTGCACCATTGGTTTCATGATTTTTGAGAGTAAAAATGAACCACTGCTGACCATAAGTTCCAAAATAGCACTTCTGATTCAATTGTGTTAAAATTGACGAATCTAAGAACTCAATATTTTTTTGACTACCTGCCTCAAATTTTTTTTCAACTTCTTTCAGAACCACCCAACTAGTACGGGACTCTAGAAACCCTTATTCAGCCCAGTTTCAAGTCTAGTAAGATCAAGTACCTTGAATACAGTGGGTATTATCATCTGTCATGCACACTAGCATCCTATATTATCCAACACAGACAATGAAAATAGATATGACCCATGATCTTTATAACAGTGAAATATGTGAGGGCTTCCTAGGGAAGGCCTGAGACAAGCATTACAAAAATGCCAGTGTTCCAGCCAAGTAGAGCAGCTAACACATTTCTGCTTGGCCAACTATTATAAAATATTTGACATAAATGCTGTATCTTCAGCAGAAATAATCACAATGTCTGTCTTTCATTTCTGTGCTACATTTCCTGTAAGTATCTGTGTTTTTAAACAGCTAATATTTTGATAATTCTTGCAGTTATTTTAAAAGATAGTCAATTTTAAACTGAAGATAACATTTTTTATTCTTCCCTTTCCAACCCCTAAAAATCACTTCCAACTACAGTCATTTGCATCCATATAGGCCACAAGGCTGAAATCCCACATTAACACATTTTACAATTGTTCTGTGCTTTGGATTTCAATGTAACATTGAATAGTAAGTAACTCATCAATAAGGGGCATGAAGTTTGGAATCTATTGTCTGGGTTCTTTCTTGCTTCTGATGAGTTTGTTGTGCTCCAGACTCCCATTGTTTAGCTGTATAACCACAAACACAGATGAACAAGGATGCATTTTCTTCTAAGCAGAACATTCTCCAAGATACATTATAGCTGAAAATGACACCCTGTACCCACATATTTGTCACTGTTATATGATCATGTTTTGAACAAAGTATGCTTTGTAAGATAGCATTTGAGAAGTCATGGTCAGTTGAACATTGTTATGCTGCTGAATTATATTACATGTGAATGTATGATATTTGGCTACGTTTGTTACTGAAATATGTTGTGAGATGCCCACAACTAGCCTTTCAATGGCAGCAAAGGAGCAATTAACATCCATAAGACAGATTTATATTAGGACTAGCTAACCATGTGTTGATGGCCCATTAAAGATGACCTGCTGGGCCCAGCAAGCCCTTCTTGAAGATTCCTCAGAGAGCACGTACACTATGGGGACAGTCTAACCCCCGTGGCAGAGCACTTAAGGAGTATAAAATGAGGAACAATAAGATCTCCTCTTCACATCTGTCTCCATCACTATCTATTAAAACGGCAACAAGCATGTTTGGAAGAAAGCTACTTTGAACCTGGGAGATCGATTCCCAAATGAACATGAAATTTAAACTGTGTATTAAGAATTGTGAACTGCTTACAAAGCCTAGTGGGTGAGAAAACCTGCTTGATTCAAATCTTGCTTAGTCTGATAAAGTTTAGGATTTAGACTGTGATTTTTTCCTTTTATTTTTAAGTAACCAACTCTGACCTCTGTGCGCTAGGTGATCTTAGTGGTTGAGCAGCATGGGCAGCTGCCCAGGGCACTACATAAGGCAGCCTGCCCCACACTGATCTGGCAGAGCTGGTGGGGGGCCTGGCTATGCTAGAGTGGTGGGGGCCTGCAGCAGGGCCGGGGGGGGGGCAGAGGCAGAGGTCTGAGTCTGGTGGGGGCTGGCAGGGCCCACAGTGGATCCAGGGAGCCCTGAGACAGGTCTGGTGAGGGACCAGGGGACTGGCATGGCTTGCTGTTGGGCCAGGGAGCATGGCTGTGGTTTGACAGGGGGTGTGGGGGACACAAGGCCAGTGGGGGGATATTGGGGCCCATAGTGTGGCCAGGGAACCTGGAGAGAGTCTGGGGAGCAATGTGAGGCTGGTGGGGGGGAGGCCAGGGGACCCTATAAGTCTGGAAGGGTCCAGCAGTTGTGAGGGGTACCATCCTTGACTTTTGTTTTGGTCCCTGGAATTGCTAAGACTGCCCCAGTGTGTGCCTAACACTTATAATCTTTCTGTAGTCAATATATTTTAATAGTGAGTTATCTAAAGTGCTTGGGGAATCTGCTAAGTTTACAGAGGCTGGGGGCATGTCCACTACTGTTCAAAGCAGTGTTGAATTAATTAACACCTTTATACTGATCAGTAAGTTCTCAAACAGTGTAAAACAGTATATTTCTAGGGTTCAAGGATGGGTTTGGAGGGATTTGCTGGCACCCACTTGTGGATAGTTCATAAAAGCAGATGTGAGAGCCTCTGTGTAACTGCAGATGTGCCATCACATGCTAGTGGCTGTGTGAGAGAGCAAAATGCAAGGGTGTGCTGCTTGTCACTAGGACTGAGAGATTCCATTTTCTCTCTGATCAGGGTAACACAGCAGTTCCCAATCTGGTTAGTTCCTTAAGGGGTATCATACCTAGGCACTCTACTTCATATGATACAGGCCAAATCTGGAGGTCCTTGCATACTTAGGCCTTAGTCAGCCAGAATTCTCTGGCAGTCTGTATAGACTATCTACTCAGCTGGATTTTTTTCTCTTTTGTGTAGTGGCTGGTACATGCCATTAAGGGTTGGCAAATTTTGTTTTGTTTAATTCTTCTGCTTTAGAAATATAAACTAATGAATAATGCAGCAAACTTATTACTGGGCTAGGTGAAGGAGCAGATATGTATTTTAAAGGGCCTGTTAAAGGAAACCAAAAGGCAGCTGAACAAATTAAAGATGTTATAAAAATAACTAACTTTATAGTTATGAATGAGGAAAGAGAAGTGAAGATCCAAAGGGGCAGCTGTGTAGTCCAGTAAAACAAAGGGTCCTGTGGCACTTAAAGACTAAAAATTATATTTCTATATTTGAGGTGATATTTCTTTTGCTGAAAAAGGCAACTGTAATATAGAAATACAGAAAATTTCCCAAGCTGCAGCAGAGATCAAACAGCTCAACCACAAAGTAATTTAAAAAAAAAAACAGTATGCTTTTAACCCATGCATAAATGTTCTGACAAGGAAACAGATAACTTATCTTCAAGAAATAAAAACTGCCATTTCACAGCAGTATTATTGCTAACCACAAGCATTTGAAACCTATGTGTCAGGCCTCCTCAAAATTATGAAAATGGTTTTTAAAAAGTCATTATTTTAACAGTAAAATGCATTTTGAATAGCCTGGTTTCAGAGCTTTAAGATGGACTTGCATTTCTCCATAACCATGAAGGCTAGAAACTTCCTTTTTTTTTTTTTTTTTAAAATGAAAGCTGAAATTCTCCCTTGAATCACATCTGCAAAGCTGTGTTGTAAACAAAAATGTCAAACATGTGCTCCAAGATAAAATCTTGCACATTAACACTCAGCAGTGAATAATCAGCTCAGAATCTCATTTTTTTAAATGCAGAAAAGATATCCAGAGGGGGGGGAAAAAAAAAAATACTTTGAGGGCATAGGGGGAAAAAAAAGAACAACTTGGAAAGAGGCATCAAAACTTTTTTGAAACACCTCTTACCATAAGGTGGACTACTGGATGGGCCAGCTGGGCCCATTCCCAGGGGCCCACCATGATGTGGGGGCCCCTCTGCCCTGCTGGCACTTGGGGGGAAAAACAGAGCTGGCCAGTCCAGAGGCCAGGCTCCACGCTGCCACCCCATCCCTGGGCCAGCTTGTCTGCCACCGGGGTGCAGTGGGTCAGTCTAGAGGCTGGGTTTGGCACACCTGCCCCACCCTGCTGGGCCAGGTATGCTGCCCCTGGAGGTGGGACAACAGGCCCACTGCACCCTGGCTGGTTGGCCCTGGGGATGGTGGAGCTGACTGATATGTGAAGAATGGCCTCCAAAGCCACACTGTTTGTGCCAGTTGGCCTCACTACCCCCAGATCCCAACCAGCCAGGCCGTAGCTGGCCTCTGGCCCCAGCCCTCCCCCCGCCCCAGCACTGGTCTGCTTGTACCAGGGCCCTAGGGTGGGTGGGAGTGAGGCCAGGCAGGGAGGGGGCCCACTGGTGGCAGAGGCCCAGGAACCTTGTGCCCTGTGATTCAGCACTTCTCCTATATCATTTTCATCTCAGCAATGAATTAAAAGCAAGTATTTTATCTTTTAATTAATAAAACAGTCACATATGAAGGTTAAAAAAAAAAAAAGTTTCTTGAATACCTGGTGCTGTTTTCTAGTGAACAAGAAATTAACTCCTATGCTGACAGATTTTTATTTTAACATGCAAAAAAAAAAAAAAAGTAGCAACCAACAACTGGTTCCAAATGGCTAACTAAGCTCTTTTAGAGAATTATAAGTAACCTGCTGGTAGCTTCCTCACTGAAGATCTTCTGTCTGGCTGCAGTGGTGGGGTTTGCTGGCAGAGACTGGTGGCCTTCCAGGGTTGTAAAAATGATATTTGCAGCCCTTGAGCCAAAAAGGTTGGGAAGCACTGCTGTATATTACATAATTGAAATGTGATAGCAAATATTCTGTGTTCAGATTAAAATGTTCTTTCCAAAATGATCCTACAGGATTTTGGAAAGCAAAATATAATGTCTCAGGAAATCTTCAAAAGCAGTATCCAAAATGATCTTTTACTAATAGACTTGAAAAAGAACATGGCAAATTCAACATTTCAGGCTGTAGAAGAAGGCAAAAGGTTAAAATAGAAAAGACAAGTAGAAACGGTCAGACTGAGACACACAATCGAAGAACCCAACACAACCATGGATCTTTGAAGAAATGAAGGTGCCAGGCTAGGCTTTATTGTAGTGTTGCACAATGGCAAGCGACCTATGTCAACAGATCCGCTGGCAGCATTCACTCTCTCAGTGCAATAGAAAAGCTCAACTGACAGCAGGACTCTATCACCCTCCTTGGCTGCATGAAATCTAGGGTCTTGGGCTCCTACTTTTATACCCTGCTCAGATCTATTGGCTTGGTCCTCTTTTGGGTCTGACTTGACCTTGATTGGTCCATGTACCCTTTATTTGATGACACCCATCAATTTGGTAGTCCACATATCCCTGAACATCTCCATCCATCAAGGTGTCATTCTGTAATTATGTTTACCCTTGTGCTGGAGAGTTCAACAATAGTTAACAGCATGTCTTAGGTGTCTGCTTGGCCTAATGCCAAGGAGACACCTCATACCTGGTGCCCACAGTGGACAAACATCAACTAAATGGGTTGTGCAGTTTATTTCTATATTAGGTTTAATCAGCTGGTACTGGTAGGTAACTAATTTCAGCCTTCTGCGAGAGGACAGACTTCCAAGACATTTGGCTTCTACCAGTTCATCATGACACCTTTCTGGCTACCTGGGGCCACAATCACCTTCCAAAAGCACATGAACTAGATATTACAACCTCATTTCCAGTATGCTGCTGTGTACATAGGCAATATTATTGTTTATAGCCCCAACTGGAAGGAACACTTCTGGCACCTCACCAGCGTACTGTAAGCCTTGGGAGATGTTGGCCTAACCATGAATTGAGCCAAGTATCACCTAAGTCAGTGGGAGGTGACTTATCTGGGCTACACAGTAGGCAAGAGAAAGGTGCAGCCCTTGGTAGACAAGGTGCAGGCTTTATATAATTATCAAGCCCCCACCACAAAGAGACAGATATGGCAATTCCCCTCCAATGGGTCTGCTCCATAGCCTGCAGGGATCCAGGGGTGAAGTGGCCCTAACTCTGGGCATGGGGTGGGCTGCTCCAGCACCCTAACCCCGTGCACCAGAGCTCAGACTATATGGGGGGAGGAGGCATCCAAATTTTCCAAAGGTCTGGAAAATTGAAAGCCTCCTCCCCCCACAGCTCGGCGCCGGCCCTCTCCTTGCTCGGGAAGGCACGGCCTGCTGGGGGTGGGCTGTCTGGCTGCTCCACCCACTGCAGTGAGGCCAAGTGGGCAGAGCAGCCTTCGGCCTGTCCCCCCTCCCCCCCACCTTCCTGGGAGCTGGAAAGGGGGGCAGTTAAGGCCCCCTTCCCTGGCTGCCAGAGAACATTGTCCGGCAGCCAGGCAGTGGGGGCCCTAACCGGCCCCCCCCCCTTCCTGCTCCTGGGAAGCGGGAGGATGGGACAGAGGCTGTTCTGCCCACCCGGCCTCACCACAGCTGGTGGAGCAGCCAGACAGGCTACCCTCAGCCAGCTACGCCTCCTCAGAGGGCGGAGAGGGCCGGTGCTGAGCTATGGAGAGAGGAGGCTTTCAATTTTCTGGACTTTTGGAAAATTCAGATGCCTCCTCCCCCCATATAGTCTGGAAAAAATCAAGGATGTACCGTATTAGATTAGACCTCAATTACAGGTTGCTCCCCATGGAGACATGCTAGCCCATGAGAGAATGAAGGGGCCTCACCATCAAGCGGGCAGTCAATGCCCTAAGATATTACCTATTAGGGAACCCCTTTCACTTGGGGGCAGACCATGCATCCTTCTAGTAGATCATCATCATGTAGGAAACCAACACCTAGATCATGCAACAGTATTTGTCCCTCCAATTTTCCATGTGTGCATCAGCCAGGAAAGACCAATGCTGATACAGACTTCAACTTCTCACAAGAAGGAGTACAACCACTAACTTCTGTCTTAAGGAGGAGTGAGAGAGATGGGGACTACCAGCCCAACACTGGTTCAGCAGCTGTTAATCCTACTCTGGGGGCAGCTCTGCTGGGCATGCGTCAACTAGAGATAGCACAAAAGAGATCAGCCCAGCTCAGGGCCAATTGCTGAGGAGAAAGGATACACCTTGTAGGCTTCCACCCAGGAGCTGCTAAAGCCCCAGCTATCAGAAACCTAGCTGCCCATGGACGCCCCAGAAGAAATGGAGTTGCTGGAATCACCACACACTGACAAATACAGAGACCCAGGACAGCTACAACTGGCAGCACCAGAAGAAAGGGTAGGAAGTAACCCAGAGGAAATAGATTTTGATGAGGTTGTGGAACTGGGAAACTAGACAGCATGTTTCAGCAACATCCCTGCTGACCTAGTGATAATCCATTCACCACTAACAGAACCCTGGGTTGGGACCCAGTGGAGCTAAGGAGGCCTGGTTCCCCTTACCCTGACTAGCACCTACCCCCTGGTGGTGGCCTGTTCCCCTCTCCAGCCACTAGGCTACACAGCCTTGCGTGGAAGAGCTGCTCTCTTTTTGACTCTGGCCACTAGGCTACACTGCCCTATGTGGAAGAGTTGCCCTTTTAGCTTTGGTCATTAGGCCATGCATCCTTGCATGGAAAAGCCATCCTTTTGATTCCATCCACTAGGCCATGCTGTCCTGTTATGGAGGCCTGCCTTATTGACTCTGGCCATTATGTCACACAGCCCCAAAAGGGAAGGCTGATCTGTTTATTCTGGCCACTGGGTTGTACTGCCCTCAGGCATACGGTAGATAACTGGATTCAGTTCTGGAGCCATCATGCTCTCTGCCCCATCCCCAAAAGGGGAGGTGTGTATCAGTACTGTGACAAACCTACGCTCCACTGATATATTCAGTATAACATCCTAAAAAAGTAGACAAAAGATGGGAAGTGGCTCATATCTTTTGATAAAGTTTGGCTAGGACTGTTGTTCTAAACTCACCAAACTATGTGTTCATATCATAATATGAATGTTGTTCTTAGATTTCTTTAACTTTTGCAGCTGCTAAATAGTTCAGGGGCCAGAAATATAAATCTGTTGCAGAATTCAAGAAATTCCTGTATTTTCAGATTTCCTCTTTATGACAGCATTAGCCAATAAATCTCTCTCTCTAAAATGAAGACCTCTCTCTAGTCTTTCCTCAGGAAACAGTACACAACTAGTAAACAAAGACTGGAGGTGGGGAGAGATGGCAGAGGGAAGGACACCCTTAAGCAACAACAACAGAAGAACTGTTTGGACTACTCCTACTTCTGGTTGTTTGTTATCAAACCTTATATCTTCTCTGTAAATGACTGGCTCAGAGCCTGTTTTCTCTTGTCAGATCTGCAGACGTTACCCTAAGATTCTGGAAAAGTCCTATTCTTGGGAAGAAACAATATGTTTGCAAATAAAAATCTGGAGTTCGAGATGTAGGTGTGGTCACAGAATTTTGGAAGAATGAATTGTTTGGAGATTGGAAAATATTTGACCCTTGTTCTTTCACTTCTCTTTGGCTAGTCTGACTCACTGCTGTTGCTGTCAGTAAAGCTGCTTTAGCACTGGGTTTCCCAGAATGCTACAGTATCAGTCTCCCCTTTAGCAACACTCCAAAGAGCACACTCCTGTGAATTTTGTGTGCTGTTCATTAGGTGTCATTTCTCCATGAGAAGCTGCAGATATATGAAATTTTAAAAAAGAAGCAGTGTGACATGCTGCAGAGGAAAGGGCAAAAAGACCTCTCCCACTGAAAAGAATGTAGCCTCTACACAAAAGACTTTCAGGTGGAAGAATGATGCAGAACTTTTGAGGGGTAGATGAGGCGAGTAGTCAGTTTTCCTCCAGAGTGCTGATGATTCATAAGGGGAGGCTTACAGAGAAACATAGAATTGTAGGACTGGAAGAGTCCTCATAGGATTGGAAGGGACTTTCTAGTCCTGTCCCCAGCACTCAGGGCAGGACTAGGTATTATCTAGAGTCTAGACCATTCCTGACAGATGTTTAGCTAATGTGTTCTTTAAAAAAAAAAAAAAAAAAAAAAGTCAGTGACTGACACTCCACAACCTTCCTAGCAATTTAGTTGAATGCTCAAGTCCTCCACAGTTAGCAAGTGTTTCTTAATGTCCATCTTAAGTCAACCTTCCTTCAGTTTAAGCCTCTTGTTTATCCTCAGGATTAAAGAAAACAATTTTTCTTCCTCCTCTTTGCAATGTTGCGTCTAATCCGATGATGCGGCTGAGCAAATCCCCTGCTGGTTCCCTGACTCCCACTGGGCCCCTTGCCTGCTGCCTGCCAGCTCCCCCAGCGCATCCAACAACTTGCTCAGCTGCATCATCAGCTTAAAGGGAACACTGACTGTAAATAAGCAAAGAGCAAAAAAATAGAATTAGATTAGAAATCTCTTTTCTACTCTCCAAATTCACTGGAAGCCTGAGAGGCTGGTTTAGTGCTTGGGTTCTTAGACTCATAGCCCATATGTCCATACATAAGGCATCCTTTCAAAATAAGTTACTTCGAAACAAAGCCCTTATTTTGAAACGACTTAATTCGAAATAAAAAAACCAGATTGAAATAAGGAAAAACGGGAATCAAAATAGCACGTCCAGACAGTGGACTTGATATTTTGCTTTAGGGGAAGGGCACCCTGGGAGGTGTGGCAACATGGCCCCTTACAGGCCATGTTGCCACCAGCTGGGGGGGGCTTGTAAGGAGCCTGGGGGAGCCCCAAGCCGCTTGCCCTCTGGGCAAGCGGCTTTGTGTGCCATGGCACCCCCAGGCTCCACTGCCCAGGTGGGGGGGCTGCAGCCCCCCAAACTGGGCTGTGGGGTGAGCCACCCAGCAGCGGCTCACCCCACCAGGGCTCCAGCCCCCTTAACCTGGGGAGAGTCCAGCGCCCGGCACCCCGCCACCAGCTCCCCACCCAGCTTGGGGGCAGCCCCCCTTGACTGAGGCTGGTCTCCCCTGAGCACTCTGGCCAGGGTGCTAAGGTGGTGGCCCTTCATCCCAGGGTGCTAAGCACCCTGCGAGGAAAGTCAAATGTTGTTTCGGAACAGTTTGTTCCAAAACAACATGTCCCAACGACGTTATTTCGAAGTGACTGGTTTTGAAATAACTGTCGTTTCGAAACGGAAGGGGTTTAAGCCATTTCAAAGTGACAGCTCTTGTTTTGAAATGATGTTTCAAAACGACGGGATCCAAGGGAACGTTGTGTGGACAGGTTTTTATTTCAAAACAACCAGTGTTTCAAAATAAAAGCTTCGTGTGGACATATCCACAGACTAAGGTCAGAAGGGACCACTATGATCATCTAGTCTGACCTCCCACACACTGCAGGCCACAAAACCTCACCCACCCACTCCTCCAATTAACCTCAAACTGATAACTGAGCTATTAAAATCCTCAAATCATGATTTAAAGACTTTCATACAGAGAATCAACCAGGAAGTGAGCCATGCCCAATGCTACAGAGGAAGGCAAAAAACCTCCAGCACCCAAGCCAATCTGCCCTGGGGGAAAATTCCTTCCTGACCCCAAATATGGCAATCAGTTAAACCCTGAGCATGAGGGCAAGTCCACAACAGCCAGTCAAGAAGAACTTCTCTGTAATAACTCAGAACCCACTCGATCCAATGCCCCTTCCCAGGTCACTATCATACCCATCAGCAGTAGTAAAAAAGACAGACAATGGCCAAGCTACACTGTCCATCATATTATTCCCTGCTTAAACTTATCAAGCTCTGTTTTGAAGGCACCTAAGGTTTTTGCCCCCACCACTTCCCTTGGTAGACTATTCCAGAACTTTACTCCTCTGATGGTTAGGAATCTGCATCTAATTTCAAGCCTAAGTTTTCTGAAGGACAGTTTGTATCCATTTGTTCGTGTGTCCACACTGGTGCTGTATTCAAATAATTCCTCTCTCCCCCTTGTATTGATCTCTAATTTATTTATAAAGAGCAATCATATCTCTTCTCAGCCTTCTTTTGAGAAGACTAAACAAATCAAGCTCTTTAAGTTTTCTCTGATAGGGAAGATTTTCCATTCCACGAATCATCCTTGTAGCCCTTCTTTGCACCTGTTCCAGTTTGACTTCATCTTTCTTAAAGATGGGTGACCAGAACTGTACATAATACTCCAAGTGAGGTCGCACCAGCGACTTGTATAACAGTGCCAACACCTCCCTATCTCTACTGGAAATACCTCTTCTGATGCACCCCAAGACTGTATTAGCTTTTTTCGCTGCCACATCGGATTGGCTACTCATCGTCATTCTGTGATCAATTAGTATGCCCAGGTCCTTCTCCTCCCCCGTCCCTTCCAGCTGATGCATTCCCAACTTATAAGAAAAATTCCTGTTATTTGTCCCTTGCAATTCCCATTGTTGAATTTCATCCTATTTCTAATACTCCACTTCACAAGTTCATCCAAATCATTCTGTATGCTATCCCAATCCTCCTTTGTATTGGCAATACCTCCCAGCTTGGTGTCATCTGCAAACTTAATTAGCACATTCCCACTTTTTGTGGGAAGGTCAGTAACGAAAAGGTTGAATAAGACGGGTCCCAGGACCAATCCTTGGGGAACTCCACTAGTAACCTCCTTCCAACTAGACAGTTCACCTTTCACTATGACCCTCTGTAGTCTCCTCTGTAACCAGTTCTTTATCCACCTTTCTATTTTCCTATTAACTAATTAATTCCCTGTGTGGAACTGTATCAAATGCCTTGCTGAAATCTAAGTAAATTAGGTCCACTGCATTCCCTTTATCCAAAAAAATCTGTTATCTTCTCAGAAAAAAAAAAAAGATCTGGTTGGTCAGGCATTATCTACCTTTTGTAAAGCTGTGTTGTATTTTATCACAGTTACCATTTTCCTCAATATCCTTAAGTACTTTCTCCAAAATTTTCTCCAAGACCTTGCATACTACTGAAGTCAAACTGACAGGCCTGTAGTTACCTGGATCACTTTTACTCCCTTTCTTGAAAATAGGGACTACATTAGCAATTCTCCAGTCATAAGGTACAACTCCTGTGTTCACCAATACTTGAAATTGCCAGCCCTTTAGCAAGGATTTTTAATGTGCAAATTCCTTCAAAATTCTTGGATGAAGATTATCTGGACCCCCTGATTTAGTTCCATTAAGCTGCTCAAGCTTGGCTTCCACCTCAGATATGGTAATTTCCACTTCTGCATTCCCATTAGCTGCCCTACCTCTGTCCCCAATCTCACCACCACCCTCATTAAAGACAGAGGCAAAGTACTTATTTAGATATTCAGCCATGCCTAGATTATCCTTGATCTCTACCTCATCTTCATTGTCTAGTGGTCCAACCTCCTCCTCCTCCTCCTGTGTTTTCTATTTATATGGCTGAAGAACCTTTTACTATTGGTTTTGATTCCCTTTGCAAGGTCCAACTATGCTTGGCTTTTGGCCTTCCTCACTTGATCCCTACATGCTCTGACCTCTAAAAAGGTAGTATTCCTTTCCTATCCCTCCCAACTTCTACTCCCTGTAAGCCTTGTGTTTCCTCCTAATCACCTGTTTAAGATGTACATTCAGCCAGTTTGGTTTAGAACCCATGCCTGAAAATTTTTTCCTCTTCTTTGGAATGCAGGCTTCAGATAGTTCCTGCAGCTTTGTCTTGAAGCAGTTCCAAGCATCCTCAATGTTCATATTCATGAATTCTTTGGTCCAGTCCACTTCCTTAGCTAATCCCCTTAATGTTTTGAAGTTAGCCCTTTTGAAGTCAAAGACTCCGGTCACAGATTTATTTGTTTACCCTTCCATTCAGTTTAAATTGGATTAGCTCATGATCAGTAGAGCCTAGGTTGTCCCCTACAACTAATTCCTCTATTAGGTCCTCCCTACTGACTAATACCAAATCTAAGATTGTGTCCCCTCTCGTTGGTTTGGAAACTGTTTGATGGAGACATTCATTTGCTATCACCTCCAAGAAAATCTGGGCCCTTTTATTGCTGCTAGCACAAATCTTACAATGTATATCTGGGAAGTTAAAATCTCCCATAATCACACAGCTCCCGGTAGTGTTTACTTCCTTAAAGGCCTTAAAGAGTTCTCTATCCATGTCCAAATCAGATCCTGGCAGTCTAACACACCCCAAGCACTAATCCAGGAGAAACTCTAGTAGCTTCCTTCTCCAGTGTGATTTTGGCCTAGATCGACTCTGTCCTGCTAATTTCATCACTCAATTTCTTTGCAATCTATTGCATCATTGATATACAATGCCACACCATCACCTTTGCCATTACATCTGTCTTTCCTAAAGAGCACAAAGCCTTCAATGCCCATACAACAGTTGTGACTACTATTCCACCATGTTTCTGTTATCCCTATAATATCCAGTTTCAATTCCTCTACTAGTAGTTTCAGTTCCTCCGTTTTATTACCTAGGCTTCTCGCATTGGCATATAAACATTTTAGCTTTTTCTGCTCAGCTGTGCTCACATTCTGTACCCGACATGGCCTTTTATTACTACTGCCAACATCACCCCTCAGACCAGCATTTGTGCTTCCCTCCTTTCTAGCATCTATACTGTCTTTTCTGAATTCAGTTTCCTGCCTCTCAATGCTAGTATCAGGTGTAGATTGTCTGAGCATCTCTCAACCATCTCCCCACAGTCCTTGGTTTAAAGCTCTCAATCAGTTGAGCTAGCCTCCCTCCCAGAAATCTGTTACCCTCCCTAACTCAGGTGAAGTCCATCCCTAGCAAACAATCTTCTGTCCATGAAGACCTCCCAGTGCCCATACATCCCCAAGCCCTCCTTGTAACACCACCACCTGAGCCATCTGTTAATTGCCAGAATCTTCTCACAGCTGTGTTGTCCTCCTCTAGGGACAGGCAGAATCCCACTAAAGATTACCTGAGCCTCCAACTCCTTGAGAGTCCTCCCCAGCCTGGCATAGTCTCCTTTGATATGTTCCAATGCAAATCTAGCTATATCATTCGTACCCACATGAAGGATAATCAGAGGATTCTTTCCTGCTCCCATGAGGATCCTCCTCAGCCTCAGACCCACATCATGTATCTTAGCTCCAGACAAGCAGCACACCCTCCTGTTCTCAGGGTCACTTCTAGTTATAGGCCTGTGTCATCCTCAGAAGAGGATCCCCAATCACATACTACTTTTCCTGGAAACAGCATGCTTTTCCAGCCTATCCCCAGTTCTCTCAGTCCAGGAGTCATGATGTCTACAGTTGCTGTTCGCAATCCTCTTCATCTGCTGCTGAATGCTCCCTGGGCTCTTATTTATCACCAGAGGTTCAACTCCCCCTTGAATGGGACTAGCTGCTTGTAAATCAGGTCACCTATCAGGTGGGCTGTTCTCACCATTTAAGGGCAGCTGTCTGTGGCCACAGCCGCAGAGTACACACAGCGCACCCGGGCCCTGCCTTCTAGCCCACACCAGGCAAGGCAGACAAGGTAAACTAGGCTTCAGCCCTCCCACAGGGCAAGCACAGTTATAATAAGCATATCAAGCAGTCAGCATCCACAAGGGCAGGGGTCAGTGTTGGGGTTTGTAGTAGTGAGGGATGAGGGGAGGGAGATGCAGGCCCACCCACTCCACTGCTTCTCAGCCCAGGGCCCTATTGGGTGGCCACAGGCCACCAGATAGCCAGTGGTGTGCCTGCCAAAACACACTAGCTGTGCAGGGCTAGCCCACGCCCTGGGCTACTTCCTCCATGCTCCCTACCAAATCCCCAGGTACCTTTCAAGCAGCAAGCCCATCAGGCCTTCAGCCTTCACCATGGGTGGGTCTGGACCTCCCTCTGTAGCTTCAGCCAGCAGCAGCTCCTCCAGGTCACAGGCATTGGGCAGCCCCGGGTCAGCCACATCCTCTGTGGAGGGCAGCAGATCCTGCAGACCCTGTTCATCTCCTCCATCTGGCAGCTCCTCAGCCAAGGGTAACTCCTCCAGGTCCTCACACTGGGCAGGGTAGGTGGGGTTATCAAGGTACTGGTCACACCCACACTCCTCCCAATCAGGCACCTGCACCTGTACCTCTGTGGCTGCTTGGTCCGGTCCCTTAAATAGTCCTCCCTTCCTCCAGCCCAGCCCCTTTGGTTCTGGGCCAACACTGGGTCTGTGCCCTTCCCTGGCCAGCAGGGGGAGTGCAAGAGCTCAGGTCTGGGTTTCACCTTGCTACACTGCTCTCCTCTTCTTCCTCACACTCCCACCTTCAGTGTTCCTCTGCTGGTCTCCTTCATTTGCTAATTCAGCAAACCTGTTACTGAGTTCTATTTCACCTTCACTAGCTGGTTTTTTTCTCTGCCACCTTCTTACAGTCATGTGTTTTCACAGCTCACTTTCCTCACCTAGCAGTCTCCCCTCGGAAGTGGTTGCTCCTGTTTCCATCTGCAGGTCTGTGTTTTTGTCTCCAGGCTCTCCAGTCCTCTGCTCCATCAACCGTTCAAACCCCCTTCTAAACTGAACCATAGCTGCCACCTGCATCTCCAGCCCTCAGATTTTCTCCTCCAACAGCTCTATGAGGCGGCACTTCATACAAACAAAATTCTTTGGGGTTATACCCTCCAAGATGATGTACATCCCACAGCTTCCACATCCTCTCAGCTTCATTGTCTCTTCCCTTGTTGGAGTGATTTCTGCTACTATGTCCATCTCTGCCTTTCTCCCTCCAAACTCCCCAACCAACTCCCTCTCAAACAGCCCTGTTGCCTGCTCCTGGTGCTGCTGCCAGTGGCGGCGCTAGCGCTGGGCACCCGGGGCACGTGCCCTGGGTCCCAACGCTGGTGCCCCGGGTCTCCAGCCCAATCGGGCCGGGGATCCAGGGCCCGATCCCTGGCGGTCCGCGGCCACGATGGCTGCGTCTCCAGCCAGGGATGCGGGGCCTATCTGGCCGCCCGGCAGGCCCCGCCCCCTGGCCTGGGATAGGGCCAGGGGGTGGCCACGCCACTGCCACCAGCTAGCCCTCGCTGCCGTGCGGCACAGCTCAGCCTAGCCTGGCCCGGTGCGGCCGGAAGCGGCCGCTGGAGGCCGGGCCCACGGCCGCAGCCCTGGATCCCCGGCTGGGGACGGGGTCGCCGTAGCCACCGGCGGCCAGGCCAGGGATCCGGGGCCCGGCTGGCCGCCCGCGGCGGCCCCGTCCCCTGCTGGGGATCCAGGACCCGGCCAGCAGCCCGCAGCTGCAGTGGCCCCATCCCCCGCTGGGGATCCAGGGCCGCGGCCGCGGGCCCAGCCACACCGGGCGGGCCAGGCTAGGCTGAGCCGCGCTGCCCAGCTGGCGGCGGCAGCGCCGCAGCCTCCTCCTGGCCCCATCCCAGGCCGGGGGTGTGTGGCCTTTTGGCTGGGAGCAGGGCCTGCCCTCCGGGGGCAGGGCTGGGCCCATGCCCCGGGTCTTTCCCCACCCCAGCGACGCCCCTGGCTGCTGCAGCAGCTTATTTGAGTGGCTGCTTTTATAGCTCCCCCAATAGGAAGGCTCCACACCTAAGTGGGGTCACCTGAACCCAATTGCCACTCAGCCCCTGCTGTGGTGTTTTGGACTACCTAGGGTCATTGGGGTTGTCATAGTGATAAATGGCAGAGTCGTTTAGGTGCTAGGGAAACCTGTCTGTCGGGTCCTCTCTCTCTCAGTTGTCTTTCAATAAAGACTTACACTGCTCTGAATATGCTGCCTCTCATTATTGGATTATAATTTCCCCTAAAACTCTATACCTGCAAATTGAGGAAAAAGGAAAAAAAAAAAAAAAAAAAAAGAAAAAGAAAAAAGAAAAAAAGCCAAACCAGAAAACAAACACAAAACAGAAAAGCAAACACACACATCACTCTTAACTCCACAGAACTCCTCTACAGTCCCTAACTCCCTCTCAAACTCCCCTGTTAACAGCTCTGTTCCCTGCTTCTGGTGCTGCAGCTTGCTTGAATGGCTGCTTTTATAGCTCCCCCACACTATGTCAGGGGTCTCAAACATGTGGCCTGCAGGCCACATGCAGCCTCTAAAGCTATTTACTGCAAACTGTAATGACACCATTGCTACCAGTATTTGCAATCTTGCTGTATGAAAAGGTTTCAGTGGTGCAGCCCTGGGGCTAGTGTACTAGTCCTCATGTAGCCATCACGGTGATTTGAGTTTGAGACCCCTGCCCTATGTCAAACATTAGCCAAATAAAAACTGGCACACAGTTTAGTCAGAACCAGACAGTAATCCTCAATTAAACATACTTCTTAATTAAGAATTCATCCTGATCCCATGATTTAACCCTTCCTGAAACTGTAGAGTCTTTTATCAACAGAGAACTTATTGATATCCCTGCCTTTACTGTACATAGTTATTAATTTTGCTGCCCATATGACTAGTTTAGCAGAGGTTGGAAATTCAAGTTGCCATTTACTGGAACAAGTAGTTTCCTTTCTTTTTCTGAATTTCTGGGTATGTTTCTGAATTTCTGGGTATGTTTTTCTATGTTGCTGCTAAATTAAAAACAAGGGTAATGTCATGGTAGAGCAGGGGATGCCAATCTTTGCAGGCCCCCATGCCAGCCCTGACCACCGCACCCTCAGCGGGTGCTGGGGGCAAGGTCAGGCCTCTGGTTTGGGGCCAGGTCCTGGCCATGGCTGGTTCTCACTCCCACTGGCAGACGGTCTCCAGGTCCTGGCCGAGGCCAGGTCCCATGCCCTCCCCTGCAGGCAGCCTCCGGGTCCTGGCTTTTGCCCCCACTAGCAGGTGGTCTCTGGGTCTGGCCATGGCCAGCTCTTGCCCCCACCAGCAGGCAGCCTCCAGGGCCAACTCTCACCCCTGCCAGCAGGTGGCCTCCAAGTCCCAGCCGGGTCTGGCTCTTGCTCCCACCGGCAGCAGGCTCCCGGTCCTGACCGGGGCTGCCTTTCACCCTGCTGGCCGTCAACTTCCAGCTCTGGGGTCGGAGCCGGAACTGCATGGGTCAACCTGCCCTGCTCCCCTCCAGCCCTGCCCAGCAGGGGATGGGGCCAGCGTAGGCCAAGAGTCGCACACTGCAGTTTATTTCTCCCTGCTGGCTGCACTCCCTAGCCAGGAAACACAGCCAGCCAGGGCCCGGAAGTGTGGTACATGGCTCTTGCCGGCTGTGCACCACTGAGGGAGTGGGACCAGCAGGGGACCCTGAGCAGCACCACTGTCATTTTTCTGGTAGAGGTCTACTACAGGCCACCTAACCAGCAGGGATGCCGCGACACATAAATAATGGGGGGGGGGGCCTGGTTCCCTGAGCCCTTCCCAACCCCCACCCCTGGCAGTCCCCTGAGCCCTTCACTAACTCCCTGGTTCTGCTGCTGGTCTCCACTGCCCCAGGCCAACCTCCTCTCCCTCGTCTTTTCCCTGCCGAGCCGGCATGCCTGCCCCTGGACTTCCCCCCTCCCAGCTCCCTTACCTGGCTGCCAGAGGGAGAGTGGGGCTGTGGCACAGGCTGAGGCTCCCAGTATGACCCTGCTCTGAGCATGCTCAGAGCAGGATCATGCCAAGGTGGGAGTTTTAAAAACTCCCAGGCCCAGCCTGGGGCAGCGCCCTACTGGCCGGAAGACACAGGCAGAGGCCACGGCTGCCGGCTGCCCACTGCCCTGGCAGTGTTCCCTGCGTGGGGGTGTGACGGTGCATCCCTGCATAGTTTAGAGGCACACTACTCAGGAGCTGGCCCTGAGTTTCAGGGGGCTAAAGCCCCCGGAATCTCCCCCCAGCGACGCCACTGCTAACCAGGAAGAGGAGGTAGATAAGGCGTTTTTCAACAATTAACAAAATCATCCAAAGCACAGGACTTGATGGTGATGGGGGACTTAGACATCTGTTGAAAAAATAACACTGCAAGGCACAGATTATCCAACTAGTTCTTCAAATGTATAAGGGACAATCTTTTATTTCAAAAGGCAGAGAAAGCTACAAGGGGAGAAGCTGTTCTTGACTTGATTTTGACAAACTGAGAGGAACTGGCTGAGAATTTGAAAGTGGAAGGTAACTTAAGTGAAAGTGATCATGAAATGGGAGAGTTCATGTTTCGAAGGAATGGTAAGAGAAAAAACACCAAAATAAAGACAGTGGATTTCAAGAAGGCTGACTTTAGCACATTGAGGCAGTTTGTGGGTAGGATAAAATGAGAAGCATGTCTAAGAGAAAAAACAACTGAAAACAGTTGGCATTTTCTCAAAGGGTATGTCAACACACGGTCTTTAAATCAAAATAATGCTGAGTATTTTGATTTAAAGAAGGCTAGGTCCACACTATGTTTCCTTATAGTGAAATGAGGAGCTCCCTCATTTTGCTATAAAGAAATTCATATCAATATAATAAAATCTTGTTTTCTATTGATATGGTGGTTAAATAAAAAACGTTATATTGATATAACACTGAGTGGATGCGTTATCTTGATATAACCATTATATTGATTTAACGCAATTTGACCTTCTTCCTCCCAGGGTGCATGGTGCCCTGGAAGGAAGGGCCAGGGTTCAGCACACTGGCCAGAGGGATAGGAGGGTAGAAGGGACCCACCCCCCCACATGCCTAGCTCCCGGCACATTAGCCAGGCAGCAGGGAAGAGACCCCTGTGCCTGGCTCCCAGAGCACTGGCTGAGCAGTGGGGAGAAGAGCCCCCCCCATGCCCAGCTCTGTGAGCGCTGGCCAGGTGGCAGGGAGCTGCCCAGTTTGCGCGCTCGGAACCAAGTGCGGGGGTCTCTCCTGCCCACCACCTGGCTTACGTGCCAGGAGCCAGGCACAGGCCTCTTCTCCCCGCCACACGGCCAGTGCTGGGGGAGCCGGGTGTGGGGATCCCTTCCCCTGCCACCTGGGTAGCACATCAAGAGACGGGTGCAGGGGTCCCGTCCCCGCCGCCCAGCTCCCATGATGGGAGCTGGGTATGGGGGGCCCCTTCCCCTGCTGCCCAGCTACTACATTTGGAGTCAGGCACACGTCCCTTCCCCCCCTGCCACTGGGGGAGCTGGGTGCGGGGTTCTCTTCCCCACCGCTCGGCTAGCGCACCTGGAGCTGGGTGTGGGAGTCCGTTCCCCCACCACCCGGCCAGCACTTGGGGAGTTGGCTGAGGGGCTCTTCTCCCCGCTGCCCGGCCAATGCTGGGGGAGCCGGCCATGGGGGTCTCTTCTCCCCACTACCCAGCTTGTGTGCCAGGAGCTGAGTGTGGGGATCTCTTCTCCCCACCTCCCAGCTCACACTGGGAACCAGGCATGGGGACCTCTTCTCCCCACTGCCCGGCTGCTGCTAGGGGAGCCAGGTGCAGGGGTCCCTTCCGTGCCACCCGGCTGCTGCGGTGGGAGCCAGCCATGGGGGGTCCCTTCCTCTTCCACCCAGCTAGTGCCCCTGGAGCCGGGCATTGGGGTCCTTTCCCCCACTGCCCAGCCAGTGCTGGCAGAGCCAGGCAGGGGATTGGGTGGGTGGCATAGCCCATGTCGGGGGCTGTGTTGCCACACCTCCCATGGTGCCCCTCTCCTAAATCAAACTAGCAAGTCCTGTCCATGCTAGTTCAATTTGGCTTTCTAGTCAGGACCTCTTCTCCCTGCCACCCGCCCAACATGTGGGGAGCCAGGCACAGGGGTCTCTTCTCCCCGCCAACTGGCTAGTATGCTGGGAGCTGAGCATGGGGGTCCCTTCCTCACCACCCAGCTTGCGTGGTGGGAGCCGGGTATGGGTTCCCTTCTCCACTGCCTGGCTAGCATGCCTTAAGCAGGGCACGGAGGGCCCCTTTCATCGCTGCCCGATCAACGCTGGGGAAGCCAGTGGGGGGGGCGGGCTTTTCTTCCTGTCGCCTGGCCAGTGTTGGAGGAGCTGGCTGTGGGGGTCCATTCCCCCACTGTCTGGCCAGCACTGGGGAAGCTGGGCACAGGGGGTCCCTTCCCCTGCCACCTGGCCAGTGCTGGGGGAGCTGAGTGGGGGGCCCTTCCCCTGTGCCCAGCTGTGTGCCCAGGGCTGCAGCTCAAAGCACCCAGTGCTGGGTAGGGGGGATTCTTTTCCCCACCACCTGGGAGCTGGGCAAGAGCCAGGCAGGGGATTGGGTGGGTGGCATGGCCCATCTCGGGGGCTGTGTTGCCACACCTCCCATGGTGCCCCTCTCCTAAATCAAACTAGCAAGTCCTGTCCATGCTAGTTCAATTTGGCTTTCTAGTCAGGACCTGTTAAATCGATTTAACTTAAATTGATTTAATAATTTTTTATCAATTCAATTAGACTGATTTAAATTAAATTGATTTAACATTCTAGGTGTGGACATAGCCAAAGAGACAGTATGAAGGGTGGAAGAACAAACTTTCCAATGTGCAGGAAGGATAGGCAGTACGGCAAGAGACCACTCTGGCTTAAGCAGGAGATTTTCAATTATCTAAAAATGAAGAAAGTGTCCTATAAAAAGTGGAAACTTGGACAAATCACAAAGGATCACTATAAACAAAAAACACAATTATGCAGGGGAAAAATCAGAAAGTCCAAGGTGCAAACTGAGATCAGACTAGCTGAAGGCATAAAGGGTAATGAAAAAACTTTTAAAAAATACATTGGAAACAAGAGAAAGACCCAGGGCAACATAGGTCCATTACTCAGCAAATGGCGGGGGGGGGGGGGGGCAGAAAATGTGGAAATGGCAGTGGAACTAAATGTTTTCTTCATTTCAATCTTCACTTAAGAAGGTTGGTGGTGACTAGATGCCTGACGTAGGGGAGGCCAGTAAAAATGGGATAGTATCAGAAGCTAAAATAGGGAAAGAACAAGTTAAAAATTACCTAGACAAGTTAGACGTCGTTAAGTCACCAGGGTCCAATGATATGCACTCTAGAATACTTAAGGAGCTGACATAGGAGATTTCTGATTCATTAGCTATTATCTTTGAAAAATCATGGAAAACTGGAGAGGTTCCTCAGGAGTAGAAAAGAGCAAATATAGTACCCATCTATAAAAAGGGAAATCAGGACAACCCAGGGAATTATAGATGAATCAGCTTAACCTCTGTACCAGGAAAAATAATGGAACAAATAATTAAGGAATCTATTAGCAAGCATCTAGAAGAGAATAAGGTGCTGAGCTATACTCAGCATGGATTTGTCAAGAACAAATCATGTCAAACCAACCTTCTCATTAATGAACTAGAAAAATACAGCCTGGATGGAGCTACTATAAATGGGTGAAAATTGGTTGGATAACTACTCCCAGAGAGTAAGTTATCAACAGTTCACAGTCATGTTGGAAGGGCATAATGAGCAAGGTACTGTAAGGATTGGTTCTGGGTTCAATTCTGTTCAATATTTTCATCAGTGATTTAGATGATGGCATAGAGAGTACACTTACAAAGTTTGCTGATGATACCAAGTTGGGAGGGATTGCAAGTGCTTTGGAGGATAGGATCACAATTCAAAAGGATTTGGACAAACTGGTGACATGATCTGAGGTAAACAGAATGAAATTTGATAATGACAAGCATAAAGTACTCCACTTAGGAAAGAACAATCCATTGCACATATACAAAATAGGCAATGACTGCCTAGAAAGGAGTACTGTGGAACGCAATCTGGGTGTCATAGTAGACCACAAGCTAAATATGAGTCGACAATGTAACACCATTGCAAAAAAAGCAAATAACATTCTGGGATGTATTAACAGGAGTATTGTAAGTAAGACAAGAAGTAATTCTTCCACTCTGCGCAGCCTTAATTAGGCCTCAGGTGTAATATTATGTCCAGCTCTGGTCTCCTCATTTCAGGGAACATATGGACAAATTGAAAAAAGTCCAGAGAAGAGCAACATGAATGATTAGAGGTCTGAAAGACTTGACTTATGAGGAAAGATTGAAAGAGCTCGGTTGTTAAGTTAATAAGTTCGAACTAAGGCAGTTTGTTCAAGCATTAGTTTGTTCAAGCATTAGTTTGTTTAAGCATTTGTTTGAACTAGAACACATTGTTAATTCAAAGTTATAAGTGTGAAGTTAGTTAGAAATAACCCAAGGTTAGTTCAAACTAACCTTGAACTTCTTAGTTCAAACTAACAAGTTCAAACTAGCTTTGGCTAGTGGACACATAGCCATTGTGCTTATACTTCCCATCTTCCCTATACAATGAACTAATTTGTTCTTCTGCCCTTAATGTCTCACTGAAAAATTGCCAACTCTCTCATATTGTTTTTCCCCTTTAGACTTGCTTCTCATGTGGTATCTTAACCTACCGATTTCCTGAGTTTGTCAAAGTCTGCCTTTTAAAATCCATTTGTAGAGTTTTAAGGGAAATTATAATCCAATAAGGAGGACAGCATATTCACAGCTGTATAAGAAGTCTTTATTGAAAGAGAACTGAGAGAGAGAGAGAAGACAGACAGGTTTTCCTAGCACCTAAACGACTCTTCCAAGAATAATTTCCCGGGGGTTCGCCGGAGATGGGGCAGTCTACCCTCATCTCCTAGTTTAGTTCTTATTCTTTTGGGGGGGGAGGGCTTTATTGTTCTGCACATCACACTGGGTTGACCGTGACCTTGAAATCTCCACAAATCCGAATGGAGCCATCCTTCTTAACTATTGGGACAATGGGTGTCGCCCATTGGCTGTGAGTAACTGGCACCAAGACTCCCTCTTTGACTAACCGCTCCAAGTTTTCTTCCACCTTGGGTCTGATGGCAAATGGCACCATCCTGGCCTTCAAACATTTTGGTTGGCAATCAGGCTTTATATTTAATTTCACAGTGATTCCCTTCATACTGCCTAAGTCTTCACCGAAAACAGCAGCATGTTTCATTAGTACCGCTGCTAGATTCATTTCTTCTTTAGTCAATTGATACACTTGTGACCAATCGAGTTGGATTTTCCTGATCCAAGATCTTCTCATTAGGGCTGGGTAATTCCCCTTTACCACAAACAGTGATAACTTTGTGGTCTGTCCATTGAGTTCTACTTTCACATCAATAGTACCCAACAGGGGAACAGTCTCTCCAGTATATGTCTTCAAAACGACTACTGTCAGCTTAAGTGGCAGATGTCTAAAGTCCTTCTCATACAAAATGTTAGAAACTGATGAAACTGCTGTGCCAGTGTCCAGTTCCATGCATATAGGTTTGCCTTCCAACACAGGTGTTACCCAGAATTTACGTGGGCCAGCTGTTATAGACAAAACATGGAGGGAATCTTCATCTTCCAACTGGGTGTCACTATGATCACCTGTATTCTGCTCTACTGCATGAGGAATTTCCCTCTTAGTCCGCCAAACCAACGGCCCATTTTTCTCAGGTCTGCCTCTTCTGTTTGGCTCACCCTTCCTTTTTTTGCAGGCATGTTCAATGTGCCCTCTCTTACCACATTGTCGACACAGTAGTTCTTTAAACCGGCACTCAGATGCGAGGTGGTTCTGCTTCCCACACCGGTAACATTCTTGTCTCCCCAGTGCCCTGGGGGCAGGTTGTAGGGATACTTTACGGACACTGACCCCGATCTGTTGCATGTCTTGGGTGACGCATTCCATGGAGACTGCAATTTCCACAGCCTTCTGCGAGGTGAGTTGACCTTCAGTCAATAGGCGTTTTCGTGTTGATTCACTGTGCAGGCCACACACCAGCCTGTCACGCAGCATTTCCTCTAACATGTTCTTGAAGTCACAGTGTGCTGCCAGCTTCCGCGGAGCTGCTACAAATTGTACAACTGATTCACCTTCCTCTTGGTTCCTTTGGTAGAACCTATACCTCTCTGCAATTACTAGTGGTTTTGGGGAAAAATGTGCTCCCAGAACTTCTACTAGGTCCCCGTAAGGTTTCTGCTCTGGCTTCGCCGGATAAAGCAAATCACATAGCAAATTATAAGTCTTAACTCCAATGACCGTTAGAAAAACTGGTACCTTCTTCTCATCAGTTATTTCATTTGCTATTACAAAATTTTGAAATCAGGCTGTATATGTCTGCCAGGAATCTGCCGAATGATCTTATGCTTCAAAGGTTGTACTAAGTAAAGCCATGATGCCCTCTTGTGGTTATTGTTTGTCTCTTCTCTTAACAGCAGGCAGATCAGCTTTCAGAATAGCCAGCCAGCCTTATCTCTTCCTTGTGCTTAACAATAGGCAGATCAGCTTTCAGAATAGCCAGCTAGCCCTTAGGCAAACAGATCAGCTTTCACAGCTACAACCCAACCCCCATGCAAGCAGTAAAATAAAAGTTTTGCTTCTTACATTGTATTCCAGTTTTCCAAAGTTGCCAGGGTTGTTGAGTTCTTCGAAGCATCTGAGGAAGTGGGATCTTCTCCCACGAAAGCTCATGCAACAAATAAATCTGTTAGTCTTCAAGTGCCACACAACTCCTTCTTGTTTTTTCACTGGACTAGACTAACACGGCTATCCATTTTAAAATTGTTGAGGATAGCCACTCCATCACAGATCCCATCCTCTGTCGCCAGATGTAGAGTTTTAGGGGAAATTATAATCCAATAATGAGAGGCAGCATATTCAGAGCTGTATAAGAAGTCTTTATTGAAAGAGAACTGAGAGAGAGAGAGAGAAGACAGACAGGTTTTCCTAGCACCTAAACGACCCTCCCATTTATCACTATGACAACCCCAGTGACTCTAGGTAGTCCAAAACACCACACACTTATTTTTAATATGCTGTTTTCCCTTTCACCATTCCTTAGAACTATTAATGCTATCATTTCATGATTGCTTTCACCCAAGCTATCTTCCACTTTCACATTCTTAACCAGTTCCTCCCTATTTGTCTAAATCAAACCTGGAATAGACTCTTCCTTAGTGGTTTTCTCCACTTTCTGAAATAAAAATCTGTCTTTGCTATATGACCTTCCCCAAGAAGCCTACAGGCTATAGAGAGTAGCTAAATTCCTCAGATATGCCAGTTCCTTTAGAGGAGAAAGGAAGATTCCCCACACAAAGATACAGTAGGACCAATGCAGACAGCACCTGGTGAGAATATCTTCAAAAGGTTTGGAGAGTTTAGGGAAGTGTCTGATGTTCCAAGATGTCTATCTGAATCATCTGATAGTCACCCAACAGTGGAGGTTTTCTTCCTTCTTAGCATTTCACAAATAAGTCACTGGGGCCTGATCATTTCTTCAGATATGCAGTAGAGCAATAATAGTAGTACTTGAAATCTATTTAGAGCTTTTCATTCAGGGGTCCAAAATAATTTATGACAGTGGTGCATTAAATATAATTATTACTTGTATCAGTAGGGAAATTGAGGCATAAAAAGTTAAGCAGCTTTTCCAGCACCACACAGAAAGTCAGTCACAGAGCTGGATGCAGGAACCAAGGATTTTGTATAACTGAGAGATTCAAATAATTCCTATTCACATCTCTCTGTTCTTGGGGCAGTATCACATACACTGAAACATACTGCCTCTAAAGAATTTGTTTATTAAAGAGGGAGAGAAAATTTAGAGTTAGACCTAACTATCTTAAAATTGTATTGTTACACTAGATAAAAGTTTGGAGACAAATTATCCTCTCCCAAAGAGATACCCATGAGATGAGACCAGAAAGCTCAAGAAATTGCTGTGTTTACCTCACAGCTTCTTTCAGGGTCTTTTATCAAGGGGAAAGGTTGAGTGAGCCACAGTGGAGATTAGAGATGTGGCATCCCAATCTTAAAGGAGATCTTTGGTCCCATAGTGGGACTGCACCTCCCTTCTGTTACACTGGCTCCTCACCAAAAACCAGCACAATTCCTTTAGGAGCCAAACTACCTTTGACAAAGCCCCCTTTGCAGTTACATAGTAGCTACCATAGATGTGACTGAGGAGAGATACTAGTGCTTCCAAAAGCCTTAATGCCTGGTTAGTTTTCTAATTGAAAATCCTCAGGATACATAGGAAATAATGCTTTGGAAAATGATGGAGTCCCTCACAAGTACTGCAAGGCAGTGATCTTGAGAAGCTCCAGCAGAAGTGATTCCACCAAGTCCCATGAAAGATGGGATACTATACTACTGAATCAGTGTTTATGTTCTACCACACATCATGTTGCAAATTGACCAGTTGTCATTCTGTCTACCTGTCATGGTCCGCAATGCCAATTTTTACATATAATTTTATGATATTCAAATATTACGAATCAGGAATTTTGTAGCACATTAAACCACATACCTAAGTTTGTTTCTAAGACAAAAACAGAAGTAAAATAAATGAATATATCAAATTACTTTAAGCTAGCTATGTACATGCATATTATCATTTTGCTTACGTAAGCAGGCTGTAAAAAAAAGTCAGTAACAATGACTGACATAAGCTACTTTTGCCAAGGACTACCTACTTTGTTCTGCTATTAATATGACTGCAACTTGTGATGCAACAACTCCTACCCATTTCTGAGAACAGTGCAGGCAGTTTCAGATAAAGACAGCTAGCAGCTCGTGACTTTAAATTTCCTCAGTTTGCATACTTCCTCACTGAGCTAGTTCACTGCAGACATGAAGAGGCTCATTCAGTTAGTCTTATTTAAGACAGCTCTGCTTGCTTTTACAACTGTCTATGTATTTGCAGATGAAGCTACAGAAGGTGTTCAAGAAGGGAAAGCTCTTGATGCTTGTCCTATAAAGCTCAAAACTATTGGGAATTGTGAAGGAGAGGAATGTCCATATCAGATAAACCTGCCTTCAATGACCATCCAGTTACCTAAACAGTTCAGACTGATTGAGAAGACTCTTAAAGAGGTACAGAATCTTAAAGATGTTGTAAATAAGTTGATGAAATCGTGCCAAGATTGCAAGCTGCAAGCAGATGACAACCAAGAAAAAGGCAGAACTGAATTCCCAACAACAAACAGCAAGACAGAAGATAATAGAATAAAGGAATTACAGAGCAAAGTCAGTAGACTGTCAGCAGGTTTGAAGAACGCAAAGAATCACATCCACTCACTGACAGGTCGGCTGGAGAAAATGAGCCTCATAAACATGAACAACGTGGAAAATATTGTTGACAGCAAAGTAGCAAATCTGACACATTTTGTGATCAGTTTGGATGACAGATGTTCTTCAAAGTGTCCAGTTCTGAAACCAAGCCCTGGTATGTAAAGTTATATTTATAGATTTTCTGTATCCTGCATAACTATTAAATAGAGCAATTTAAACAGACTTTTTGATAAATAGATGTGTTATCTTCACAAATTGAAAATATTATAAAATCAACTCATTGCCAGGACAGACTTGCTGGAGGTACTAAGTGCCTCTAATTTCCATGGGACTTGCAAGTGCTTGGTACCTCTCAGAACAGGCTCTAACATAGTACTTAAAATGCAGCCCTCCAAAAGCCACATTTATTTTAACATTTGATTAGCAGATATGCATACTATATTAATTTATTCACATACTTTTTTCACAGAACTTCAGAGTTCAAACATTAAGATGGCAATGAAATTCCTTTATATATTTAAATTTTATTTTATATTGTCTTGAAAAGGATAACATCATCTTTAATTCTGCATTATATTGAAAACTGAATAGCTATTTTTGGCTCATGAATATTTTTTCACATATTTTGAGGAATTAGGGGAATGGAATGTAAAAGATCTGGTCCTAAAAGATTTCAAATAGTTTTACAGTCTAACTGATAATGAAGGACACAAGAAGAAACATTTCAAAACCATCCAGTAATTGTACTGAAATTGCCTGGAAAGTGTTAGTTAATAACAAAGGAATCTAATGGAAAGTGTAGATTCTGTAGTGGGATAATAAAATAATTATCTACCCTAGCTCCATGTGTATGTAAGGCTTGGCTAAAAACTTAATCAGTATTAATGTTTCTCAAATGGAAGGCACACACAGCAGTATTGTAGTAATAGTGGAACTTTGGCAAGAACCTAATATATAAACAAAGTAAAATGAGACTCTAATGTGGGAGTCTGGGGGTTTAGTTCCTTTTAAATACCATGATGAGAGTGAGGTTTTTTTACCTTTTTAAAAATCCTGTTACCATAATTAAAAGAAAAGAAAAGAAGTAAAATAGAATTGTTAGATTATGTCATGTTAAGTTTAGCTCAGCTCTGGTAAATGAATATGATTAACACTTTAATTTTTACATCATCTGTATATAATTAATGTTTTTCATGTTACATTTAAGATTCTTTTGAAGCAAGTAGCATTTCAAAAAGGTGAATGGTATATTCTGGCATTCAGATACCATACATAAAAAGAAAGGGGCTCTCTATTGATTGAAACAACAGTTCACTGCACTAAATTTCTGAGCCACCAAACTGCTAGCCAATCCTTTAGATTAAAGAAATATGACTTACAAAATTAGAGACAGATCTTTGTCTACATGAAGACTTGCTCTCCTTCACTCCCATCCACAATTCTAGTCTGTTAAGAAAGAAACAGAATCTTGGAGATAGTGCAATGAATGCACTGCTGAAAAACTTGATCAGGGGAAAACACAAACAGGACAAATGAACAATTTTATGTTACAACAATGTCATTATTAGAGACTAGTAATCAAATATGCTTCAGAGCTCAGGAAGAATTTTTTCCTATAAATCATGTAAAACTTTGTATTATTGACTAGACGCATTCTAGATTCTCAACACCATCACCTTTGTCTATAACATCAGTTATTGGTCACTGGCACAGTTCAGTCAAGTCATGACAAATCTATTTTCTTGTGCAACTATAACTCATGTGGAAAAGATAAATGATGCTTAGTTGTTCAAACTGCAGACAAGTAAAATCCAGGCAGGTAAAACTACTAATCATAGAAAACTAGGGTTGGAAGGGACCTCAAAAGGTTATCTAGTGCAGGGGTTCTCAAGCTTTTTCATGTCATGACATGGTAGGAAGTGTGCTCAACTAAACATGACACAGAAGCCCCTGCCACCAGGAGACTTTCGGTGGCAGAAAAACTGGAGAAGCTCCCTGACACTGAAAAAGAGCTGCTGCCGCTTGGAATTTAGTGACAACACACTGCCACTCTCCAGCGGCAAACAGCCCCCCCTACCACTAGAAGAAAACCCTGGGGAGGATGGCAGATTTGTTTCTGCAGTGGGGGGGGTGTCTTTCAGCAGTGGACCAACTTCTGATGATCCAGGCAGCTGCGTGCCCCAGCACACTAAACACAGCGATTGAGAACTGCTGTTCTTGTGCAATGCCCTGCACAAAGCAGGACCAATGCCAGCCAAATCAGCCAAGGCTTTGTCAAGCTGCACCTTCAAAATGTCTAAGAATGGAGATTCCATCATGTCCCTAGGTAACCCATTCCAGTGCTTCACTGCCTCATTTATAGAAAAGACTTTTCTCTTAGCCAACCTGGACGTTTCCATCTGTGCCACCAGCCTGAGCACTCCCAAAGTGACATCAGCCCAAGTTCCCCTGGAGCACTGCCAGCCTGTCCTGTCCCCGGAGCACAGAGTTAAAGTACTCTGGAACATGGCAGAACGGCATTCCAGAGCCCACTATTTTTAGGGGCTCAGCATAAATAGTGGGCCCTGGAACACAGCATTCTGGCTCCATTTTCTATTTTTAGGGGCGCAAACACTGAGCCCCTAAAAATAGCAGGCCCTGGAACACCATTCTGCTGCATTCCAGCAGGCAGCGGAGAGCAGGGGGGCATGCCTGTCTCCTCCACACATGCGCAGGCTGTGCTTGGAGGCAGAAGCCTTCAAGGGCAGCCTGCAGGAGAGATTGTCTCCTGGCCAAGCGTGTGGCTGCCAGTAAGTGCTGGGGCAGCCCGGCTCATGTTGGGGGTGGGTATTGGGGGAAAAGGGTGGGTATTGGGGGCAGAGGGTGGATTTTCAGGGTGGTTATTGAGGGCTTGGTGGATATTGGGGACTGGGGTGGATTTGGGGGTGGGTATTAGGGACTAGTGGTGCATTTTGGGTATAGGGGAATAGATATTGAGGGCAGTAGCTGGGGTACATGAAGGGGGCCCAGACACACAAGGGGGACCAGGGAACTTCTAAGGGGCCCAGAAATTTAGGAGGGTTTCAGGGCCCCCCAAATTATACTTTAACCCCTGCCAGAGCACCACCAGCCCAAGTGCTCCCAGCCCCCAGAGCGCTGCCAGCCATGTAGTGATCCAGCATCAGCCCACTCCACTACCAAGTGCTGGACCTCCTGGTCCCACAAGCACCACCAGCCCAAGTACTTCTAGAGCACCACCAACCCGATCACCTTCAGAATGTTGCTAGTTGCATGGTGCCACAGTGCCAGACCACTGAATGCTAGCCCACCCCACTCTCAAAGCTGTCTCTGAGCTGGAGTGAAGTGTGGTATCGTTCATCTGTAAACATGATAAAAAAGCTCATCTATAAAATCCCTCTCAAAGTCGGAGTGCAGTGGGGTGAAGTTCATCTATAAAAGCTGGCCAGCCCTTAACACTAAGCAGGTATGGAAAATGAGGAAGTGAAACCTGAGCCATTGTGCTGCCCCTTGAAAATTATGTTTTTCTACAGTGCAGCCTCTCAAGCAAACAATTTTGTGTTAAATGGCCCTTGTGGCCAGATGATTTTGATAACCCTACCCTTACTGATGGAACTGAGTATCCTGTTAGCCTTCTGGGCAACAAGGGCACACTATTGACTCATATCCAGCTTCTTGTCCACTGTAACTCCCAGGTCCTTTTTTCGGAACTGCTGTCTATCTAGTCAGTCTTCAGTCTATAACAGTACATGGGATTCTTCCATCCTAAATGCAAGATTCTGCACTTGTTCTTGTTGAATCTTATTAGATTTTGTCTTGGCCCAGTCCTCTAGTTTTTCTAGGTCACTCTGTATCCTATCCCTATCTTCCAGGGTATCTACCACTCTCCTCAGCTTAATGTCATCTCCAATCTTGCTGAGGGTGCAGTCCATCCCATCCTGCAGACAGGGCCATGCCTGGGCCCCACAGGGTATGACAGGTGCACAGTGCAGCTTCTGGTGTGGCCCTCCAGGGCCACAGGCCCTAGAAAGTCATGCCAGAGGCTGTACAGCACACCAGCTAATCGTGCACCCGGAAAGGAGCAAACACACACCAGCCTGCCCCTGAGGGCAGACCCAGATGGTCCAAGGGCAGAGCAGGAGCCCAGAGCCTGGCCTCTGGCCCAGGGCAGCCCCACCTCCTCCCATTGATGGTGGGCCAGGGGCCTCCAGAGGCCAGTTGGCCCTGGCTCCTACCCACCCACTCCTGGAATGGTCCTGCCTCCAGATCATTACTGCAGATGTTTAACAAAACTGACCGCAGCAACAGATCCTGGAACACTCCTTTTGTTACCAGCTGCCAACTAGATATAGTGTCACTGATCACTACTCATTGAGCCTGATGATCTAGCCAGTTTTCTATCCACTCATCTAACCCCTATTTCTTTTGATTGCTGATAAGAATACTGTGGGAGGCAGTATCAAAAGCTTTGCAAAAGCAAGGTATATGTAATACACAGCATTTATATATAACAGGCTTGTCCAACCAGTGGCTCGTGGGCCAGACTCCAGCCCACCAAGGGCTTTCCTCTGGCTCACGGAGTACTGCCACAAGAGCCTGAAAGCTGAGCTGGCAAGGTGCTGTGTAGTAGAGAGTGGGGGTGTGTGAGCTGAGCAGGCATTGTACTCTGTCTGGTGAGGGGGTCGGAGGAGGAAGACTAAGCCTGAGGGCAAGCAAAATCCAGGGGAAAGAGAGCAGTGCTGAGAAGGGGTGAGGAGAGCACAGGGGGACAAACACAGGACAAACTGTGGTAGTTCTGGGAGGGTATAGGGGCAGGGTAGCAGTGAGGCTGGTTGGCAGGACCCAACTACTTCCTGACCTGGATACCCCCTCAGTTTTGCTCTCCGCCCACACCCCTATCCCCAGCACCCCTGTTCTTCCTCTGACCTTAGTGGCAAAAATTCTTCTGTAGAGATTGCTACCTATCAGTGTTTCTGATACAGAGATGTCCAATGCCAAAACCTGTGACCCCTGCAGAAGTGCCAGGGTTTCTGTCCTGTCTTTGACTCTGTTCTGCTCTCCTTTTCCTGAGCAGTGCTTGGCAGGGAGTGAGGAAAGCAGAGTTGGTGGGGTCCCTGTCAAGAAGTAGCTGAGTCCTGCCACCCAGCTGCTCTGCTCCCACCATCTCACCCTTCTTCTCTTCCACTCCTCTGCTAAGCTCCCCTACTCTGCCTTGCTCCTCACACTCTGCCTTGCCCCCCCACAGGCACCCCTGTCCCCCTTGTCCTCTGTACAGAAGCAAAACCAATGCCAAATATCATGCTAATCATTATTTTATTAAAGTTTATTAGTCAGATTGATTTGTATGTCTTAGCTATCAAAAACTCACCACAGGGGTGTCACTGGTGCTTGGCACATGGAGCCCATGCCATGAATGCTGGGGCCAGTGCCCCAGGTCCTAGCGGGGCCCCGCCTTTCCCGGTCTCCAGCCAGATTGGGCTGGGGATCCAGGGCCCAGCCTCCCGCAGCCGCAGCTGCCACTCCTGGCCCTGTCCCCAGCCGAGGATTCGGGGCACAGCTGCCCACGGCAGCGACGGCCATTTCCAGCCCCTTCAAAGGCCAGGCAACTACGTGGCCGCAGCTGCTGCTCTCCACCCTGTCCTCAGCCGGGGGCGTGGCCTGCAGAAAGGGGGCGGGGACTGGGCCGCGGGTCATTCCCCAGGGCAGCGATGCCCCTGATTCACCAGCCTCCCGACATAGAAACGAATTGCAATGTGGCCCCTCACCCAAAAAGGTTGGACACCCCTGATATATAACAAACAGTTGACCAGTGATAGTGAAAATGTAATGGTAATATGTGCTTCATGAAATTAGAAAGGATTATAATAACTAGTTGTTTTTTCATAGAGGACCCATATTGTTAGAGGATGATGTGAGGAGGAAACCTTAAGAAGACTAACACTATGGACTCCTTCCCTACTGTAGATGGGATCCTTGGCTCCAACCGCATCTGATCACTGGTAGATGGATCGAGGACTTACTCACTAATGATAATTAAACGTTAGTAGATTTATTAGATAAGGGAGATCAACAAAACAAGAAACACTTCAGGATCAATATGTAATATCAACCAGAAAGTCCTTCTTCCAAATAAGTTAACATTATGATTTATCTTTGTTCACAGTCACACTAAGTACACCAATATCCAGTGTACCAAACACAGAAGAATACAGGAACTCAGGAAAAGGTAAGGGTAGCTTCTTTTTTTCTTCTCTTCTTCCTATGATTTCTCGTAGTCTACTCAAACAATAAACATTCATGCAAAACTGACTGCCGCTAGAAAAGACATCTGGGACTGCCCCCTCACGTTGGCCTTATATGCCTTTTTCTTAGCCAGTCTGGAGTCCTGATTTTTCCCACCGCTGTGTACCCTCTGCACATGGCATTCCAAAGTTGTGCACACAGTACTCCATAATTGTGCACATGGCACCTAAACCCCTCACTTAGACTTTCCCACCAAACTCAAAAAGATGCTGTCATTTCCAAAGAGAGAATTTACCCAAAATGGAGTCACTGTACTGTCCTTTCCATTCAAAATGATTACTATTCACATTTTCTATTAACAAAAATTCTTTTCAAATACCATTCTACAGTATCCTGACTTAATTGAAGTGAATGGCAAAACTATTATTGACTTAAATAGCAATAGGATCGGGTCCTTTGAAGATGTCTAGCTGAGACAGACACTCTTTGTTAACATTTATTCTGAAACTACAGTCTTATCAAAAGTCCACTGAAGTAAATGAGAGTCTTTCTGTTGACCTCAATAGAGTCTGGATCAGGCCTTAGTTCAGGGCTTAAACATAGATTCTGATTCTTGACTTTAGGTACCCAAATCTAAAAATGCTGTCTTTAGTCTTTGGATGTAAAAAAGAAAGTTTTAACTACAGTACAAGTAATTTTCTTTCACAACTCCAATTGACATGTAGATGAAAGTAAAACAAAGAAAACCATTATTAGCTATTATTATTTGAAAGAGTTAGGGTTGACCACAAAGACCAAGAGTGGAAGAAATGAACAAGTCACTTATGTAATCCAAGAATATCCTTGAATGACATGGTTTGCATCCTTATTTCATATAATTAACTCCCATGGTAAATTCTCTCTCATACACAACATGTGTGCATTCTATGACAGTCTTAACAACAACCACCACATTAAGGTTACATTGAGAATTGAGCCTAACAGAAGAAAAAAATTCTCTTTCACTCTTTAATGATTGAATTTAGTCTTCACATTTGGCAAAATAACTCTTCAAAATAACCTACTGAATATTGTTTCAGTTCTGGATGCCACATTTCAGGAAAGAAGTGAACAAACAGGAGAAAGTCCAGCGAAGAGCAACAAAAATGATTAAAGATATAGAAATAATGACCTACTAGGAAAGACTTAAAAAATTGTGTTTGTTTAATCTGGAGAAGAGAAGTCTGAGGGGAGACATGATAACAGTTTTCAAATAGATAAAAGGTTAGTAGAAGGAAAGAGAATGAAAAATTGTTCTCATTAACCTCTGAGGGTAGGACAAGAAGTAATGGACTTCTACTGCTGCAAGGGAGGGTTAGGTTGGACACTAGGAAAAACTTCCTAACTGTCAGGGTAGTTAAGCCCTGGAACAAATTGCCTAAGGAGGTTTTGGAATCTCCATCATTGCAGGTTTTTAAGAACAGGTTAGATAAACTCCTGTCAGGAATGGTCTAGTTATTAATTAGTCCTGCCTTGAGCACAGGGAACTGTCTTAGATGAGTCAAAATCCCTTCTAGTTCTACATGTCTATGATTCAATCAAACAATTTATTCTTCGTGTAATTTCTTAAATAAAATATTGACTAACTTTTGCAGAGAAAGTAATTTTAAAATCCTCCCTATCTGAACTTTCTCCTCACATTTCTTTATGTCCCTCTACCTAAACAACCCAGGAATCCTGACTCCCAGTCACCTACCATAATCTATGAACAGTACTTCCCCTTAACAAGCAGTTATTATTATTCATGACACTTGTGTTTTTCCAGCAATGATATACACTTAAAACAGGTAATCAAATATACCTATGCACTGAAATTATTTTATAGCAGGAATAAGCATTCTCAAAATAGTTTGACACTTAAAACACTCTGCAAGATATCAATGAAATATTGTGTTAATGAACACATTTGTGTTGTGGATCATGAAATTCTAGGAATGTGTCATTTGTAGCATATCCTGTGAAAACTCTTGAGCACAGCATTAGTACTAGTTAAATGGTTATAAATGGGTTTGTAATCTTTAGGAAACACCTGGAAAATATGTTTTGTATAAAACAACTATTGATAGGAAAATGAGTTATGTTAGCCGGCAATTACACATGCACAGGAAAGCACAGTCACTTTTCTAGCTACATGTTTTTAAGAACCATAAAATCTGTCATGAGACATTAGCAATTTCCTCCTACCTCCTAAAGTACTGCAAATAACTGACCCCTGACATATGAAAAATACCTATTTGCTAGACTAATAGCCAATAATATCCAACTTTAAGTCATCCTGATATATTTTCATAGGACATACTATATCACAAAAGGCACTGAATTATAGACATTAATATGACAAAGTACAATGAATCCATTCCACAAGTGGAAGAAATTCTACAATGCATAGGAGAAAATGAAGGTACAGTTGAATATATCAGTTAAAAAGTATTTGAAACAATAGCATGGGGACATTAGGCCAAATTCACCATTTAAATATGCCAACATTAGCCCATGGAAAAGGGTCCCAATTAGGGTGATCAGATGTCCTGATTTTTTAGGGACAGACCCGATATCTGTGACTTGTCTTATATATTACCATCTACTCTCTGTCCTGATTTTTCACACTTGCTGTCTGGTCACCCTACTTCCAATAATGGAAAGGGTAGGAGCACCACTGGTCCAGAAGAAGAGCCGGGGCTTGGCACGCTGAGATTCGGGGCTTGCGTACCATCGCTGCAGCCACTGCTGTGGGTGGCCCAGCAACGGACTTGGGGCTCAGGTGCTGTGTAAGCCTGGTGAAAGCGTATAGGAAGAACCATATTTTTGCTGCAAAGAACACACAATTTCACTGGGGAAAATGGGAGAGGGGTAGAAGCTAGCCTAGCCTAAAGTCAGCAATTTTGGTAAAAAAAGCTGTGTCATTGGGATGGCTGAACAGCCACTTTTTAGCTGGTTACCTCAGAGGCTCCTAGTGGTAAACAGCCATGGAGTAGCCCGGATGGGAATAAAAGAACACTGACTGCAGAAATGCTACCTAAACTCTGGAGAGATAAGACCCCCAGAGGGTACAACCTTCAGTGTATGGGTTTTGCACCTCCTTGAAACAGCTTTGTTGAATTTGACTCATGCTTTATATAGATACATCCAAGAAAAAGAGCAAGACAATTTTATTGATTGATATAGCATTTTTAGATTAATGTTAATCATGTGTATTGTTTTTGCACTTATTAATAAAAAAATAGGAGAGAAACCCTCTAGACAAGATATTACTAAAAGTGCAGAACAGTACAAACTGTAAATTTAAAATGTAAATTATTTACATTACTTTAGTGTAGAATGCTTGATATTAAGAATTAAATAAAAGACTGGTCATACTAATACTATCTGTTTCTTTCCCTTCACCCCTGTTTATACAACTAGTGCATAGAGACTGTGCTGATCATTATGCAGCAGGTGAACGGCGTAATGGAATCTACGTAGTCACTCCTGATCAAAAAAATAATTGCTTTGAAGTTTACTGTGACATGGAATCAATGGGAGGAGGCTGGACTATGCTACAGAGGCGTCAAGATGGTAGCATTAACTTTACCAAATCATGGGATGACTACAGAAATGGCTTTGGGAATCTCAGTGGCGAGTTTTGGCTGGGTAATGATAAAATTCACCTCCTGACCAAAAACAACACTATGCAACTTAGAATTGAACTTGAAGATTTTAATGGTCTTAGACAGTATGCTAAATATGAACACTTCTATGTGGCCAATGAATATCTCAAGTACCGTCTCACTGTCAGTGGTTATAGCGGTACAGCTGGAAATGCCTTGCACTTCAATAAAGATTACAACCATGATCAAAAATTCTTTACTACCCCGGACAAAGACAATGATAAGTATCCATCAGGAAATTGTGGGGCTTACTATAGCTCTGGCTGGTGGTTTGATAAATGTTTGTCTGCCAACCTAAATGGCAAATACTATTATGAAAAATATAAAGGTGTTCGAGATGGAATTTTCTGGGCTACCTGGCATAGTGCTTCTGATGATCTTCCAAATAGTTACAGACAAGCTTTTAAACAGGTAAAAATGATGATCAGACCCAGAAAAATTGTGCCATAAATCAGAACCATCTTCTGTACTGGTGGCACTTGTAAAAACTAACAAATTTATTTATTACTTGAGCTTTCATGGGAGAGAATCCCACTTTGTCAGACAGTTGAAGATGGGAAACTTACAGAATAGGAACCCATAAATGGAAATGGGAATAGGAATGAGAATGGGAATGATAAATAAATAAATCTGTTAGTCTTTATAAGTGCCACCAGACTGCTCGTTTGTTTTGCTGGACTAAACTAACATGGCTACCCCTTTGGAACTTCTTTTCTGGGTCATACTAAAATCATCATATTTACTCACCATCATATTCAAAATACAAATATTGGAGTATTTGAATATTCAGTCGTAATAAAATCCTACCAAGATAAAAGGAAGCGTCTCATCAGAAAATCTTTATAAATCTTCCTCTTAAACCTTATAAGACTGTTTTAATGTTTCAGAGGAGCTGTTGCTAACACTTCAGCGTTGCTAAATTCTGAATTGCAATCCACTGATATAAATATTTTACATCAGTTATCTTTATATGTCTATGTAAATATTGTAAAGAGAACTTTTTGATCGAACAGTTGTACTTTTACTATCGGCCACATACCAAGTTTCTGCAACCTACAATATTTTAAAACTAAGTTAGCTCTGCATATGCATATTTTTTGCCTGAAAATATCTCACAAATGTCTGATTATATATAGCCACATAGGGTGAAACTCAATACTTATTTGAATCTCATTCTATCATCTGTGCCTTCATAAACGTTAAAGATAGGTCATCACACCACATCATGAAGAAACTGGTATTCCCTTTTAAGATAAAGGAAGCAGATTGTCTAATTTCCTGAAGGTCACAAAGAAGATCTGACAGAGATTCAGGAATTGAAAACTGATTCCCAGTCCATCTCCTTGACCAAAAGACCATACAACAACATATAGCGGCAGAGTTGAACAAAAGCAAATGGAAAGGGTATGGAGTGAAACAGCCCCCCCCCCCCGTCATATTTTCTTTTTAACTGTTTGCTTTGAGTCCATTCTTTTTGTTTCTTTCTTGGAGGAAACTCAACAGCTGGTAAGGAAGGATGCTGGCAGGGCAGGAGCAAGAAGCATCAGAAAGTGTTTAAGACGTTGTAGTACTCAGGGCTTGGCAACCTTTAAACCCCCATGCTAGTCTCTTTTCCTCAGGCCTCAGCCAGTGCCAGACACCTCTCCCAAAAAAAGAGTGGGTGCTTCCTGAAAATCTGGCAACGGCTACAGCTGGAGTGCCCGCCACTGACAAAATCTGCTCCAGATGGCTTCTTTCAGCAGTGGCTGGGGAGTCCCCAGGCACGTCACCAAAAGCTGCTCCAGGTGGTTGCTTTTGACTACTGCTGCAGAGAGGGGATCCCCAGGCACAGCACCAAAAGAAGCCAGCTGGAGTGCCTTCTTTCCCCCCACCCCAGCTGCTGCTGAAAGAAGCTACCTTGAGTGGCTTTTGGCAGCATATCTGGACACCCCCACACTTCAGCTACTACTGAATGAAGCTGCCCAGCGTGGCTTTCAGCAGCATGCCTGGAGAGCCTCCCTCCCAGCTGCCACCAAAAAAGGCTGCCCAGAGAAGCTTTTGGAGGCAGGAGCAGCAGTTAGGACGGTGCTGCAGAAAGTGCCGTATACTGCTCCCAATCAGCTCCCATGCCACTTTTGGCACACATGCCAGAGGTTGCTGACCCCCTGTAGTACTGCCTCCAGACGTATAAAAATGGTGTTTGGTCCTTCAGAACCTAAAAGCCTTTTGGTTCAGACCTAAACCTCTCATCTTTTGCATCCTCTATTCAAGGTAAATTTTATGAGGTTGCAGGGATTCAAACGTTATTTTTTTAACTTGTCATAATTCTTTATGTATCATCAGGAAAAAGAATATGTAGAAAAACATATAACTGAGGTAAAGATTTTCCCCCACATTTGATGAGTTTGTCTTTTTTCCCTTGAAATTAAAGAAAAAGTAACATCTTATGAATGACTTTTATACAGTGACCAGACGGGAAGCAGATATTTTGTTGTTCTAAAGTGTAAGAAATAAAATATACAGATGTTCAAACATTTCATGAATTACAAACCAAAGAGACTTTGCCAGCTCATAAATGCATACTGTACATAGTGAATCTAAACTTGGTAAGATTAAGGCTCTATCTCTACTTAGACAGGGTTTGGCAGTATAGCTGTGCTAACAAACCCTCCTCGTGGAGACACAGCTTATGTGGGGCCAGGATGAAATAAGGTATACCAGGAAAATGACTGGTATAACTGCAAATACACTCGAATTTTTCCTGACATAGCTATATCAGTCAAGGATGTGATTTGTTCAAACACCTATCCAAATAAACTATTCCAACAAAACTTTGTAAGTGTTGTCAGGCCTAATATTTACAAACATGACATATTCAATATGCCAAACTGAACTGTGCATTATGATTTCTATACAGTGATATAAGTGATATATGGTGACAATGACCAAACTGTAAAATATTAATATATTTTTAAAGAAATTTTAAATATTTTGAAGGATATCTTGAGGCAAATGTCATTTGCTTTATTATGTTTTCGTTTTAAAGATAGAGGGAAGATTTTAATACTATGAGATGTATAACAGCTTTTGAAGACACAGTTTGAAGTTACATTATTTATTTCAGGATAAAAAGTAATTGTTTTAAACAATAAAAAGTTTTTGATGCAGTGGCTAGAAGAACAATTTTTAGATGAATATTATATTTCATTATTTGGTATAATGTATGCTAATTGTTCCTAAACAATGAAAAATAAATTACTCTGGAAACTTATTACTCAGAAAATTTATTACACATGAACTAATCTTTGTTTCATGTTTAAAACAGCCTTTTTAAAATATAGAATTGTTAAAAGCAGAATATATGACTGCAATATATTTTATTTACAGGATTCTTGACATATTTTATTAAAGGGGAAATATATCAGTTTAATGTTGATATTTTCAAAGCTCCTAAAACTACTGGGCTGGATTCTCCAGTTATTCACACTAGCTTTACATGAGTAGAACTTCTTTAATTTCAGTGGTGTTACTACCAATTCACACATGCGTGACTAAAGATGCTGATATAAGTTTTAAGTAGATGAAGCATACAAGTTCTGTTTTATCCATCCCTATTCTAGTTTCAGTTCCTGAGGAGGTTGTTTGGAAAATAATCAGTAGCTGAAAAAACAACATATCAGTAACCTATTGTTAACCTATTGCCCAAATATTTAGCATAAAAAATTAGAAAGTATGAATTATAAATACTAAATATATTTAGTATAAAAAAGTAACAAGTATTTAATATTGAATACTTAGAATTTCATATGAGATAATACATAGTAGAAAATATAAGTTCTATCAATTAATAGCTAAGTAATCATTAGGGCAATGTTCTATTAAAATTGCTTTGGCATCACCGCCAAATGGCTGCACAAACATATAAGACATTTGCAATTTGGTGTATCAAAATTCCTAATTCTATTACAAAACTGTAAATCACAAACCCTGATACATCAGATTGTCCCAGCTTCTCTTATTTAAATGGGAGAAGGTTTGGCTAGGCTTGGACAGTAGGGGAAGCAGAGACCATGGGAGGCCTATAAATCTCATGCATCTCAGGGATTTACAAAAACAAAGGAAACTCCAGCACAGACCATAAATTAAAGTTGCTTCCAAAAGTGTTAATATCTGTCTCAGAAAATCCAAGAGAAATACTGTCTGTTTTGCAGGGATTACATCATATAGAGAAGCTGTTCCTCAGTCCTGACTGCTCTAGTTTGTTTCCCACAAAATCAGAATCTCAGCATGAAAAGGTTTTGTGGGGTTCTGGTAAAGGAATCATACTGTAGTGACTCCATTCCTCACTTCTGCAAAATCAAAGACGTTTCTATGTCTCTACACTTACCCCATGCTTCAAAGTGGGGGGGAATATAGAGCCAGGGGTTAAAGTGAGGGGGAATGCACCAGAACACTGTTCCGGCGCCCATCAGTTTTAGAGGCCAGCGTTCCAAGGCCCCTAAAAATAGAAACAGCAGCCAGAATGCAGTGTTCTGGTGCATTTCCCCGCCTGCCTGCCCCAGCCATACACCCTCCCAGACCCCTACTCCAGGGATTAAAGTATAATTTGGGGGGCTCTGAAACACTCCCAAATTGGTGGGCCCCCCTTTTGATGGTGCAGGCCCCCTTCATCCACCCCAGCTACTCAGGGGTTAAAGTATAATTTGGGGGCCCCAGAACCCTCCTACATTTCCAGACCTCCCTCACGCAGGTCCGGGCCCACCCTCATGCAGTCCTGGGTCCACAAATGTCTGTCCCTCACCCCAGCTACTGCCACCCAGACCAGGTAGGCATTTGTGACCACTTCTGAGTAACACATGCATCGATTATCACTCTGCTCCACCCACTCCCAGCTACACCCCCACCCCCAGCTACACCCACACCTCCACCTACACACCCACACCCTCACCCACCCCCAGCTACACACATACACACCCTGCCCCACACAACCCCCCAGTAGTATTCCCTGTCTCCCAGCAGCTCTGTACCACCTTCTCCCAAAGTCCTTCCCCCAGCCCCACCGCAGGGCTCCCCCGGGCCCAGCCGAGGCCTTAACTCGGCTGTTTGCACAGTGGCTGACTGGAGACATTTTGGCTGGGAGCTGCTCCCACTCTGCAGGGTGCAGATTTACAAACTGCCAGCCTGCCACAGCTCTCTGCTGGCTGGGCTTAAGGTGGAATGCACCAGAACTCTGTGTTCTGGCTTCTGTATCTATTTTTAGGGGGCCCTGGAATGCTAGGTTCCAGTGCGTTCCTCTGTTTTTATGGGGGGGGAATGCTGCCTGCCTAGAAATAGGGGACCCCGGAACTGCATTCAGGTGTGTTCTGCCTTACTTTAACCCCTGCCCCACTCCGACTTCCCCATCCCGTCTACAGACAGACTCCACTCCCCTGGGCGGTTTCATGTTACCATGATAACAGAACTCTCTCCTGGAAGGGGAGGATGCATAGTGATGACATCATCACAGAGTGCAGCTCTCCTCCTGCCCATGCCCAGAAGTTATGGACGAGCCCAAGGAGCCCAGTTCCAGGAAGGCACCAAACAGGCCTCTAGCAAGGAGGTGGGAGGGATAAGTCTGTCTGGACAGGGAGTCTGTCTCTCTGTCTGTCGGAGGAGGTGTGGGGAGGGGACTATGAAGGGCTGGAGGGGGTCTTGGGAGCAGGGAGCTTAGGGAATGGGGATGGAGGCTGAGAAGGACATAGGGAAAGAGAGGTCTGACGGGGGTAGGCATTTTGGGGGCAGTAGCTAGGGTGGGGGCCAGGCGTTTGGGGAGCACTAGCTGGGGTGGATGAAGTGGGCCTGGAAATTTAAGAATGTTCCGGGGCCCACCAAATTATACTTTAACCACTGTATAGAGCACTTAATAGTTAGACCATGACCGCTAAGAAGAAATGTTTTCTTACCTGTCAGTGGTGTTCTTCGAAAGGTGTTGCTCATGTCCATTCCGCCTTAGGTGTATGCGCACCACGTGCATGAGCCGCTGGAACTTTTTTCCCCTAGCATCCCTGGAACGGCCAAGTTGCTCCCTGGAGTCGCACCACTACGGCGCACTATATAATGAGCTTGGCTGGCTCCGCCCTCTCAGTTCCTTCTTGCCGCTAGTCCAACAGTGGGGATGGAGGGCAGGTGCAGAATGGACATGAGCAACACCTCTCAAAGAACACCACTTACAGCTAAGAAACCATTTCTTCTTCTTTGAGCGCTTGCTCATGTCGATTCCACCTTAGGTGATTCCTATAGCTACAGTAAAGGTGGTGGGGTCGGACCTCAGATATCCGCAGTATCTAGGACTGCTCTCCCAAACCTGGCATCCTCTCTGCCCTGGTTAACTAGGGCATAGTGCACCGCAAAGGTGTGTATGGAGGAGCATGTTGCCGCCCTACGAATGTCCTGAATTGGGACAAAGGCAAGAAAAGCTGCGGAGGATGCCTTCAGACGAGTCAAATGAGCGGTGATCCTTGGAGCTGGAGTCCCGGAGAGTCTGTAACACTCCCTGATGCAATCCTTGATCCAGGAAGCAATGCGCTGGGAAGAGACCGGTAGCCCCTTCCGGCCATCGGCCACCAAGACAAACAGCTGAGATGTTTTTCTGAAGGGCCTAATCCATTCTATATAGAAGGCTAATGCTCGACGAACGTTGAGTGAGTGCAGTTTGCATTGATGATCCGAGGAGTGAGGTTTTGGGTAAAACACCAGAGGGTTAATGTCCTGGTTTAAATGAAAAGCCAACACGTCCTTCAGTAAGAACAAGGGGTGAGGCCTCAGTCTGACTTTGTCCTTAAAAAATACAGTATAAGATGAGTCCACAGTGAGTGCTCCGAGTTCCAAGACCCTCCTGGCTGATTAGGAGGCTGAGTAATCGCGATTAGGAATACTATCTTCCTTGAAAGATATAGAAGGGAGCAGGAAGCTAGGGGCTCAAATGGAGAGTTCGTGAGCCTGCCTAGTACTAAGTTGAGGTTGCATTGATCCACTGGCGGACAGCATGATGGAAACACTCTATCCAGCCCTTTCAGAAATCTTTTAACAATAGGAGAGAAAAATAATGAATTGACATCTTCTCCCACTCAGAAGGCCGAGATGGCCGCCACGTGGACTTTGATGGAGGAGCTGGCCAGGCCATGCGATTTAAGGTCCAGCAGGTTGTCTAGAATCAACCAAATAGGGGCCTTTTGTGGTGGGGTAGCCTTGCCCTCCATCCAGTGGCAAAACCAATGCCACCTGGATAGTAATTGTGCCTGGTGGACGGTCTTCTACTACTAAGTAGCACCTGCCTAACTCACTGGGAGCAACGACTCTCCTCTTCGTTCAGCCATGGACGTTCCATGCTGTGAGGTGAAGCATCTCCAAGTTGGGGTGAATCAGGGAGCCCCCGTTCTGAGTAAGTAGATCCTTGGTACGTGGTAGGGGGATTGGATTGTACACCGAAAGGTATAGCAAAGACCCGAACCAATGCTGTCTGGGCCAGGTGGGGGCTAGAAGTATCATGGCCATCTTGTCCTGGCACACCTTTATCAGCACGTTGTCTATTAGAGGGGTTGGGGGGAAGGCGTAAAAGAGAGGGTCCATCCACGGGATCAGGAACTCATCTCCTAGGGAGCCCAGACCGTTCCCTTGAAAGAAGCAATATTCCTTGCATTTCTTGTTCTCTGTTGAGGCAAAGAGATCCACCTGGGGATCACCCCACTTCTGGAAGATGTAATGAAGGACACTGGAGTTGATCGACCATTCTCGCGTGAGGAAGTACCTGCTGAGGGTGTCCGCTAGGTTGTTCTGCAGGCCCGGCACATAAGAGGCGATCGGGTGCATGGAACAACTGATACAGAAGTCCCAAAAGTCTAGGGCTTCCCCGCACAGGCGAGAAGAGCAAACACCACCCTGTCTGTTTATATAAAACATCACTGCCACATTGTCCAGACGGACAGAGATCCTCTTGCCCAACAGGAGAGATTAAAAGGACAGACATGCAAGCCGAACTGCCCTGAGCTCCCGGACATTGATGTGGAACATTCACTCTGAGAAGTTCCAGAGACCCTGTGTCCTCATTTCCCCAATACGGGTGCCCCACCCCTGGTAGGATGCATCCATAGGCAGAGTGATGGATGGTTGAGGTGGCTGAAATGGGACCCTCGCTAACACCCAGTCTGGGTTGGACCAGCAGGGGAGAGCGTCCAGCACTGAATTCGGTACCACCAATACATTGTTTAAACTGTCCCTGATGGGGCGATAGACCGTGGCCAGCCAGAGTTGGAGCAGGCATAGATGCAGTCTCACATGTTGAATGACACTGGTGCATGCTGCAAAATGGCCCAGTAGGGATAGCACAGTCTGTACCAAGCACATAGGGTGCCAGTGGAGTGCATGCAACTTGTCCCTTATGGACTCGAATATGGTTATGGGCAGGGCTGCTTTGGCCAGGGATGAGTCAAGGACTGCTCCGATGAACTCTATCCATTGGGGTGGGTGTTATGATGGATTTCTGGGCATTCAGAACCAGACCCAGATCGTCAAACAGGTCCCGAATGATACGGATATGTGATATTACTTGGCCTTTGGACCTGGTCTTCAGCAGCCAATCATCAAGGTACAGGAACGCCTGAATACCCCTGCATCATAAATGGGCCGTTACTACCACCAGGCACTTGGTGAAGAGCCTTGGGGCTGCCAAAAGGCCAAATGGCAGGACCGTAAACTGGTAGTGCTTGGTCCCCACTGTAAATCTGAGGAATCATCTGTGAGCCGGCGTAATGGCTATATGGAAGTGCACATCTTTCATGCCGAGGGTGGCAAACTAATCTCTTGGATCCAGTGAAGGGATGATAAAGGAAAGGGAAACCATTCTGAATTTTGGCTTCTTCAAAAACTTGTTCAGCCTCGAGAGATCCAGGATGGGATGGAGACCTCCTTTGGACTTGGGGATGAGGAATTATCAGGAGTAAAAACTCCTCCTTTTCAGCTGAGCTGGGACCTCTTCTATAGCACCTGCTTCTAGCAGGGATGCAACCTTTCGCTCCAGAAGTTGCTCATGAAAGGGGTCCCTGAAGAGGGACGCAAGGGGTGGGTTTGGACAAGGTTTGGCAGAAAATTGGAGGGAATACCCATGTTTTATAGTCCGTAGAACCCACCAGTCCGAGGTGATAAGGGACCAGGCATGATAAAAGCGGGCTAATCGGTTGTAAAAACATGGGTGGGGTGGATCCAGGGACAGAATTGGTTCATCGTCCTCGGGTGTACCCTCAAAAGGGCTTCTTGTGAGATTGATGATGGTGGGAACGATCCTAGTTCTGGCCTGAAGGGGGGTTGCTGCTAATCCTCCCTTGATTCCTATGCCGACCATAGTCCTGTCTGCGATGGAAAGACCTCGGTGGAGGCTGGGGCTTGAAGTGTTTCTGCTGGGTGGCAGGAGTGTGGAGACCTAACAACTTAAGGATGGTGCGGGAGTCCTTTAGGCTCTGAAGCTTAGAGTCCGTCTGGGATGAGAAAAGGTCTAGGCCCTCGAATGGAAGGTCCTGGATAGTCAACTGTACCTCCTGGGGAAGACCAGAGGCTATGAGTCAGGAGGAGTGTCTCATCACCACTCCTGATGACATCACTTGTGCAGCAGCATCCGCACTATGTAGGGCAGATTGCAGCAGTGCCCTGGAGACAACCTTGCCCTCATTAATCATGGACCCCAGCTCCATCCTGCCACCTTGATCCAATTTATCCTGGGACTTCTCCAGCGCTGACCATGAGTTAAACGCATACCTACTCAGGATGGCCTGTTGATTGGCGATCCTGAGCTGCAGACTGCTGGTGGCATAGGTTTTTCTCCCAAAGACGTCTAGGCACTTACAGTCCCTAGATTTTGGAGAGGGGCCCTGCTGCCCTTGTCTTTCTTTTTCATTAGCAGCAGTGACAACTAATGAGCCCAGGGTTGGGTGAGTATAGAAGTGCTCAAAACCGCTAGATGGGAGGAAATATTTCCTCTCTGAGCACTTGGCAATAGGGGTGATGGAGGCCAGAGTCTGCCAAATGTTCTTGGTATTCTGACTAATGGTCTTGATGAGGGGTAGTGCTAGCCTTGAGGGTCCCTCCGGAATCAAGATGTCCACAATGGGGTCAGCATCCTGGACTACTTCTTCTGCCTGCAGAACCATCTTGCAGGCTACCCTCCGTAGTAGGTCTTGATGTGCCTTAGAATCATCAGAAATTGCGGCGGGGGCTGCCCCAGCTACGGCCTCATCGGGGGAAGAGGAAGAGGAGACTCTGAGTGTGAGAGGCACCTCTTGGCCTTTGACACCAGCAGAGTCACGCGGTGCTGCAGCGTTCCCTATGGTGCCAAGATCCTGAGTGCCGCTGGCTGCCAATTCCAGATCCATGACATCAGACACCTCCTGTGGGGCACAGGCAGAGTAAAAAGGCTGGGTCTTTGAGCCCAAAACCCACGAGTGGTTCAACTGTAGACCCTGGGATTGGTGATATGCCCAGGGCGTCCAGAAAGGCCACTGGGGAGTGGGGCCTTACCACTGCTGCCAAGATGGCACCAGGCCCGGGGCCAGAGGTGCTGGGTGGACTCGCCTCCTGCTGTGCCGTGAGGCGCCTGAGTCAGAGGTCAATGAGTCAGAAGGGGAGCGGCTCAATGGGGACCAAGGCTGTATGGTGCTGGATGGTGCCAGAGAACAGTGCCAGGGGAACAGGAGCCATTACGCTCACTGTGACGGCAATCCGAGCCTCTCGATGGTACCGTATCTTGGTGTCAGGGCGATCTTGGTTTCAAGAGCGCTGGTTTGCCCCTTGATTTTACTGCTGGTCTTGATGGTACCTCCTGCACCGGGGCCTGGGTACCAGGGCCTGGAGGGGCTGTAACCTCTATCAGCTGTCTAGCGGCCTCGAATATCTGAGGAGTAGAGGGGAGATGCAACTCCTCCTCTAAAATCTCCTGGGTTGGGGAAGCTTGGTGCGGTGAGGGTGACACAACCCTGGTCGGTGCCAGCGGGATTGGTGCAGAGACTTGCTTCCCCAGACTTGAGTGGCCCGCGGAGGGTCCTGCTTTGTGGGTCTCTGATGCTCCCTTTGGGGAATGCCCCTTGTTGGTTCTAGATCTCTTGTGTGGTACCAGGGAAAGAGAACGGTGCTGCTGAGTCGGGTCCTGTTTTGACTTCTCCGCTCCTGAAGGGCAGTGGTGCCAAAACTCCTTGGTGGCCTCTTTGGGGCGCGTCTGAGAGGAAGCCGGTGCGCTGTGTGCCGACTCAGTGTTGGGCATCTCTGGTGCTGGAGGTCGGAAATCTTCCTCCATCATAAGCAGCTTAAGGCGCTGGCTCTGCTCTTTCTGAGTTCTCAGTTTAAAACCTCTGCAAATCTTGCAACACTCGCAGAGGTGCGCCTCACCCAGACACTTTAAACAGGAAGTGTGAGGGTTGTCCAGGGGCATGGGTTTCTTACAGGAACTGCAAGATTTGAAGCCCAGCATGCCCCGGCCAACGGCCGGGTGCTGGAAAACTGGGAACGCTAACAACTACACTAACCCTAAAGCTACCAAAACAAACTACTCGGGGAACTACTAAAACTGTCAACTACTAACTACCAACAGCCCGAGGCTGGACTATGACTAAAGCAAACCAAACACGTGGGGAAGTCTTACTTAAAGCAAGCAACATTCCAGCAGCCACCCTGGGCAGGAAGAAGGAACTGAGAGGGCAGAGCTGGCCAAGCTCGTTATATAGTGCGTCATAGTGGCGTGACTCCAGGGGGCGACTCGGACGTTCCGGGGATGCTAGGGGAAAAAAGTTCCAGCGGCTTGTGCATGTGGCGTATGTACACCTAAGGTGGAATCGACATGAGCAAGCACTCGAAGAAGAACCACCTGCTTTCTACAGCATTAAATGCTCAGAACCAGATCTTTGTCACTTAAAATTCTTTGATAAATAAAGGCAGTAACTGCCTTACTGAGCCTTTGTAATGCAATCCCCATCCAGACTCATTTATGCTAGTCTTCAGTTATACCTCTAATTCTTGACTTAATTTGCTCCTTTTCTCTGGATATTATCATCCAAGTATTTCACTCGCTAAGAGATGTGAACGTTGTGTCCATCACCAGCATATTGTGACTAAAAATGATTTTGTGAAATAAAGAGGTCAGCTCAATCTTCCTCCATGCTCACTAATATTATCCAGAGCATGTCAAACTAAAGCTGCCCACTCCACTCTCTACCAAGAAGTTGGGTTAACAACTCCACTACAGTGTCGTCAGTGTGTTAGTATTCTGACATTTCACAGATTTATTAAATGCTTCTCTGAGGTAACCAAACATCTATTGATCATATTTATCTTTTGGGGGTTAGACCATAGCTAGCTATATTCAGCCTGCATTTCTTACTTCATCTCCAATCATCCGTGCTTAATATTGAGGACCCACTTAAAGGCTGAACAATACATTTCAGCTTCTAGTTACATTATCACCATTGTGCTGGGTCCCCAAGTGACCATTTCAACTGGGCAGAAAATGTTCACTTAGTAGTAAGATTCCTGAGAGTGGAGGTAATGGCAACATCTGCCTTTCCTATATGTGCTAATCCAGTTAGATGGCTTTTTTGTTGCAGAAGCCTTTCAAGCATAAACTGTGTAGAATGTGCCAGGATGTTTGAAAATGATGTTTTCTTCCTGAAGCTGTGTCAGGTATTTTATAGCTTAGATAGAACAAGCACAGATTTCATACGCTATTGAAACATTCTGTCACCAGGGCCATCAGGCAAAAAGATATTGATGAGTACATTTCAGCAAATAGATTCATGTAGATCAAGAGCAGGAAGAATTTTTTATTCTAAATACTTCAACTCAGCACCATATACAAATGACTTTTCTCACCTAATACTGTTAATGCCAATGCTAATTTTTCTATGCAATTTGCACTTTTTATATTTTATTGATAACAAGCAAGCACATTTAGAACTATCTCCTTACTCAGAGGGTTTAAAAGCCTGGATTAATTTTAACCCACTATTATTTAGGTATAAAATATTTTGTTTTTTGTAGTTATACGTTATCTTGAATTACACTGGCCAATGTTGTGTTTAGGTCCTCACTCCCCATCTGGAATCTTCTAGATCAGGTGTGGCCAAACTGCGGCTCGTGAGCCACATGCGGCTCTTCCAAGAAAAACTGTGGCTCTCCGAAAAGCAGAGCAGAGAGGTGGCGGCATGGTAAGAGCCAGCAGGGAAGTGGAGGATGGTCACTGCCTGCAGGGAAAGGCAGCATGGTGAGAGCTGCAGCTTTGTGAGACCCGGCAGGGAAAAGCAGGGTGGTCAGGGACTGCAGGAAGAGGCAGCATGATCAGAGCTGGCAGGGAAAAGCACTGCGGTGAAAGCCCACAGAGAAGCGGGGGATGGTCACTGCCAGCAGGGAAAGGCAGCCTGCTCAGAGACTGCAGGGAAGGGCAGCATGTTCAGAACTGGCAGGGAAGGGGTAGCATGGTCAGAACCTCCAGAGAAGGGCAGCATGGTCAGGGTCAGGGTGGACAGAAGTGTGGCATGGTCAGGGAGAGTAGAGAAGGAACAGCATGGTAAGAGACTGCAGGGAAGTGGCAAAAGGGGTGGGGGACGGAAGCACAGCATGGTTGGAGAAGCCCCAGCATGTTTAGATTTTCTCATAGGGCCTAATGCAGCTTACTCGTTGTTAAAACAAAATCGTGTTTTACAAGTCCTAAACGTGATGTTGAATACTGAGAAATGAAAATACAAAGGAGAAGAGTCTAAAACTGCATGTAGATAACTTTCAATTTTTGGCACAACTTACTGCTGTGAAGCATTGACATTCAAAACATTGTGCAATACTTAGAGATCAGCATCTGAGAGAGCTTTTACCTACTGCATTGACAAGTTACTGCCCAGATTTTAAAAAAAACTTGCCACAAGCCTGCAGTGTTCTACATCTAGTTTTCATGGTAACCTTAAGTAATTATTAGAACCTGACATTAGTAGGATCAATATTTGTCCTGTTTTTACGATAAAGTTAAAGTACCCAATGAATTTTAAGCATAGTAATTTTGTAGTAGGTAAAAATATGTGGTTATATGCTTCAGTGCGGCTCTCGAAGGTTTAATAATCGCCTTGTGCAGCTCTTGAGTTCCATAAGTTTGGCCACCCCTGTTCTAGATGCTTAACCAATGTAAAGAGGCCAGATAACAGTTCTATATAGCCAGATGAGGATCCCTATGAGAGGGTGCGTTCAGATAGTGTAAAGTTGACATAGCCAGCTCCTGTTCACTAACCACCCAGCAGTGCGTGGGGCTTGCCAATTCTCTTCCACTGGCCTCTGCCAATTTTCAGTGGATGGGTACTCCTTTGGGGACTACATAGCTCACTGGTGTAGTTTAGAGTAATTCTTAGTTGCTCTAGCTCTAGCACATGCTAGGGTCTGAGAAAGAAGGTTCGGTCCAAGGTGTTTTTTTCTGTTTCAGTGGTGCTAGAATAATTTTTATACTGGGGGTTCTGAAGGCAGAAACCATGTATTTGAGTTCTTACTACTTTAAGCAAGGGGGTGACCCCAGCGGCAGCACCTATGGCCTGTGTTGTACATGCACACACTTATAAACAGTGGGAAGCCACACAAATATTTGAAGAACCAGAAAGATGTAACAATCTTCTGGATGACTTGCCCTATCCACATGTGAATTGCTATTTTCATAAGCCTTTGCTACTCATTCCTTACAAACTGATTTCCTTTCATCGTCCACAGAATTACAACATTAATCACATGTAACAAAATATTTATAGAAAAATGTGCCTTCATTATGTTTTGCACAAACATGATTGTTTACAGCTTCTCAGAGGCTATAAAAACAACCTCTTGCAAAACTGTACTTGTCAAAACTCCAATATGTCTGAGGGACACAGAAATTGATAGTGTAACAATAGCTTTAAATTGTGATTTACAAGGGGAAGTATCTGCTTATCGATATCTATTGAAGAAACAAATCAGTACAATGAAGTATAAAAATAATAGTTATTGGAAAACAGGGGCATCTAATAATCACACAATAGTATGTAACAGATCAGCTATTTTTAAAAATTGAATATTGGCAAATGACTCATGAGTTTAAGTCCAGTGAATTATGAATGGTCATAAGGATTTGAAAATAGAAAAGCCAAAGTGCCTTTTGAAAGATTCTCAGATGAACTTATATTTCATTTCAGATTTGAAGTAAAAGTTAAATCAAAGTGAAGTATTGGTAGAATGGAGGAAAGAACCAGAAAAAATGGTGGCGCTTATATCTGACCATAAGATTAAGAACTTTCAATTGCCATTAAACTATCCAAATGTAGAATTTGAAGGGCACAGCTAGATCAATTACACTTTAAGGGTCAAGTAGCAGCAGTGGATTAAGAAGGTATTTTACCATCTACACTTGGCTGGAAGGCTATCTTTTGTACCCTTTTGTACACAGAGGTTGCTACCATACATAGGCCACACCAGAACTGGTGCAAAATACAGTTATCGATTTCTTAAGCAGGATGTCCTCTAGAGAGAACACTTGATGTCCATGCCCAGGTGCAGGCCTAGATATCTGTAAACTTACAGATACATTTTAAGATGTTGATTTGCACTAAGAAGATCTAAATGGACTAGGAAGGACTACTGTACCTATCTAAAAGAACATCTCTTTTCTCAGGATAGACAGTTACAAATCAGCAGATGACTGATTCTAGGTCACCCGGATATAAGAGAGAGGCAGCAACTAGGCAGGTAGGGACCAGGCACTGAAATGCCCTCTCACACCTGGTTCAAAATATTTACGAACTTTCAGGGCATGATGCAGAGACCATTTATTTCAGCTGTCATTTGGAGAAAGGTAGGAAGGTTTGCAAATAAACAGAGATAATGTCATTATCAGATGTAATTTGATTGACATGGTGAACTGATTGAATTGTACACGGTTTATAATTTTGAATAATCAGAAGAGTGCTCAGAACCTGTGTATGGATGCTTTTTTTTCTGTCTGTATATCAAAAAAGGATATATAAAGTAACAAATAAATATATTTTACATCTGAAGCCAACCACAAAACAATTAGGTATTTCAGTGATGGTGGAGTGGGAATTAGGGAATCCTTGAAAATAACAGTGGCAAATTCAATTTAGAATCATTGCTGTGTATGTGTACGTGGCGTGCAGGAAAACAGGATGGGAATGTCAGATTAAATTAACATTGTTGTGAAATTTGGGCGTTGCCGCAACAGCATAAACAAAGGCATTAAGCATACATTTCGAGATTTTTTTTAAACACAAAAAGCCACAAATATAAAGAGTAAGACATGAGAAAAGGCTGCAAAGAATGAAGATGATAAAGAGGTCTCAGGGCACAATGCCAAAGCCCATTTGTTCATTTAAGCCAGTCTGGGGCAGGTTTGCTATAATGAGCATCTTGGTTTTAGGAATCGTCATGTAATGGATTCAGGCTAGCACTCTTGTATGTTAACAAGATCCAGAGGGGTAACCGTGTTAGTCTAGTTAGTAAAACAAACAAACAAGGAGTCCTGTGTCACTGAAAGACTAACAAATTTATTTTTTGCATGAGCTTTCATGGGAGAAAATTCCAGTTTGTTAGATGCTTAGAAGATAGGGGAACTTATAGAATGGTAGGAAATAAATGCAAGGAAGTGTAAGTCATGGGAACAGGTCACTTTGCAACAGCAAATTGAAACAGTGGTAAAGATTCAAACACTGGGGAACAACATACAGAGAGAGATGAGATCAAATCACCTGCTGTAATGAGAGAAAAATCCAATGTCCCTATTAAGTCCTGAGGTAATGCAACCAAATTTACAAATGAATTCAATTTCAGTAGCTTCTCTTTGAAGCCTTGATTTAGTATTCATCTGTCTGAGCACAGCAATTAGCAAATCACTAATGGAGTGATCATGAAGATTGAAATGCTGACCCACTGTATGTTAAGTTTTTATTATGGCAGAGGTAACTGTAAACTTGCAGTGTGCTTTTTGTTGCTGCCAGCTGTTGGAAGAATTATATTAATTTTAATTGTTAAGGTATCTGAAAACTTAGGTAATGCACAAGTAACTTTAAATCAAGCCATTGTAAATCGTATTTATTTTTAGTCAAATTCTACAAACGTGGTCTATAATGTAAAAATTTAAGACATTAGAAGAGATTATTTCATGGGGCATATATATTTGCTAATGTAAATATCCCTATTAAAACCTAAAGTGATAAGCTATGATATACAAAATAGATTTCCATTAAAATACTTGACAGACAGTAGATTCCCAGGATTTATTTCTATTGTCTTACATTGTAGGAAAATGGGATTTCGGGAAATGTTCACAGGATATAAAGATTAACTACACAAACATTTTAATAATAAATGGTAGACACAAAGCAAGAAGTCATTCTAACTCCACATCACTAAAGAAAGCAAAATGGAACACCACGTAGATGTTCATTTTCATCCATACATCACAATCAAATGTGTGAGACAACATACCCAACACTCCTGAAAGAAAAAAAAAATCAATGGAATTTAGTCAGCTTGATGTCATCTTGGTAATAAATAACTTACCGAAAGGGAACATGTCTAAATGGACTAAGTGGCTTTTATTCATCCCTCTAACCATTTTTTAATGTTTTTGCCAATTGCAAGCAGGTGACATAATGTCACAATGTGTTGCAAAATAAAAAGAGGGGACACTTTGTACAGCAAAAATCAAGCATGCAATCTGCTACTCACACATGAAAAACAAGACTGAGTTGAACATAAGATTCACATCCAAAAGACCATCCCTTTGAAAATAAATGTTAAAATATTGAAAGGTGCCTCTATTGATAGTAGTTGCTACTATCTAGGAATAAATATCTAACCAGTAAACCATAGACAATCTGTCTCTGTTCAAGCAGAGAACCTTGAAAGCTATTTGTAGACATTGAATTCAGCAAGTGCGCACAGCAGGAGCATCGCTGCCCCGGGAAAGGACTCGAGGCACCAGCCCAGGCCCTACTCCCGCCCGTCCCCCGAGGCCACGCCCCCTGGCCGCAGGCCATGCCCCCAGCTGGCGCTTGGGCCAGAAGTGGCAGCCGTGGCCAGGAACAGGGCTGGAGCAGCCACCGTGGCTGCGGGCGGCTAGGTCCCGGATCCACGGCCAGGGATGGGGCCGGAGCAGCCACCATGGCTGCAGGCAGCTGGGCCTCGGATTGGGCCGGAGACCAGAAGAGGTGGGGCCCCGCCAGACCCAGGGCACTGGCGCCGTGTGCCTGGCGCCAGTGACACGCCTGGCGCACAGACTTCTTTGTGAATGAAATCACACATTTTCTCTCTGGTTACTCTACAAGTGCAATGACCAAAACCAAATGCATGTGCTATTGAAAGAAAAGAAATATGACTAAGGAATGAAAAGCCTGACTGAAACAGAAAGTACAAATGCTAATTGTAGAAAATTACACTACGTCTATTAGTTCCTTTCAAAAAATCAAAACAAAAAGCTGTTTACAAATGCCTTGGGCACTTCATGTGCTACAAGTTTCTGTATAAGATTTTTAATATTATAAGTGCACCACCTATTAAAGTTGCTCAAAGCTTCCAGAAGCTCCTTTTTTTTTACTTGTTTATAACTTTGCCAAAGTTTGTATGCAGTGCTGTTGTAGATATGTTGGCTGCAAAATATTAGACACACAAGGTAAGTGAAACGATATCTTCTATCAGACCAACTTCTGTTTGTGAGAGAGGCAAGCTATTGAGATTATACAGAGACCTTGTCTACATTTCTGATAAGGTTGGCAGGAGGAACACAAACTATGGACTGGAACTTGTATATTCCCCTCAACTTATTAACTTTCACTTACGATGGCATTTTCACTGCACTGTGCCGAGCTGAAAGGCCCTCCATGAGACACAGCATTACTCTTTTTTTGCAGGGAAAAGACAGGGGCAGGGGATTTACTGTGTCAGCTGGAGAGCACTTTCAGGATCCATTTTGCAGGTCTCCACTGCCCATTCAGTCAATTCCACTGCATTGATCCATAGAGCTGGACACAGAACCCAAAGGCCAAACATACCCCAGAGCTCTTCTTCAGATCTGGGAAATGTACTCAGTACATCACTGCTAAATACAATGTGGGAAGATTGTTTAGCATAAGTAGTTAATAAACATTTCAAGGGACTATTCAAAGTTAAGTGACCCATTAACAATTCTATAGTCAGGAGGAGTTTGAGAGGGCTTGCTACGGTTATCAGTTAATCTATTAATTCAAGTTACAGAGGTTTTTGTGGTGGATCTGAAGGCTCCAACCAGGTTGATGATCTGTGTGTCAATATAAAGTCACATGGTGGAATTTGCTTTTTTACAATCCTAGGAAATAAAACACAAAAGTTTATATTAAGAATACCTTTTTAAGGTTGCAAAGTCAAGCACTCAAAAATCAGGGAATGCGAGCATTAAGGTAGTTTTTGCAACCTTAATTAAGCATTGTTGTTTGTCTGCATTATGATGCAATCTTTAATTATCTAATCACATGCTATTTTTTGTACAAGACACCTACATATGGACAGGCTAAACCTACTCCGGAGGTTAATCAGTGTGATCTAGTGAAGAAAACTATTGTCTGTAGGACTCATGTCTCATTTATTGCAGAAACTGAAAGATACATAATGAATAAGACAGCGAAGTAGTGGAAAAGAAAGGACAGTCTAATAGTTAAGGCAGTTTAGTGGTGCTCTGAAGAACTGGATTTTATCCCTGCCTGTACCACAGAGCTCCTATGAGATGCTAGGCAAGCCACTTATATTAAACTTTTCACAGGTGATCAGTATTTACGTGTTCCCCATTTGACTTGAGTTCTAGTGTTCTGATCTGCAGAAATCCCGAGTACTCACTGCTGAAGCTGAAGTCAATGGCAATTGTGTTTTAATGTATAATGTGCTATATACTAAAATGCTAAATGATCTAAAACAATAGATCCTGGACTCTCAAATTGGAATCCAAGATTAGTTGATACTTTTGACTTTAATCTGTGTCTCAATTCTCCATCTGTAAAATGGGAATAATATCACTTCACTTCAAAGAATTGTTGTTTAGACAAGGTTATTGAAAATGTTTTTATAGTGACGATGTTGACAGCCTTTGAACCAAACTGTAAAACCTGTATATAATGGAAGCTACTTGAAGTCAGGGAATGCAGCAGCAACCCCCCACATCCTTTGTTCCAGCCTCTATGTATGAAGATAAATTATTCAATGTTGTAAAAGCTCAATACAGCATGAACACCACAGAAAAACTTGTGAGGAAATTATTAATTTTGTCTTCAGAGCAGGGTTGGAAAAGCAAAGCAGTAAATAAGACACAATGCCACAGCTGGAACAATTAATACAAAACAAAATACTGAATAGCTGCTCATTAAGTGAGAACCATCCATTCAGTGCACTGAATGAAAGAGAAGTCTTACTGAAAAAATAGTATGCGATCATGTAATTAAAGACTTTCTCAAAATCCATATGAACACAAAGGCTGAATTTAGATTACACAGGTCACCTTAATTCTAGCATTTCCTAATTTTTAAGTCCCTGACTTTGCAACCTTAATAATGTTCTTCTACTACAATCTTTTCTTGTGTAAAATTACATGTATTTCAAACAATGGGTGTTAATATGTGTTCATAAAATTGGATTCTGTAACTGAAGTGAGCTTACTTTTACAGTTTGTCAGAACTGATTGCGTAAATCCTTCCCTAACTGGAGGCACCTGTGCAAAGGAATTTCCTGCACATTGTCAGCCAACCATGTAATGCATATAATGCATATTCCTATGATTGCGAAGGTAGCTACTGCTCTGTAAGATGTCTTCTATCGCTATCCTGACCAGAAAAAGTTTGGCACAATTTTTGGTTTGCTTGTGCTACAAATGATAGAATATGTGCTGCCCAGCACGGGGCCAAGCCATGCTCCCGTTCTAACTAGTAATGCCTCCCATTGGCAAACACAGAACTGTAGTAGCCTTTGCATCTGTGTACTGTAACAAAAATGATCTCCACTCCTGCATTGCATGTAATACACTCCAACATCTTCCATTAATACCCGAACATTGAACCTGTAAGGAAGAATGCTATAGAATTTAACAGGGATTAAAGCCAATTGAGTTAAGAATGTAAGAGGGGACACAGTGGGTCAAGACCAATGGTCCATCTAGCAGAATATCTAGTCTTCTTTCAGTGGCCAGTGCCAGACACCTCAGAGCGAATCAAAAGACTAGGACAATCACTGAGTGATCCATCCCCCGTCCCTCCAGTTTCCACTCCTGGCAGTCACAGGCTGAGGGACACCAAGAGCATGGGGTTTCATCCTTGATTATCTTGGCTAACAGCCATTGATGGACCAAATCCTCCATGACCTTATCTAATTTTTATTTTGAATGTAGTTACTCTTGGCTTTCAAAATATTCCCTGGCGATGAGTTTCATGGGTTGACTGTCCTTTGTGTTAAGAAGTACTTCCTTTTGTTTCATAGCTGCTGCCCATTAATTTCATTGGGTGACAATGTGTTATGGGAAGAGGAAATAACACTTCCCTATTCACTTTGTTCATACCATTCATGATTTTATAGCCTTTGTCGCAGAGTGTGTGTCCACTCCAGTGTCCTCTGGTGGGGAAAGTCCACGGGGCATAAGTGAGGCAGGCCCTTCCATGGTGCTTTTAGATTCTGAGGTCAACCCATATCACTGTAGTTTTCACACCATTCATGCAGGCATTCCTGTGTCCAAAATAATATGGCCTAGGGTCCATGGAGTCAATAGTAGGTGGCCATCCACTATAGAAAATGCTCGCAAGTAGGGGGGCTCAGGCCCTCCTGCTCCACTGAGCCCCAGCCCAGGGCCTTTGTGGTGCCCAGGGGATAGCACCAAGTCAGCAGGGATCCAGATCAAAATAGACTGGCTGCTTCTCCACACCAGCCTTGGCTTCACCACACACCCCCCCTGAACTACTTCCTACTCAATCACTGAAGATATCCTGCCATGGGGCTCTGGCGTGTGCCTTCTTGCCCCCTGCAGCAGCTGCTGCCTGCTTCCTTGAAGGTTCCTGGGGTCAGCTGGCTGCATTGAGCATCTGGATGTTGGCCTTGAGGCAGTTGTCACAGAGTAACTGCTCCTCAGTGCTTTCTTTGGAGTCACTCCCTCCCGCCAACTGGGGTTGATGTGGCTGGTCAGAAGCCTGCAATGGTCCTGGTCAGGAGCCTCAAGTCCACATCCTCCCTCTTCACTGGTCCACACTGAATAAACTGAGCTGCTTCCTATCATGCTGGGACAGCAAGAGGAGCATGCCCAGCAGGGCTTAAGGGGCAGGACTTCCACCACCCATAGAGTGCTGAGCTTTTGCAATGTGGGACGAGTCCACCCTGTCACAGACCTCTATCATGTCCTCCGTCACTTATCTCTTTTCTAAGGTGAACCATCATGGTGTTTTTAATCTCTTATTTTATGGCAGCTGTTCTTGTACTCCTAATAATTTGTATTCCCCTTTTCTATATGTCTATCATATAGAAATTTCCTTAAAACACATAATATAACCATCCTATATTTTTTATAACCATATAGAAGTCTATAGTGTGGCTATACTTATTTTAATTCTATAGGCCTTACTATAGGGAAGAGGCCAGACTGAGCCCTTTGTAAACTCTAAGTCAAGAAACTAATTTCCTAATTCTGTTTGTAACAGACACTGTTTGAATCAAAACAACTTATTTGGTTTGCAGAAACAGACTAACATAGGCGTTCTCAAACTGTGGGTCATGACCAGCAGCTTAGAGGGGGGTCTCTTTAGAGTTTTGTAATTTGCTTTGATTAAAGCTGGAGCTGGCCCACCAAGGGTGCTGATTTAGCCCACAGAGCTGCTGCCTGGGAGCTCTGTGCAGCAGCAAACAGCAAAAACCAGCTGGCAGCAGAACAGAGCAGGGGCAGGCGCCTGCCCTCACACACACTGACTCGCATCATGATCTAAGTCAAAGCACAGGGGAACAAAGGAAGCACTTCAGCCAATCCCAGCTCAGCACTGTTGTGTTCTGCCAACCAATCAGAGTCTCAGTCACAGCAGGCTAGACCAGGCTTGTGAGAGAGCCACCACACTGCCCAACCGCACCTGATCACTCTCAGTCAGGCAGTCAGCATACTAATCGGATCGACAGCACAATGCACAAACCACAAACAAGAAAAGAAAAGTTGGCTGGGGTCCACATGGGAAACGAGCCAATCAAAGGCAAGCAGGAACTGAGCACAACTAAAGAGGACTATGGTGAATGACTAACAGTGAGCAGGGAAGAGGAGGTAAGGCAAGAGTCCAGCCTGCCTGTGACTGAGACTGGACTGATTGCCTGCATGGAGTAAGAGAAGTGGAAAGGATAGGGGTCTGGGCAGGAACAGTGCTAGCATTTATGGCGCCCCCCTGCAGCGCAGCAGGCACCGGCACAGATGAGTGATGTCACAGGGGAGTGCAACAGCATGGTCCCCATTTTGGCACCCCTCAAATGTCGGCGCCCCCCTGCAACACTTACCTGGCTTACCGGGTTGCGCTGACCCTGAGTCTGGAAGCTGCCCAGCAGGGTAAGTGGGGAGTCTGGGAGCTCCCCAGCAGCCAAAGTGGGGGGCTGGGAGCCAGTGTGAGGAAGGGAAGCCCACAGGGCAGGGAAGAGGGAAGATGTGAAAGAGCCTGCAGGGGAGGGGAGGGGAAAGGAGAGCCCATGCAGCTCTTAATGTGACAGAGGAAATAACCCTAACCCAAATGAAATCATTAGTTTTATTCATGGGAGGGAATGAACAAATTCATTTATCATTTTAGGGGGTCACTTTATCACAAAGTTTGAGAACCCCTAGACTAAGAGACTGTCCATTTAGAACTGTTTGAATTGACTTTGTGACTCACCCTTCTCTACATGTATGCATACACCTAACACTCAACCATCTTGGACTCATTAAACTCAGAATATGCTGTATTTATATTTATGGTAAATAAATGCTGAAGTCAAAGATGAAAGGGTTTGTTAGCCCAGAATATGATTATTATTAAGAGAAAGCAACTACAAATTACTCTAAAAATGGTAATGAAATAATCTTCAAAAGTCCCTTTAATGCAAGCAGCCCTGCAAAGCTCCTGTTCCAAATGGCTTCTGCAATCTCTAGCAGCTCTCAGTGCCTGTGAAGCTTTTTAACTTTGTAGCTTTCCTCTGGCCCCTGCAGCCCTTGAGAAAATATCATGCAATTACCTCTGCAGCTAAACCGACACAGAAATAAAAGAGAACCGTTCACAGCTCCCTCAAGACCATGGTCTCCCTACCTATAGAAAAATACTACTGCCTGCACATGCTATCCTGCAATATATATTCCACCTATGCATGCTCCAGCTGTGTGAGACAGCTAGACTGTGCTGTGGTCCCTGTCGTCTACTGGCTAAGGAAGAAAGAAGGCAGTCTATAGATGGGACAGTCAGCTGTATCATCTGTAAAAGTAAAATAAATGCTTTGTGATTTATTGTATTGTTATTTAACCTTATTGAAGAACATTCCAAGTTTAATCATTTCTTTCCTAAAGTAAATAATGCTTCCAAATGTTATGAGATTTGCAGTGCTGGAGACTGAAGTCATCTTTGAACTCACAGAAGAAGCACAGTCTATGTGTTAGCAATGCAAGCCTTCTCCAGCTCCCAAACAACTGTGACCTTGAGACAACAGCATGGAGGGGAAGTCTGTATCCACCTCCCATTAATCCATGGCATATAAAAATGCCAACAAAAGATCTTCTTGTGGTGGTTGTTTTTATCATGTCAATCCCTATCCACTAAAAAACTAAGCAGATCACCAGCTCATTTCATACAGACCAAAGAGGTAAAAATGGTACCAACTTTCATTTGCTACCAACAGGACCTGGATTTCAGGTTAACTGATAACACAATGCAATATAGAACGCCTGGTATACAGTACCTCATCTAAGTACTGAAATGCAGGACTTGCAGCTACATCAATGGATCCCTCATCTTGGATATTAATTGATGGAGCTATGGCATAAATAGGCTCCTCCTTTTGTATTTCTGGTTCTGAGTCACTGGAACTGGAACTTTCTTCACCAGCATCAGTCATTTTTTCAAAGTTCTGTGAAGTAATAAAAATGTCAATATTCAGCATTTGAAGAGATCTTTAGAAACATATTCACCAGGCAAGAGAGGAAGAATGCTGGGATATAATGTGAGTTGGAGTGAGACCTGCAATCAAATCAAATAATGAAAGCTACACAATGATGACTTTCAGAGGTTTGCTTTTATGAGTGTTGTAAAGAGACTGTCCCATTCTATTGTCTAAATGCTATAAAACTCTTCTAATGGTTCAGTTACACTATAATTGTGTAGATAGAAAGATTCCTTACAACAGCAGCTCTCAACCACTGTGTTGGGACACCTTAGTGTATCATCACAGAGCAGTAAGCGTGTCACAGAGAGCCAGAAGGATGGCTAGATTCAGCCTGTGAGGAGTGGGCTGGTGTGTCCTGGAGGGTTGCGATACGTCACTAAGTGTGTTGCAACCTGTATAAGGTTAAGAGCCACCACCTTACAACATAGTCAGAGTGAAACATTTTGAGAGTTATATCTACGCTTCTTTATAGGCATCATCCTACAAAGTAAAGAAATCCCCCAGCTCCAAGTTACTTAAAGTGGTAGAGAAGATCTGTAGGCCAGGTCTACAGATTTTGAGTATATCTACACTGGAGGCTCTGTTAAGTCGACCTTGTTAAGTTGACTTAGTCCAAACTGAAAACTCCTGTCAACTGCCTGCGTCTACACTGGCAGGTGCTAGGTCGATGGAGGAGTGGTGCATTGTGGGTAGCTGTCCCTGGTGGCCAGGAACTCTGGGAGGCGACCTGGATGCCAATTAGGTCGACTTAAGGGCTTACTCTGTCTACTTTGGCTTAAGTCGATTTAATAAAGTTGACTGAAGCGTTAAGTCAACCTTAAGAGATGGTGTTATTAAGTTAACTTAAGGAAGTGCTTAAGTCGACTTAATAAAAGGCCAGTGTGGCTGCAGGAATCTGCAAATTGACTTAACCTTCATTAAGTTGACCTAGGCTCCAGTGTAGATGTTCACTTTGCTAGAACAGCTGTGTTGGCTCGGAGTGGCGAGAAGGGACAAAAATTACCCGCCAACCAATATAACTATTGAAGCAAAACCACCTGTGCAAATAAAATTTATAGTGGCAAAGAATCCTTTTAATAGTACAGATTATGTTGTTTGAGGAGACGTTTTATGTCAGTGTAAAGAGGCCGCAAGATGGCTGCCTCCAGAGGAGAAAAAATGGCCACCTCCCAGTGAGGCAGGAGGGTTGCCCCCGGAGGAGACAAAATGGCTGCCCCCAGGTGAGGCAAGATGGCTGCCACAGAACTGTCACTCAAGCCGGAAGGTAAGTGGCAGGACAGGAAGTATAAAAACCAGGCTAGGGAGCTCAGTCCAGCCCTGGCCGCCGGAGAAGGATGGCTCCGTCCAGGCTCCTCACCCCCAGCCCCTTCTCTGGCAGAGGAGACCTGGGCCTACCCGCTGGCCTTCAGCCCTACACTGGGATGGCTGGCTTAGGCCTCCCATGGTGGATGTCTTGTGGGAGGAGCTCCCTCCGCTTAGGGTGGAGAGGCTGTGGGGCAACAGGAACCCCAGTGCCCCCCTGACTTTAGGGAGGGCCCGGCGTACGGGGAACGGACCTCAGCGGCTGTCAGGGAGGACCTGGAGGAACTGCCCCTGGATCCGTCTGAAGCTGACTGTGGTGTTTTGGACTACCTAGGGTCATTGGGGTTGCCATAGTGATAAATGGGAGAGTCGTTTAGGTGCCAGGAAAACCTGTCTGTCTTCTCTCTCTCTCTCTCAGTTCTCTTTCAATAAAGACTTCTTATGCAGCTCTGAATATGCTGTCCTCCTTATTGGATTATAATCTCCCTTAAAACTACACTGACCCCTCTGGCGGACAGGACCTGGAGGAGCTACCCCTTGCCCCAGACCGTATGGAACTACCAGAGCTGCCCCCTGAGGAGAGGGAAGTCACCCCCGAACTTCCGGACCTGCTGCCACCAGACGCTATGGAGGGCTTCTACTCTGTGCCTCTCAGTGAGTACCCCGAGGACACTGAAGAGGGGGTAGACCAGGTACTAATGGGAGAGGTGGAGGGCAGTAGCCCAGGGGAGTTCCACCCCATACTGGGGTCAGCATGTTGCGGTCGGATCCTCCCTGACCCCCCGATTAACTGTCTGGCCACTGTTAGGGCCCTGGGCTGGGACACAGTGGAGTAGGATGGGCCTGTGTCCTCCCTCCTCCTCTCCCCTTCCCCGAGACGTCGGCCCTGAATGCTACCTGACCTTGTTTGACCCCAACCGCAAAGAGACTTGTTAACTGGACACCCTGTTAAGGGCACGGGACCACGGGTGAACTGTCCGACCCAGCCCCTAGACTGATAGTTGCCCCCTCATGGGGCTAAGACGAACTGTCCGCTACCCTTCCCCCTGGGGAAAGGGCTGAACAGCGGGACCGCTTGAGCAGTAATTCCCCAAACTGCCCACCAGGGGGCAGCCTCCTGGTGGGTCAAACGGAGCTCCCGCCTACAGTCAGGAGTGTCAAAGTTAAGGCCCAGGGCCCGGATCTGGCTCATCAAAGGCGCTAATCCAGCTTGCAGAGCTGCTGCCTGGACTGTGTGTGGGAATTCCCTGCAGCAGCAGTAAACAGCAAAGACAGGCTGCCACTGGCAGAGGAGGGGTTGACTTGTTCTGGCTCACTCACGTGATCCCAGTCACAGCACAGGGGAACAAAAGAAGCACTCCAGCCAATCCCAGCTCAGCTCTGCTTGTGGTCTGCCAACCAATTAGAATCTCAGTCACATTATGCTGGGCTGGGCTTCTGGAGTTCTCCCGCACTGCCCTCTACCCCATCTGTTCACTGTCAGTCAGTCAGTCAGCATGCTAATTTGATTGAAATCACATTGCACAAATCACAAATAAGGAAGGAAAAAGTAGCAGGGGCCCATGTGGGAATGAGCCAATCAAAGGCCAGCTGGGACTGAGCCCAACCAAAGGCCAGCATCCCCCACCTTCAAAGTGTCCCATAAAGTGGGATTTTCTCCCACAAAAGCTCATGCAATAAATAAATGTGTTAGTTTATAAGTGCCACAGGACTCCTTGTTTGCCATGCTGAACAACTGACAGTGAATGGGCGGGTGCGGGGAGGAGGCAGGAGCCCAGCCTGCCTGTGTCCATGACTGTGACAGACTGATTGCCTACTGCCACGTGGTAGGGGAAGTGACAAGGAAAGGGGAAAGGATGTCCAGGAGCTGCCCAGCAGGAGAGGTCTGGGAGCCAGTGTGGGGAAGGGGAGCCCACAGGGCAGGGAAAAGGTAAGGTGTCTGAGCCTGCAGGGTAGGGGAAAGGAAAGGGGAGCCCATGCCACTGCGAATGTGTCAGGGGAAAGAGTTGGGGATCCTGTGCAGACACATAGCCCTCATCAGCTGTCCTGCCCTCCAATGTGGCCCCCACAATGAATGAGTTTGATGCCCCTGGTTTATGTCTTTTTGCTGGCATGTGCTATGGGGCTTTGCTCGTATAACTGTACAGGCAAAGTCTTTATCGTACAGGCTAGCATTTTGATTTAAATTGCTATAATATTCAAAAAGGACTTTTCCCTTGAGCTGTTGGAAGAGATTTTATTGGTTTGAGTCACAAAGCAGTCTGTATATGGCTGATTGTGAATTATTGTGAGGAGTTTGACTTCAGTGTTAGTTCACGCAGATTAGAGTGAGTCTGATGATTGAGAAAAAAAGCTGTCTTCAAGATTGTTGTTAAAGCTCAAATTAAATATATTTTTCTGCAGTGAAGGAATTATCATGTATACAGTCAATTTCCAAAGGGATAGCTGTGTTAGTCTAGTCCAGCAAAACAAAAAAACCCAAGGAGTCGTGTGGCACTTTAAGACTAACAGACTTATTTTTCGCATGCGCTTTCATGGGAGAAAATCCCACTTCGTCAGATGCTTCGAAGATGGGTAAATTTACAGAATGGAATGAAAATAAATGCAAGGAGGGTGTAAAACATAGGATCAAGTCATACAGTAACAGCAAATCAGAGCAGTTGTTAGGTTCAAACCATGGGAAGCCTGAGGTCAAATTACCTTTTGTAATGGGA
>ML682008.1:9950560-10244824 GCA_007922195.1 Podocnemis expansa
GTTCAAACCATGGGAAGCCTGAGGTCAAATTACCTTTTGTAATGGGAAAAGAACCCATAGTCTCAATTAGTCCCATTACAAAAGGTAATTTGACCTCAGGCTTCCCATGGTTTGAACCTAACAACTGCTCTGATTTGCTATTACTATATTACCTGATCCTATGTTTTATACCCCCTTGCATTTATTTTCATTCCATTCTGTAAGTTCACCCATCTTCGAAGCATCTGATGAAGTAGGATTTTCTCCCATGAAAGCTCATGGATACAGATCAGTCTCCTAGTAAATATATTTTATAATTGCATCTTACTATTCTGTAACATGTTCATATTTTTCATGTTAGATTTTAATTATTTTTCTATAACATACACATATGCATCAGAATGAAGTCAGAAGACTCCTTGTTTTTTTATCAATACTACAGTAGCTCCTATGGCAGCCCAATATAGGTACCATGCAAACACATAATTAGACAACCTTGAACTAAAGAGCTCTCTGTTTAGGGCTCAAAATATCACATACATCCGTAGAGTTTTAATATCACCCTTAAGTCTGTATAAACAGATCTTCCCTCAGAGAGTTGTGAAATTTAGAAACAGGACAAAAATACTAGAAACATGACATTATCTCATTTCATGATCTTGCCCATCTCAGAATTCTTGCATAGTGAGTTAACACCTCAAATAGCAACAATTAATCTTGATAATTAAAGGACCAGCAAAAACAACACAGAACACATAAAACAGAATCGTGGTAATCATGTTACCAGAATTAAACATGTTCTCCATGTGACTAGTTTACAACCTAAGGGACTTGTTTCAAAACCACTTAAACAAAATGATTTTACTTGTTCAAGCAGTTCCATTGAATTCAGTGGGCCAGGCTGGCCTCTCCATCAGCGAAACCTCTAGTAGAATGATAAGAAAAGAAAATTTGGAGCGATTTCTTGAAGTTTTCCTCACATTTTTCCACTGGACTGGTGCAGGATCATCACAAACCAAATAAATCTTACAAATCCACAAAAGTCCAGGGTGACCCAAAGGAAGCAGTGTACCTTCATACTGTCCCTTTATTTCTGGTGGTACTGCCTTTCTGGTAGTGTGGCTCCAATGTAACTTTGAAACCATGGACTCCTCCTAGATATGGCTACCTAAAGAGATGAATTTCTACTGGATAGACTCCTATAGCCCCAGCCAACATTACCTGTTATTTGAACTTCCTTGGGACTAGCCAAGGTATAAGATATGTGTTCCCCTCTCCATCCACCTGGTGTCTCCCAGCCATAGTCCATCTCAACTTCTGGTCTTCCCAATCCTCTTACACTGCAAGAAGGCATCTGCATAGAAAGAGGACCCTGCATAGGTGGATCTTGGGGCATGATATAGTCTAACGTTATTACATGTGTGAGTTAAAAAATTACATGTGTTCCTAAGTGTTGGTGAGATCAGATCTCAAATTACAAAACATACAAACATAAGAGAAAACAGCACAATTGCTGACAAAAGGGAGAGAGTTGGCAAATTCCTGATGAGAAGAAAGAGGTAAGAAAGATTTCTGGAAAAAGTGGCTTTTAAGGAGGTATCTGTAAATAATAAATCAAGTTGTTACATCTTTCCTACAAACTCCATTCCAAAACACTGTGAAGTGTTTGATAATAGTTATAAAATAGTGTAAAATAAAAAGGCACTAAGCCTGAGTCAAGAGTGAATAAGAATCTGAGAATTTGGCTGTTTAACTTTCCTTCCCTTGTGTTTGGCAAAATATCCTGTTTATAAATGTTTTCTCTTTGGAATGGAGATCATCAGGTTTCTGGCATTAATGGAAGACAGCTCTAGGATACCGTAGGCAATTAGACCTGAACCAAAACTGTAGAGACCATCTTGTTTGGTTCTGTACAACACACAGTATCAGACAGTATTTACCCCTTAAAGCGTATGTTCTATTAGACAAGAAAGACATAAAAAATACTATTACCCTTAAGAGACGGGGAATTGAGGCACAGAGAGATAAAGTAATTTACCAAAGGTTATAAAGAAAAATTGTGGTACAACTGAGACATGAACCCAAATCTACTGAGTCTGAGTCTAGTGCCTTAACCACAAGGTTACCTTGCCTTTTACAACTTTAAATTATTACTTGATAATACAGTAGCTCCCTATTTATACCGCTTTTGTAGAGCACCCATACATGTCAATATCTGCCACTGTGTAAAGATCTCCTATACAGAGAGCATGCAGATGCTCCAAAGCCAATAAACTGAGCTAGGTTCAGGCTCAAGGACATACGCAAGAGAGACTTGAAGACCTTCAGCACTGACACCACAGGGGTTAGGAAGATGTAGCTAGCAACAGATTTTACTGGAGAGTTGTACTGCGCCAGAGATACACAGAAGTTGGAGAGAGAAGGAGAGCAAGCAAGAGCAAAGAGGAAAGGCATCAGGTCCTGAAAGCTATTAGTAATTTGGCTTCAATCTCTGGCCCTGCACTTTACATGTGCATTATTTACAGCAAGGACTGTCACTTGGGAACTGGATTCCTTAGCCACTCACAATATTGTAACATGACACACAGTAACTGAACCATCTCTTGAGATGGCCAGTTGGCATTCAATACAATATAAGTGATTTTGTAATACTGTCAAACTTTATACACAAATTATGATTCCATGTTTTGGATTGTAATTGGCTACAAAATGAGACTGTAGGATGCAGCTGCCCTAGTGCTGTTCTCTACATTCACAATGATATGGCATATTATCACAAAGTGTTGACCCACTGCTTGTCAGCCTGCTGTAGTTTTACCACCATGTTTTCATAGTTTTAGCTCAAAACATTTTTGAGGACAGACTGCAAACTTATGTAAACTTTTGTGCTCTGTCCTGGTACAGATCTTTCCATACTGTATCAATAGAAATAAATTCAGGTAAGACTATCTTTTCATCTGCTACACAATGACATTAGACGCTATGCCGAGAACATAACATTCTGTCATAGTACGGAGTGCTCGCATAGGCCAAACTAGTTGGACTAGCTGGGACTCACTCACAAATTAGCCTAGTTTACCTTCCCTCAAATCTATACGGTAGTATATAATGGGGAAAAAAATTCTACCCTAAAATCATCTATAATAAAAATGTCAGAAATCAGGATTAAATTGAAGTAATACAGAAAAACATACTCCCTCAAACCCCCCCAGTGGGCTCCAAGTCAGTATCTGAAACAGAATAATTCAAATCTCTCAGATACAAAATTCCAGTATAAACCAGAGTGTCAAATCTTTAGAAAATTGCTGTTGTGGGGGAAAAGAAACAAATACAAAAGTGTTGTATCATTCACATTTAGGTAATGAAAGGTACAGTAGTCTCTCTAAGAGCAGTGAAATCTTTGAATGATAAAATTTAACCCTGCTTTTAGTGCTTCTTAGAATTCCTTCAAGGATGTTTTGACTTTTACAGATAGATTAAAAAGGCTATGTTTCCTAATGGGGGGGGGGGGGGATATTTAATGCCCAAAACATTGTGAAACTAACTGTAAATTGCACAGATGCCAACCCTGAATCTAGGAACCATAATACATAAACAACATGTACCACATATTGATAAATAAAGTTATTTATCTACAAAGTGTTAAAATTTCTAAATATCTTTGCTAAATATGTTTCATCATCTTCAATGTTGCTGCTGTTTTTTTCTGGTTTCAAAACAAAACTTAAGTACTTTTAAGAACAAGTAACAAAGAATATATGGAAGAAATTCTCAACAGAGCTAAAGAATTCACATTTGGGGGAGTGCGTGTTGCTACACGGCATACAGTGTAGGTTGTAGTTTCATTGTCTAAACTATTCAGGTGTGAGGAGAAGAATGTAACAAAGACATGCTGATCTTAAAATGGAAGCAGTCTGTATTGTAGTAAAGGTGTCCTTGGACCTAATATAAGTTTATAATTCATACTTTGATAGTCTGCCAAAAACTGGAATTAAAAATGTACCTTGAGAGCTACTAGACTTTAAGGACCACAATTCAAAGCAGAGAAGTTACTTTGTATTGGAATACCTAAAAAGTGAAATGTCTCATTCAAATAGAAATTAAACTTGGAATGAATTATACACCTACATAATGGTTCTACAGCTTTGGGATATTTTCAGAATAGATATGTACCCCGTAGACATGAGTGAGCCTCTCAGCCTGGGCAAAGAGCCTTGTATTAGCCAGGCTCAAGATACTATGCTAAAAGCAGCAATATGGACATGGTAGCTTAGATTCTCACATCTAGCTCCAGTCCAAGTTGAAAGTGTGGCTTCAGTACAAATCTGCATAAGATCACCAGAAACTATGGACCTAACAACAGAACAGTTAAAGCAGGAACATATTTCTGCAACAAACCCCATTGTCAACTTTGCCCACATATCTGCACAAAAGACACCATCATAGGACCTAATCTAGCCAGCTACTCCATCAAGGGCTCATTCATTTGCTCATCCACCAATGCAGTTTATGCCATCATGCGCCAGAAATGCCTCCACACCTTATTCAATGGACACAAATCTGATATCAGAAATAACATTAAAAAAATCAATAAGGGAACACATCAGTCTTCCTGATCGCTCCATTACTCATCTATTAATAACTGTACTTAGGCAAATTGATAACAAAGCAAAGCTTCAACGCGAAACTGCAGAATTGGAATTCATATGCAGATTTGACACTATCAACATAGGGTTAAATAGGGACTACAGGTTTCATCTGTACTGCAACAGGTAATATGCTTTCCTTTTCTCCTCTGCTCACTCTCAAATGCTGTTCTCCACTGTTTGAATCTAAACAACTGCATTGATTTGCTTTAACAGCTTGCCATGATCCTATGACTTACACTTCCCTACATTTATTTTCCTCCCATTTGTCTGTATTTCTACAGATCTATATGCTTTCTCCAGAGAAGAACTGTCAAATTAAATAGACTAGTCCCTTTAAACTTTCATTTTTCAAATTTAGAAACTGAATTACAGAAAGATGTATGTTGAGAAACACATTTTACTGAATTAATAACTGCCAGTCATCCAGTTTTATCATTCAATGCCACCACAAGTTCAACAGGACACATGGTAGATTAATGAAGCACTGCATTATCGTTCTTCACTACTGTTGTTGCTTCAGGGCTTGTCTACACTGGAGGTGGGGCTGTAATTTGATCTTCAACTGTTGAATTACAGGAGGCAAAGGTGAGTGACCACAGCAAATTCCTTGCTCAGGGTCTCCTGTCCTCACTGCTCATATTACTTCCTGAAGTGCATTGCACTGTTGGTAATAGGCACTGGGGCTTGTGGGAGAGGCAGTCATCCTCTGCTCACTTCCTTACCCTCTTCTCCAAAGGGGGGGAAAAAAGCAAGAAAAGCTTTTCTTGCTGTTTCTTTGCTGCAGGCACAACAGAGAGGCACAGTGCTTCATGCAGAGAGGGAAATTAATTGAAAACTTCCCAGGGTTGTAGGCAGGGGAAGAGTTATGTTGCTATGATCTAGCAGACAGGAAAAACCTGAGAAACTCTGGTTACATGGACATATATTCATCTTGTAGATTTCTACCTCAGTGCTACACCACTTGCAGGGGTGGTATTAGTAGGTCGAATAACCACTTCATTTTTTCAGATTTACTGCTCTGACAATGGAGACACAAGCTGCAGAAAGCTGAGGTAAGGAGCATTATGTCAAACTTCACTGTCAGCATACATCAGGGCTCAGAAGTAAGAGCACAGATTCTTTGCCAGAGTAGTATTACACTATAAATGTCTTAAAACTGAAGTAGAACACTAAGAAGATGTCCTCTTTTACTAACTTAAGCTTGTGTAATAATTAGGTATTAAAGTTATAACTTATATTCACACAAATTTATAACACAGGGTCAGACTGTGAATCTGTTTACTCGTAATGATAAGCAAATGCCCACACAAGCAATTCAATAGATTTAAATGGGACTGCTCATTCAAGTAACTATTTTATTCACCAGTATGAGTAAAAAGTTCACAATAGGGATCATAGCTGATATTCTCATAATAGGTGTAGCACGTATATATACCAGGCACGTCTTCTTGACGGAAATGCTCAGTTTGAATAAGTACCCTCTAAGAGAACAGTTCCTTTGCAACACGCACTTGTACCAGTTCAGTTAAACTGGCAAAATTCAGTATGGACACAATAATTTTGATATAACAGTGGCTAATTTCAATTTAGTTTAAACCAAAATAAGAATGGTGAAAGTCCCACATGTGGACAATTTACTTAAATTCACATTTTTTATTAAACTGATGCAACTTACTCTTCTAAACAAACCCAAAACAATTTAAGATAAATCTAAATGTGCTTGGCTTAAACTGAACTAAAAGAGCCTTATAGTCTTTGATTTAATCAAACCAATGCAAAAGGCTGCATGGACACTCTTCTTTCCACCTTAAAAAAATGTAAATAAGTCCTAAGGTAGTAGAACACCTCTTTTAACTAAGGTAGAAGATTGCATTATAGCACCAACCTATCACCACTATTTCCTTGATACAGCAATATTAGATGTCAACAATGATGTTTGTATGGTATTGTTATCTCCATATAGTTCAACATAAATTATTTAATTAAAATATGTTACACACATCAGAGGAAGTTTTAGAGGCTGTGATCAGCTCCCCCATAATATTTACATTGCTAACATTTCCCATTTAGAAAATTCTTGTGACTCTTCGAGCAGCTCTAACATCTCCATTGCTTGTAGCACCTCTTTGACGGGAGAGGCAGGGGCTGCCCCGGGCACTCGGGGCACTGGCACCAAGACACGGGACACATGCCCCATATGTCAGGCGCCAGTGACGCCCCCACCTGAGTGTCCAACCCAGTGCCCCGAGCCATGACAGCACAGGTGCAGAAGGTCTGTGACTGCCTTGAGTGACCCCCACATCTGCCTATAGTGCAGGAGTCTCAAACATGTGGCCCGTGGGCTGCAAGCAGCCCCTAAAAACTATCTCCTGTGGCCCGCAATGACACTGTTGTTACCGAGATTAGCAATACTGCTGCATGAAAAGGTTTCAGTGGTGCAGCCCTCGGGCTAATGTACAAGTCCTCATGCGGCCCTTGTGGCGATTTGAGTTTGAGACCCCTGCTATAGGGCCAGCAGGGGCGAGCTCTCTTGTCTCCAGCTCTGCAGCATGCACTGAGGCCTGGGGTTCAGCACGGGAGACAAGGAGGGAACTTTAAATCCCTCCTTTCAGGTGGGGGGCAGTGGCCAGCGGCTGGTCCCAATCCTGGGTCAGGATTGCGGGGTGGCATCTGGCCACGACCCATGATCCAGGACCAGCAGCAGCACTGGGCCTGGGGGCTGGCCCGGTGGCAGGATCTGGATTGGGGGACCCAGGCCACTGCCAGTGGCAAGATCCGGCCCCAGGCTTGGCCGCAGGAGCTGGATGGGGCCCAAGGCTGGCACGGGGTGGGGGGTAGCTCAGTGGGGCCGTGGTTTGGAGCATGAGAGTTGGGTCCAATGTTCCCTCTAACTACTCGTAGACTGTGTGCGCAAACAATTTCTTTGCGTGTGCAAAAACATTTCTTTGTGAGCACCACTGTTAGCACTATTGAATTTTTTGGTGCGCACTTTATTTTGTTGTGTGCGCAGGCTTCATGACCTGTGTGCACGCACATGCGCACAGCTTAGAGGGGACAGTGGTTGGGTCCATGGCTGTGCCCCATGTGGTGTTTTAGGGCGCCCCCCCGCCTCACAGCCCCATAGGGCACCCCATCCCCTCCCCCACTCTTATTTTATTCCAGTGTCTCCCCCCCGCCCCGGCGCCTGTGCCCCCCAGAGCTCCTCTCACCTGATGTTTCCTACCCGGCCCGCTTCCTCCCCCGGGCCGCTCCGCTCCCTGCGGGGCCCACCAGCCGCATGTTCCCCGGCCCCACAGCGTCCCCGGTTGCCACGGCGACGCCGCTCCCTCCCTCTTCCCCCCCGCCACAACGCCCTCCCGCCACTTCTGATTGGCGGCAGCGGCGCCCCTTTGACCAATCGGAGCCGACCACGAACAGTCCGCGCCGGCTCTCAAAAGCCGTTACCGGGGTCGCTCGTGGGATTTGTAGTTCGCCCTCCGGCCGTTCTCTACCCCGCCACCGCGGCGAAGAACTACAACTCCCACAAGCCACCGCGGCGTGCCTGCCGCAACGGCGGCCGGTCTTGTAACGGCCTCGTTATGTCAGGAGGCGGGGGAGGGGCCTGTCCTGTCACGTGAGCGGCCGGTAACGGCGCGGAGGCGGGCGGGATGCGGGTCAGCTGGCCGGGCTGGTGGCTGCTGGTGGCGCGGCGGCCGTTAAGCAACGGCGAGCCCTGGCGGGGCGGCAGGCCGCTGAAGGAGTGGACGCTGGTCGTCAGCCCCTTCGGGCAGCTGAAGGTGCGGCTGCCCTGCCACGTGAGCGTCCGCCCGCTGGACCCGCTGCGCTACCCGCAGGCCGACCGGGCCCTGGTCTCGGTGTGCGGGCAGGGGGCGGGGCCGCAGCAGCACGTGGACCCCGACCGCCTGCAGGTGAAGTACGACGAGGCGCTGAAGAGGGTGACCATCGTCTCCGAGCACGTGGGCAGCGGGGCCGCTGTGGTGGTGAAGACGCCGGTGAAGTTTGGTAGGTGTAGGGTTGCCAGAGGTCAGGCAAAAGGAGGACGTGTCCTCCATCTGGCAGGCGTTTTAAAAATACATCATTTTGGCTGGCTTTTTATTTACAGGGGTTTAAGTACACTGGACTGCCCCCAAACACCAGGGCCCCCTAAAACAGAAGAGTATGACATTAATCCTGCATTTGCTCCACGTGTCCTCCTTTTTGTACTTCCCTGTCCTCCTTTCCATGCTTTGGTATCTGGTAACCCTAGGTATGTGGGGTGGTTGGGTCAGGTGGAGCTGGGCGCCTGCGTGGCCAAGCCCTGTTGTCATGCACTGGGGCAGGTACCTGGGCCTGTTCCTGGAGGAGTGTGGCTACACAAATATTTGGGGGGCCCTGATCTGTTTTCTTGCCTCCCAATGGTTCCCCAAGTCCTTCCCATCCCACCCCACCAGCAGCCCCCTGAGTCCTTCCCTAACCCCCCAGTCCTGCCGCTGGTCCCTGCTGCCCCAGGCTGACCCCCTTCCCTGCACTGTTTCCCCACCAGGCTGGTGTGCCTGCCTCGTGCTCCCCCCGGCTCCCTTACTTGGCCAGGATGGAGAGCCGGATTGAGGCTCCCAGCATGACCCTGCCTTGAGGATGCTCAGAGTGGGGTCATGGCGGGGTGGGAATTTTAAAACCTCCCAGGCCCAGCCTGGGGCATCTCCATCCTGGCTGGAAGAGTGTCTCTTCTGGCTGGGCAGCTGCCTGGGCAGTGTTCCCTAAGCACGGGCGCGATGGTGCGCCCCTGTGCAGTTTAGAGGTGTTGTGCTCAGGGGCTGGTCCTGCATTTCAGGGGGGCTGGGGCCCCCAGACCACTCCCACCCACTGATGCCACTGGATTCTGGTCCTGATTGTCCTTGGAATTACGCCTTTTCTGCCACCCATTCTTGGCATGACTGAAAATGGTGTTTCAATAGAGCCAACCTCAAGAATCAACAGTCAGGCCCTCCCACTTAGAATCAAGAAACCTAGTAAATAGCTTTAGACCAGTGGTTCCCACCCTTTTGTTGTCCGTGGCACAGCTTGATACCTTTAATTATTTTGAAGCACACCACCATGTAGTTTCCAAATGAACTTATGAATATTCATGAGCCATACCAGCACTCTTTAAGAGGTTTTTCAAAAAAAAATTGTGGCACACTTGCTCAGGCTGACGACACACCTGTGTTCCATGATGCACTGGTTGAGAAATGCTGCTTTAGACTACCTTCACTTTGTATCCTGAAACATTGTTGTGCAACTATTTTGGATGAGAAGAGTACTTTTTTATTTGAATAAAGCTGATATGCATGCCATCTTTTCCAGCAGTTGAAACATCAGGAAGAACACCGGGTATTATGGGAGTTGACAAGATTGCCTTGTTTTCCAGTTGAGCTGGTGATACTTCTGACAGGAAGCTCTGCACACCAGCAATTCACAGATTTTTCCCACTAGATTTGTTACACACAGCCAGACTGCTACTCTCCAACACAACTTCCAAATGAGTCAGAGTCACAAGCCTGTGGTGTTCTGTCTGGCCCATCTGCACAGTTACAAAAATTAGAAGACAGCAGTGTTTGAAGTCACATAGTGGGATGCCAGGAGAGACCTCCCCTTTCCCAGTAGAATTCCTATGTCATCTCTTATCAGTTTTAGAGTCAGAAAGTCCCTCTAATTCCAGGCACTACTGTTGAATACAAATCCTATAAACACCTTGGCTGTACTGCCACCAAGTGTTAGTAGTTGCTGACTAGGCTTGGGCCAATAGCCATATTACTCCTTAACTACCTTGCAGCAGTGATGAACACAGATTTTAGCTTGGTCCCAAGAGCTGTTGTGTGGCTACATTCATAAATGCTTGAGGCACTCATATTAATAAGCACTGTAAATGCCCATTAAACAATGTCTGCAGATATATGCAAACTTTTTTCATTGGCTCATACCTTCTCCATATACTTCCTCAGTAGGTATTTTAATCAAGGTACTGATTTTCCTGTGCCTCTTCTGCCTCCTGTGTAGAATAACTGCACATATGTACACACTGTAGATTCAGACAATATTTATCTGAATTTTAAAGTGTACTCTTGAGAAGAGTAGGAGTGGTATATTTGGAGATGATTGAAAATTTCAGATCCAGGCTGTTGTGTTTTGATGAATTAGAGTCCAATTAGGAGAGGCATCATACTAAAAGCTCCACGTAGAGCAGGGGTCTCAAACACGCAGCCCACAGGCTACATGCAGCCCCTAAAGCCACTTCCTGTGGCCCGCAATGACCCTATTGTTACTGATAACTGCAATATTGTTATATGAAAAGGTTTCAGTGGTGCAGCCCTTGGGCTAAGGTATTAGTCCTCATGCAGCCCTCATGGTGATTTGAGTTTGAGATCCCGACATAGTCTTTATTGGCAGAGAAGCAAAAGCAGAGGGAACCAGACAGGCTTCCCTAACACTAAATGACCCTCCCATCTATAACTATGGCAACCCCAATGATCTAAGGCAGTGGTTTGCAACCTTTTTGTGTATGAGGGCCCCTTTTTAATATCCAAAATTTTGTGGACCCCCATATGATGATTGTTATCAGGAACTAACTGCAGGCAGTGGTGCTGCAGAAGGGCAGTGGAGGACCTGGCCCCTGGCTGCTCCTAAGTGATGGGATGTATCCAGGGTGAGGTTGCTCACAGCAGCCAAATACAATTCATTTAGAATTTTAGAGCCCTCTCCAACATGAATCGCTGGCCGGCGGTGGCTGGGGCTGGATTGGGCCTGGGCCGCCTACCACTGGCCAGCAGTGACTGGGGCTGGATGTATTCACGGATCCCTAGCAGTAACTCAGGGTCTGCGGACCCCAGGTTGAGAACCACTGACCTAAGGTAATCTGAAACACCACATAGGCATACTCTGGATCAATGGTTTCCAACCTGCTGGGGAACAGGAGCTGCCTGCCAGCCCATTCCCTGACCCCCCTGGGGGCCCCTGACCTGTCCATGCCACAGGCAGCTCTCCCAGAGCATGCTCAGGTGGGAGTTTTAAAAACTCCCAGCTAGGGGAAGCTCCCGGCCTGCTGGAAGACAGGTCTCCATGGTAACCCCAGACCCCAGCAGAGTCCAGCCCTGGCTCCCAGCATGTCTGCAGACCCCTTGTAGTAATTCTGTGGCATCCCAGGGGTCTGTGGGCTACAGGTTAGGAGCCACTGCTCTGGATTATTGCCTCTTGTCCAGGTGGCTTTTCTCCTTTATAGGCTATATTGCCACTCTTAACAATCTTAGAAGTTGGAGGGTATTTAGTATTAAGTTTATCAAAGAAAATCATGCTGCAAAATAACACTGGACCAACAGCAAAATAGAAGATGACTGACCTTTGAGAGTGGACGATGTTGGACTAGAGCAGGGGTTGGCAACCTGTGCTGGCCCCTGTGCCAGCCCTACCTACCACACCCTCAGCGGGTGCCAGGAGTGCGGCCAGGCCTCCGGTTCCTGGCCAGCTCCCACCCCTGCCAGTGAGTGTCCTCCAGTTCCTGGCTTCAGCTGGCTCCCACTCCCGCTGGCAGGCAACCTCTGGTTCCAGGGCTGGGGCTGGCTGCCATCGGCAGCGGCAGCTCTGGGCAGGCTGATCCACCCTCCTCCCTTCTAGCCCTGCCTAGCAGGGGGCAGGACCAGGAGCACTGTGCTCTGCAGCTTCTTTGTCCCTGCTGGCTGTGCTCCCCAGCGGGGAAGTGTGGCCAGCAGGGTCCTGGAACTGCAGCACGTGGCTCTTGTCACCCCTGGCCATGCAGTACTGGGGGCGTGGTGGCAGCAGGGGAGCCTGAGTGGTGCCGTGTGCCATTCAGTGGCTGCTCTGTTTTTCTTTACATGTAGTTACTATATATTGAGGCCACATACTACAGGGTTTTAGAACTGTTACTTATTTCTCTTTAGTTCTAAGAAAGAGCCCCATTTTTGCTTTTGTTATTATAGATTTGGATATCAAGACATCAGGGACTGGTTGCGTGAAGATTCAGAAAATAGAGTGTGATAACTGCAGAATAGAAACTGAGAAGGGGACTAGCATCTTACAGTCAATAAAGGTACAAAGAGCTCTTCTTCCTCCATGCTTGTTGTTTTAAAAGTAACTGTGTTATGGAATAGGTTTTTATAAGACCAGAATTAATCTTGGAGATATGGTATGCGGTACACATTCAAGAATACTTGCAGATGTTACAATAGCTAATTTCATTGTTTTGATGCACTGATTACAATATACAAGTTGTTAATCGTAGATAACTTGAGACAATGAAGCTGAGTGCTCAAGAATTGAAGCACTTAGGCCAAAATCTGCTCTCACTAATTATGCTAGTATAAAAATTAATTAATTGAAGCGAAAATTGGTCCCAGAATGTGTTACAGATACATTCACATGCTTGTGTATTTTTTTTGTATCCGAAAATGCACATGCACGCATGGATGCATACATAGTAAATTGAGGAGTGTAACTTCAGTGGTACAGAGTGAGGCCCTTAACTAGAGCTTTATCATCAGCCTCAAACAGGATCTGATCCTACGCTGACCAGTCCATGTACTATTCCCCCCAGATTCTGCACTACCAGTACTGGACTGGAACCCTCATTGTGCTAGGTGCTGTACAAACACAGAAAAAAAAGGAGGTTCCTGCCTCAAAGAGCTTCGAGTCTAACTATGAGACAAGAAACAGCAGTTGGGCACAGATCAACAGAAAGGGAACTGCGTGAAAATAACACAACAGTATGGGCCAGCATGATAAGCAGTGGTCTCAGCAGGGGCATCACTGGCACCGGGTTTACGGGGCTCAAGCCCTGAGTCCCAGCACCTGAGCCCCAGGTCCACTGCCAGGCCGCCTGTGGCAGCAGCTTGTTTACTGGAGTTGAGCCCTGAGTCTCAGCGGGCCAAGCCCTGGGTCTTTCCCAGGTCAGTGGTGCTTCTGGGTCTCAGCATGCCAACAGCTTAACAGTTGTGAAGATTGTTATAGCTACTATGGAAAAGAAGAGTTCTAAAGAAGGATAATTAGTTAGTTTTTGCAGGTGTTCACAGGGAGCTTCTCCCAAGTGTGAGAGGCAATGTATGTCTAAAACAAACATTTTGGTTTACTAAAACACAGGGAGAACTATAAAGCACTAAATCAGTGATTCCCCAACATTTGAATTAGCACTCCCCCCTTACCTGCTCCGTGCACTCCCCAGGAGGAGCAGTTGAGAGCTGAAGCCAGGAGTGGGGCCAAAGCTGCAGTTGAGAGCTGCAAGTAGGACCGGGAACTGGAGCATAAGCTGCGGCTGAGTCCAGTGTGAGGGCTGTAGCTGTAGCTGTAGCTTCAGGGCCAGGGCACAGCTTGAGGCCAGGAACAGCTCTGTGGCTAGGAGTGGAGATTGGGGGCAGGGAGGAGGCAGAGTGGGGCTGGGTAGCACTTTCTTCCTGCCATGGTAGTGTGTCCCAGGCCCTACACCACTGGAAGGGGCATGCCCCACAGTTTTTGGACTCTTGCACTACATCTGTGTAAGCAGGGTCTGATTGCAATCTCTGCTGACATCTAGCAACACAGTATGGAAAAAGCCTTCAGGAGCAGACCATGTTTGGATAGACACACCTACTCTGCCTGTGTGTGAAGCATGAGGTAACTGCTTTTCCAGAATGATCATCTAGTGTTTGAATGCAGGGGTAATGAAATGTTGTTATCCTTCTTCTAAGAATAAAGAGTACAGAACTGTGCTCGGCATGCCCTGATTGAGGGTTCCCCTAAACTGAGCCTTACTCCCTAAGCTAGGGCTAGGGATGCAAAATTTCAGTGAAGGAGTGAGCGGATGGGGCAGCTGTTCCTACTCAGTGATGTAGATGCTGCCCAAATAGTCTGAATGACAGAGCTGATTAGACTCATTTGAGAGTCCTTGTTTCTGGTTGGAATTCCTAGAGCTGTCCTCACTGCTGAGCAGGTTTAGGAGCTAAGCTTTAACTGTTGTATGGGATAGGGAATGGTAACATAGAGACTGCACTGGTTGTGAAGTTCCTTACTACCTGCTGAAGTCACTGAGCACTGAAAACAGTAAGAGGCAGGTTAAGTGATGGAATGGGAGCAGCAAGCCATGGTGGCTGGTGGTAGCAGAGAATCAGTAATAGCCAGTGGTAGTGGCTAGTGGTGGCAGAGTGTGGCTTCAGCTGTGACCTCTGGGTTGGGAGATGAATGCATCTCTGTCAAAGCATCTCTGAACTCTTGGTCTTCACTTACTAATAATAGCCACTGTGAGAGGGAATGATGTGCTCGATACTTTTGTTCATCAGTCTTTCTCATCACAAGGTGTGAAACTGAGGCAAAGGACATTATCCAAAGCACTGTGGGGTCAGATTTGTTTATGGTTGCATGTTTTTGAAGATGGTTTTGGTGTTTTCCCAGATTAATGCATGGTTCCCTTTCCATTTAAATAAAAGTTCTTTTTTGCTGTGCACAGACTCAGTGCTTGTGAGTAAGTAAGTATTGCTTTTTGGAGGCAGTCACGGGTCGTGGCAGATTTTCCTAGATCAGCAGTTCTCAACTATTCTATTGCAGCACAAAAGTGTGTCACCGAAAATTGGCATCATACCACTCTGCTTCCAGCTGGAGCACCAGTGCCACCAGCTTGCCCTGTCCTGCTCCCAGGCTGAAACTGGGATGTCATTTGGTTTGGGGGCAGTCCCAAGGCTGCAAGGGTCCAATGTTTATAGTCTTGTGTTAAAACATCTGTTTATCTGAAACATTTTTACATGACTTTCCTTTTATAAAAAAACGTTGCTCTAGTTGCATTTACTCTTACTACATGTGAACATGGGTCTTAAATTCTGTGGGGATACTTTTGAGTAAAATTACTTGTATATATGTATGCAGGATTGGGACTTATGATAATGGTTCAGCTATGACCTCTCATTACTTAGTCAAATTATGAATTGTTATAACTTTTAGCCAATTTTTTGAGAGAGAGTATTTTGACTAAATAGGGGCCATGAATGTTCCTTAATCCTGTTTCTGGAGTTCCAGTGAGGTGAGATCTCCTGGGTACTCCAAGTAGGGGCTTGATAGGGACCATTAATTTTTTAAACATAGTATTTTGACTAAATAGGTGCTATGAGTGTTTCTTTAATCTTATTTCTGAGGTTCTCCTGGGTAGTTCCTGATAGCATTACTTGTGTACTAATTCTTCTCGCTCCTCTGGTTTTATTATTGTGGAATAAGAGGGCACTTCTAGCGCTTCAAGGGGGATTCTAGTGTGGACGGTGTTTTGTTATAGGGCAATAAGGTGGCTTATTTCTTTCTGCCTGCAATGACACTATCATTACCCATATTTGGAATATCATTGTAGGAAAGGTTTCAGTGGTGCAGCCCTCGGGCTAACATACTAGTCCTCATGTGGCCCTATACTTGTCCTCATGCAGCCCTTGTGGTGATTTGAGTTTGAGAACCCTGCCTTAGTGCTTACTCAATATTTTCTGAAGGTAATTGTTTCAACCATCCATTGGTTCTGGCCTAAAAATATTAAACAAACATGGGACAGTAGCCTGCATTTGTGATCCCTTTTTTTTTTTTTTTTTTTTTTTTTTTTTACTTTCCTTGGCATGCCTTAAGTATGTGTTCATAAATAATTTCCATATAACCTTTAGATTTGCTTTCTGGTCCAGTCTGGAGCAAGGACTGAGTGATTTGTAGAGAGGAGGGCAAGAAATTTTAGTGGGTCTTTCACACATCTTAGTAAGAGATTACAACATCATGACAGTTCCATTTCAGAAGAAGGTGTGTATCCTTAAAACAGCGGTCAGCAACCTTTGCTGACCCCTGTGCCGGCTTCTCCTCCTCGACTGTCAGCCAGTGCCAGTGGCTCCCTCCACAGAAATAAAAGCGATGGCTGCCTGAAAATTTGGTGGCAGCCATGGCTAGAGGTTGGGGGTAGAAAGGGGGCGCTTCCCTGGCATGCCACTGAAAGGAGCCACTCACGGAAAGAAGCCATCTGGAGTGGCTCCTCTTCACAACATCCCTAGGGACATGGGTCCCCAGAGATGCCATGGAAAGAAGCTGCCTGGAGCAGCCGTTCTTGGAGGGGATGTCCCCAGGCACGTTGAGGAAAAAAACTACCCAGAGTGGCTCCTTGGTGGCTGCACATCATGGAGAAAAGCTGTTCCAGGCATTTTCTTTCTGCACCATCCCTGGAACATGGGCATGATGGGGACCCTCTGCACCCCCCTGCCACTGAAAGAAGCTGTCTGGAGTGGCTTTCAGTGACAGAAGCCACAATTTCTGTGGCTTTGCAGAGGGTGCTGTGTGCCGCTCCAAGTGTGCTCTTGTGCCACTGTTGGCACAGGGGCCGGGGGTTGCCTACCCCTGCCTTAAAAGTTGGTAAGTGGAGTAATCATATCACTTGCTGAGCAAGGTGTGAGAAGAGAAAGGGTCACAAATATGATGGATATTTACAGCCACTTTTGCTGAAGACTTTCATTTTGTCAAGCTTTTGACCTTCAACTGCTTCTCCTTAATTTGCTGAACTTTTACTGGTATCATCTCCTGCCTAGCATTTATTAGTAGAAAATGAACCTGCTAAAACTTGATGGTGATAGATTTTAAGACACAGGGAGAAAATTACCCAACTTCTATCAATGAAAATTACCAAGTGACTTTTTGATGCTTGATATTTCTATAGCATCCTGACATTTTAGCACAAGCTTGATGTTATTGGAACTCTCGTGTTACAGGCTTTCAGGTGAGATCAGTCACGATATATTGAAAAATTATTTCCATTAAAATGATACTTTGTGTTTTTGTTTATAGAAAGAAAAATCATTTTGTCATATATTATTATTTCCACTTTTAAGATGGTGTTACCATTTGCTTCCAAAATAGCAGCTTTCACAAAAAGAGTAGTGGTCCATTTTTGTATATCTTGTATCACAAGGAAAAGTTCATTTGGTTTTTTTTAGCCACAGTGGAAAGTTTTCTGCTTCAGAGATATTTAGAACCCTTTGCAATTTTCAAGGAGAAGCACAAGAAGTGGAATTGTTGAGGTTTGCAGGTGAAGGTTGATTCCAATAGTGGCGTTTGAAAGAACAAGGATAAACAGAATCTGAAAATAAAGTATTTTGACATGTGTATATATAATTTTTTTTTCAGAGTCATAAAATCCATGTACGAACTAAAGGAGGTAAACTGATCTGTCTGGGAACTCTTCATGGAAATACAGATATTCATGCAACAGAGAACAGTGTAAGCAAGAAGTGAAGTCTTCACTTTCTGGGGTTGTTATACTTGTAGTTCAAGTTTTCTGATGCAAAGTAGGTAAATGCTGAGGGTGTTTGTATGTTGAAACTTGATTCTGATCAGCTAAGCTTCCTCTCACTGTTGTGTCTACCCTCCGTCTTGATTGTCTTTTTCTATATGCTCAAGACTTGTCTACACGGTGCTTTAGTACATACCACCTGGGTATAAATTCTAATGCGCACTAATTGGCCTGTTTGGAGCCAGCTCATGAGGATTCAAGGTTCTCTAGTGCACATTAATCTAGTTCTGTTTTGAAACAGTCATACAATAACATGCAGTAGGGAGCATTCAGTGAGCACCAGAGTTTATGACTCTCTGGTATGGACTAGTGCACCGTGTAGGCAAGCCCTTAGACTGTTAGCTCTTCAGGACCCATTTTTTAATATGTGTACAATGCCTGGCACCATGGAGCCCCAGTGCTGACTGGAGGCTCTAGTCATTATGCCAGTACAAATAATAAAAAAATTAATAAAGCCTGCAAGCACTCATTTATGGAGAGACTAGAGGCTGGAACTCAAGATTTCTTGTTTTGTCTGTCAGATAAATTACTAAACTAAGATTCAAATTTGGTATCTTGCTGACAAGACTACTTTTTGTATCTTTGACTAGTTAACTTGCGTCATTTTAAATTTTGCATGTGAGGTCAGTCAATGCATATGAATTCTACCACAGCAGATTTAAATACTAGGTTTTGTTAAGTGAAGAATAAAATTCATTCTTATTTTATTATAATGTAGGAAAAACTAGCTGTGAAATAACTAGGGGCAGCTGTCAGTTCCAGCTTAGTTGTGCCTACTTATGTTAAGGTTAATTGTCCAATATTTTCAAATATGGGAGCCTTCAAGAGGCACCTGAAACCAAATTTAAGCACCTAATAAAAAGTGACTTGGTATTCAAAAACTCTGAACCCTCCCAGAGCATCCATTGAAGTTAATGGGAGTGAAGCAGCTCTGAAAATCAGATGCTTTTTTAGGTTCTTGAATATGGATTTAGGTGCCAAACTCTGAAGGCAGCCAGATTTGAAAATTTTAGCAGTAATGTAGTAACAAAAAAAAAAGGGCTGTTAATCACATCTAATAACTTAAGGGTTTTAAGGTCGTCAGAACTAAAGCAGAAAAAGGTTTGTGTATTTCTGGGCAGTTCAGGACAAATGCTTAATACTAATACAATATGGACCGAAAAGTGTGGTTAACGCAACAGTTTTAAAGTAGAAATAGTTCATATTTTCCAGCAGATGGCACTATGAGACAGGTTTTAGGTCACTGTCCTTTGTTTATCTCTGTGGTAAGGGAGATGAGCATTTTGTACCACTACCATTCCTTCTAGCCCTTGCTTCAGTTGTGCAAAAGGACTAACTGGACAGCTGAGAATTCCTCTGGCTTTGCTGGCTCTGTACCATCTCAGCCTGGCCTTTTGTCATACAGTGTGCTGTGGAAAGGATGTGGCTTGACCCTGCTGTGGTTCTATCATCCTTGGCTGGTGTCATGATTCCTCTGAAGCCAGATTAGAGCAGACCTGAAGCTGCTGGCATCACTGGAGACTGGGGATGCGCAAGGATGGTTTACAACTACCACAGTGCCTCCTCTTCATGTTCCTTTGCTGAGCTCACCTTGGCTTGACCTGAGGATTGGAGCCCTTGCTTTTTCATGTTGAGTAAAATTCAGTGTGTCAGGCGCCATATCCCAAAGCAGATTCACTTGTTTTACAACATACCAGTCTTGGCTCTCTTCTCATAAATGCTGGTGTGAATTAGAATTAACACAAGTAAGTCATTGTCTTCTCTCATTTACATTCATGAATTCAGTGGAGTTGCTCCGAATTTACACTGGTGTAACTGAGAGTAGAATTCAGCTATGTAATTACAACAGTGTAAAGCTAGTATCCAAGAAGAATCAGGCACATTGGTATTTCACATGTTAGAATGTGACATCTGTATTTTAAATGCTAACTGCAGACTGTTTAAAGATACTCCCAACCTGTGGTCCGTGGACCACTGATGGTCCATGAGGAGGAAAAAGAGAGAGAATTACTGCAGGTAAATATAATCTGACTGCAGTGTTTGTGAGTGATCATTATAACTATTAGAGATAGCAGTGTTTTTAATACCCCTTGATATGTAAACTTTACTCCTATCAGTCATCAGCTATATTAAAAATGTTTAAAACAGCTTGCTTCCATGGTGGTCCATAAATGCTTTCAATGACAATGTAGTGCTCAGCATAAAGTAAAGGGCTGAGAACCACTGTTTTAATATAATGAGTGCATTTTTGCCTTGAAAATATTACTGTTTTTTAACATGAATGTTCAGCTAAAATTTTGAAGTAATAAAGCATTCAAATAAATTTCATACAGCTTTTGATATTTGGAAAAGTAATTTCCAAAATGCCCATAATAATTATAGTTTAGGACTCCTGAGCCAAAGTCTGCTCTTAGTAACATCATTTTAAATCCCCAGTAATTTTACAGAGGTCAGTGCAGTTGCTATAACTTTACAGTCATAGCACTGTAAATGTTATTTGGCCCATCACATTTAGCTGCAGAGTAAAATTTGGGCAGCCAGCTTTTAGAGTGGGATATTTGGCTTCTCTCATTTTCTGTTAGCAATCAGGCAGTATTAGATCTACCATGTGTGCTGGTATTACATTTTTGTTCCATTAGTGGTAGTCATCATGATATAGTTAAGGTTTTGTCAGCATTTCCATTATAAACCAGGAATGTGAGGGGTTTCTATCTGTGCTTTATAAACTGGGCTGAAATTAGATATCCAAGATCTCGCCACAAGGGGAATTGTTTTCTAAAGTACTAGACCAAAAGGAAAAAATGGTCAAGGCACTTTTAAAACCGAGACTGAGAACAAAAAACCAAACCCAAAAAAAAAAAAAAAAAATCTAATGCAGTAATTGCAAACTTGTTATGAAAAGTTGCTCAGTCACAGAATCTGTTCATTCCCATTTACTGTGATGAAGAATAATGAACTAAGGATATTTTACTTGCCCAGCTAAAGAAAACTAATGACCTTGTGGATGAAGGCAACTACAGTTTTGTGTGGCTGAACTCCTGCATCCAAAAAAGTATAACTGAGTTCCATGAATTTATCTAGTTCTTTTTTGAAGATAGGTGCATCAATGGCTACTAGTCAAGATGATCTAGGACACAATCCCTTACTTCAGGGGTCTGTTAACTTCTGGCTGCCAGATGTTGGGACTGAATGACAGGAAATAGGTCATTTGATAATTACCCTATTTTGGTCATTCCCTCTGAAACACTGGCCACTGGAGTAACACAGGATACAGGGCTAAGTGGATCATTGATCTGACCAAGTATGGCCATTTTTATGTTCACAGGAGAGAATGAAGGGGAGTCATTAGCTAATCTACATTGCTAGGATTTTGTATAACACTTACTTAACCAACCAGACTGTTTATATTCTGTCAAAGAGCTATAAAAATAAAACAATTCAATATTTTAAAAAATGTACGTAGTCCAGGGGTCAACAAAATTGCCACTCACCTAGGCGTCAAGCGTCAGAGTAAGGCGCCTAGCGTGGACACGCTTTGCCAGTGAAACCTCCCTCCACCCGTAAGTGCTGCAGAATCGCTAAAAGAGCCAGTGATGATTTTTTTTATCACCAGAGGATGGTCCTCTGCTGCATTTTCAATTGGCTGCCTAGCTCTGCAGCAAAAATGCAGCAGAGGAGTGCATTCTGGTGACTAAAAATAAAAACAGCCAGCTTCTAAAGTTTTAAAAAAATAAATAAATAAAAAACCCCACAGCTGGTTTCTAGACACCAGCCTTCAACTTTTAGTGGCCATGGCGACCTGGTGCTTGGGTTCTCTCGAGTCCTGACCTTGTCATAGTGGAGAGGCATCCTGTTTTGCCCACCTTTCTGTTCACAGTATTTGTCCTAACTATGTATCCTGCTTTTGTGGGCTTACACTTGTGGGTGAGATCTGAGAAAATAATTTTAGAATTTTGAGCTTTATTGAAATGTTCATTCCTCAGCTCAGTAATTTTCTAGTAACTAGCTGCCCTTCACCTCAATATCAACCACTGCATCCAGTAACTAATAAGCACATTCATCAGATACCATTGATAAAATGTCAAGCAGTGAAATCATTAATTGTAAAGAGGTAGTCATGTTAGTCTAGTTCATTAAAACAAACAAGGAGTCCTGTGGCACTTAAAGACTAACAAATTTATTTATCACATGACCTTTCATGGGGGAATATCCCACTTCATCAGACGCTTAGAAGATGGGGGAACTTACAGAATGGGAGGAAAATAAATGCAGGGAAGTGTCTCAGGCCACCTGATCCCATGAGGATGAATGGAGCATTTCACATTTCTCAGAACTATTGTTTCAGGATCTTTGCGTATTCAGGAAAGCAGCTCTGCAGCAATTTACCCTTAGACTGTGTTTACATTAGGGTGTCTTTTTCCTAAAATTTTGCTGCCTCTGTTTCAGATCCACTAATGGTAACAATAGGGGCTTCACTGACATAGACGAGGCTCCAGGTGCCCAGCAACGTTTAAACAACCTGACATCTAAACCTGTTCCAAGTCAGTCTCAATGACCTGATGTTTAAAATGCCAAGGGCCACCAGCGTCTTTGCTACACTAGCACTGCAACAAGAAGAAATCTAGAGGGAGAGTTGTCAGAGACACAAGGAGCAGCTGGGCCCCAAACATCCCTTCACTTTCAACTGGAGTGGGGTGCATACCTGCCAGTTGTGCCTTTGAAAATCTCTCCCTCAGCTTCTTTAAAAATGAAAGCTTAGATTCTGGAACATAATTTTGAGAGTAGTGTTGGTTTGTGTGGCAACTGCCACAGCTGTGGAATTGCTGAGTACATGGAACCTTGACTGCAGTGGAACAGTTTAGCTTAAGTAATGTGATGTTGAAATGGCTTTTTAGAGGTTGGCAGCAATCCGTGTACATTACCAAGACCAAATATCACTCTTGCTGTGTACCATATATGAAATACCAGGTTATATTCTGTGTTGTGCCTCTGAGGCCCAAGCTATAAACCCTGCTTTGTGCCCTCCTGATCCTAAGTGGTCTGGGGTTTGTGCCCTCCTGATCCTAAGTAGTCTGGGGTTTGTGCCCTCCTGATCCTAAGTGGTCTGGGGTTTGCAGAGGGCCCTGGAATAGCTTGACATAGACAGACCCCACAGACACTGTAGGCTGCAGGGTAGCCCAAAGTCTCTACAGTTCTGTGACCTTGCCTCCAACATGCCTCTCCTTATACCATCCCTGCTCCCAGCATGTCCCCATGCTGGGGCTTGTGAGGATGTCTTCAGGAACTGTTGTTCACTGTGCCTGCACCAGAGCAAAACCCACAGCCAGGTACGGGCTTTTAGGCTATGTCCAGACAAGACTCTTATTTTGAAATAAGTTAATTTGAAATAAAATCTTTAATTTCAAATTAAATTAAATTGAAATAAGCAAAAACCTCAAATTGAAATAGCAAGTCCGGACACAGGACTTTCTATTTCGAATCAGGAGAGGGGCTGCATGGGAGGTGCGACAACATGGCCCCCTGACAGGGCCATGTTGCCAGCCAATATGTAGAAAAAGGAAGGCACCCTGGGAAGAAGAAGGGCAAATTGTTAAATCAAAATAATGGTTGTTATTTTGAAACAACCATTTCGAAATAACAGCTATTTCGATTTCAGCCTAGGTTTTGCTATTTCTAAATAAGGTTCATTATTTTGAAATGGCGGGGCTCGTCATTTCAAAATAATGAAACGTTGTTCTGACATAACTTTTAAATCGAAACAACAGTCGTTTCGATTTAAAAGCGTCATGTGGACATAGGCTTAAGGCTTCTTTATGCTGCTTTGGCTCTTTTATGTGGCATAATGGGGCTAAAATGGGAGTGAGGATTTCACTCCCAAACTGTGAGTTGACAGTAATCTCACAAAGCAGGGGTGCAGGGGGAGAACCTTTGCTTCAACACCAAAAGTAAATTTTTATGGCACTTCCTTATATTTGTAGGAACTTTTCTGCATGACATCCTTTTCAAAGGATTATATTGGGATGGAAGATTGATTTTGTTAACTCCTTTATGAAGTTCATTTTATAAGGTGGAGAAAATATTAAAATGTGCAACTGGGTTTTAAGATGGGTATGATACTACTTTCCTTCCACACAGAAGTGTTGTAAAGATTAATTCAGTTTATATTTATAAAGTGCTTGCAGGTGAAATCTAACTCACCACTTGTCTTGTATGTGGGTAAATGTGTGTCACGTAGCTCCTTTTAATTCTGTTGCCTCTCTTACAGCCTTGACATATTTTGTTTATTTCAGCTTGTTTCTCTTACAGAGTGTGAATATAGAGAAACTGCAAGGGACATCCATCAAAATTTCTGTTGAAGATGGCTTGTTGAAAACCAAATATCTTTATGCAGAATCTTCATTTCTGTCTTCAACAGCTGGTGATATTCTTCTGGGAAGTATTCATGGTAAGACAGGAAAAGCAAAATAGTCTGGATTTAGCAGACCTACAGGTATCTATAGCGTTAAACATAATAACAAAATGACTGCTCCCAGGAGGCTGGGGCCCAAATAATCAACTGCAGACACAGCAGCTGACCAAACCAGACTGAAACAGTTCAACACTGGTGGATGCTAAAATGATGAGATCACCATATATAAGCAAGTTAGTTAATTCTTCCTCTGCTGTAAATACTGTATTTTAAAGATACTTCTATAACTAAGCTTTTTGTTGTAAGAAAATGCATATAAGGAAGAAAACATACCCCATTTTTGAGGATAGGAATTAATGATTTACTATAGAATTAAGTAGTGAAAAACACAACAAATGAAAGAAACATCGATGATAAAACTATACTTTGTATTTAAACATCAGTTTTCATCTCTTTGGAAAACAAAGGGGTTAATCTGTTTAATAAGATTTCAGTGCAGAATTTGGTTAAGATAAATTGAAGTGATACTATTTTTATTAGAAATATTTTCTCAGTGTTTGTGTTGGCACTCTGTATAGCTAGTACACTGCCAGTTCATAATTTTCTAGGTCAAATGTTATATTTTTTTTTCTCCAAATCTTTTCATCCAGGATTGGAAGGATGGCTAACATGGGTCTCTTTTATATTAGTAGTAATAGTGGTTGGAACCTAGTCCACGGTCATAATTTACTAGAATTCCCCTGATATACCTTCTTTTCTGTACTTTGATGTGTTTGTGGTGATTTTGAACCTAAGTTAAACCAACTGAAGCATGTACCAACAGTGAAAATTACTCATGCTGGCACAAGTTCCAAACTTCATTTATATACCAGCAAAACAACTTGCTGCAATTTCATGGAGACTACAGATTTTTACCTCATTCCAGAAATGCTGCTTCTCCCTCTGATCCTTATAAAAGAACCATTCCCTTTTCAACCATTGAAAACGGATGGATAGACTGCCTGGCTACAGTGCCAGCCTTTAGAATAGAAACAGCATGACCAATAGATGAGACACAAATAAATTTAATCTCATAAGTAGTGTATTTAGTTGCTGGACAGTACATGAAGCCAATATGCTGACTTCTACAAAAAAGTCTTTTAACAGTTAAGTTCTTGGAAACAGGGGTGGAAGGTCAGCTCTCCAAGAAAAGCTTATTGTGGAATGTTTCAACCCAAAAATAAAATAACAGCTATGCTGGAGGTAAAGTACTTTTACAATCCACAGATCTAAAGCTGTGTTCTAATTTCAGTCAGGAATATGAATACAAATAGAGCTGTATCCAGAATAAACAAATAGTTCTTATTCTATTTCATGGTTATATTTTCATAAAGCTCTACATGTATGTGGTTCTGGAACTCAACACTTGCTCTTTTAACAACAATTCTTTTTAAGATGTGGCTATTAAGCACAAAAGCAAAAGTAGATAAAAGTTTATTGAGTACTTTGAATTCCTTTTTATGGAAGAGTAATTCTTTGTAAACACAGCAGACAAATAGTAGTGAACTGCTCATGTTTATATAGGACAGATGTTATAATAATTATATTCCTCTATTTTAGTAGTCATATCATAGATAATTAAAAATGACAATTTTAACATTTGAGTTTACTCTTTTGCCACTTATTTATTTTTGCATTTCCCTTAGCTTGAAAATTGTAATTAGTTATTTTTAATTTTAGTTCTAATGAATTTCACATTCTGGGTCTCCTAAATAACATTTTGATTGCAAACCCATCAGAAGAGTGCTTATTTGTTAGTTAAATACACTGATACCTTCTAACAGAAGTATATGGCAAAATTAAGTAAAAGATCAATTTGAAGCTTTAAGTTAGAGACAGTTAGGTATATTCAAAATTTAAAGCATTTTCTCTTCTGTGAGTAAAAATTCAGACTGTGTTAACCAGTGGAGTAAAGATCTCACCAGTTTGCCTTGGTTTTTTGCATTTTGGTATTCCAAGGAGCCACTGTGCATGATATTGCATTTAATGCAGTTCAGAAAGCTGCTTGGTGATCTTAACATGCAACAGTTCTTCCCACAGTTGTCTACTAACTATTGATGCCACTGGCAGCAGTCAGAAACTTTTCTTGAGGGTCACAGGAAAGCATTTCTGCCTGACACACAAGGTTGATAGCAATGATTTTAAATATTTAAATAATGTTAATTACATTCAATTTTTATATACAGATTTGTTTATTTTCGTCCCATCTTCTAGTCTTAAATTACTAAAGTGAATGTTTTGAACTTGTTTCTCTAATTATTTCCAGTTCATGTTTTGCATAGAAATTTTTCCCTAGATAAGAGGTTTCCCATTTTAAATGCTTATTTACATTGAAGAAGGGGAGGACTTGGCATATCAACATCCTTAAATTTAGAACAACACAAATTTAAATGCAAAATGAACTGCCTGCACTCTTTTTGCAATCAACACCTCTTTCCAACAGCAAGTCAAGAATGCTGACCAGATGGCTGTGCCAGGGTTTGCTGTTTGAAATTAATGGAACTTGTACTCCTAAATCTTTTAAGCGCTTTTGAAATTATTATCCTTGGTGCCTAAATATGGACTTAGAAGCCTAAATTTAGGCCTATTTTTGAAAAATGTGCCCTGTGAGTATAAAAATGTACTTTAAAATCTTTAACATATTGGAAATCTAATTTTTCATTGCTATCTCCGAAACAAGTGTTTTTTGAGTGAAATATTCTGTACCAGTCAAAGAACTAGCTTTGTTTTGTTTTTGTATATAAATGAAGTGTTAGTTCCTGATGCTATGAATGCTTATGGACATGCTTAACTTAAAGGACAGGAGTAGTTGCATTTGGCTTCGGTGGAATTAATCAGGTCAGGAAAGTTGTCTGCTTCCATAAGTTTTTGCAGGTCAGGGCTTTATTTTTCAATATTTTTTAGTCAAAAACTATTTTGTAAAATCTAGATAAGACACAGTCGTAGTGGTGGCATTTTTAAAAAGACCCAGAATTTATAATTTAATTCATTATGATTTTTAATCTAATATTACTATAACACACTTTTCAAATTATCTGTACAATGTGTGGAGAATGAGGGAGTTACATATTTTTGGATATATAATGTGCTTGAGTTTGTGATATTGTCCTTCATGCGTAGTTATTCATAAAGTTAAATCAAAGAGGACTTTAAGGAGGAAAACAGAAAAAAATGAAACAAGGGCAAAGATACGGTACTATAACAAAAAATTTCAAGAATCATTGGAGAAACAAAGGTTTGGGGAATACCTTCAGCCTGGTTTCAATTAAGCTGGCAAAGTTTACTCTTTCCAGACCAAACTTAGGATCAAAGGAGATTCAGAAACCTTAAAATTGCTGGCTTAGGGAAGAAGGACATACTACATCAGAGCGTGCTGTTTCTCCCAACCCAGAGATGGAGTTAATTGAGCTGAATGGAGCTTAATAAAGTTTACAAGAAAAGATATAGTTTTGGTAAGGGGAAGTGTTTATAGGCCGCCTGTTTTATCAATTTGCTCTGCTTACAGTCTACCTGTAAGGTGAATGAATAGTTTTTTGTTCTGAAGAAGTTGTTTTTAAGTCTGTGACACTCCCTTTCCAGAATCTGGTCTGATGTACTGGTGTGACCCACACGCCTAACTCAATCCTGAACCCCAAATTACCCCACTTACCTAGGTGACTTCTCACTCCTGAGTCAGTCCACACCAGCCTCCTGCATATACTTAGTCTTAGGCACTAAGCATGTTCCCTCCAGTCACATAGGGATGGTCCCCCAGAGGGCACCCTCAGTTCCCAGATACCACACCAGGAACTTCTGTCCTTCAGGGATAGGGACCCTTCCCCAATCACTGTATAGCCATAGACCTTTGTTTGCCCATTTATCAATGAAATGGGTATGCCTAACTTCACTCATTCACACCCTCTAAAGTTCACACAGCTTTTGATAAAACAAATACTAATTTATTGATTAGAAGATTATTTTAAGTGTGTGTGTAGCACATTGATACACAATCATTTAATAAACCAGTCGGGAGTTTTCACAAAAGATGCAAGATACATTCCAAATCTACATCACTACTTAACCTAGCTTCATGGTCCATGATTACTCACAAGATATTCAGATGAAAGATGTTTTTACAGTCAGTCTCAGCCTCTATCAATAGGAGGAGCCCAGATCTTGCCTGAAGTTGGAGAATACTTCAAGGTGGAGTTTCTCTGGTCAAAATCCCCTAGCAGTTCAAAATGTCTCCTTTTTGTTTCCCATCCCCCTTAGCCCCTCCTCCTCCTGGGCCAAGGTGATTTCCTTTGTTTCACCTGAGCCAGGGAGTTCAGCACCTCTCCACGTTCTGCGTTGGAAGATAGTCCTGAGTGATGAAAAATACCTGGAAACGTGCTTCACATCTGAACACATGTGATGCTGCAGGAAACCATGACACCATGGTAATTATGTAGAATATGTTTTGAACATTCATGAAGGAGCCTTGCGTGGCATAAAATTGCGTCGCAAAATTGAACAGAAAAGTTACACAGATCATAGCCCGTTGTGCATCACAGGGCAGAGTCCATTTAGTCAGCTGCTGTCGTAGACTCCTGAACGTAAAGTGTTTACAGGTGCTAAACCCAGTTGAAGGCCTGTTTGGTTAACACAGTTGGCAAAGAAGGGGCCAGCAGCCTGGACATCCAGTTAGGGATGACGGAACCACATCATTGCTCACAGAGAAGGAGGAGTGAAGGTGGCAAAACCTGTCCCTAAATAGCTGCACTTGAGAGAGATTAAAAGGGATCTAAGTTCAGCTTGTCTTGTAACATGAAAAAAAGCCTCAACCTGATTTAAATTTATCTTTTATATCAAGTGATTTAAATTAGCTGTATTAGTCTGTTTTCAGCAAGTGACAAGGAATCCTGTGGCCCCTTAGAGACTAACAAAAAAAACTGACAAAGTCGGTTCCAGCTCACGGAAGCTTATTGCCGCCCCGCCTGCTGCCAACACTTTTGTTACTCTCTAAGGTTCCACAGGCCTCCTCATTTGATTTAAAGTGTTGATTTAAATTCCCTTAATTTAAACTGAAATGCCTTAGCCTGTCACGATTCACTTTACAGATAAACTTACCTGACCACAGTACATTTAAAAGCAACTGGTATTGATTTATAGAAGAGTTACGATGCTTCGTAGGACTGGGTTACCATGCAGAACAGACTAATAAATTTTAAGGCCAGAAGGGACCATCATGATCATCTAGTGACCTCTCGCATATTGCAAATCACAAAAATGTCACCGTCCCACTCACATCATAGACCCCTTAACCTCTGAGCTGCAAGATTTAAAAGACTTCAAGCTAAGGCGAATCCACCATTTATGCTAGTTTAAAACTGCAAGTCACCTGTGCCCCATAGTGCAGAGTAAGGTGAAAACCCCTAGGATCTCTGCTAATCTGACAGGGGGTAGGGGGGGAAGTAGTCATGTTATACCATCCCCTTTGTAGCCTGAGATTTTTGCCATCTCCTTAGTACCACAGAAAAGCAAATAAATAAATAAATAAAAATACTAAGAGAATATAAAGACCCATATGAGTAAGATATGGTAAGGCAATTTAGCAGAGGTTTTATGGCAAAGCTAGAAAATGGCATAATATGCAGTAATTAAGGGTAAAGAACTCATAAATCAATCATTTAACAGTGTTTTAAAAAATAAATAAATAATTACATATATAAATAAATAAAAGAGCATTCAGCAAGAAACAAAAGTTACATATCTCCACTATCAGATTTAACAGGAAATTCTAAGTAGGTCAAGATGGAGGCAAGCCTCTGAACTTTTGAACTCACTCAGTCCCCCTCCCATCAAGTATCTTAAGGTATCCACCCCCTGTCAGCAGGACTCATCAAAAGTATTGATTTTTATGATGCAATATGCAGATGAGCAATGAAGTCGCCCTTTTTCAATTGGAGGAACATGAACTCTTACCTTTTGGACTGCTCAAGAAGAAACTGGGAGTGGCAGAAATTGCAAATAAAAGGCAGTGCAAAGAGCAACTCTGCGGAGATCTCTCCCGCTCCTTACTAGGTTTCAATGGCCTTTTGGCTGTGTTACCTGCTGCACTAGGAGTCTCGCTCACATCCACCCCTAGAGAGAGTGACAACGTCTCTAGTGGAAGCCTAAGAGCTAAGTTTTGGACTTAGGCTCTGAGAGCTGAGTTTAACTGAGTTTCTGGGAGCTGAGCATCTGACTTAGTTTCTGAAAGGCACAGGGTTGTGTCTCTGAGCGGCGACTCAGGACATTATCCTTGAAGCTGGGTCTCTGTGCCTGGCTTCTAAAGGGCCTCCCATGCTCTCACAACCGAGCAGCTAAGTACTGCCTAGAGGTTTCTGAGCTCCACTGCCTTTGAGGCTTCTCCAGCCAGCTTGCCAGCCTGCCTGCCACTGTTCCAGACCGATCCACAGCACGCCTGAGGCTCCGTTCTCCTAGCCGCCCAGCCTGCCTGCCACTGTTCCAGACCAATCCATAGCACGCCTGAGGCTCCGTTCTCCCAGCCGCCCAGCCTGCCTGCCGCTGTTCCAGACCAATCCATAGCACGCCTGAGGCTCCGTTCTCCCAGCCGCCCAGCCTGCCTGCCACTGTTCCAGACCAATCCACAGCACGCCTGAGGCTCCGTTCTCCCAGCCGCCCAGCCTGCCTGCCGCTGACCGATCCACTGCGCGCCTGGGCTCCGCTCGTCTAGCAGATACCCCTGCCTGCCCTAAGTGTTCCGAAGCCACGGTGCCACGGCAACCAGCCCAGAGCTGTGCGAGGCCCACTGGACTAGCCAGCTCTTTTCCCTGCTGTCCCACCTTTTCCTTTCTTTTGCCTCCTACCTTATCTCCTTTTCCCTGAACTCCTACTTGCTGTTTCCCTGAGGACCCTACAACCCAGCGCAGCTTTTCCAGCCTTTTGGGGTAAGCAAAAAGGGTCCCAAGGAGGGGAGGAATGCCCATAGGGAACAGTATCAGGGGAAGCCAAAGCCCTTTCTAAAGCAATTTTCTAAGGTAATTTATTTAAGTTAAGTGAGACAATTAACCCAGAGTTAGACCTTAAGGAGCAGCATTAAGAACTGAGATCTCTCCATTCAGCCAGTGACTGGCCCTAACTTGCTGAATGTTCTTTTAATTACCTCATTGTCTTTGTGTTATAGTTATGTTAAAGTGTTGCCTTTATGTGTTAATTGTATCTATAAACCACAGCGCTTATATAAGTTAAGTAGTGTCTTTATATTGTAATTTCCTAAAGTAATTTTAATACCTTTAAGCTTGATGTTAAGAAAAACCGCTACTTAAAGAGACAGTAGCGCTTTAGTCAGTACTTACAATACATGTTACAATAAAGCCGCTTTTGATTAAAACAAATTATTGGCTCTGAATCTTTGTTGCTCGTAAGTCTGTGCTTGATCGGTGGGCTGTAGCTGTAATCCCCAACTTGGGACATTTATCCCAGGGTTTGATATTTGTCCGTTTAAGTGAAATAACCTAATTTGGGTTACCGCCTGAGATTGTAATTACATCCAGACTACTGGACGGTCTGAAAATTGATAAATTGAGTGATTGGATTTTGGGGATCAAATTTTTGGGGTAACACCTTCGCTGAATTATCAAGCTCAGTCTTGAAGTCAGTTAGTTGTTTTGCACCCACAGCTCTTCTTGAAAGACTGTTCCAAAATTTCATTCCTCTGATGGTTAGAAACCTTCAACTCATTTCAAACCTAAACTTGTTGATGCCCAGTTTATATCTGTTTGTTCTTGTATCCCTGTTGGTGCTTACTTTAAATAAATCTTCTCCCCCCTTAATATTTATCCCTTTGATGTATTTACACAGCACAATTGTATCTCCCCTCAGCCTTGTTTTGGTTAAACAAAGCTCTTTGCATCTCCTCTCAAAAGGTGGATTTTTCATTCTTTGCATCATCCTAGTGGCCCTTCTCTGAATGTGTTCCAGTTTGAATTAATCTTTCTTAAATGAGGGAGGCCAGAATTACACAAAGTATTCCCCATGAGGGTTCACCTGTGCTTTGTATAATGGTACTGACACTGCCCTGTCTACTGGAAATACCTTGTCTGATGCAGCCTAAGACTCCATTAACCTTTTTCAGAGCAGCAGCACATTGACAACTCACTCATCCTATGATCTTCCACTAAACCCTGTCTTTTGCCTCCTCTGTCACATAAGCTTGCGAATGAATTTTTGATTTATACGATTTTGGCTATGTGCAGCCTAGAGGAAGGTTAAAAGGGGAACTATCTTATGCTATCGTTAATTTATCACCAAGATATTGTAAAGAAGCTACAACATGTGGAATGGCTTCTTGTTATTTGAGCTTGGCGCTATTAAAGATGATGAAAACATTTTCCTTGTCCAGAAATGAGTCTTAAACATCTTAAATTGCTGGTTATGGAACAGTTATGTGTTTTCACAGATTTTTAAGGTCAGAAGGGACCAGCTTGATCATCTAGTCTGAGCTCCTACATATTCCAGACCACAGAAAGTCCTGCCCACTCCTGCAATAGACACCTAACCTATGATAGAGTCATTGAGGTCCCCAAATCATAGTTTAGAGACTTCAAGGTACAGAGAAACCACCAGCAAGTGGCTCATGCCTCATACTGTAAGGGAAGGCAAAATGTCCCAGGTCCCTTGCCAATCTTCCCTGAGGGAAGATTCCTTCCTGACCCCAAATATGGCAATCAGCTAGTCCCTGAGCAGGTGGGCAAAACTCACCAGTCCAACATCCAAAAAAGAATTCCCTACACCAACTCAGAACCCATCACAGGCCATTGGCATATGTACCATGAGTAGTCACAGCTCAGTTAACTGCCAAATTAGGCTATCTCATTATACCATCCCCTCATTAAATTTTATCCAGCTCAATTTTGAAGCCAGCTAGGCTTTTTGCCCTCCACCAATCTATTTAAAAGGCAATTCCAAAATGTCATTCCTCTGATGGTTAGAAACCTATATGTAATTTCATATCTAAACTTTTTGATAACCAGTTTATAGCCATTTGTATTTGTGTCCACATTGGCACTGAAGTTAAATAATTCATTTCCCTCCCTGGTCGTTAACCTTCTGATGTATTTATAGAGAGCAGTCATATCTCCTCTCAGCCTTATTTTTGGTTAGGCTAAACAAGCCAAGCTTATTGAGTCTCCTCTCTTAAAGCAGGTTTTCCATTCCATGGATTATCCTAGTAGCCCTTCTCTGCTCCTTTTTCAGTTTGAATTCATCTTTCTTAAACATAGGGGACCAGAATTACACACAGTATTCCAGATGAGGTCTCACCAGTGCATTGTATAATGGTACCAATACCTACCTCTTGCTACTGGAAGTACCTCATCTAATGCCTCCTAGGATTGCATTAGCTTTTTTTCATGGCTACATCACGTCAATGGCTCATAATTATCCCGTGATCAACTAATACTCCCAGGTCCTTCTGCTCTTTCCCTTCCAATTGATGTGTTCCAACTTGAAGCAAAAATTCCTGTTAGTTCCTAAATATATGACCTTGTGTTTACTATTATTAAATTTCATCTAATTTCTATTACTGCAGTTTACAAGGACATCTAGAGCTTACTGTATGATATTGGCAATACCTCCCAATTTCATGTCATCCGCAAACTTTATTAGTACATTCCCACTCTTTATGCCACAGTCAGTAATAAACAGATTGAATAAGATTGGTCCCAGACTGACCCCTGAGAATTTCTGGCACTCTTTTACACTTAATTCTCTCTCACTGATCCAGATTACATGAAGCGCTCAGCACTACCAAATCCCATTAAAGTTAGTGAAAGCTAAGGTTACTTGATATCTCCCAGGAGATCCTTTATGCAACTGGTTCTCAATCTTTTTCCATTTGCAGACACCAAAAAATTTCAAATGGAGGTTCAGGCACTGTTAGAAATCTATAGACTGGTCTACATTGCTGTTGATGGGACATACTGAAGTTACGTAGAGTATCTTGCATATTTCCCATTGATTTGCTTACGTTGCCGTACCACTGCCTCATCACTGTGCTACGTTGATTGGAGGTGTCCTGTGGTCAATGCAGCCCTACTGCTTTTTGGGAGACAGATTAATGGCATTGACCTGAGAGAATTTCTGGGATCGATTCCCTGCCGCTGTGGCAGTGGAGACGTACCCTTAGATGTAGTCTGCGGACCCCCAGGAGCCTCCATAGGTTAAGAACCACTGCTCCACACCTTGCAAGCTCAAGCTTTCCTTTGCCAAATAAGTTGCCTGGTGTCCACAGGAAATGAATATAATACTATAGTACAATTGGACAGAATCATGTTTTGCTAAACACATTAAAATAATTTATCAGTTTTACTACTTTCCACAATGGTGGTGATTAACAGTATTTTTGAACAAGTGAAAAATGCATAAGTCAATTTACCACTTTCTCAACTCCCCATTTCATTGGTTTCCTTTGGAACAGGGCAGCAGATGTTAATGTGATTGCTTGGATGGATTGACATTTGAGTCCTGCATAGAAAGAAGTTTGAAGGGAGTACCACAGTAATGTGCAATCACTCCACTGGATTTTTTATTATTATTATTATTATTATTATTATTAAGAAAGAGCCCTGCAAAATGAAGCAGAAAAAAATGTATGGAAAAAAAATGTCATTACAACCCCCTACTCTTACCAGGGAAGAAATATCCTGGCTGCAAGATGGAAACTTTTTTTTTTTGATAGCTCTCTGTATGCCATTTTTATTACATGTGCAATTAAACCACTTTAGTCAACCATACTGCCTCTATAGTCAATTGTACAATTTAGAAAAACCAAACCCTGCCACAAAATAAAAATAAAGTATTGGTTTGTACCTATGAAATACCTTTGTCTTTTTTTGTTTGTCTGTATGCTCATAGTTTTACATAGGTTGTTTTCCATGTCTATATATTTTTCAACTTTATTATTTTCCACATTTGTTTGCAATTTTCATAGAAAGCAATTATGAATATTAAGTCATATGTTTTGTATTGATATGCTTTTTAATTTTTACATACAATGCAGCTAAAAATATGTAGATCCATAATTGCATTATGGACATTAAAGCAGGACCCCCAATTAAAGGATATTCTCTGCAGTTTATGAATGGATTGTAGAAAATAAGCTTCTCTTTTATCATTAAGACACACATTCTTTTTCTCTTATAGGTGATACAACCCTTCAGACCAAAACAGGAAACATCACAGTAGGTAGGTTCTGTTTTCTCTTTAAATAGGAAAACACTCTTGGGCTTTTTTCAGATTATTTGTATTTTAAGTATCATATTTTGTTTGACTGATGTGATGAAAATGTTTTTTAGGATCTTTCTTTAATAGATAGATGGTTTAGTAAAAGATTATTTCATTTTGATTTTGCAAACTGCAAGGAAATAGATAATGTGAGAAAGATAAAGCTGTACATTTAGGAAGCTATCAATTCTTGATTCAAAAACTCCCAAGTAACGAAAATTTACTACTGCACGTGGTAATCTGTTCTAATGTTGAATTACATTTGCTATGAAAAATTTACATCTCCGTTCCAATTTGAATTTTGTTGACCTCAGTTTTCAGCTATTGCATATTGTTATGCCTTTATCTGCTAAATTAAAGAACTCTGAAGTATCTGATATCTAATTACTGTGTAGATAATTATAGAATGTGATCAGGTGGCTTCTTAAACTTTTCTTTTACTATATGGTTGATTATTAAAAATGAGTGGAATTGTGTCACTAAAAATAATACTAAATTATTGTTTTATTCTTTTGTTGTCCACAAAGATACTAGAATCATCTTGGAAAGTAGAACACAATGCTTACAATCTAAGTATCGCATTGATCAGTGTGCTCTTAAATTAAAAAAATAAAATGCCTTCTCTGTTTCAGCAAAGTGATTTTTACTTGTGAATGGCAAAACAGTGCTGAATTATCTCAATGTTCTTTGTCTTTACGCACTGTACCTGTGAGGTGGGAGGTGGTTGTGACTCTCACTTTTTGACTTTAGAGCTAATGTTACAGGGCCTAATCCAGGGGTGGCCAAACTTATGAAACTCAAGAGCCACACAAGTTGATTATTAAACCCTCAAGAGCCGCCCTGAGGCCTATAGCCATATACTTTTACTTACTCCAAAATTACTAAGTTTAAAATTCATTGCACGCTTTAATTTTATCATAAAAAGAGGACAAACATTGATTCTTCTAATGTCAGATTCTAATAATTACTTAGGGTTACGATGAAAATTAGGCCTACTGCACTTCTCCCCATCTTCTCAACCCCCTCCTGAACTCCTAGGCTGGGACTACTTTCCTAAATTGATTTGCTGACATTCTTCCAGGAGCCACAAATTTTCATTCGAGAGCCACATGTGGCTCCCAAGCCTCAGTTTGGCCACGCCTGGCCTAATCCATCTCTGAGATACTTCAGTTTTTTACCAATGTAATTCTAATGATTTCAGCAAAGTAAAACTGGAGTAATGCAATGTGAATCAGTTGCACTGTCCATTTTGGATGTACATTGTGAACACTCAAGGGATTACATTTTTGTAAATGAACACAATTATGGATCTAATTCTGAAGATTTCTTCTGGGATCACTGAGTGACCTCAGTGGCGTCACCACAGTCAGCATTTTGCAGGACTGAGTGCTATTAGAAATATCAAATCCTGAAAACAGTAGTAACTAAGCAACCAACATTAACATTTCTTTAAAATGAATGCAACAAATCTCCTCAGAAAAGTTTGTCATGACAGTCACAGAGAGAAACCCATTTTTCCAAACTCTGCTCTTCCCTCTGTCAAATGAACTGACTGATGATAATGGGTGTTAAAGAGGACTACAGATTCTTAACCTGGAAGGTATCCTTGCCCACTAATGGATGACAAATAGTTTCCATAGTTAATGGAGCTCAACTCTAAATATTAAGAAGTGTCTGACAGTTGAGAACCGTTTAATCTTGCAGATTTACATTCCTTAGCAATTAGTTACTCTTCACTTTTTTCCTCAGGAGATCACAATCATCACATTTGTGTTCATTTTCAGTCTTTTTTATGGACATTTTTAAAGGAAAAGTAACTTTTTAATAGTTCACATGCACTAAGGGGGCACTGAATCAGATATGATGATACTTTTAATTTTTAAAGCACAGTTCACCTCAAGCAGTTAGAGTGCTTTATGCAAGTGGATAATTAAGTCCTATTTTATAGGTGGGAAGATCGAGGCATGAAGTGATTAAGCAAGCTGCTAGAGCCCACACAGTGTCTCTGATCTTCTAATGCCTGGCTCTAACCACTGTCCTACGTTACCTTCCTGGAGGAACATGTATTTTCAAATTTCAACAAATGTATATTACTGTATTCCTGTTTGTATAAACTTAGTAATGCAGTAAATAATATGGTTTTGGACAAACAGGAATGCCATTCTTTTGATAAAACCAAGCTACTTGATTAATATACTTATTCTCTCCCTCAGTAACTTAACTATTTAGTGTATCCTTAGCGCGCACGCACGCACGTGTGTTTGTGTGTGTGTGTATGTATCAGGGTGGCCAGACCACAGCTTGTGAGCCACATGGAGCTCTCAGACAGCTCGAGTGGTTTGCAAAACCCCCAGTACCCCCCCCCCCCCACATTCTTTGCCTACCAACCTGTGGGGGCACTTGGGCATTCTGCCCTGCAATGAGGGACGGGGGTCTTCAAGGTTCTAATGTGGGGTGGGGAGGGTTCTTTGGGCTTCTGCCCCTTGGGAGGTGCCTGTTATGACATGGAGGTTCTAAGTCCCAGCAGGTGCACCTTGTGGTCCAGAAGCCCCATGCCCTTACAAACACTTTCCATGGGGCAGATGCCCAAAGAACCCTCTACCTAGCACAAGACAGAAGACTTACAACCAGGATGGAGAACCACAAGGCCTCTAGCTCTAGTAGTAGTTGGCTGTGGAACAGAAAATATGGTGTTGATATTTGGAAGAATGTATGTGTAAAGACTGTGCGTGTCTTGCTGCTCTTGAACTTCTCAGGATTATCATATGTTGCTCCAAGGGTCCCATGAAAGCTCATGCGAAAAATAAATCTGGTAGTCTCAAAGTGCCATATGACTCCTTGTTGTTTTTTAGCTGGACTAGACTAACACGGATATCCCTTTGGAAATCAGAAAGTTTGGCCACCCCTAATATATATCAAACTTTTAGGAGACTGACTAATGCAGAGATGAGATGTTAAACTTATTTTGAAAGTATTCCTCTGTGAGACAGCAGGAAATCATGCTAATTAGTAGTTTCTTATGTGACTTGTCTGTGCCTGTGGTAGGCCACCTGAAAATGTCAAGATCAGGGCACATTGCAAAAGGAAAGCAAAAACAAGAAGAGTCCTGTGGCACCTTATAGACAACAGACTTTTTCAGGCTTAAACTTTCATGGGTGCCAGCCCACTTCGTCAGATGAGTGAACAAGAAACTACAGTTGAGAGGTATATATACGCATGCCATGGTGGAGGAGGGCAAGTGTTAGTAAAGGCAGTTCAGAGAGCAGATGGAGCCCATTCACAACAGTTGATCAAAGAGAGAGAATGTGTGAACAGATCAATCACTTTTTCTAATGTGTTAACATTCTAAGTCCCTGTTCAGACCCAGTCTGATTGTGTCAAGCTTGCAGATTAGCTCCAACTGTGCGGTTTCATGCTGAAGTCTGTTTTTGAAGTTTCTTTTTGTGGAATTATGGAAAGGAGAGCAGATTTTCCCAGCACATGTGGGTGACATGGAAGTCAGGCTTCCCAACCAGACATAAACAATGCTTCTGATTCCCCACACTGCTCATCAAGAACCTAAACAAAATATGCACAGCTCCCTTTATTGCATTTCAGTCTCTGACTCCCAGTCACCCCCTAGGTCCAGTGAAGAGAAATTACTTAAAACTCTGTGCTCTTTACTAAAAAGGTTCTCCTGACACCAAAGGGTCAGCCATATTACCAGATCAGTTTAAGTTCAGATCTCACCCAAAATACCACACAGCCAGCCAATCCGTTAATAACTAAGGCTTAGCCTATGCTGCTCTGCTAAGTTAGTGGGAGATACACAGTCTATATACAGTAAAATGCCTATGTCCCATCAACTTACTTACTCCCCCTTACCGTAGTGTTTTCACTCAGCTGCATCGACAGGAAATTTTCCTCTTCAACGCAGCATTACTCTATTTGGAGGGATGAAGTTACTGCATTGAAGAGAGAGCACTTCTGCGATTGATTGAGCAGGTCTACACTGGCCGCTCAGTCAAGCCTGCTGTGTTGATCCATGGGGATCAACACAGCAATTTCAGTGTAGACATGTCCTATAACAAGAGCTTTATTGTAAAAGGAAAGAAACGAACTACAGGAGAAATGTTAAATGATTAAAGAAGTCAGACATACAAGTGATTTGAAGGCCCAGGTATATCAGGTTTCCAGTAGAATTGTGGAATTAGTAACTTACATAGTACCTCTGGTGTATATTGAGTAACTGGATGGGTCTCAGTCCTTGGTTTCACAGCTTCAGTTGCAGATGAGTTGATCCAGAAGTAGATAGATGAAGGCTGAAGATAGTATATGGATGTGGTGTAGCTACCTTTTATGTTTCTTGGTGTTTGCCATGCTGCTTGTGGAAATTAACAGAAGCAAGATGTAGTCCCAGTTTACATAAGTAAATCCTGGTGACTTTTAAGGTGCAGCCCCTGAGTTCTTTCCCTGAGCTTAGTGTATCTGTGAGCTCCCTTAATGGGCCATCAAGCAACTTGTCCAGAAACACAGCAGAAGTTGAAATACAGATACAGCAAACATACCCATAACTTCCAATACAAATATGATACATGCATGTAAACAATATCATCATACTTAGCAAATTATAACCTTTCTAAGGATCTGTCATGGTCTGTCTCATATGAACTATTGTAATTTTACATATGGATCTTAAATAATATCATAGTCGTCCTGATCCAACCAGCATCACACCTTATTTCTGCAGTATTCTGCCTGAATAGTCAATAGGAACCAAGCAACATTTGAATTGCTTTATGTCACTTGCTTTGAATCCTTATACTTCCTGCCTTGTCCATTAGTTCCACTGTGTCTGGAATAGCATCTGTCCATTCCCTTCTGAGTTATGTTTCAGATGTATGATCTCCTTTATGATCCAGTCCTAAATTCCACAGCAGCTGAGTGTTCAACACTTCGCAGGATTAGGCCTTTAAAATAAACACACTGAAGTAGGAAGCCTGCCTTTCTGTACAGCATATATTTATATTGTGCCGAATACACTATTAGTGATTAATAAATGTGAAATAGTTTCGATGTGTTTTGAAAATATTGAGGTGGAAACTTTCTACTTGGACCATGTGCAGCTTTTATATGACTTGTAAATTTAGATCAAGCTGACCTTGTTTTATCTCTGATTTGGTTATGTCACTGCTTAAAATGGTTATTAGGCTACTACCAGAATTCTTAACAGTTTCACAAACAGTAATAGAGAGGACATTATGTTCAGTACCAATTCTATCTTTTCCATTTATATCTGGCAAATTCTGCTAGAAGTCACTCATTCCTTGCTGTTATGCCTTATTCCCATTAGGTGTTCTCCACTCTGCTGCCAGGACAAATTTCCTTCTACCATCTTACCGCTCTTTGGAAAAATAACATTCAGGTCCTGCTTCTCTGCATGGAAGTGTTTATTTTCCAGCTCCAAAATATTCTGAGATAGCAGATCTTTACTTTGGGTTTGGTCTGTTGGAAATGTGACTGGAGTAGGAAGTTCTGTGCCATCCATGCTATTTCAAGGAGAAGAAAATGACCCCAGATATTTTTGTGGGATTAAAGGGATAGCTTGCTTTTGACAGCCTCATGGATCATATTTACAGGAAGCAACATCCAGCTCTTGAAAGCAAGACTTGGCACACAGAGCACAAGGAAGTTCAGGAAAAAAACGAGTTTGTCAGGTTCATTTTTTAAGAGGTTTCATTGCTGATTTTTTTTCCCACCATACTCCCAACCTTGAAAGACCTGAAATTATTCTGTCTCACTTCCTCACATCTGTGACCCTCTGTATGTCTGTACAAGAGCTGGAATCACTTGTTGCTTTGGATCTGTACTTGAAATTTTTAATTTCCTCTTAAATAATTAAGCACCTGGCAAAAGCGTAGATGTTGTATACTTGAAACTGGGTTACAATCCTAAAGTGAAAATAAGCTGAGCAATTTACAGGTGTTCATAGTGAGATGATTCCTATGAGGGACCATTGCTTGGAGGTTACCCAGGACTGAAACTCAATACCAGGAATTTGAGTTTTGATTTGATTTTGAGAATTTGATTTTTCTCTCCTATGAAATTTTGTTGCTTGCAAAAAACAAAAAAGAAGTTCAGAATATCTGCAGCATAATTGTGTGAGAAAACACAACAAGTATTATTTGTTTAGCACCAACAACATGCTCAGAACTGTGGCCTGGCAGCTTTTGTTTGTTTGTTTGAGCTCAAACCCTAGTATCAGGTATAACACGGTGCAGGCTTTCAGATGCCTATTGAAAAATGCACTCTGTGGCAGGATGCCCATTTCAGTTCCTGGAGTTCCACATTCGCATGGTTATGTACCAGTATAAGAACCCCGAAGTGGAACTAGATGCCTGTTTTAAACATTTGAATGTTTAAAATCAGACCCATGATTTTTAATTTGGCATTCTTCGTCGAGTGGTGTCCCTGGATGCTCCACACTGCTCCTTTGCACTGAGCTCAGAGATTTTTTGCTACAGTCACCTCTCAGGCCACACATGCACATCTTGCCTTGTGGCACCATTGGTGCCTGAGCATCCTGAGCCCCTGTCAGATCCTTCGCAATTGCCCCTGGCTTGAGATGGAGTCCACAAGTCTCCTATACCTGTTTGATTGATTGATTGATTAAACTCTGTTTTTGTTAGTACTTTAGTCAGCTTTAGTCAATTTTAGTTAGTTTAACCAATTTGCCTGGGACTGAAGTTAGAACTTACTGTCCTGTACTTGCCAGAATTGCCACTGAAGCCTTTTCTTTTCTTTTCTTTTCAGCGTTACATTAGCTGTCTGCCAGTTGTCTGGTGCAGCAGCTGATTTAAGCAATTGGTTACACAAGGTAGTTAGAAGTTACATGGTTTCATACTTGAGGTCAGTTGGAATACTCGGTGAATACCATCTGGTCCTGGGGATTTATGACTCTCTAATTACCAATTTGTTCCAAAATCTCCTATTGACAACTCAATCTGAGACAGTTTCTCGGCTTTCTCACCTAAAAAGAATGGTATGGGTGTCAGAATCTCCCTGTATTGTCTGCAGTGAAGATGGATATAAATAATTCATTTAACTAATCTACAACAGCCTTGTCATTTTTGAGCTCTCCATTAGCACTTTGATCATTCAGTGGTCTTACTGGCTGTTTGGCAAGCTTCCTGCTTCTGATGTACTAAAATATTATTTTGCTATTAGCTTTTGTGTCCTTAGCTAGCTGCTCTTCAAATTCTTGTCTTGCTTACTAGACTTGTATATTTTCCTTGCCAGAGTTTATACTCCCTTCTACTTTTGTCTGTGGGATTTGATTTCCAATTTTTAAAGGATGCCTGTTTGCCTCCAGCTGCATCTTTTACTCTGTTGTTTAGCCATGGTGACTTTTTTTAAATTCACATTGCCTTTTTTGAATTGGTGTATATGTTTAGTTTAAGCCTACATAATAGTATTTTCAAATAAACTGCCTGGAGACTCTCTGTGTGGCTATTCTTTTTAAAATCCAGTTAACTAGCTTTCTTATTTTTGGACAGTTCCCCTTTTTGAAGTTAGATACTACTGTGGTGGGTTTATTTAGCATTTCCCCTTTTTCAGGAATGTTATATTTGTTTACAGTATGTGCTATTACTGAGTGGTTCAGATATATTCATTTCTTGGATCAGATCGTCTTCTCGGCTTATGACTAAATCAAGAATTTCTCTCCCTTTGTAGATTCAAGAACACTCTACTCCAAGAAGCAATCATTAATGGTGAAATAAGTTGGCTGGGCATGTTGTGGAATCTCTGTCATTGGAAGTTTTTAAGAGCATGTTAGGCAAACATCCATCAGAGATGGTTTAAGAGGGCGCTTGGTTCTGCCATGAATAGGGGACTGGACTCAATGGCTTCTCATGGTCCCTTCCAGTTTCTATGACTCTATGGTGTGTAGAAATTTTCTTTCCATCTCCCTTCCTGAGGTGACATATGCTGTGTAAATATGAGGGTAACTGAAATCTTCCTTCATTATTACATTTTTCTGTCTTTGCAACCTCTAATCTCCCTGAGTGTTTCACAGTCTTCATCCCTGTCCTGGTCAAATGGTCGATAATCTATTTGTATAGTTATACTCCTATTGTTCAAGCTTGAATTTGCTATCCGTAGAGATTCAATGGTATGATTTATTATTTAAGATATTTACTTTATTTGACTTTGTGTTTTTTCACATATAGTGCTACTTCCCCACCAGGGTGACATATTCAATTATTTCTATGCATTTTGTACCCTGATATTACTGTGTCCTACTGATAGGATCCTCCCAAATTCACAATCCATTCTGGTCAATTTCCCAGGCCTAGGATTTGAAAATCAGTTTCTTATTTTCATATGTTTATATCTGAAATTTCAGTGTTGTAGCCAGGAGAGACATGACCCAAAATGGAAGTAAGAGGGGATGTGAAAGAGCTGTTGTAGGGAAGTTGTGGGATTGCCACCCTCATTTCTGTGCAGCTGGAGGGAGCTCTTGGAGGAAGAAGTGAGTCTGATCTCCCTCATGCTTCAGGGAGCACCAGAGGTGGCTGCTCCCATTGAGGAGATCGGACCTACCTCTGGATACCTCCCTTAGCTGTAGGAAGCTCTGTAGCTGGGCAGCAGCCCCAAAGCTGCTTGCAGCTGGAGGAAGTTCCTGCAGGTGGTGCAGTCTTCCCGTGCTGTTAGGAGCAACCCAGCCAGGAGCTGCTAGTCCATGTCAGTAGTGAATTAATGCATGGAACCATGCCGAGGGGCCCTAACCAGTTTAGGGGCACTTGGAAAAGGTGAGCACTATGAGCCTCAGTAGAAGTCATGCAGTGGAAGCCCCAAACGTGGGTGCTCCAAGGCTTGGTGAAAGCCCCACACCTGTGCACCATGAGTCTCAGGGGAAGCAGTGGAGTGGAATCTCTGAGCTTGACTCCTGGCCAGTCTGTGAAGGGACAGAACTTGCTTTTCTTCTCCACAGCCACTCCCCATGACAGATCAGATCCCCACCTACTGGTACCTCCCAAGAACACAGAGAGATCAGATCCATAGATCCATCTCTGGGACCCTCCTGCAGTGGTAGGAAGCTTTGGGGTTGTTTACCAACCACAAAACGTCCTAAAGCCAGGGAAGACACATGAAGGTAGGTCTGATTCCTCCCTGCCTGCCCCCCTCCCCCAAAAGAGTGGCTGTGCAGGAAAAGAGCAAGTCCTGTCCCTGCCCAGTCCAGCTGGGACTACCACATGGAACTAGTTCACAGTAGGAGCCCCCAGGTGGAGGCCCTCAACTCTGCCTCTTCCTGACCCCTCCCATAGCTAGATTTCATGAAGGTGAAATTTCACAATCCCTGACACTTTTTTTTTTTAATAGGTGAGTTTGGTAGAGCCGTATGTATTGACTAGCCTCATTCCAAGTTTCTGTGTTTCTTGTTCTAGTCATATCCTAATTTAATACTAGACACACTAGTTCAATGGTTTTCAATTAGTGTGCTACAAGAACTGGCCAAGCGTGCTGTAGAATTTTGTACAAAGGTAAAGAAACTCAATTTAAAACGTTGTTTCGTCTTAAGCAATATTCTATCCAACCAAAATTACAACTCATAAAACATGAAAATTAATCATCAGATTAAAAACAAGGTATCAGTCTTTCGGTTCTAAAACATGTACATTTTAAACACAGGTGGCCAAAGGGCAAAACTGAGGTGATGTGTATTTTTTTCCTTGTGGATTTGAAACATTAATACATTTGATCCATCTTTAGCTCGTTGCATGCACTAAGTTGCAAACCTTTCTAGTAAAACCATAATCAGAGTAAACAGAAGTAAATGTGATGTTTCTGAGCAATCAGTTCAGCTGAAAAAAGGGGGTGTGCCATGGAATTGTTTTTCTCAGTAAAGTATGCTGTGTTACTGAAAAGGTTGAGAACCACTGCTCTAGTTCACCCCTGACTTGTATATTTTGTCCGTATTCAGTTGCTTGGCTTCACATATTTATATTTAAATGGAACTCTAATATTTGACTATTCTTAACTGGCACATACTTTTACTTTACCAACTTCTTTCCTATCTTCTTTGCTAGAATATAGAGTTTTTCCTTTTATAAATTCTTCCTTGAGGGATGTCTCTGCCCAAACCATATGGTTCTTCACACCTGTCAGCTTTCCCTCAGCCCTTAGTGACAACGTGAATTTTCTTGCAGTTTAAAAGGATTAACTGTTTTTCCTTTTGTATATAATCTTGTTCTTTTTATAGTTCATATCTGTCTGGTGTAATGTTTTGATCTTGTGTGGTATGTGCATTACTGTGATCCAGCTATTAAGTTTCAGTAATAATTTTTAAAACTCATCTCTATAAAGGTTTTTAATAGTTACATTCCTGTCTTACAGACTTACAGACCTTTTTAAAAACTGCTAACAGCCATTTTATAATTTGAAAGCAGACAATGGTGGCTAGTACCTCTGCTTAATATGCAGAAGGTCCTGGGTTCAAGCCCGGGGCGGGGGGGGTTTGACTCGATGATCTCACGAGGTCCCTTCCAACCCTATGATTTGATTTGATTGATTGATTGAATGCCAGTAGATAAAAGTTTAATCCACAGATAGATACTTCAGCTTTTCAGATCCAAAAACTGAGAAATACTCCCACATAATATACACTTCGGTCAGTGGTTATGTAGTCCAACACTTGACTACAATCCTATCCAAGTTAGCTCCACCCGGTAATATTCCCATTCAAATATGGTATCAGAAAATGTTTTATAACACATGCTATCTGAATCAAAAATTATATTATGTTTCACATGCCTAGCATAGTGTCTTGGATGAGCTGATACCTGATGATTAAAAGATCATTTGCATTAATTTATGTTTCTTCAAATGCCAACATTTGGACTTCCTGTCTAGCTCTGCAAGACAGATGTATTGTACTTAAAAAGCCTCTTGATTATGTTTCAAAAATAGAGACAAATTCTACATTCTGTTATGCCAGTGTAAATCCAGAGTAACTACTGATGTAAATTAAACTACTTTATATGTACATTGAAAGCAAAATTTGATTTACATTATTGATCCAGACTATTAATTCCTCCTTCATAGAAGGAGAAAGCTATGAGATAAGAGCTGCATCTATTCAGTGTACGTACACGATAATATGCAGGCACACCTGCAGTTCTGTAAAGGATTAATTTCCTTTAAAAACCTGCTATCAAGTTGTAGATAAAGATTACAGTTGCAAAGATGAAATTAAGTTCTGACATATTCACAGGTTAAAAAGAATTACTAGGAGACTATGATGCAGTGGGCACCTTTATGCTTCATCATCTTGTCTTTAACAGTCCCCCTGAATTAAAGAACACATCATAAGGAAAGATTTGTACTGTTTAATGGTAATCATAGAATCATAGAATCATAGGGTTGGAAGGGACCCCACAAGGTCATCTAGTCCAACCCCCTGCCAAAAAAAGCAGGACCACTCCCATTAGATCATCCCAGTCAGTGTTTTGTCCAGCTGGGACTTGAACACCTCCAGAGATGGAGATTCCACCACCTCCCTAGGCAACTTATTCCAATGCTTCACCACTCGCCTAGTAAGGAAGTTTTTCCTAATATCCAGCCTGGACCGCCCCAGCTGTAACTTGAAGCCATTGCTTCTCGTTCTGCCCTCTGTTACTACCGAGAACAGTCGAGCTCCCTCCTCCTTGGAGCAACCCTTCAAGTAGTTGAAGGTTGCTATCAAATCCCCCCTCAGTCTTCTCTTCTGCAGGCTAAATAAGCCTAGTTCCTTCAGTCTTTCTTCATAGGGCTTGTGCTCCAGCCCTTTGATCATTTTGGTTGCCCTCCTCTGGACTCTCTCTAATTTGTCCATGTCCTTTTTGTAGTGGGGAGCCCAAAACTGGACACAGTATTCCAGATGTGGCCTCACTAGTGCAGAATAGAGGGGAATGATCACATCCCTTGATCTGCTGGTAACACTTCTTCTGATGCAGCCCAGTATGCCATTGGCCTTTTTGGCAGCAAGAGCACACTGCTGACTCATATCCAGCTTCCCATCCACCATGACTCCCAGGTCCTTTTCTCCAGTGCTGCTATTTAGCTGATCACTCCCCAGCCTGTAGCAGTACATGGGGTTTTTTCGTCCCAAGTGCAGGATTTTACACTTATCCTTGTTGAACCTCATGAGATTCCTCTTGGCCCACTGCTCCAGTTTGTCTAGGTCTCCCTGAATCCTGTCTCTGCCCTCTAGGGTGTCTACCGTTCCCCCCAGTTTGGTATCATCTGCAAACTTACTACGTGTGCAATCTATCCCATCATCCAGATCATTAATGAAAACATTGAACAGAACTGGCCCCAGGACCGACCCCTGGGGCACACCACTCGTTACTGCCTGCCAACTTGACATGGAGCCATTGATTCCTACACGCTGAAACCGTTGTTCTAGCCAGTTTTCTATCCACCTTACAGTCCATGCATCTAACCCATACTTCCTTAATTTGCCAATGAGAATGCTGTGGGAAACCGTATCAAAAGCCTTGCTAAAGTCAAGGTATATCACATCAATGGCTCTTCCCGCATCCACAAATCCAGTCATCTCATCATAGAAGGCGAAGAGGTTGGTCAGGCATGATTTACCCTTGGTAAATCCATGCTGACTGTTCCTGATTACTCTACGTACCTCCAAGTGTTTCAGGATGGATTCTTTGAGAAGCTGCTCCATGATTTTTCCAGGGATTGAGGTGAGGCTGACAGGTCTGTAATTCCCTGGATCCTCCTTTTTGCCTTTCTTGAAGATAGGTACTATATTTGCTTTTTTCCAGTCCTCTGGCACCTCCCCCGTTCGCCACGAGTTTTCAAAGATAATGGCCAACGGTACTGCTATCTCATCAGCCAGCTCCCTCAGCACCCTCGGATGCAGTTCATCCGGCCCCATGGACTTGTGCACATCTAGTTTCTTTAAGCAGTCCCTAACCTGACCTTCTGTCACCAAGGGCCTCTCTTCTTCTCCCCAGTCCCCCGTACCTCGTGTAGTGGGCTGGGAGCTGACCTTGCTTGTGAAAACTGAACTAAAAAAAGCATTGAGCACTTCAGCTTTTTCCTCATCCTCTGTCACGAGGATGCCTGCCCCATTCAGTAAGGGACCTACACCATCCCTGATCCTCTTCTTGTTATTGATATACTTGTAGAACCCCTTCCTGTTATCCTTCACATCCCTTGCTAGTCGCAACTCCATTTGTCCTTTGGCCTTTCTGATTTTATCCCTGCAGTCCCGAGCAATGTCTTTATATGCTTCCTTAGTCATCTGTCCTAGCTTCCACTTCCTGTAAGTGTCCTTTTTATGCTTCAGCTCAGTGCAGAGCTCTCTGTTAAGCCACAGTGGGCGCCTTCCACATTTGCTGTGCTTTCTCTTTATCGGAATTGTATCTTCCTGTGCCCTTAGCAGGGTTTCTTTAAAATGCACCCAACTCTCTTGGACACCTTTCCCCTTCAGATCAGCCTCCCAAGGGATCCTGCCCATCAGTTCCCTGAGGGAGACAAAATCTGCTTTTCTGAAGTCCAGGATCTGTGTTTGTAATGTCCAGTTACTCTTTTGTGTAACTTTACCAGGGAGTCTTACATACCTCTTTACATGTATTTAACTCAGGCCTCAACAAGTCTGTCTTTCTGGTCACCAGTTTTAGTAGCCTGTCACCTAGCTCCACTGAAATGTAACAGAGGAGCGCCCTCTGGCAACCAAAAGTAAAATTACTGGCACCTAGCTGTAAGCCAGTTTTGTCCACATTGATTTAACTATTGCAGGGGTGGCCAAACTTATGGAACTCAAGAGCCACACAAGTAGATTATTAAACCTTCAAGAGCCGCACTGAGGCATATAGCTATATACTTTTACCTACTCCAAAATTACTAAGTTTAAAATTTATTGCACACTTTAATTTTATCATAAAAAGAGGACAAATATTGATCCTACTAATGTCAAATTCTAATAATTTACTTAAGGTTACTATGAAAATTAGGCCAATACAGTAAAAACTTAGCTGCTGCTTGATGTAGAAGACTGCAGGCTAGTGGTGAGTTATTTAAAATCCTGACCATGCCACACTTCTTCCCGCCATCCCTGACCATCACTCTTCTCTGCACTGTCCCGACCCCTTCCCGAACTCCTGGGCTGGGGCTGCTCTCCTAAATTGATTTGCTGACGTTCTTCTGGGAGCCACAATTTTTCATTCAAGAGCCACATGTGGCTCCCGAGCCACAGTTTGGCCGCGCCTGAACTATTGCCTGTAACATCTATGACTGAATGCTGTATCTCTTCATAGGAATCTATGAAAAAGACCCAGAAGTGTCTACCTTCCCATTAATCTTCAGAACTGGCAACCTCGTATGTTTTAAGGAAACCTGTGGTATTAAACTGGTTGGTTCAGATGACTGACTGAAGTGAATAAGATTTTGTAAATCTGGATACTAAATAGAACCAAGACAATATTAAAGGAACTTCTGTGGCTAGCTGCTAGAGTTGAATGAGGCAATCCTTTCTTGAGTTCAGCTCCTTCTGATTGGCTGCTTTCCTATCTTATGATGGCTGCAAACAACCCAAAGCCTATTCTGGCAAATTGGTGCCATGGCCATTCCATCTGTTCCCTGGCCACCACTTTTCATTTGGGATCAGCAGAATGGATGGCATAGAAACTACTACAGCAGCCCTAGGTCACTGTGGGATTCCCTTACGTAAGGGAAGTCTTCCACTGGCCAGTTAAATGGGCTTAAGTCATCTGCTTTGTGCCTCTGGAGTAATAAATTTTGATTAATTTCCTTCCATCATTGCTGTCTCTCCTTAGCCAAATTGTAATCTAGGACTGATTTTTTTTTTCCTTTCATTGAAATCATTGGGTGTTTTGCAGCTGGTTTTAATGGGAATAAGGTCCATTAATATTCTTGGGAAAATTAGAAATTTTGCTGGAAATATTCAGATTTAAGCCACAGATAATTTGTCAGCATTTTCTTTAGTATTTTCTACTTATCAAATGTTCAGCGTGAAGGTGTAAAGTTCAAAGGCTTACTACTAAAGGCCCAGGCCACACAGACAATACCAAAGAGGTTTTACTCAAGTACCAAGAAGGAAGGCTGACTGAATTCAGCTTCAAATCGGTGATGTTACAGTGGTCAAATATATATGCTTCTTTATCAGTTACACAATCCATTTAGAATTCTTTACCTGTGTACTTATAAGGACAGATATTGTTCTACTGGGAGAGAACAGAAATGATAATGACCAATACAGAATGTTAATTGCATTAAAGACCCTATGACTACATATAGGATGGGGAGAGGGTATGGGAAGGGGAAGAGACTCCTTACAAATAAACGGGGTGAGTGCCAGAAGGTCTGGGGAATGTATTGGTCCCATCTAAACCAGACCATATGAACAAGGAGTCTGGTGGCATTTTTAAAGACTGGGCAGCTGGCCACTGCCTTATGATTGTTTACAGCACTACCATTCTTGGGTGGGTCTGGTATGCCTGTCTGTTACTTGTTTGAGTTTCATGCCCCAACTTGCTGTCTCAAGAGATACCTAAGATATTACAGAGGAGGCCTGATGTGTGCCCGCACACAGCATCTGAAAAAATGTGAAACTATTATTTCCTTTTGTCAGGTTTTAATTGATTGTCAGGCAGTGAAATTGTTCTACCCTGTACTAATTTACTGAATGCTTTATTGGCATGCATCAGTTTCCAGTTTTGGGTGATCTTATTGCTGTAACTTAGGTTTGGTCTTTAGTTGTATATGTCTCCTATATCTGTGGGATTTATATGGGTCACTTCTTTCAACAGTACTTTGCAAGTAGGAGACAGTGAACTATTCTGGAAAAGCTCTGGCATTTCTAGTTCAGTTAATGTAGCTCAGCACCTGTTGATTCATATGTTGTCAACCCTATTTCATTTTCCATCTTCATCTTTTTCATGTTTTTGTCTTGAATGTCATTTCTGTACCAGCAATGGCGTATCTTTTTCTAGTATTTTAGATATACTAAGATAAATCTTTGTGTGATGCCTGCTGATTTCTTTCATGTTTTTCAATTTTCTGTGATAGCTTCTATTCCTCTCCTAATTTAAAAAAGAAAAAGATGCAAGTTCCAATAAGAGTGAAACTGTATTTTAGTTGTGATTTTCCTCTACCTTAACTTTGTTTCATATTGATCCATAAGTAGAACACCTTTAAAGGCTCTGTCTCCTCTGTAGCTATTTAATCTTAGGCCTGGCATACACTTAAAATTTAGGTTGACAGAGCTGTTCTATTCAGGAATATGAAGGTCCATGCCCATGAGTGCCATAGCTATGCTGACATAACTCTTTGTAGATGCCATTAGATCAGCAAAATAATGCTTCCATTGACCTAGTGCTGTCGCTTAGAGAGGGAGAATTCCTGTAGCAAGAGAGAAACCTGTTTCATCTCCGTAGCCTACGTCAACACTACAGGGTTACAGCACCATAGTTCCAGCACCATAGTTATGCTTCTGTAGAACACATAGTGTAGATGTAAACAGTGTAGTGTAGTGTAAACAGACCAGTCAGTTTATCCTTTGTACCAGGATAAATAATGGAGCACATAATTAAGGAATCCAGTAGCAAACATCTAGAAGAGAATAAGGTGGTAATTGATAGTCAGCATGGATTCGTCAAGAACAAATTATGTCAAACCAACCTGATAGCTTTCTATAATGGGGTAACAAGACTTGTGGATATAGGGGAAGTGGTAGATGTGGTATACCTAGACATTGCAAGGCTTTTGGTGTGCTCCCATGCAAATGTTTCCTCTAAGGTTTGGCAGTTTGTGTGCAAAATTTTCAACCCATGTGCAAAATTTTTTCTGAATAAAATTTGTGCACAAACTCGTGATAAAACTTACTGAAAAATCTAGAACAATGAAAAACTAATAAAAGCTGTTATTTAAAGTTGTTTTTTATTAAGAAAAAGAAACAGCTAAGTTACTTAGCATTTACCCAAATTGCTCTACAATCCAAAGAAACTAATACACAGCTTTCAAATAATCCAAGACCAAAGTTATATTTAATCTGGATCCTAGCTGTCACATTTCTTGTCCAAAGCATGAGGGACTAAACCAGGGACATCCAAAGCTCTGAGCATGAGGTTCCACAGCTTGAACTAAAGAGCCAGGCTCTGTAGCTTCAGAATGAACACATGCTTTCCCCCTGGAGATCAGACACAGAGCAGAACACATAACATAGTAAGGTTTGTGTGCAACATATGGTGTCTGGGTAGGGTTACCAGATACCAAAGCACAGAAGAAATAGGGAAGTACGAAAAGGAGGACACATGGAGAATTGCCTAGTATTCATATAACTGTTGTTACCATATTATGTCACGAAAAATGGGTAACAATTAATGAATGCAGCATTAAAACTGCACAGTCATGTGTTTTCTAAATTATTTTAAAATAAAGAAAATTACCAAAATGTTTTCTTTTACCAAAAACTGGATTTTTTCATTAAATGAAAATTTTTCATGAGCCTTTCATTACTGTTCAAGAGACTAAAGATAAAAAACTAAATTTTCAAATGTAAACTTGAAAAGTACCTTAAAAAGTTTAAAAAAAAAAAAAAGCTCACTTCTCATTTTTCCTTTTCCACAGCAGCCCATTTTTACAGTTTAAAAAAAAAAAGTCCTAAATTGTTTGTCCAGTTCAAACCTGCCCCTTTAGTGGTTTTATTTAATTGGTCCCCCTCAGTAATTTTATTTATGATAGGCTTTATTTTCCTTCATTTTATTAGTATCCTTATTTTTTTCTCCCCAGTTTAGCTTTTTGTAGGGAGCAAGGGCTGAAAATAAAAATGCCTTTTGGGGGGGGGTCTTGAACCCACAACCCCAAGGTTAAAAAAAAAAAAAAAAAAAAAAGGGCAGCTTGCTCAAGTGAGCTATCCAGGGAGCTGTGTGAAAGTAGACTCCACATTCAGGCATGCCTGATCTGTGCTGAGCCGTGATTGGACAGTGTGTGCATGTGACCAACTCCGACCGAGGGAAGATCCCCCACTCCACAAGTTGCCTGTTAGAGGGGGGTTTAACCTTCTACTCCTGGGCAGTAAAAAGCAGAATAAAAGCACCTATTTTTAAAATACCTGGGACAGGGAGGACACGAAGGCAAAAAGTTGGACATGGCTCCTTCTGCCAGACATCAGGTAACCCTACCCTGGACCTGCCGCTTCCTCTGGCTGCACTGCCGCCCTGGCCCGACCCTAGGGTTCCCCGCCCCCACAACCAATTCTCAGCTGCATCCCCAGCCCACTCCAGGCCAGCCCTGCCCTGGGCCTCTCCACGTGGCTGAGCCTCAGCCACACTGTGGAGCTGTCCCAGCTGGACCCAGGGCCTGCCGCTGCCTCCACTGGGTTTCCGGCTGCGCTGCCTGCCAGCCCGACCTGACCCAACCCGGGGGCTTTTCCCCCTCTGCCATTCTTGGCTGCACCCCCCGGCCCACTCCAGGCCAGCCCCACCCTGGGCCTCGTGCCTGACCTGCCTTCTCTGTTACATGCGCGGGAATGACGAAATCCTGCACGGCACAGGGCTTTTTGGGCGCTGCTGCACACCTTAGAGGGAACGTAGCTCCCATGTCACCTTTTTATTAACAAACTAGGGAATTACAACCTAGATGGAGCTACTATAAGGTGGGAGCAAAACTGGTTGGGTGACCACTCCCAGAGAGTAGTTATCAGTGGCTTACAGTCAGGCTGGAGGGGCATAACAAGCAGGGCACTGCAGGGATCGGTTCTGGGTCTGGTTCTGTTCAATATTTTCATCAATTTTGGATGATAGCATAGAGAGTGCACTTATTAAGTTTTCCGATGATACCAAGCTGGGAGGAGTTGCAGGTGCTTTGGAGGATAGAATCTCAGTTCAAAATGATTTGGACAAACTTGTGAAATGGTCTGAGGTAAACAGAATGAAATTCCAAAAAGATGAGTGCAAAATACTCCACTTAGGAAAGAACAATCCATTTCACATATACAAAATTGCCAATGACTGCCTAAGAAGGAGTACTACAGAAAGCGATCTGGGTGTCATAATGGACCACAAGCTAAATATGAATCAACTCAGCTGGGGTCCAGTTCTGAGTGCCACATTTTAGGAAAGATGTTGACAAATAGGAGAAAGTTCAGAGAAGAGCAATAAGAATGATTAAGGGTCTGGAATATTTGACTGGTGAGGGAGGATTAAGAGAACTGGGTTTGTTTAGTCTGGAAAAGAGGAGACTGAGAGGTAACATGACAGTTTTCAAGTACTTAAAAGATTGTCACAAGGAGGAGGGAGAAAAATTGTTCTCCTTAACTGCCAACGATAGGAGAAGAAGCGGTCTGCTTAAATTACAGCAAGGGGGGTGGGGGAAGGTTGGATATTAGGAGAATATTCCTAACTGTCAGGATGATTAACCACTGGAATAAGTTGCCTAGGCAGATTGTGGGAGCCCATCACTGGAAGTTTTTAAGAGCAGATTAGACAGACACCTGCCAGGGAAGGCTTAAGAGGGTATTTGGTCCTACCATGAGTGCAGGAGACTGGGCTTGATCGCCTTTCATGGTTTCTTCCAGTTTCTATGATTCTTTGTAGCCTTAAGCATTTCTAATGTACCTATTAACATAGTATTTAGGCACCAATTGATCCATATCAACCCTGTTTCATTTTTCCCAGCCACTCTTTCAGATTGCTATTCCTTCTTACTGACACTTAACATTTCTGGGGGTTCACTCCTTCCTTAATATGTAAACTCCAATTTCACCCTGATCAGTGGATTCCAGGTTTCCCCGTCATTAGTGTCCCATCTTTCCATTTTCATTGTTTGTGAAATACAAGGTCTAACCAAGCTGTTCTCCCTGCTCATTGCCTTTATTTTTAGAAAACTAGTCTCCATAAAACTAAACAAAGACTGAATCAAGAACATTTTGCTTCACTGTTTTTTGTACTATTAAATACATAGATAGTTGAAGTTGCTCAAGAAGACCAAGTAATTTGTTTTAACCATCTGTTCCATTTCCTTAGATTCTCTTTCAGTTATCTGTCCATAACAGATTTTGAATGCTAAATATCCTCTACTTTCTCTCTTGCTTTTAACCTCAGTGATTAATTCATATTATTACTTAGAGCTAGGTATGTATTTATTTATAAAATAACCCCCAAAATTCATCTCCTTTTTTCCCTATTTTCTGTATAGGAGGTATCTGCTTTATTAACTCTTGGGTACTTGACCCACCAAGCTCCATTAACTGTTGCAAGAAGATATTTTTCCTGCAACATTGTTCATTTAAACTTCAGACTGTTTTGTTATCCAAGCTTCTCCAGGCTCTGATTTTTAACTCATTATTATAGTTCCATCTCTAACTTGTTTGAAAGATAAAAGACAAAAGAAGACTTAAACCCAAATATCAACTTCAACAGCCTTTTCAAAAGGGAAGATGTTGACTTTTTAAATATTAATGTATTATATGTTCTGTCTAATTTACCTTCTAAGCATTTGTGTATCATTCATCCCCTAAGAAATACTCTAGCAGCCTGACAACATTGTTTCCAAAAGCCCAGTTGGACAGTTAAATGGGGAGTGTAGTGTTGTGTGTGTTTAGATCTGAAAGAGGAATCATTGTTTTCCAAACATTGATATATTCTCTGCTTTCCCCTTCCCCCAGAAGCTTTTAGTACCTGCCCTCACTCAAGAAAGGTGTAGTGTAGGAGGGAAAGCATGGAGAAGTAGAAACCATGCAGGGAGTACAACGGAGCAGGCCAGCGTGCATTGAGCAGTAAAGCTGTTTGTCACAGCACATTCAGAGAGGCCTGGGCCCTGATGTCAAGAAAATACTAGATCCACATGTTGGTCTAATAAAAGAAATTACCTCATCCAATTTGACTCTACATCCACAAATATATTTTGCCACTTAACTGCCATCTTAGGAGCCTGATTTCAAAATTTAGATGCTCAAATCCCTGCTTATCTGCTGCCTAAATTCCTAAGTTCCTGCATTCCTGCCAGAGGACATGTGCAACATCCTGGCACCCAGATTTGCTCAGTGCCAAACTCACACTGTGTTCCTTAAACTAAGGATTTGCTCACCTGTTGTTTCTGTATTGACAGGTGTTCTCAGAAGACTCCCTAGAACAGGGGTCTCAAACACGCGGCCCCTAAAGCTATTTCCTGTGGCCCGCAACGACACTACTGTTACTGATATTGGCAATATTGTTGTTCGGAAAGGTTTCAGTGGTGCGGCCCTTGGGCTACGTCTAGTCCTCATGCAATCCTGTACTAGTCCTCATGTGGCCCTCATGCTGATTTGAGTTTGAGACCGCTGTCTTAGAACTTGCCTGCTGGATAGGATCCTGCATGAAACGCCACAACCACAGCGGGACTGACCTTACACTCATTAGACTGCTAGTTCAAGCCCTTGTCCAGGACATGGGAGCCTCAGGTTCACTTCCCTGCTCTGCCTCATTCAGAGTGGGAAATTGAGCCCAAGTCTCCTACTCTCAGGTGAGTGCCCAAACCACCAGGCTGTAGAGTGTTCTGGGGTAGATTTCTCTCTCCCCTATTGAAGCTGTAATATTTTGAAATATTCACTGAGCAGAGGGAGAGAAAGGATCTAAAGCCCAATACTTAAATCACTTACCTGGGAGGCCATATTACAGACCTTTCTCCGCTGAATATTTAAGTATATTGTGTATTGAAGAACAGCTCTGAGCCCACTGCATCACATGGGGTTTAGCTCAAATCTAGCAAGGAGTCCTGTGGCACTTAAAGACTAACAGATTTATTTATCGCATGAGCTTTTGTGAGAGAAATCTCTTCAAAGCATCTGCCAAAGTGGGATTTTCTCCCACGAAAGCTCATGCAATAAATAAATGTTAGTCCTTAAATGCCACAGGACTCCTTGCTTTCTTTTGCTTTACTAGACTAACATGGCTGCATCTTTGGACTTAGCTTAAATATAGAATTATTTTTATATAGCGTTCTTTTAGTTTAATTGGAGGTCTGGCAAAGTTAAATCAGCCTTTTAATATTGCTCTGGGGTTACAAAGAATCAATCTGCCTTGGTGGAGAATCTCAGGAGAGCTTTTTTTCAAGAGTTTCTTTGAAGAGTTGACGATATTGAGGATTAGGAACCAATATGGGTTGATTAAATAATCTCTGATCTCAGTTGAATGTGATTTACTGTGCTATACACACTGTAATCAGCTGTTCCCCTGAGATTTGTGGTTACTGTGTCACTCCCCCATGAAGCATCCTTTCTAAGATATGCCTACACGTAAAAATGGATTTGTATTGAGCCAGTTGTTTGTTTGGTTATGGTCCAGTACCCTGTTCCCTCTAAGTTGTACATGTGTGCACACGCACAGGTCGTGAAACCTGCACACACAACAAAATAAAGCGTGCACAAAAAATTGAATTATGCTAATATTAGCACACAGAAATTTTTCACGCACAGCCTATGAAAAATTGGAGGGAACATTGGTCTAGTAACTCTTTCTAGCAAAAGCCCTTTCAGAGTTCTGTGGGAAAGGATCCTGGCAGTTTCCCAGCTGACTAGAGCTGGATTGACCACACTTATTTTTCTTCCTAATATTTTCCACTCTAATAAAGTGGCTTTAGCTGTGGGAAAATACACTTTTCCCAAATTGTTACTTTTATAATTCATGTATTGGTTTGTTAAATCTGTGGGTTGAGAGCTCAGATAAAAAAAATTGTAAGCTGGTTCAATGAGTGAGTGGTGTTATTCAAGAGAAAATAAAAACATAGAGCATTGTGCTTTGATTTTTCTTTTCTGCCAGTACTAAGCAAGCCCGTTGTTCTCTAGAAATCTTCCCTATGTAAAATTGCCAGTTCCTCCCTAATTAACTTCAGCCAGACTTAAATAGTAGTGTCCTTGCTGAAAGATCCCCACACATTATCTTTTTTTATGTACATGCAAAGCATCAGAAAAAGTGAATGGTTTGTTTCAGCCTTTCACATTCCTTGCCAATACATCCTCTGGATAAAAGAAATTCATGGGGGAGAGATATTGCCTTTCCACCCACTGTCTCAACAAAAGATGTTTAGTTCACTTCCTGTTGATCATGCTGCATGACTGGATACCTTTTCAGATTTGTGCAAATCTCTGGAGTTTCTGTACACTTCTTAAATAAGGATGGGGATTTATAATCTTTATCAACAGGAAAAAAATCCTTTGTGTGTTTGAAATGTATTGCTTCAGGCTTCATTGCTTCAGTATAACATTGTTGAAAACAAAGCCTGAAGGAGTTGCAAGTACAGTGACAGGATACGGAGACAATAAGAGAATATTTTGTCTCCGTATGTGGTTTGTTCTTTTTGATGCATTGCATTTATGAAGTGATTCCTTTGAAGAGTCTTCAGTCATCATAGATGAAAACTGATAACATACGAAGGAAGACACATATGCTGCTCCCTGAGCCAATAGTGAAGGATCAGACTGCTATCTGTATGTGCTGGTTTTCTATAAATACAGCAATTCAATAATTTTCTCTCCAATTATTCAATAAAATTCAGATGTCAGGAAAATGTCTTCTCCCCAGATACTCTACAGCAGCATTTCTCAATCCATGAGTAGGGAATAATCTTCAAAGCATCTGAGGAAGTGGGATCTTCTCCCACGAAAGCTCTTGCAAAAAATAAATCTGTTAGTCTTAAAGTGCCACACAATTCCTTGTTGTTTTTTTACTGGACTAGACTAACACAGCTATCCCTTTTGAAATAAAAGTTGGGTCATCAGAATGTTTCAAAGAGTCACATGGCAGCACTGCAACCTCTGGGTCCCAGCACCACTCAGGTTTGGCCCAGTTATCATGCAGGTAGGCCAAATTTGAGTGAGTGGCACTGCAACTGCATGGTTCGGCTTACAACTCCACTGGCACAGATTTGGTTCAGTTCGGGGTGCTGGGCCAAACCTGGGCAGCACTGCAACCCAAGAGGTTGTGCTATCCAGAATGAAGAGCCAAGCTCAGCCAACCCCACTGCACAGGAGCTGTGGGAGTTGCCAGTGTGGGGTGAGTATTGGGCAGTACATGACTGAAACTACCCCAAGGCATCCACCCTCAGACTTTTACTGGGTACCAGTGGTCCATAAACATATAAATGAGTCCAGAGTCCAAAAAGATTGAAAACTATGGCTCTAGGAGTCCTGAAAAATTAGTTAAATCACTTCAGTTGTATGGCATATGACAAATCTGTTTCTGTTTGCCATGGTAATCAGTTTTATCAGCTTGTCACCAAGCTCCACTACAGAAATGTAGTGGAGTAGCATCCTCTGGTGACCAGAAGTAAAAGTGCTGGCACCTAGTTGTGAGCCAATTTTGTCTACCCTGGTTTATGGGGATGGGAGGAAGTTCTGACAAAAATCTGTGCTGCTTTTGACGAAAGTTCAATGCAGGCGTTGTTTCATTGCTTAAGTGGTGCTTAGGTCTTCTACTGACTATCTGTGCAGGAATGAATCCCTCCATCATAGCAAGCTAGCTATGTTATGATTGGGCCAGGGTAGGAATGATGTTTAAGGCAGTGGAGCAGAATGGTAAAACGTCCACCCATGGAAGATTGAGTAGGTCATGGCAACTGCCACAAACCTAGAAACAATGAGGAGTTGCTCTGTGCTCATGTTCTCTGTGTACTCTTACATTCGACAGAAGTCTGGAGTTTAGTCCTACCAACATGAGGGAAAATTAGATCACATTAAAATTAAAAACACAAAAAATAAAAATTAATTATCCCAGTGGCTGAATGTAGCGCAGGCTTCAATATTTTGTTAATTATTTCAAAAGACCTACAGTAAATGTCAGATTTTAAATCCTTTTATTCTCTTGTTTTTTCAGATTCATCAGATGGATGTTTAAAAGCTTCTACACTTCAGGGGGCAATAGACGTTTATATTAGTCAAGTGAGAAAAGTGGATCTGAAAAGCCAGAAAGGTTAGCAGATTGTGACATTTTATGGCAACCTTTGCTATAAAAGGTGGTAAAACCACTCATTCTGTCTATTTAAATAATTACATTAAAATAACCCTTCTTACCTAATTCCCTTAAAAGTGTGTATTGGCTTTCAGCATTGTAAGCTGTGCCAGTGACAATGGTATTTAAACTAGATCCCAGAAAATCATCTTGGGCTTTCATTTTAGTGTCACTATGGAAATCAAACAAGGAGTCTTGTGGCACTTAAGGAATAACACGAGCTTTCATAGGAAAAATTCCCACTTCATCAGGCACTGGAAGATGGAGAACTACAGACAAATGGGAGGAAAATAAATGCAGGGAAGTGTTAAGTCATAAAACTGAGGTCAGGCAGCAAATCAGTTGTTACAGCAAATCAATGCTTTTTAGATTCAAACAGTAAAGAACAGTGTATTAGAGGGAGGTGAGGGGAAAAGGAAACCAAAAGTTCACTATAGGAGTCCGATGAAGTGGGATTTTCTTCTGTGAAAGCTAATGCAATACATAAATTTGTTCGTCTTTACGCCCTACTAGACTCCTTGTTTGTTTTACTGAACCAGACTGACAAGGCTATCCCTGTGGAACAATGGAAATCTTGCACTTTCCACCCTTCTTCCAGCAATCCTCTCCCACCAATTTAGTAAAATACTGTAGAACTCCCTGGGATTGTAACCTCTTTGCCTCATCTGCGCAGTTTACTTCATTATGTTGGCAGGTGTATGAGGCTCATAGTTTTATTTAATTTCTCCATGCTCTTTCCCATTAAAAGAATCCCTGTGTGTGGAGACCCTAAAATTAAAATAGCAAAGCAAAGCTATACAAGAGAAGGCAGAGCCAGTGAGATAACATATGCCCCTGTACCTGGACGTGTTGTCTAATTACTTAATCATCACAGCTTACCTGGTAAAACATTACCCTTAATAAGCTGTATTCAGCCCTTTGCCATTGGAAAGGGCACAGAGCTGAAGGTCTTGTTACACTAAAGGTAGTCAAGCACTCTAAGGCTATGTCTGCACTTAGATTGTTAAATCGATTTAAGTTAAATCAATCTAATTGAAACTAAATAAAAATCATTAAATCGATTTAACATGTCACCACTTGAAACCCAAATCAAACTAGCATGTCCATGGACAGGACTTGCTAGTTCAATTTAGGAGAGGAGCACCATGGGAGGTGTGGCAAGATGTCCCCAAGAGGGGCCATGCCCCACCCAACATACAGAAGGAGGATTGCACCCTGGGAGGGAGAAGAGCAAAAGGTATTAAATGGAAATGATAGTTAAATCAAAATAAATGCAGCTACACTGCACTGTTTTGAAATAATAAGTTCGATTTAACCATCATTTTGATATAAAGCAAGGTTTTATTATTTCAGAATGATTGTTCCCTATTTCAGAAGGAGGGAGCTCTTCGTTTCGAAATAAGGGAAGCTAGTGTAGACATACACTACTTTAAATCAAAATAATCATTATTATTTCAGTTTAAAGTGTAAGCGTGGACATACCCTAAGTGCTCTGTATGATGATATTAAGAGTAATGCATTTGCAAAAGTACTCTTCATTGCCAGTTCTGATGCCTTTGCACTCACTGGGTTTTTGTGTAGTCATTTGTCTTTGGCTAACCCCTCACAGTTACCCCTGAAATGAGGAATAAATCCTGCAGAAATGCAGTGGTCAGCGAGACAGGAGGGAACGGTAATGAATTAATTCCTGTGTGCTACCTTCCACTGTCCTGCACTAGCTATTCCTTCTCCTGTGGTGGGAAGAACTGTATTGACATTGCTATCTAACCAGGTGTGGAATTATCCCCAGTAACTTTCATTAGTGTTTAATCAATGGGAGAGGGATTGTTTCATGAGTGTAATAAAGAAAACCATTATTAAACTGATTTTCAAAATGTACTCTGACATCTTTTCAAGTGGACAAAGACAAAACAGGCAACATTTAACTCTGTTTTACCACTATAAATCCACAATAACTGTTGGCATCAGTGGAGCAGAGCCTGGCCTGTAATGCCAAAAAAAATGTGTATCAGGTTTGTGGACTAGACCACTGAATCTGACTAGGAAGGACATGAGGATGAAGAAAAAGTGTCTCTAAGTCATCTTTCAATTCCCTTGTGCCCAACATGATTTATGGCAGATTGAATTATGCTCATAGTTGTGGCCCTCCATAGAGCTCTGATTTGCTGTTACTTTATGACCTGATCCTATGTTTTACACCGCCTTGCATTTAGTTTCATTCCTTTCTGTAAGTTCACCCATCTTCGAAGCATCTGAGGAAGTGGGATCTTCTCCCACGAAAGCTCATGCAAAAAATAAATCTGTTAGTCTTAAAGTGCCACACAGCTCCTTGTTATTTTTTTACAGGAGTGGATGAGACAGCTGGCTGTATGCCACCTGGGGTTTCCATACACAAGAGGAATCCCCAGCTGCCTCACTAAGGGTGCGTTTTGTCTGCCTTGTACTGTCTGGATACAGATAGGCTCAGACCAATATGTCTGTTCTTATACAGGCAGCACCATGGATATTAATTTGATGACTGGTGCATAAATATTATATGAAAGTACTAGTTATGTTCTGAGTGGGCCTCTAATGTATGAGTAATGATATAAAAATTAAAAGTTTTGCAAAGCAGAAGCAGGCTGAGAATAAGAACCCTTTATATAGAAAACTGTGTTTGTGTTTTGTTGTTCTTTGCTTTAATGCACAGAGCACAACTATTGGAGATTCTTGATCTAACAATAGCACATGTGTCAGAGACTGGCAGCTGGGTGGCTGAGCTGTTAGCTTCAAGCCTCCAGGAGTCCCGCATTTAGGGAAAGTACTCCAGAATTTCTGTTTCAGTAAAGGCCTGACTTCCAGTTTTTAATCTCAGGGTTATAGAAACATAGAATCATAGGGTCGGAAGGGACCTCATAGGTCATGTAGTCCAACCCCCTGCCAGAGGCAGGACCACTCCCACTAAACCATCCCAGTCATGGTTTTGTCCAGCTGGGCCTTAAACACCTCCAAAGATGGAGATTTCACCACCTCCCTCGGCAGCTCATTCCAAGGCTTCACCACTCTCCTAGTAAAAAAGTTTTTTCTAATATGGTAGAGCAGGTTACTCAAGCTGTCATGATTTTTTATAACAGATCATCTTAAAATGTAGTTGACAGTACTGTTATCTATTCCCCAAGGTAGACTCAATTGTGAAGATCTAAAAGGGCAGTTTTGTTAGTCTAATTCAGTAAAACAAACAAACAAGGAGTCCTGTGGCACTTAAAAGACTAATACATTTTTTTATTACATGAGCTTTTATGGGAGAAAATCCCATTTTGTCGGATATGTTGAAGATGGGGGAACTCACAAAAATGGGAGGAAATAAATGCAGGGAAGTGTAAGTCATGGGAACAGGTCACACTGTAACAGCAAATCAAAGCATCTGTAAAGACTCAAACGCTGGAGAAAAGCATACAGAGGGAGATGAGGTCACGGCACCTGTTGTAATGAGAGAAAAATCCAGTGTCCCTATTAAGTCCTGAAGCAATGGAACAGAATTTGCAAATAAATTCAGTTTCAGTAGTTTCTCTTTGAAGTCTTGATCTGGTATTCATCTGTCTGAGCACCACAATTAGCAAATCATTAACGGAATGATCACAGGCTATGTCTACACTTGTCATGTCAGTTTGAATTACTCAGTTTGAATTGGTCAATTCAAACTAAAAATTATTAGTTTGAATTGAGTGAATTTGAATTGACAGGGCTAGACTAGAAACTCCTATTTGAATTGGCATGTCCAGGGACTGGACTTCCCAATTTGAATAGGAAGGGGGCACCATGTTGGGTGTGGCAAGCTGGCCATCTAAAATGGCCACTGCCACAGCCAAGCCCCTGCCAGGCTCTGGCACTCTGAGCTGGGCATAGGGAAAAGCATCCCCTGCTCCACTCCAGCCGCAGTGCAGCTAGAGCTCGGGAGGGGATGCTTTATCCCATGCCAGGCTCAGAGTACCAGAGCCTGGTATGGGAAGTTTCCCCTGCAAGGAGGGGAGGCTTCTCCCCAGGGAGCTGACCTCCCAGGAACACACCCCAGCGGGCGGCTTGTCCCAGGTTGGCCACCCACCAGCAAGACACCTCAGTGGGCGGCTTGTCCCAGGCTGGCCGCTGGCTGGGAAGAGACCCAGGTGGGCTGCTTATGCCCGGCTGGCCGCCTGCCAGCAAGACACCCTGGGGGGCAGCCAGCCTGTCAGAAGCCGCCTGCTGGGTGTTTTGCCAGTGGGCGGCCAGCCTGGGACAAGCCACCCGCGAGGGTCTCTTGCTGGTGGGCAGCCAGCCAGGCGGAAGCTCCCCGCCAGGGTGTCTTGGGGGCGCCCGGCCAGCAGGGCTGGAGTGGGGGCTGGGGTCCCTATCCCCAGCCCAGGGACAAGAACCCCATTGCTCCCCCCAGCCACATGGGGATGGAAGGCGAAGGCACCTTTGGGGCTGCTGCCCCCGGTGCTGAAGGGATGGTCTTCCTCCCAGGGTGCATAGGGAGGAAGGTCATCCCTTGTCAATTCCAACTCAGTGAATTTGAATTGACATGGCCACACTGGGTCAATTCGAACTCCTCAGTTCGAATTGACCCTGACTTTGATATCAAAGGAGGTTTGATGAATTTGAAGTCAACTTTCATCAATTCGAACTGAGGAGTGCTTCAGCTCGAATTGATGAAAATGGGTATGTCCATGCTTTTAATAGAATTCGAATTGATGACAGTCAATTTGAATTCTCCTCTAAGTGTAGACACACCCACAAAGATAGAAATGCTGACCCACTGGTTTTAGAGTGTAGAGATTTCTGATGTCAGATTTGTGTCCATTTATTCTTTTGCGCAGAGACTGTCCTGTTTGTCCAGCATATAAGGCAGAGGGGCATTTCTTGCACATAGTGACATAAATCACATTGGCGGATGAGCAGGTGAATGAGCCTTTGATGGAGTAGCTGATTTTATTAGGTCCTATACTAGTGTCTTTTGTGCAGATACGTGGGCAAAGTTCGCAATGTGGTTTGCTGCAGGGAGATGTGCTTGCTTCAGTGGTTCTGTTGTTAGGTCTGTAGTTGCCGGTAAGTATCTGTTTAAGGTTGGGGGGCTGTCTCCCAAGGCTTAAGAGAGTGAAGGATAGTCTTTGGATTTTCTTTCATTACAACAGGTGATTTGACCTCATCTCCCTCTGTATGCTGTTTCCTAATGTTTGAATCTTTACAACTGTTTTTGATTTGCTGTGACAGTGTAACCTGTTCCCATGACTTACACTTCCCTGCATGTATTTCCTCCCATTCTGTTAGTTTCCCCATCTTCAAAGTGTCTGACAAAGTGGGATTTTCTCCAATGAAAGCTCATGCAAGAAATATATTTGTTAGTCTTTTAAGTGCCACAGGGCTCCTTGTTTGTTTTATTCAGTTGTGAGGCTGCATCTTCTTAATCAATGTGAAGTGTTAGCTCTTTGCTATAAGGGAAAGATATTGCAGATAACAGCAGCTTGTATTGACAGCTGCTATATGGTTTTCTGTTTGGGGTAATCAAGAGTACCAGTGCCCACGAAAGTGCTTTTTATCCTCCTTGAGGTAGGAGAAGAAACCTGCATTTCTGAAGATTCTTGAGGAAAAATACGATTCTCTCCTGTGTCAGCTCAGAAAACTGTAAAACAGCATGGGCTCTCTCTCTCTCTCTCTCTCTCTCTCTCGAGTTTCTGATGCTTGTTTGCATGCTTTGTCTTGGATATTAACATATATCTCTTCTATTTTAATTTATAACAGGCTCTATTACAGTCAAGGTACCTGCCTCTCTCAAAGCTTATTTACAGTTATCTGGAAGCAAGGTTGATGTAAGCTCTGACATCCAGTTACAGGAAACCCAGAGTGCCTCTAAAGAGGGTCACATAATTATTAGTGGTAAGACTCGCTTTTTTCTTTTAATAAATTTGTCTGGCCTAAACAAAATGTAGATAAGTTGGATTATGGCTTTATTGCTCTTGGCTTCTTCCTGCTCTGTTTCAACTTCAGATGTTTATTGTGTCAGTGACCTCCACATTTGTTACTAGATGCCTGCCTTGTTTATTATGCCTTCATAAGTGACATGTGAATACCTATCAGCTGCTTCACTAGTTAGAATCAAGGGCCAAATTTATCCCCAGCATAACTTCATTGACTTATGGAGCAACCCTGAGCAAGAATTTGGCCCACTGATTTTCAAAGAGAGAGAATAGGCTGCAGCAGTCTGCAGCCTGCAGCTCCGGAGCCACATGAGGCTCCCTGGCTGCTCACTTGCAACTCTGGGCCTTCCCCTGCCACCAGAGGACCCTGCAGGTGGTTCACTCCTGGCTCCAGCCCCTTTCTACCACCAGGGAAACCTGCAAGTGGCCCACTTCTGGCCCTGGGTAGCCCTGTGCCACTGGGGCTGAAACTCACCCCCCCCACCATAGGACCCTGAGGCAGGCAGGAACCCTGGCCCAGGTCCCCTCTCTCCCCAACCTATTGCAGATCTCAGAATACTTGGTTATTGAAGGAATTTTTTAAAATGGCTTTTCTTATCTTTTCGGTTGCTGACCCCACAGCTGAGTATAATTAAATAGATGACCAGTAAATATGTATTAAAATATAACAAAAGAATCTTTACAGATGAGTTCCGAGTGCCTTTAATAACCAGGGTAATAGGAAAAAGCTGAGCATTTTAGGAAAAAAATGTATATTCCATGCAAAGTGTCTGACTCAGGCAGACTTTGTTGTTGTTCATTGTTGAAGGTATCAGCAAAAATAGTTCAGCTATTTCTGAGAATGAGATGGGGGCTGTGAGGTGTCAGGCAGTCCCTCCTTGTCGGTCGGGGAGGGAGGCTACACCCTTCCACCATTGTGCACCTGTGGGTTAGGCTGGCCAGGTGTCCTCCATTTCTGGGGACAGTCCTCACTTTAGGTACGCCGACCCTGGCACGAACCTGTCCCCAGAAATGTCCTCAGTTGGCTTGGTCAGCAAACAGTGGTTTAAAAATGAGGCAAAATTGTAATAAATATACAGGACACAATAACAAAATGTAAGCTCTGCACTACACTTCAGATTTTACTCATACTCAGGGCATCCCTAGGAGTCTGGGGCCTGGGGCAAATCACAGTGTGGGCCCCCCCCTTAACCTTTTAGTACAGGTGAACTCTGAGGCTGTCATAGTTGACAAGCAAGCCTGAGGGTAGAGTCCAGCTCTGCGACCAGGCAAGCCATTGGACTCTCCACCTGGCTTTCTAGGCACTGGGCTTCAAGCTGGGCGGGGGAGTGGGGAGCTGCCAGTAGAGCAATATGTAGGTAGCTACCACCTTCTGCCAGCCCATTCTGAGCTGGGATCCCAGGATACAGACAAGCTGTAGGCAGCTGCCAGCTATCTTCAAGCCGGGTGTCGGAGACTGCCTTCTAGCTCCTGGCTCTGATCCAGGACATGATTGGCTGCCACCCAGTTGCAAGCCAGCTTGTAGGCTAGGGGAAACTTCCAGGCTCCCAACCAGGGTGCAGAAGGCTGCTGCCCAGCTTCCAGGGACTTGGGTGATTGCTTCCTGCCGAGACCAGGGATCAGGGAGGACCTGGGCAGCTGCCTTCCAACTTCCCAGGAAGCTGGCAGCTGCCTCACAGGGCCCCAGGACTGGCAAATCAGATGTCCTGGAAATTGTTCCAACAATCTGGTCAGCCTACTGTGGGTGTAGACTAAAAAGGAGAATTAGAGGTTAGGCCAGGGATCTGTTTTCAAATGTAATGTTAAAATGTCCTCAGTCTGACGTAAACCCTGCAGGGAGTCTCACTTTTCCAGTGAGGTTCTATGGTGGGAGTGACTTCATCAATAGATAACGTCACACACAGTGTGTGGGGAACTGGTGTTTAGACAATGGTTTGGATCTCGTGGACCTAAACAAAACAAACAAACAAAAAAAACCATACAGTAGTCTTGCACTGTAAAATGTATGTATGAGTGGTTCCTCTTCTACCTTTGGGGGCTGATCCTTACGGATGTGTTTTTGTGGTTTGTTTTAGAAGGAGGTGGTCAACATACGCTTCTAAAATTCCATGATTTTTGTGGGGAAAGCTTTTGTGGGCAAATCATGGAGACAAAAATGACCCACAAACCTACCATTCTGCATACAAACAATTCAGCAATTTAGACTGAAAGTGTCTCTTGATAAGTCAGCTCTCAAATGTACACACCCAAAGGCCACTGATGTTTCATGAGCATCACATGCTAAAAGCAGCATCTGGCTACTAGTTTTCACTTCCCTAAAGAGCCCATGGCATTCATATGACACCCACCATCTATAGGTATAAAAATTCAGTAAGAGATTTTGGGGGGATCTTATCCTTGCATCACAAGTTGCTTTATTTCTGTCAGTGTCATATTTGAATCATTCTAATATTGTTCAGCCTCCAGGAACCCTAATGCAGATTAGAAGAAATAACGGTTCATATTTTACATAGGGTGAGCACTTGTTCTTTATTTTAATAGGACACACCTGCATTTAGTGCCTAATATCCCATATCCTAGTAACAAATCAATATATTGTGTTCTGTATTTCAGCAGTAATTGGGTGAAGGTTCATCCACTGCAATATTGTGCAAATGTATGATTCATACAGTGTATGACTTAGTCTGAACAGAACATTTTGGAGAGCTCTCCTTTAAAAATAAACCTTGTCCAATGCTGGGTTTTTACACACTTTTATTTCCTTGAAGTGTAAGCTGGCTTTGTTTTACATCCTGCTTTCAGCTAATTTAATAATGTCTTATATAAAATGGCAAGAAAGCCTTTGTATGAGAGAGCATTATTTTTCCAGTAAAGTAAGATCATCTTTTGATACAAGTAGGCTTTGAAATAATTACAAATATTTTAATAAAATGAACAGTTAGGGTACATGGTGAAAAATGTTCCTCCCCATGGGAACTTTAGGGACAGAGTAGCAGCAATTTCACTTGAGTTTCTGCTCCAGAATATATAAAACAGATGAAAACGAACCCTGTTTGCCAAACTAAAAAACCCTACATCACAAGAGGATATCAATTTACATTTTTAGATCTCTAAGCTAAGAGGTTATTACAAAAATAGTTAACCATGCAGAAGCTGGCTGGTTTCTGGGTGTTTAATGTGGGAACTGGCTTGTTTCAGTGGCTTTTTACATATTTCTTCAGAGTGCTAGTGTGAGAGAGCAGTGAGAAGTTCTTCTAGACGAGAGTTAGGGTGGAATTCTTGCTTCAATTGAGTTTTGATCCAGTGCACTTCCAGAGTTATAGGAAACCTTCACTGATACTGGTGTAAGACTCATAAAACTAGTCCTTTTTCTGTTACCAGGTATAATGCTGGTCGGGGCAGTCGCAGGACTATGAGCTCATTGGTAGTGCACACCCAGGGAAGTTAGGAAGCTAGCACATTACTAGTGCTGCATTTGACCATAGCAAGAAGTCAAGAGGAAAACAATGTAAGGTGGGTAGAGTGGGCTGGGAGGAGAGGTGATGGGAAAATTAATGAAATAGGAACCCATTTGTTCTCTTGACAGATGGCACGTCAGTTCAGAGGAATTGGGGCATTTGCTGTGAGGGAGAGAAAAAGGAAATATGTAAGAAGTTAACTCTTATTTATGCTTCAGTGTAATTAACAAGGGTGAGCCATCACTTCTGTACAGAATCAGTGGGCACCCTAAAGGAATGAGTATGGAATCTAAAAATATTTTTAAGAGTTGGTTTGCAAATTCTGTGGCCCAGTTTCCTCCGTAGCATCATTGGGCTCCATAGCTGGAAAATGCCAGTGTAACTCCATTCCTGGTGTTGATCAGACCAGGCAGAGACTCCTGGTCTTTTTCCTTGTCCATAGGGAAGAAGCACCTGTGGCCTAGCTCCTGGTCCATGTCCACTCATTCAAGGCCAGGAGTAGCATATCTGACACAGAAGGTTTTTGCAAACTATGAATTCTGTGTGGAATTGCATGAGCAATGGGAAGGGCACAGGACAGACAGCAGTGTTCAGGTAATTAAAGTAAAGGGTGGGTGGTAGAATTCTAGTGACAGCCTGATTGGCCAAGAGCTTATTTGGCCACCTGCTTTTACCTTCTATAAGATAACTAAAAGGAAGAGCATGAAGGTACAAGCAGACACCATTCAGGAGCAAGACAGAGCACAGCACTGGATAGGTTCCCCCTCATTTGCATTGCCTGCTCATGTGCCGGAGACTACAGACTCACTGGAAATCAAGGCTTGCAGTAGTGAAGAGATCTTTAAAGGGAAACAGGGTTGGCTTTTCACAGGAAACTGGAAGTCAGCCAGGGATTGCTGTTCATCCCACCCATGAATTTTCCTTTGCTCCTCTGTTCAGTTTCAGTGAAATAATAAATTATTGTTGAGGTTTTTTGAAGCCTTTCCAACCAGTTCCACTTTGGGTCTTCCGTCAAACTGGAGGATTTTGACCGAGAATAACTCTTTCTAATCCATCTTTAGTATTGTAGCATGTCCACCATTGCAGCCTTGCAAATGGTTAGTAAATAACCTTGAACTTTAAGTCCTCCTGGAAGATTACATCTTTAAGAGTTAGCAAGGAGGCATCATCCCTTTCACTGACAGCATATCTGGAGAAAGTGAGGATAGTCAGTTTCCTACACCTCAGTGAAGAGAGAGCCACTGAGCTTTTTATTTGAAAACTGAAAGTAGCAAACTAGATAATAAACCTGGTGCAAGAGAAAAATCACAGTGAAAGTTTCTCAGGTGCAGAGACAACAAACTAGCCAGGTGTACTATATTCAGTCTCCCAACAGACCAAGGGCAAAGATGTTGCGTATGAATCTGGAGACAGGCTGAGTAAATTGCATGCTTGGCAGCATAGTTTGGAACAGGCAGAAAGAATCATTTACAGCAGTTTTTATGGAATCTTATAAGTCATGGTGCCTTGTTTTAGTCTCAAATTAAAAAAAAATCTTTTGAGAATCATCTTGCTCAGTCATCCTAGAACACAGGGAAAGTAACTTAAGCAATCCATTTTCTGCAAGGTCAGAGTTATTGCTGATGTCCAGGAGGGGAGTAAAGTATTGTAATCTAATGAGAACTGGACAGATTTTCATAAAATTATTAAGTGTATGACTCTCACTTCATCTCCAAATTGAATCACATTGTGTTTTTGGCTGGTGTTTGTCAGATCCTTTTAACTTTGTACATGGTGTTTCTTCTGAACTTACTGGATCAACTAATAGCCCATATAACTCATATTATGCAGCCAAATGAGCCTTTTTTTAGATGTTGTTTTGGGGATTGCTTTTCCTGCCGTCAGAGTGTCAATGCATTATTTCTAGTCCCCAGAGCCATCCCACCTCTAATTTAGCAGTGACGTGTAAGAGGAAAGAAAAAAAGCGTAACAACTTTTTTAAAAAACTACAAAGAAATCAGTATACTGGAGAAAGAAGTGCCACATGACTCCTTGGTTTTTTTCTGTTCAATATCTTCATCTACGGCTTAGATAATAGCATGGAGAGCATATGCTGATAAAGTTTGTGGACTATACCAAGCTGAGGGGGGTTGCAAGTACCACAGGGGTTAGTATTAAAATTCAAAATGATCTGGATATATTGGAGAATTGGTATGAAGACAGATTCAAAGTACTTGGGAGGAAACTAACAGTTGCACACACAGAAAATGGGAAATGACTGCCTAGGGGGATCTGGGAGTCATGAGGGATCAGGAACTAAATATGAGTCAGCAGTGCAATACTACCACAAAAAAAGTAAACATTCTGGCCTGCAGGAGTGTTGTAAGCAAGACCCAAGATCTAATTCTTCCACTCTACTCCACACCAATTTGGCCTTAACTAGAGTATTGCATCCAATTTTAAGCACTACATTTCAGAAAAGATGTGGGCAAATTGGAGAGTGTCCAGCAAAGAGAACAGAAATTATTAAAGGTTTAGAAAACATGATCTGTGAGGGAAAATTGAAAAAATGGGTTTGTTTAGGCTGGGGAAAAGAGGACTGAGAGGGGACATAAGTTTTTAACTATGCAGAAGGTTGTTACTAGGAGGAGCAAGAAAAATAGTTCTCATTAACCTCTGTGGATGGGGCAAGAAATAATGACCTTAAATTGCAGCAAAAGCAGTTTATCTTCAACATTAGGAAAACTTCCTAACTGTCAGGGTAATTAAGAATTGGAGTAAATTACCTGGAAAGGTTGTACAATCTTGGTCATTGGAGAATTTTTTGAGAGCAGATTGGACAGACACCTGTCAGGGATGGTCTAGAAGATAATACTTTGTCCTACCTTGAGTGCAAGGGACTAAACTAGAAGACCTTTCAAGCTCCCGTCCAGTTCTACAATTCTGTGATTGCTAGGGAAACAGCTGAACATTTGTTTTCTTCTTCATAGTTTTTCAGCTCTTTTTATTTTATTTTATTTTATTTTTTACCCTTGGAGTCTATTTCCTCTTTACGATTCAGTCCAATCTCATATTTTATGAGCTGTCTCTACTTAGAAGCCAGACTCCCTTTTCTATTTTTAATTCTCCTACACAAAGCTATGTCAAAAGAAAAACTATATGGATTCAGATAAACTTTCTGGGGAACTTAAAACTTCAGCAGTGGTAAATATCCTACACACTCCATCCTTCATATATTGTCATGAACTCCACTTTGGTTTTTAAATGTTTTTCCATCCAGACATTGAATGTTTGGGCAGACGGAGTTGAGGAACCTGGGTTTTGATTTAAATGTGGGATGAGAACAAATAAGAGCAGAACTTCAATGAGACCCATGTTGCCTGCAGTCTGGGTTTAGGTGCCTGTCTCTGCGTGGTTTGCTGTTACATTGTGACCTGATCCCATGACTTATACTTCCCTGCATTTATTTCCTCCCATTCTGTAAGTTCTCCCATCTTCAAAGTGTCTGATGATGTGGGATTTTCTCCCACAAAAGCTCATGCAGTAAATAAATTTATTAGTCTTTAAGTGCCACAGGACTCCTTTGTTTTACTGAACTAGACTAACACAGCTGCCCCTTTGGAGTTTGTTTCTGCTTGGGGTCCTCAGCTACAAACCCTCTGCTGGGGTTAGGGTCCTGCACAGTTTTAGCAAGAAGCCAGGAGGCGGTGGAGCAAAAGTGCACCTTCATAACTTCTGGGCTATTGGTTGGAGTGCTCGCCTCAGAGACCTTCCAGTTCAGCTCCCTCCCATAGTCTTTCCTGTGGAAGCTTTCCCACTGTGGATAAATACGTTATTTTTAAAAAATCATTCGGGTAGGGGAACTGGATCCTGGGTCTCCCACCTGACAGCTCGAGCCACCAGGCTGCAGAGAGATTCTCATGCTGGCACACACTCTCGCCCTTTGTTCTAATAATTATTTCATTAGTTATCCACAGTGGAACAGCTTCAACAGGAGAGATGGAGGGAAACCACCTTAACTGCCCCCCCCATTAGAAAATCCCATAGCCCCATGCTGAAGACACTCCGTCTAAGAACTGGCAAATCTGAATTCAAATTTTTTCTCCCTCTCAGGTAATGAGGGACTTGAGCTGAGGGTCTGCTACATTCTAAGTGATACCCGACTACTGGGTAAAAGTTATACAGGAGGTCCTCATCTCCCTCCCTCAGCCATTTTGTGTAAGCTGATCTCTAGGGGCCTGATCTGGTGGGCGGGCTCTGAGCAAGGCTCCCTGGTCACGTCTTGCAGCTGAGTTTAACAGAGTGCCTATCTTCCCGTCCCCAGTTCTCCACCCTGACTTGAGGCATCTGGGTGCTGGGCATGGGGCTGCAGTGCATATGCTCAGAGGCAAAAACGTAGTCATCTTGGGACTTTTACTGCAAAAATGTAGGCACCAAGCAGTTTCAGCCACCTGCTGAATTTGGGGGCAGTAGAGCCGGAGTTTTGTGGATCCCAGTGGGACTGGGTCTTGGGATTTAGGTGCCTAAAGTAGCAGTTAGGTGCCTAAATCCTGTTACTAATCTAGTCCTCTGTACCTCAGCTCCCCAGCTGTAAAATAGTGATAATGCTGACATTCTCATTTCTAATGTCTGTTTAGACTCCAGGCTTTCCTGGAGAAGGACTGTTTTTTACCACATAGATATAAAGCACCTAACACAGAGAGGGGCAAGCTACAGCTGGCAGGAGCTGTTCATCCGGTCCTCCAGCTGGGCATGACTGGAGCGTGGGGGCACCTGATCCACCCCTCTCCCACCACATGGACCCAGCAACAAACTAGCAGAAGCGCAGTGACTGTTTCCCAGCCCCACTCCTTCCCTCTGCCCTTCTCGCCACCATGTGCAGTGGCGGCATCCTGGCCAAACTTCCTGCTACATGGGGCTGATTGTGCCCTAGCTGGAGTATGCCAGGCCCTGCCGCTCTCAGGCCCTCCTGGACCCTGTTGAGGCTCTCAGGCCAAAAATTTTGCCCCAACCCTCCCTCCAACCTAACATGACAGAGACCCAGTCTCAGACAGATTCTGTATGCTCTGCTATAATAAGAATAATAGTAGCAACATTCCCACAGGTAGCAAACTGGTCCCAGTAAGTGAGCACTACGCTACCTGGCATTCATCTGTCTTTCTTAGATGAGTTTGCAGCTGAGAAGAAATTTTCTTGCCTCTGTGACAGATGTTTCGAAAACTTCTTTCTTACCAATAGAAGTCGGTCCATTGAAAGATATTATCTCATCCACCTTGTCTCTGTTTTCCCACTGTAATTCTAATACACATAATGTCATGCAATAGACAATGAGTCTTCAGATTCATCCCACTGGTTTATTGCTGAAGGAATGCAGAGAACAAATGGTATCACATCAGGAGGGAAACGTATCCAATTTTGCTAATAACATCCTCTTGCAGAATGTTTGCAGGAAGATCTGAATAAGCTGAAACTGAAGAAACTGTTATTGTGTCATTAGCAAACTGAAAGCAGTTTTGTTTTTCAGGTCATATGAATCAAATGAATGACAGAGACAAATGGATTAAGGCTGCCACACAGGATGGCACAGTAAATCTTAAATGCCAAAGCTGGTTCGAATCCATCAAACAGCAGGTTTCTTAAGGATGTAATAGACCACCTGTATCAAGGAACAGTGAAGAAATCAAGGAACAGTGAAGAAAGATTACTGTACAGTAATGGTGAATCCTGCTTATTAAAATACAGTAAATAATATATTTAGTGACGACCCTTCTGCCCAACATTTAATGGCTGCTATTATTTCATTGCTATATAAAAAGGGTTTACTTCAGGTGCTTTTACAGTTGCACAACCCTGTGTATTGAGAATTTGTGTATTCAGACTGCACACTCTGCCAATTCTGAGAGCTAAGAACTTTCAGGTGAAAGTATAGAGCCACTCTGAAAAACATTTTCAATACAGGTTAATGCCTAAATGTACAAGAATTTGATTTAAGCTTGGTGCTTGTTCTACTGAATATGGTCTCTTCTGTCCCTTCAGCCTAAAATCTTGAAATTTCTAATTCACCTTTGATCTAGAACTTAAAGTCCCAGCTCCCCCTTGTTCCCTCTGAACCCTGGACTTCTGCCAATACCTGGTCTCCCTGGAGAATTCTTTTTGGGGTCTCCTCCTGCCCAGGTCTTGGACTCAGTCTTAGTCCTTTTGGTTCCAGGGGCTCCAAGACCTCCTTCCTGGGGCTGTGCTGCGATTTGTGACATCTGGTTCCAGTCCAAAGAGCCTCTCTTGCTCCCTGCAGAGTTGCATCTCCTCGGGCTATGGTGTGATTCATGATGAGCCTCCTCAGCTCAGCAAAGCCAAGTTCCAGTTTCAAGCCATAGTCTATCTTTCTTGGCTCTGTGCTTCCTTCAGTTCTCATTCTGCAGACTCAGCCACCTGTGAACTGTCCATTTTGCGCAGACGCCTACATCTTTCTCCCTCCTAACTGGAGTTTTTAGAGGCTGCTCAGTTTCCTGCCTACACAGTGATATGCCCAGCAAGCCAACCTGACTAAGCAGGCCACTGTCTACACATTGGTCTCTCTGTCTTCAGAGGCTGTAAACAGCATGATTGCCTATAGCCATAAATAACCCCCAGCCCCTTCTGAATGAGCACATTTATTGTTAAAATGAAAGCAGCACAGAGAAAATGTATTAAAAACAAAGAGAGACTCTGCATTCTACACACATGCTAATAATGTTACCAGGATCATTCTCCTGATTCCAGCAAGGACTCCAATAGGAGTCAGTCCTTCAGGCCACCCCACAGAGGTTTACTGTGATTACAAGTTCAGAACAGCTTTAGCTCAGAACAAGCTCCCCTGTGAACAGGTTACACTTTACACCGCATGGGCCTTTGATTTCCAAATTCCAGGGACTGGTAAGCAGCAGGTCACGTACAGCTTTTAAAGGTGGATTTATGCATAGCCATAGGTGGGGAATTTGCATTCACTCCCCCCTAGAGATTCCCCAGGAAACATGTGACACACTTTCTCCAACAGTGAATTCTTGTCGGATCCACTGTTCAGTGCATTCTTTGACATTCATAACACTTTCCAGGGTTCACGTTGATATGTAACCTTTTCATTTAATTCAGTGGACTCCAAAGCTACTTAAACTTACCCCTATATTTTTTTCCAAGAATGTGGCAAGAAATTGCAATATCTGTCACAGTGAGCCCACATAAACCATGTCTGTTACTAAGCGTCCTGAAAGGCATCTTTCCTGGACACTTCTTCTGTCCTTCAGGCAGCCTTCCAAGCTCATCATCAGAAGCAAGCTCCCCACCCCCGACCAAGGGTATATCTACACAACAAACTTATGTATGCCTATCAGGGGCGGTGCTGGTGCTGGGCACCCGGGGCACGTGCCCCGAATCCCAGCGCCAGTGCCCCGGGTCTGGTGGCCCCCCCCCCCAGTCTCCAGCTCAATCAGGCTGGAGATCAGGGGCCCAGCCGCCCACGGCCGCAGCAGCCCCGTGCCCAGCTGGGGATACGGGGCTCAGCTGCGGAGGCCATTCCTGGCCCTGTCCCCTGTTGGGAATCTGGAGCCCAGCCACCCGTGGCCGCAGCAGCCCCATCCCCAGCCAGGGATCTGGGGCTCAGCCGCCTGCAGCAGCAGTGGCCACTCCAGCCCCATCCCCAGCCGAGGGTGCGGAGCCCAGCCGCCCGTGGCGGCACACAGCAGCTTCCGGCCCTGTCCCCAGCCAGGGGGCCTGCGGGCTGGGGCAGGGTCTGGGGCCATGCCCCACATCCCTCCCCAGGGCAGCAATGCCCTTGATGCCTATGTTATGTATCAGACGTGGCCAGACTGTGGCTCGGGAGCCACATGTGGCTCTTGAATGAAAAAGTGTGGCTCCTGGAAGAACGTCAGCAAATCAATTTAGGAACGCAGCCTCAGCCTAGGAATTCAGGAGATGGTTGGGATGGCAGGGAGAAGCGTGGCATGGTCAGATATTTAAAAAACTCGCCACTAGCCTGCAGTCTTCTACATCGAGCAACAACTAAGTTTTTACTGTATAGCCCTAATTTTCATGGTAACCTTAAGTAATTATGAGGATCTGACATTAGTAGGATCAATATTTGCCCTCTTTTTACAATAAAATTAAAGTGTGCAATGAATTTTAAACTTAATTTTGGAGTAGGTAAAAGTATATGGCTCCATGCCTCAGTGTGGCTCTCGAAGGTTTAATAATCAACTTGCGTGGCTCTTGCGATCCATAAGTTTGGCCACCCCTGTTATATCACTGTTCAGTCACTTCTGTGATTAAATCACTTTTGTGTCTCCACACTATGTTTCTTGTGTTGCTTGTGCATGTCCTTATTAGGTGCACTTGCACCAATTCAGCTGTCAGTATGGGGCATTAAAGGATGACTTCTCAAAGCCTGCAAGTCAGTCGAAGCAATGCAGTGCCGGCACTGACATTGGATTGATCTCACTATCTTGACCTAAGCAATGTGCTTCTTGGAGATGTGGAGTTAAGCTGACATGGCAAGCAAGCTACATCATTTTATTGTAAACACGTACAGAGTTAGGTAAATGCAAGACAGGTTACATCTGCCTAACTCTATAGTGTAGACCAGGGACAAGACACAGCCATTTAGAAGCACATGAGATCCTAGTAGAGGAACTGATGCAAAACCTGCAGGCATATCTTTACTGTTATAATGATCAAAACCCCTACACCAGACATTTTGATATCAATGGGTCCTACACATCTTTATTGCATGTATCTCATCCAGTGCACTGAATGCCTCAGTAGTAACTATGTGAGCGAAACCAGATAATCACTATGCTCTCAAATGAACTGACATCAGAAAATGATAACAGACAAAAGCACCCTATCGCTTATGGGTGAATGTTGTACACAGAGCGATCACTCTGTCTGTATCTCATCATTCCTCAGCCTCAAAGGAAACTAGCACAACTCTTTCACAAGATGAATATATGTTAACTGCTTATGCTAAACAATCTGTTCTATCTTGTATATAGCTGGGACACTTTGTGTATATTTTCCAGACCTGAAGAAATGTAAACTTGAAAGTTTGTCTCTTCTACCAACATTTAGTTGGTCCAATAAAAAATATTATTGCACCCACCTTGTTTCTCTAATATCTGAGGATCAACATGGCTACACAAACACTGCATGCATATTCCTTGGTTTGTCTCCCCGCTCTCCCCCCCACCCCAAGTTCAGTGCCCTGTTTGGAAAGATTGCACTTCCTTTGCTCTTAGTAGAGTCAAGTGTCCAAAGTTTCATTAACATGAGGAAACATGACTTTCCACTAGGGCATTCCACCCATATACAGTCTTTAAATGTCCTTCTAATTAGCATGATTGTCTTAATCCACGTCAAAAAGTTGTTATCTTCCAAGGTACAATTATTTACCTGTTTAAAGGACACACCTTCCTTACTGGACCTGATGTAAAAGGGTGAAAAGACTCTTTCTCTTTATATAGCGCCTACTAAGGGTGGATATGATAGAGTTCTATAAAATCCTGATTCATGTGGAGGAAAGAAATATTATTTAATACGTCGCCTAACACAAGCACTAGGGATTCATCCACTGAAATTAATAGGCAGCAGGTTTAAAACAAACAGAATGAGGTATGTCTTCACACAACACACAGTCAACCTGTTTAACTCTTTGTCAAGGGAGGTTTTGAAGGCCAAGACTCTAACAGGTTAAAAAAGAATTAGATTAATGGAGAATTGGGCCATCAATGGTGTTAAGTGGGATGTGCACTAATGCAACACCATGATCTAGTATTCCTAAGCTCTGAATGCCAAAAGCTGGAACTGAATAGTAGGGGATACTGTAGATCACTCCATGATTGTCTGTTCTGTTCATTCCGTCTGATGCTCCTGGCATTGGCCACTGTCAGAAGACAGGTTACAGGACTAGATGGACCATTGGTCTGATCTAGCATGGCCATTCTCATGTTTTTATGCAAAAATTAATTATGCCATAAAAATGTTTAGTAGAGAAATTCACCAAGATAATGACCCCTCAAGATAGTGGGAATGTGAGATTACAACCCTGGTGGATAAAGCATTTTAAAAATCTTGGCCTGCTAGGGAACATTTAAGTTTCTCAATCACAAATCTAGCAGTCTGAAGCAAAGTCACTAAAACAGTCTTACGAAAAAATGTTCCTTTGATGTGCTCCTCCAGCCTACGCACCCTACTCAGTGTTGTTGTCCTTAGGAACTTGACTACTAATGCAGGCTGACAGTCTCTTCCGTAGACACTCCATCCCACAGGAGGTCTAAGCACTCAGGCTTTGTCTACAGTACAAAGTTTGGTTGACAAAAGGTCACGTTTGCTGACAACAATCCCTCTATACATGCTGGAATGGCTGTTTTTATCAGCAAAACTGCTACGTGGAAGCTGATTCAATTTTCTGTTGCTTTAAATGGCCTCCAGACATGTCCCCCAATGCTAATCCTGACTATGCTGATCTTCTACTTGCATTCCATTGCTCTACAGAAACCAGGAATTTTTGAGTTTTCTGGGTTTCTTCCAGTTCCTATTTCGTCAGCATGCACGGCTCACATCTCATGATTCCAGGTGACAGTGGCAGCTCAATGCAGCAAACACTTTCCCACCTGAAGCACAGTGGAGTTGATCAGCATTTGGGAGAGTCTTCTATGGAATCCCAGCTCCACTGCAGATGAAGGGCCTTTGATATGTACGGTCAGATTTCTCATGCCGTAGCAGAGAATGGCTGTGAGAGGGATACGCTGAAGTGCAGAGCCAAGGTGAAGGAGCTCCACCAGAATTACTACAAAGGCAGGGAGGCACACCATTGCTCTGGCTTGGCACCAACAACCGGCTGTTTTTACAAGGAACTGGAAACCATCCTCAGTGGGGCCCCCACATCCACCCCCAAGACTCCCATGGTGCTGGGTCTCCCAGATACCAGAGTAAACTGGGTGAGGAGGTGACTGATGAGGATGTAGAGCTGGAACATGACCCATAGCCGGGAAGCTCTGGTAAGTGTTTGATAAACTGATGTTGCTTCTGAACCAAAGTCATGAGGTGCCTCTGCTTGCTAAAAAAGGAGCAGTAGGAGAGGATGGAAATGTGCTGGAATAGCTCTGTTTGCATGTGGCTTCCCATTCCCTATTGCATTGATTAGCAGCGTGTTGATGCACACAACAATTTCCCAAGCATCCTCCCCTAAAAGTTCAAGGAAACTTTCCTGGATGTACTTCCCAATTCTCTGCCTCAGATTCCTCAGCAGAGCAGCTGTGTTCTTCCCCTATAGAAGGATACTTTCCTACACCAATTGGAAATCATGGGATCAGGGACCAAAGAGGCACACAGCCCTAAAGCATAGGGACCTGGTTTTGACCTGCTTGAGTAGAGGATATGCAGTCTAGCCTTCCTGCAGACTCTAAGGAGCAAGATATCACCTTCTGTGGCCACTTCCTGTGGAGAACGGGGTCACAAATGGAGATTTTTTTCCCCATGTATATTTGTTGCTGCCCCAACTAATCACCAATCCCTGCACCCACAATCTCAGTCCAATTGAATGATGTTGGCCCACCTTCCAAAATGCCATTTCCAGGCTTGTCAGGGAGATGATGAGAATGTATATGAGAACTAACAGTTATTCCCATATTCATGATTTCTTTTCTTTCACAGAAATGACCTTCGCAGGCAAAGCCTCATGCCTACAGACTGCCTTTGGCAGGTAAGGAAGCACCCTCACAGAAGCAAGGAGGCTATGTTTCAGGAGCTAATCCAGTCCACAGAGACATTCAGAAAAGAAAAATAGGGCTTGGAGAAGAGCAACGGCAGAGAAACAAGAGGGTATACGGACGAGACTGCAAGAATTGTTCCTTGAACCAGTGCCCCAAGGGGCTGGTTCGTGTGCGGATTCACTAGACTCAGTCAAAGACCCAGGGACGTTGCTGGTGCCTGGCATGTGGGGCCCATGCCCGAATCCTGGCGCCAGTGCCCCAGGTCCTGGAGGGGCCCCTGCCTCTCCCAGTCTCCAGCTGGATCTGGCCAGAGATCTGGGGCCCAGGTGCCCACAGCAGCAGCAGCTGCTGCTGGCCCCTTTCTAGGCTGGGCGGCCCCGTGGCTGCGGCTGCCACTCCCTGCCCTGTCCCCAGCCAGGGGTGTGGCCTGGGCCGGTGCCCTGTGTCCTTCCCTGGGGCAGCAATGCTTCTGCAAAGACCATTGAAAAGATGGATGATTTTTATTGAATGCCAGGATGAATGACTTTAGTCAAGCAAAGCAGAGTAATAAGCAGCGAGAACTTATGTCCCTTCAGCAGCCACGGACTCCTGACAACTGCAGACAACCCTGAGGAGGTTTCCGAGGCAAGCAGATCTTTAGTCCTACAGTGAAGTCCAAAGCAGTCGTAGAAGACTGTTGCTAAGATATAGCACAGCTCAGGGAAAGGCACTGGGGCCAAGTCTACCCTCCCTTCACATGCTTGGACCAGCCATGGCCAGCTCCTCCAGTCACAAGAATGCACAAAAACAAGATAACTAAAAAGAAGCAGCAGAAAGGCCCCAGAACACCTGTCATGTCAAGGATGTAAAGAGGTTTCTGCTGTCTTTGGGCAAGGAGCCCAGGACAGTCCATGGGAAGGTTGCCCCATGAGAGAGGCTGTGAGTACCACTATACTGTCAATTACAAACATCTTCCTCTCTTGCTCTACAAGAATTATCAGAGGAATCAAGATAATAAAGATGGACTCCTTCATGCCATGGAGGAGCAAACAGAGCTCCTAAAAAGCATGGTAGCATTCCAAACACAGCTGGTGCGAATCATCCCCCACCTGCAGCCACAACAGCATTTTCTCTCTGTTCTCCAGACGCTTCCACAAAGCATTCCATTGAAGGCCACAGACCAGCCCGCTACAGTGTTACATCCACCCCTTCACACAACTATGGGAATGACAGCTGAATGTATACGCAGCTGTCATACCCGCTCTTTCCTCTGCATGATTAGTTTTTGCTGACTGATGTTTGTTGTTTGATGATAAAAGAGACTGGCTGTGTTCACACACACGGTTATTTCGAAACAAGTTGTGTCGAAACAACCTGTTTCGAAATAACGCCTTATTTCGAAATAACATACTTCGAATTAACAAAATGTTATTTCGAAATAAGAAAAAAAGTAGGAACCGAAATAGCAGGTTCACAGTGTGAACCTGCTATTTCGCTTCCTCAGGGGGCTGCAGTGCTGCTCCCCGCCGGCTTAAAAAGGTTGTTTCGAAACAAAAGTGCTGTGTGAACACAGCCACTGAGTCAAACGTGAAAGCACTGTGTATACATGTGTTCACAAGACATGTTCCCTTGCAGCTGCTGTGATCTGAAGTTGTTCAGCAGAAGTATCTTAGGAATATTCACTCAGTACAGTTATGGGTTCTCATGGTCAAAATGCTCCCTGAGTGCTTCTTTATGTGACTGGCTCGCTGTTGAATCCCCCCAATACCTCTAGCATCTGGGTGCTCATATACATGTGCTAGGTGTGTTCCGGAAAATTTGCCAAACACCGGACCTCTCAGGTCTCTTTTCCCCAGGCATCTATCAACCCGTTCCGACCAAGCTGTCAGTGTGAGGCTATAAAGGGTCAAGCCGATTTCTCATTAACAATAACACATTTATTATAGAACAACCAAACACATTAAATCAACCATTCCCAGATTAAATCAACCAATTCCTGCCCCCAGTGGGTAACACACCACTATTTTTCACATTCCAAACTGTTTTTCATATCCCAAGTTCAGTCCTCACTCCTTTTCTTCACCAGAGGGCGTTGATCTGGATCCCCGGTCCTCCAGGCGTGGTACGTCTTCTTCTGGGCCTCTTCTGGCCAGTCCCAGAACAAAAGTCCTTTGCCCCTTTATCAAAGTCCTAAGCCTGCCGGCGAACGCTCTGGCCAGAGGCTCACTGCTTCCGGGACTTCCTTTGCTGCCGCTCCAGAGTCCTTTCCTCTCACTCTCTCACACATGCAACCCCACACACCCACACCCTGAGGGAAAAACAGTCTCTTATAAGTCGGTCATACTGACCAATCAACGCACGCCCCGTTTTGCGCCAACGCTTCCCTCATAGGCAAAAGTGTGGAACTTTCTGGGCCTTGTGCGCACGGCCCTTACCTGTCTCCGCACGGCCTGCTGGATTCTGCACACAGCCCTTCAAAACAAACATGGCTGCGCCCATAGTCATAGCCTGTTGCTCAGTAGACTCTGCAGCCTCTGGCTGCCTGCCAACAATTGCTGCCTCTCCCTTCGCTCAGCCAAGCCAGAGTCCAGTTCTGGGGAGGAGCGCTCTTAAACATTACCTGCGCCTTGTAACAGTTATATAAATTTTATAACAATCATAACAAGATAGAATACAGTTAATATTACTAAATTTTTTTCCCCAACAGGTGATCCACCTCAGCAGTCCACCCAGGGGAAAACTTCTCGCCCTTAGCTTCACAGAGATTATGGAGGACACAGCAGGTGGCTATAATGGTAGGAATATTATCCTCATTTAAGTCCAGCCTTCCATAAAGGCACCTCTAGCGCCTCTTAAGTGTACCAAAGGCACATTTAACAGTCATTCTCTACCTGTGCAGCATGTTATTAAACTATTCTTTGCTGGTGTCCAGGTTGCCTTTATTAGACTTCATGAGCTATGGCATCAGCAGGTCCCCCAAGATCACTATGGGGACCTCAACATCCCCTATTTTAATTTTTTTTATCTAGGAAAAAGGTGCCAGCTTGTAACTTCCAGTAGAACCCTTTGTTCCTGAAGATACGAGCATCATGTATCTTTCCTGACTCAACCAGCATTGAGATCAGTGAAACAGCCTCGGGGGTCCACATAGAGTACCACAGTAGTACCATGGAGCAGTGGTTCTCAACCACGTCAGGACACATTACTGTGTTGTCCAACAGTAGTGTGTTGTGGAAAGCTGAGGAGATGGCTGGATTTGGCCTGTGGTGGGGTGGGTTGGTGTGTCTCGTAGGGTGGCATGTTGCAGACAAATGTGTCGCAACCCACAAAAGGTTAAGAACCAGTGTCATAGAGCAGTACCCCTTTCTGTTTATGTATTCAGTCATGGGATGCGCAGGAACCAGAATTTGGATATCTGTTCCTTCCATTGCCCCACCACAGTTAGGGAATGCAATCACTGCAGATCCATCCACTATGTCATGCACATTGCCCAGAGTCACAGTTCTTCGCAGTCAAATCCGATTAATGGCCCCACACACATGTGATAACTCAGCTCTGATGGTGGGCTTGCTGACTCCAAACTTATTAGTGACCAATCATTAGCAGTCTGGAGTTGCCAGCTTCCACCTGGCAATCACAACACACTTCTCCCGTGGAAGGGTAGCTCTCATTTGGGTGTCCATACACTCAGGCAGGGGCCAGCTGCACAGCGGTCCATGAAGATAGCTTTTGTATTCAGCAGTTCTACAGCCACTGCTTATTGTCCCAGACCGCATAACAGTACGGTCCCACCACTTCGCGCTTGTCTCCCACACCCAGAAGTGCCAGTTTGTCATATGCAGATGTTCCATGAATGAAAACAGCAATGTGGTGCAGTTTGTCTGCATTTCACTCATCAGGTCTGGCTCCTTGCATTCATGGTCTGATTCAGAGCTCATGATATACTGTGGCCCAGTCACAATGTGCTCAGACTGCTGAAAGGGACACTGGCGAGTAGCACGGGAATCCATTTTTTGAGAATCTGACTCTAAATGTGCAGGAAATCCAGAGGAACCGTTGAAAAAGGGTGCAAGTTGCTAATGGCAATTCATTGACTAATGGCAAGGAAACGTGCTGGTCTATGGAATATTGAGACAGCATCCAAGGTGCTCTGAGCACCTCTTCTGGATCCCAGAATTCCTAGTGTTAGAGGCTGATGAGTGGCACAGTGGGCTAGCTGCCCACAATGCACTGCTCTCACTGGTGACAATACAAAGTACCATATGGCCGTGCCTTTGAGCGACAAAGTGTGCTGTGTGGCTGCTCGCAATCACTATACACATAGAGCTTTTTTATCCTGATATAACTGCCATTGCAAAAACTCTCTAGCATAGACGTGACCTTACACCTGATTATCAGTGATTTCAGCTTTAGTAGGTGCTTAACAAAACAAAAGCCTCCATGCAGCCTAACCAGCTGCCTTTTAACAAAGGAGGGGCAGGTGAAATGGTGCTTGTGATTCTTAGGCAGAGCCCACACCACCAAGCAAAATAGCTGTCCTCACCCCACCCCTCCTCTCAGCTGAGAATAAATCTGTCATCTGAACCCCCCTGCTTAGCAAGTGTAGATTGGTTCCTAGTGACACCCCCCCCACCATATCAGTTCAGACTAAGAACAGTTCTGCTGAGCTGTATGCATATAATAAGGATAACAGCATTTAATTACTCCTGTCTTCTAACAGATTTAATCCAGTTTATTAAATATAATGTTTCAAAGAACAGGTCACAGGATCTACACAAGGAGTTTATGGCCATGATGGGTGCAGTTTGATTAGAAGTTAACAAGTACAAGGAATACATAATCTGGAGTCTCCTGGATAAAGCAGGAGGGGGGGGATGTTTGTTCACCAGTTTAAAGAACAAGTGTTCAATAATTTGGGGCCATCATGTCTTACAGAAGTTCTATAAGATGTGCTTAACGGGGAGTAGATACGTCAATAATAGTGGGTTGTCCCTCATTGAATCAGTGATATTGGTAGCCAGTCCTTTAGTCTCTAATTTCCTGGCAGTGGAGGATCGTCCTGATGCTGATTCACAGTAGTACCCTGACTTACTCCTCTTGGCACTAGCTGTGCCTGGTGATGTGCTTGATGTAAATGTCTTGGGCCCATCTGATGTGATTTGTAAAGTTTCTAAAGTGCTTTGTAACCCAGCACCAGCCAAAATTGAGCACTTGGGCAACACAGCTTGGTCTGCTGGATACCTAGACAGATTAGGTGTGTTCAGGTAAACACAGGCTGAACCTGAAGCCTCCCCACCCCTCAGCTCATCACCAGGTGTCAGGGGATTGTTCAGTTAGCCCTTGCTAACAAATAATAATTAAACAATCAGGGTGGTCAACATCACCGAAATGAATGATGCCATAGTTATAGAAAATAGCACACGGCGAAAACTCGTCATTGGTCACAGTTTTCAAATCCATTATGCTTTTACCAGTACAAGTACTTATCATATATTGTTTATGCTTTAGTGTGTACAAATGTTTCACTTTCAAGCCAGGTTTCCAACCAGTCGCTGCATATGTAACACCGTATGTAACTAGTTGACAACTGGGAGGGAGGGGCGGGTGCTGGGAAACTGCAGTTCTTCTTTGAGTGCTGCTCAGACACATTCAGAAATAGGTGTCTCCGTGCCAGAGCGCTGGATTGGTCAGAACTTTTTGCCCTAGCCTGTCAGAAGAGGTCAGGTGGCCACTGCCCCCCCGTTTCATTTCTTCTGCCTTCGCATCAGTTGTGGAACTGCCCGTTCCTTGCGCTTCGCAAGCAGCCTGTCCTTCGTTCACTTTATGAGCTTTTTGCCCGACTGGGAGCACCTACTTGTGGACTTAGTTCCACCAAAGAAGGTCTCCCTGCTCAGGCCGGAACATCACGCTACTTCGTCATCCGCCATGCCGGGGTTCAAGCCCTGTGCCAAATGTGGCAAGGCCTTCCCGTGGGATGAGCCCCACAAGAAGTACCTTCAGTGCCTGGGCGAAAACCACATGGTCACCACATGCTCCAGCTGTCTGCCCTTCAAGCAGAGGACAATCAAGGACAAGGAGCAAATGCACCATGCCCTGGCCTCCGAGCAGGCTTGGCAGCCTTCCCCCGAGGCTTCAGGACCTCCTGTGGCACTGCGTGCCAGTTTGGCACCAGAACCTGCCCAGCATCTCCGACACAGGGCTCTTCCTGGGACCGGTTGCGCTCAACCCCGATACTGCGGCACCATCATAGTTCCACGTCTTCAACATGGAGCTCTCCTCAGCACCGGTCGGGCTCGACCCCGGTACCGCAGCACCAGCATAGCCCTGCTTCCTCAACACAGGGCTCTTCCCGGGACCAGTCAGGGTCGGTGCTGATGCCAACGAGCCCAGAGGCAGTGGAAGCTGCCAGAGTGCTCCTGCTGCTGTACCACTGTCCTTCCCCACCAGTGGCCCCGGCCTCCGAAGCTCCAGAGCCTGTCACCCCCTTGTGCCCTGGTACCATGGAGCAGTCCCCACAGCAGGCGATATGTCGTGATCCTCAGAGTCAAGGGTCCAAGACCTGTGAAGGGCACCCCCAACTGGGCTCTATCGGTATGGTCTGCAGATCTATCCTGAAGGCGGGGTACTAGTCTGGTCCCAGTCACTGCTTTATCTAACCAGTGGGGCCCCTCTCATAGCTCCTCCCCTGGGGATGGCCATAACACTGTGGTCACCCTGACCCAGCTCCGGGACAACCCTGTTCGGGTATCCCGGGGTACAACTCCCTCTTCCTTATCATGCTCTGAGGGTTCTCTAGCTCTTGTAGTTGCTACTTGTTTTAGGCTCCCATCCTGGACTTACTCTAGGGATCCTTCTGAATGAATAGACCTCATATGTCGTCCATTCCGAGATTCTGTACAGCCACTGGGAATTCGCCATGCCATGATAGCATTCACTCTCAGGGTAAGATCTAAGGACAACAGTAGCACGCTTGTTGTAGTCGCGTCATATAAATCGAAAGTCTCTTTGAAAGGATGGCAGGACGCGCACCCTTGGGGTGGCTGACCTTCGCTTCGTTCCTGCAGAGGACACTGCTCTCTCCTCCCATATATCCCGCTTTCTCCTAGGGGCCTTTCCTTCAGCAGCCCAAATCCTGACTTACACCTCTGTGTGTCTCCAGGCTTCAGGTTGGCACCTCGTCGGTTGGGCACTCCAGTGGTACCAGGTCATGTAACCCAATGTGAGCCTAACCCTGTAGGCCACGGAGATGGGGTACTCAGGTTGTACCGTAGTGATGAGCCTACTCTTGGGCATCACTTTATTGCAATTAGTTTTTCGCCCCAGCCATTTGCCACCCGCTGAACTCGAGAGGTAAACAGGGGAAATAACGATATCATCACTCTTATGTCTTCAAGGTTAGCAATACTGACAGTCCTCCTCAACAGGGACTGTCACAGCATCATTGGTACGCCCATGTAGGCCTGGAATATATTCATCAGGCTCACGGAAACTCTTTCCTGGTCTGCCTTGTATAAGGCTGTGGAGTGGGTTAGACACCTTCCCCTCCCCATACTGATCCCGGTGATTCATTCCCAGATGGGATGTATCAGGTCATCAGCTGCCGCCTCTGGCTGCTCACACTTCCCCCTTTCTATCCAGGACGAAGTAACTCTCCTAGTCCCTAACCACTGTTGGTGGTCCACCCTTTCTTCGGATGCCAGGTGTGCCAGATTCATGTCCCCACTGGGCTCATGGGCCGCAAGTATCTTACACTGCCCGACCAAGGGAGCCACGGTCTACCTCCCCGCCACAGTTTATTGCAGTGTCAGTACCCACCACTCCCAGCCCAACAACCCTAGGGTCTTCTTATTTTTCCTATAGGAGGTATGTTAGCACGTGTTGTTGCCAGAACACTAACCCCTTTGACACTCTCATGCCTCTGCCGATTTGCTCTTAAGTAGAGTCACGTTCCTTGGCTATAGCCACGATGCATTGGTATCATGTTTATGCGTAAGGTAACCTCAGGCCCTCTTGCACAAGCCTGACATTTGGTGCTCGGACAAACTGAGCCTACTTCACTCCACTGGGTTAGGTCCTGCAATCCCAGGTTACCCTTGCCTAGACGATGGTCCTTAGGTTGATTCCTTAGATCAGGGATCTCAAACTCAAATCACCTCAAGGGCCACATGAGGACTAGGATATTGGCCCAAGGGCTGCACCACTGAAACCTTTTCATACAATGGTGCAGAAGTACAGTAAAAAATGACGAGTAATATAGTATGCTAATAAAAGTCAATTTATTAACTTTTTTGAAACTGTAACATGAAGTCTGTGCTAATTTTGACAGTCTTTCCAAAGCCAAAACATGTTTCCTTTTAGAATTGCTTCCATTCAAGATGGCAAAATCATCAAAAAGACAAAGAGTAAACAAACAGACTTAAACTTTTACATTATAAATCAATGGTTCCCAATCTTTTTTGGTTTGAGGGCAAAAAAATTTACTTTTTCAAACCCTGAAGGGTCACGGGTTAATTTAATTAAAATTTAATTTATTGAATTCAAATTGCTGTTAATTGAAAAATTAATTGCAGTTTGATTTATTAAAATTGAATTACATTTAATTGAAATTAAATTGTTATAAAGGTTTTAATTTTTTAAATAAAATTTAATTGTTTTAGCAGATTTGGGGGGGGGGGGTTGTTTTAAAAAGAGGGGGCTACATGCATCCCCAAGCCAAGCAGGGAGGAGAGCAGCCACATCCCAGGACAAGCTGCAAACAGGTTGGTCAGAGCGCTCACAGAACCATAAATAAGCAGCCCCCTGCCTGGCCCTGGGAGCAGCACTGGGACCAGTGGGGAGGGAGACGCCCTCCCCACCACCTGCTCAAATTTAGCCATGCTGGGGTTGGCAGAGGGAGAAACACTCCCCCACCCTCCTGCCCACTCGAATTTGGCTCCAGTGGGGCTGGTGTAGGAGAAAACACTCCCTACTCACCCGAATTTAGCCGCCGTGGGGTTGGCAGAAGGGGAACCAACCCCCACCCACCTGCCCGCTTGTATTTGGCTGAGTGGGGCCAGCAGAGGAGAAAACATCCCCTGCCTGCCAGAATTTAGCAGCACTGGAGCGGGTGGAAGAAAAAACACTACCCCACCCTTGTGGAGGGGGAACACCCCCTGCCTGTGCCAGGACCAGCAGCTGGGAAGGCCCTGGGGGGGCCGTGCTGTGGCTAGTGGTGGGGCTTTCTGGTACCCCCCCCAGAATGGAGTCCCCTGTGAACCTTCCCAAGAAGCTCAGGCCACCCGTCTTTAAGCCCCCCCCGCCCACGTGAGCCTTCTCTGGACTGCTCAGCTTGCTTCAGCTGCTCGATCAGCTGCTGCACGTGACTAGGGCAGCAAAGGATCAACTGGTGCGTGTGACTAGGGCAGCTCCCAGGCAGCAGTTCAGCTCCTCCCTCTCAGTCGCTGATACCCAATGTTCCCTCTAAGGTTTGGTGGCTTGTCTGCAAAATTTTCAACCCGTGTGCAGAACATTTTCTGAATAAAATGTTTGTGCAAAGTCACGTGATGGAAATTATTGAAAAGTATAGAACAATGAAAAATTAATATTGTTTTTATTAATAATTTGAATGTATTCTATGCTTGTGACATTGTCTCATCAATTCTTCAGTACTGTTTGTCTGCCTTTGTCAGTTTTCCAAAATGAATAAGTATACAGAAAAATGAAAGCAGCTAACTTGCCTCTTGTTTTCCATTTTTCACAGCAGCCTGTTTTACAACTTAAAAAAAAATTGTCTGAAATTGTTTCTAGCCAGTTCAAATGTGTCCCTTTATTTGTTTTACTTAAGTGGTCACTATTAGTAATTTTAATCATGGTACACTTTATTTTCCTCCATTTTATTAGTGTTTGCTATATATTTTTCCCCAATTTAGCCCTTCGCTAAGAAGCAAGAGGCCAAAAGTTCCAACATAGAACTTGAACCCATGACCCTGACATTATAAGTCTACTGATCTACCAACTGCACTATGGAAGAACAAACTGACCTAAAAAAAAAAAAAAAGTTTCTAGAAATAAAAGATCAGTGTACTCCACTGCCCCTTGATATTTTCTTCCCTTCCTTATAAACTGCTCTTTGGCTTTTGTTTGTTTTTTCAGCATTCTACTTATCAGAAATAAAAAGCTGGACGATTACCTATTTTTGGAATGTGTGGGGGAGGAAGGTTAAACAGGAGCCCTTGGATAGCTCAGGATAGCAACTGCAACCCCCAGCTGATCCTCAGCTGAGCTTCAGGCCTGCCCCCTGCCCAACTTCAGCGGCTCTCCCAGGCTGCCCCTCCCCCAGCGGGTCCTTGGCCGGGGCGGGGGCGCCTTCCCCCCCCCTCCCAACCCTTGCCCTTTTGCCCCCCCGTCCCCCCCCCCCCCCCACCAGCCGCAGGCCGATCCTCAGCTGCTCTGCTGGCATGGCCTTGCCTGGCCCCGGCCCCACTGTCCCCCCACTGATCCTCGGCCGCTTTGCCAGCCTGGCCCTGCCTGGCCCCAGCCCCCCTCCCCCCCAGCTGCTCTGTGGGCCTGGCCCAGCCCCTGCCCCGGCCCTGGCTGATCCACAGCCACTTTGCTAGCCTTGCCTTGCCCGGTCCCAGCACCCCTGCCCCAGCCGATCCTTGGCTGCTTGCCTGGCCCCAGCCCCGCTTCCCCCCACCCGGCTGGTCCTCGGCCACTGTGCCAGCCTCGCTCTGCCCGCCTCCCCGCTGCTTAGCTGGTCTGGCCCCAGCGCTGCTCCCTCCCCCCCGCCCTGGCTGATCCTCTGCTGCTTTGTCTGCCTCGGCCTGCCAGGGCCTGGTCCCGCTCCCGCCCGCCGGCCGATTGTCAGCCACTGTGCCTCTGGCTTAGCCCTCCTTGTGCACGGGCATAGGCCAGCCCTGCACGGGGAGGTCTTTTTGGGTGTGCGGCCATGCAGCCGCGCACCTTAGAGGGAACGTAACTGATAACGCGGGGGGGAGGTGAAGCTGCTTGGTCACCGTCTGCAGAGAGGCTCAGCATTTGAAAACTCCGAGGCTGGAAAGGTGGGAGCCCCAGGATTCTGGGGGTTAGCAGCGGGCCACAGGAGGCAGCTCTGCAGGCCACATGCAGTCTGCGGGCCACGTGTTTGAGACCCCTACCTTAGACCTTGAGGACCTTGCTCGTTGGACAACTACCCAAGTCAGAGATACGCTGTGCTGAAGGCAGAAGAGCCAACTCCACCCGCCATCCATCAGCATGGCTAGCAGTCGCCTATTATTGAATGTATCTGAGCAGCGCTTGAAGAACGGTGGGTTACTTGCCAGTAACCTTCTTTGAGCTGGGCTGCTCAGATTCATTCAGCTCCCTCCCCACATCTGGAGTTGGCGACTCCTAGGAACTGGGGAGGGGGTTGGGCAGCAGCCACATATATAGCCACAGAGGGGCAAGGGGGCGGTGGCTGCCTGCCCTCTTATGACAGGCTAGGGCATAAAAGGTCTGACCAATCAGGCACTCCGGCATGGAGACACCGCTTTCTGAATGAATCTGAGCAGCCCATCTCAAAGGACAGTTACTGGTAAGTAACCCACCAAAATCCCTTTTCCCAGCGGTGTACGCTCCCCTGGCACCGCAAGTGTTGGGCTAGTGCATGGAAAACACTAGTCTGTTTGCATTGTTCAGAGTCAGAGATGAAAAACATGGAACAAAGGACAAAATGAGAAATAAATTATTTACTAGTGGCCTGGGCTGTTTAGCCTGTGTAAGCGGGGGGATGGACCCACTCTTGTGGGGAACTTCCCAGACTTTGTATACCACCCCGGTGAAGGTGGGTAGCAAAAGGATTTGAGTCCCTGCTCCCACTTCCTTTACCCAAGGCCTGCCTGACCTCAAAGGCTCACCTCCCAAGCTCCTGTTTGGAGGAGTCTCTGTAACCCCGACAAGGCTGGGCCCCAGGATTCCTGGGGGCTCGACCCCCCACTCTTATCGTGGTCTCTCAGGACAGGGCTAGGGTGTCCCCACTCCGGGGTGCTGACCACACTGACCACTCTTCTGGCCCACCAGTTACTATATACACTATATACAATTTATTTAAGCATACAGAAATAAAAAAGAATAACCCAATAAGAAAATAGAAAAAAGTGGAAAAAGGTGAACAATAAACCCCCAGCACCGCTGCCTGGTGTGGGAGCACTACAAACAGAGTCTCTGGGGCCTGAGGAACAGTCTCACAGTCTGTCCTCCACGTTGCAAGCCCTCTGCCCAGGCGGGGCTGCGACTGGATGATCCAGGGGGCCAGATGCAGGCTCCGGCTGTGGCCACACGTCCCCAAGCTCCAGGGGCAGGGCCCTTCTTCCCAGCGTCAGCCCCCCTTCACTGCTCCCCAGCTGCTCACCACACCCAGCTCCAGATGGCTGCAGCTCCGGCTCCCAGCTGCTGCTCGGGTTCAGTGGGGCTCCTCCGGCCCTCCTGCTGTGGGGCTGCACAGATGAGCTCAGCACCTTGGGCTCCTTCTCTGGCCTCCTGCCCCAGCTTCAGGTACCTCTGGCTCTGTCACTGCCTCCAGCTCTGCTCTGCTCAGCTCCACTTGGCTCTCTGCTGGTCCAGCTGCTGTGGGTCTGCTGCACAAATCAGCTCAGCCTGGCCTCCCTTCCTGGGTCCTCTGGCTCCCAGCTGCTGGCTGCTTAGTGCTTCCTCCTTAGCTCAGCCCCACACACACTCACACTCACTGGCTTGCCCAGGCATGTCCAGCCTGCGGTTTCAGCTCAGGGGCGGGGGAGCGCTTTCAATCAATCAGGCCATCCTGGGACACTGGCCTCTCCCCCTGACCCTGGGGCTGGCTGTTTCAGAGTCCTGCTTCCAGGCGGGAGTGGTCAATCAAAAGGCCCATTCACTCTCAGTAAGGGGCTATCAGTCCCCTTACGCCTGTAAGCACTTAGGGCAGGGAGTGGCTCTTACTAAGTGGTTGTACAGCAGCTAGTATAAGAGGACCCTGATTGTGTTTGAGGCCTCCATGTGCTGCCACAATCCAAATATATATTAAGGTAAAATAAACAAGCTGTTTGCCATGAATCCTGGCCACTGCTATTTGTAACAGAGGTACATTAATTTTTGTCTCAGAACTGACAAGTAAGCTGAGTCCTGCCTGACAACAGCCAGGGATGAAAGGAATAGGAAAGGTCACAATTCACCATTCTGTGCACGTGTGTACATGCACCAAATAAAAAAGCAACTTTGTAACACAATCCCTTGGTCTAAAATGATTCAGCATCTGAAAATTCACTAAAAAAGTAGCCTAGCAGTTTCATTTCTGTGCACAGTAATTGTGAACCATAGACTGTTAGGGCTGGATGGGACCTCATGAGGTCATATGGTCCAGTGGTTTTCAAACCACAGGTCAGGACCCAGAACTGGGTCGCAGCACCCCCAGTGCTGCTGCCAAAAGATTGGACTGCATTGCTGAAAGATGTAATTGTTGCATCATGGGCATAAGAGATTTTTTTTAAACTAGGTCCTGAGGAAAAAAGTTTGAAAACCACTAATCTAGTCCAAACACCCTGCTAAAAGCATGACCACGCCTACTAACTCATCCCAGCCAGGGTTTTATCCAACTGAGACTTAAAAGTTTCCAAAGATGGAGGTTCCATGATCTCCCTTTTTGGATGCTTCATCACCCTCCTAGTGAGAAAGTTTTTCCTAGATCTCCCCAACTGCAGTTTGAAACCATTGCTCCTTGTTCTGTCCCCTGTCACCAGTGAGAATAGTCTCGCTCCCTCCTAAGAACAGCAGTATTCCTGCTAAGAAGATTTGTGATAACCTTTCAACAATTCCACTATAAAAATCAACTTTATTAAATGACTTTTTAAAACTTGTAGTTTCATTTTTTACACTTGTTGCTGAAGAAAACTTGAAATACAGATGATGTTATTCAGCGTCCCTGTTTTCATTCTGGTACAAGGATTTAGCTTTTTCAGCGCCTCCTTTGGGTTTCTTGCTGAGTGGTAACACAGCCCCACAGCTGTCGTACCCAAGCCATGAAGGAGGGTCAGCATCGCTATATTCATGCTTCTCCAGCTTGGCTGAATATTTCAGAACAGCTTGCCTGAAAGAAAAAGGAAACCCAATGTTGGACAAGCAAGGTTTTGCCAAGGAGAACAGTAAAAAAAAAAAAAAGCAAAACACTCAGGGTCAGAAATCAGCTTTGCCATATTTCCTCCCCCTCTAGGTCTTTTGAGGTGCAGCAGTTGCTACAATGATGGTATTATCCTCAAAGTCTGTCCCAAGCAAAATAACTAGTTCACTCTGTATGAGCTGGACAGTGGGTGGCCCTGTGGGTCATGCTGTCGTTAGAGCATCTCCAGCCGAGTTAGCATGAGATGAGAGGCTCGGCTCCTAATAGGGAGCAGTGTCACACAGGTTGCTGTCACGTAACGCTCAAATGACACTGCGGGACCGTGGATGGTTTTGGACACTGCATTGTCCTAGCTTTCCTTGGCCACTGTGGGCTCCAAGGAACTTAGTTCCAAGGTCTTAGGCTTGGGGTTGAGTGACTGGGGCAGGCACTATGCCCTGCCCTGCTACATTTTTCAGACTAGGCTGTATACAGCTAATGTCTAGAAACAAATATGCTCATCTCTGTTAGCCCACGTCCCTCCCCCCCATCACTGTCAGGCTTGATTGTCACAGCTTCAGCTGTAAATGTTTCACAACAGGGAACATTTCACTAGGACCTCTCTGTGCTAGCCCCATATTAAGATATTGCTATTGTGCTCGTGTCCAACATCTGCAAGGAACGTTATAACCACAGAGGGCGATGCCATCCTGGCTCAAAAGAGAACACACTCGAAAGGGACAAACACAGGGACATGTCTCACTGGCAGGCAAAGAAATCAGGGCGGCAGTAGGTGGGGTCTGTTATTTTGTTTGATTTTTCAGCTGAATACAGTAAGTTCTTGTCCCACCAGCATCCAGGTACCTGATCTACCCCAGCGAACATAGCCATGCGTATCAGGAGCTCTCAGCCCTCATCCGCCATGTCCATTTCTTCCTGCCACGTAAAACAGGTCACTCACACATCAAACAGGGATAAGAAATAAGATGGTGATGTAGGTGCATATTTTTGTTTTGTCTGTAGGCAGGATTTGAACACAGAGAAGGCTAGTGGCTTGCGCCACTAACTCGGAAGGAATACCATACATGGGCAACATGGAGGGAAGTGTGACGACTAACAGGCAAGTGCAGCAACATTAGCAGTGGTTGGGGGGGGTGGTAAGCTGATGCAATAGGAAACAAGGTTGGCTAAGCTGAGAGAATTCCTTTCTGAACACAAAAGGCCATTTTTAAAGAGCCAACATTACATCATTTATTTGGTAACAAAATCCTGTTAACAAGATGAATGCAATGTTATACAAGTGTTTTTATACAAGCAAACTCACCCCATGTGCAGCTGTATTTGATGGGTGACAGGCCATAGTTAACTAGTGGAAATGCCACTTTTCCAGGTCCACTTTCCCTTTGCTTATGGACAATTGCTTGCACTGGATGATGGGTAAAAAGTGGATTCTATTGCCCTAGAGCAGCGATTGCTACTATTTTGGAGGCTTATGCTGCTCCATGAAGTCAACCAAAATCAACCAGCTTGCTAGATGTGGTCATTAGTTATCTTTCAGCATGTAACAAACTATATCACTGAAGGAACCCAGCTGCATTGTATTATACATTGTATTTATTGCTGTAGCCTATGCTCTGGGGAAGGGTGAGAGCAGGGAATTGCACTAAAACAAACAATGATCAGCATAAATGCAAACAACTGACGCTCCTGAGTCAGAACAAAACTTTTAATCTTAAGAGCTGGCCAATCTTCACAGCAAGTGATGGATGTGAAGAGCAAGGCAAGTGGGGGATGGCAGGAAACAAAAGGGAAAGATAAGAAGGAATCTAGCCCAGCACACTGCAAACTTTCTTTCTCTAGTTAATGTAAGAGCACGTGTGAGGAATAAGATCACAGCTCTTCGGAAGCCTGTCAGCTGCAACGTGCATGTAGTCCATAGTCCAAGGTGCTTCAATAGCAGTGGTGCGACCTAAGTTGTCGACTATGAGCTACGACATCCTGGGAGAACTTCCTGGCTCCTGCCAGGCGGCACCCCTGCCCTCCCCTGCAGAGGGTGTCTGCACTGACTGAGGCCGAGAGCATGTGGCAGACAAGCAGGGAGGAGGCTGATGGACTGTAATGTTGCTATGTTTCTTTCAGTATAAAACCTTGTTCCTGGTGATCAGTCTGGTCTGAGTTAACACACACGCTACCACACAATGCAGAGCACACAGAGGAGCCTCTGGCCCAGTTTCCCAAACCTGTGGCAGAATTCCCCCATCTTGAACATGCTCCTGCTGGGCCCATAGGCAGGAGGGGTCCCACATATGGTCCTTGTGAGCTGAAACAGTGCTCAAGAAGCCTGAGTACAGAAATAAGTTTGTGTGTGCATTGGATCTGGAAGACATCAGTTTACAGTGATTAAGACCAGACTTTTTATATTGCTAGACATTAGACGTGTTTCCAAAGTACAACCTTCTTGGTGATTAATCCTAATCATATGATCACTTTGGGCTGCCTTGAGAAACGTGTGGATGCCCAGCCCTCCATGGCCTGTCACATATATGTACTAAACACATGGAAAACTATGAATGACTGTTTCCATTTCACAAACCAGTTTAGTCAAAAATTATTCACAGCTGATAACCTTATGGTGGCTATGCTGCCATACACTAAGGCTATGTCTACACTAGCCAATGAGTCCAGGCTAAGCAAGCTTAGTCCGGACTATTTTGGTTCAGGTTTACACTAGCCTTTGACTAGTCTGAACTAAAAAATTTCTTACTTCAGACTAATCAAAGCTTCGTCTGAACTAATACGTTTGAGGGGTTAGTCCGAACTAAAGCCTTAGTTTGAACTTTAAGTTCAAACTAGCGCAATGTAGGCCAAGACTAATGGCTAGTTCGAACTAAAGAAGTTCAAACTAAGCCATTAGTTTGAATTAGCCATGCTTACTAGTTCAAATTTAAAAAGTTAGTTTGAAGTAGTACACGCGGTTAGTTTGAACTAAAAAGCTACGGTTAATCCGAACTAGCCCACTAACCTCCGGCCTTTTTAGTTTGGATTAGCAAGTCCAGACTAAAGAAATAGATGTAGACGTAGCCTTAGAGGCCTATTCTGCCTTCTCCATCAGTAGTGGACGCACTCTGTACTCGTTTCCCGCTGTCATGAGACTTCTCCACAGCATGCTGAGATGTGCCTAGTTAACTGGTTATTAATCGCAACATCTGGCCCCATGATGCAGGCCCTCTTTAGTCCAAAAGATACATAGGATAGTTTTTTAGTTACAGAAATCTGCAGCGTGCTCTTACCCTGACAAATGTCATCTCTAGCAGTAGTGAGATTGGCAAGGATGGACCCTCTATTTGCTTGTAACTGATGTCTAGTGAGCTGTATGGGGTTGCAGCTGAAAAGAGTTCATGGTTTGGGGTAGAGGGGTTTTTTTGTACCAAAACAGTAAAAATAAAATTGTAAAATGAATGTGACATGAGCTATGGCTGAATGTTTATCTGGCTGGGTTTCCAAAGGGCTAGCCGTGTTAGTCTAGTCCAGCAAAAAAAACAAGGAGTTGTGTGGCACTTTAAGACTAACCTGTTAGTCTTAGGCTATGTTCACACACACAGGGCTTGTTTCGAAACAAGTTATTTCGAAATAACTTGTTTCGAAATAAAAAAACCGTGTCCTTGAAATAAGCAAAAAAATGGGAATCGAACTAGCGTTTCCACAGTGTGGACTTGCTATTTCAATTCAGGGGCAGTGCAACATGGGAGGTGTGGCAACGTGGCCGCCTCCCTGGGCCACGTTGGCAGCCATGTTGCTAGCCAATCACATAAAAGCTGGCCCCGACCTCACTTCCCTGTCCACTAAGGCTAGCAGCATGCTGCAAGCAATGGACTCTGCCTGGCTGCCTAGGCAGCGCCGTGCAGTACCCAGCCCCTCGGAGCACATGCAGGGTCTCTGGCACATGTGGGAGACGCTGTTTGCGGAGCCTGAGGATGACTGGCCTCTGCCCAAGGAGTACATGCAGCTCATCCACAGGGCTGAGCTACTGCCCCGCCCCTCCCTGTGCCTCACCGCATCTGGGCGCAGGAGACCAGCGCCAACTGGTGAGAGAGGGTTGTTCTGCGCACCTGGGGCGACGACCTGTGGCAGCAGAACTTTAGAATGAGCAGGGCCAGCTTCACCTGCCTGGTCAGCGACCTCGCCCCGCACCTGCACCACAGGGACAACCCCATGAGGCCCGCCATCCCGGTGGACAAATGAGTGGCCATCGCCCTCTGGAAGATGGCCACTCCGGAGTCCCACAGGGCAGTGGCACATCTGTTTGGTGTCAGGAGGTGCACCACCGGCACCATCCTCCTCAAGGTCACCAGGGCCATCAATCGTGTCCTCCTACGGTGCCTGGTGAGATGTGGGAACCTGCAGGACACCATGCCCGGGATGGTCACCCTCAGCTTTCTGAACTTTGCGGGGATCCTGGACAGCACACACACATCCCTGTGCGCGCCCCAGAGCACAGGGCTGCAGTGTACCAGAACCGCAAGGGCTATCATTCAGTGATTATGCAGTCCCTTGTGGACCACCGCGGCCTGTTCCAGGATTGCTACGTGGGATGGCCAGGAAGGGCTCATGACGCCAGGGTCCTCCACAACTCCGCCCTGTACCGGGGCATGGAGGTGGGCACCCACACACCCCCCTTCACATCATCCACCTTGGGGGAGTAGAGGTGCCTGTCCTCATCGTGGCGGACGCAGCCTACCCCCCCCCCCCCCCGCGGCCCTGGCTTATGCACCCAAACGCTGGGCCACTCAACCCCAGCCGGCAGCTGTTCAACCGCCGCCTGGCCCGCTGCCGACAGGTGGTCAAGTGGGCATTCGGATGCCTCAAGGCCCAGTGGAGGTGCCTGCTAACCCGCCTCCACCTCACAGAGAGGAGACTGCCGCAAGTCATCGCGACATGTGCAGCACTACACAATTTCTGTGAGCAGCAAGGGGAACCCATCCCACTCGCATGGGAGGCTGAGGCCCAAGTCCTTGCCAGGGACTACAAACAGCCGGGATCTCTGCCGACTTGGGAGCAGCCATCTGTGCGAGCCCTCGCCATCCATGACACCCTCCGGCTCGCCTTCGCTGCGGAGGAACACTGAGGGCCAGGCCTGCCCTGCACCACAACACCATCTCCTCTGTCCACCCACAGCCAGCCCCCACCCATCCACCCGCACTGCCAACTCCCAGCAATAAAAACACAGACAATCACAAATATCTTTTAAGGGATTTATTTACAATCAGGGAAGGGATTGGGGTGATAAGGGATGGGGCAATGTGGGGGGGAGGGTCCAGAGGAGGAAGCAGCAACTTGGGAGAGGACAGGGGACTTTGGGGACTTGGGGGAAGGAGCAGCAACTTGGAAGGGGTGAAAACGTCCAGGGGGCGGAGGGGGAGGTTAGGCATCACCTGTGGGTGGGTTGGGGGGGGGGTGGCGTGTCCCACCCTCACCCACCTCTGCCCTCCACCCGCCGTCACCGGTGTGCAGGCCCAGGCGGCGATGCCTCCCCATGCCTTTGCGTGGCCAGGCTCTCAGCCAGCTGCCAGCTGGCGGCCGCCTGCTCTGTGATGGCTGCAGGCAGTTCACGTGCCAGGACCTCAAGGGCCCTCGCAGCCCTGTCCTGGCCCATCGTGGCCCTCTCATCTGCCACCACGAGGCGCTCCAGCGTGCGGAGACCAGCCACCTGCCGCTGGGCGACGTCCCTCAGCCAGGCCTGGGTCACCTCAAACATGTTGCAGCCCAGCTCTTCTAAGCTCTCCAGGAGCTCTGTGCGGGTCCTGGGGGCCCTCCGCTGTCGCCGGGTCGCCCTGGGGCTCAGGCGTTGGCATCCAGGGGTGGCAGGTGTCTCCTGGGGTGGTGTTCTGCGACATGCTGCAGGGAAACAGAAAACACAGTTGGCCCCTGCCGCCTGCTGGCCCTGTCTGCATGCAGCCCGCCTGCAGCACACACGTCTGCCCTGACTGTCAGGAGGTCCCAGGGTCCCATGGGACATTGCCCTGGGGTAGGGCTCCCAGCCCCCAAAGCCCCAGATGGAGGCCAGGACAGTACCCAATGGAGAGCACTGGAGGACCCTGGGCAAAAATGTTGTTTGGCTGGGGTAGTGGTCAGGGTTTAAGGGGCCCTGGAACACTTTCATGTATAAATCAGTATTCTATGGCCTTCCAGGATCTTTCCTCCCCTATAGGGACAGGCCTGATGGACCCCTGTCTTTTAAACTGCCTGCCAGACAGAGAACGTGGGGGTAAAAAGAAGAACAGAGCAGTAAAAAGGGGACCATGTTCTCCTTTCGCCAGACATCTGGGAACCGTACCCTGGCAGCACCATGCTAGTGGTGCCCACGAGGGTGGGCTGGACTCAGCCACACCTTGCTCTAGGGGTCTCCCAAGGCCACTTGCCAGTGGTGTGCCCTGCCTGCTCTCCACTCCACCCAAGATGCTGCTGCATCTTTCCCAGCCAGGTCCTGGTCACCACCCCTCAGCACACACAGGCCCGTGACCCCAGTGCCACCTGTCTCTGTGGGACCCGTGGCCGGGGAGCCTGTCTGTGCCCGCCAACCCTGGGTCCTACCTGCCCCGGTGCCCAGCCGTGGGCCCCTTGTGGCCCAGGACCTGCTGGACAGGCCCAGCCCTGTGTACCACCGTGGGAGGGGAATACTCACCCACGGGGGCTCCATAGGTCCGCCAAGACGTCCCGGGGTCTGAGTCTGAGCTAGGGGCAGTGCTGGACCCCTGCTCCTCTGTGCTGGTCCTCGCCACCATGCACACGAACAGCTCTGGGGTGCTGGGGCTGGCCTCCGCCGCTGGTGGTGGTGCAGCTGGAGGCCCCCCGATGGAGACGTTGCAGCTTCATGCCTCCGGGCCCGACAAGGGGCTCTGATGCCCTCCTGAGGTATCCACAGCCTCAGCAGGGAGACCGCTGGGCTGTGGCCCCAGGAAGGCATCCAGGGCCTCGTAGTGGGGGCACGTGGCCTGGCTCCCAGGTCCCTGCAGCGCCCGGGCATCCCGGGTGCGAGCATACTCCTGGCAGAGACTTTTAACTTTGCTCCGCACCTGCTCCGTTGTGCAGGGGTGCCCTTGCTGTGACATCACAGCCTCGATGTCACAGTAGATGTCACGGTTCCCGTGGCTGGCCTCGAACCTCCTCAGAATATCTGGCTGCTGCCAGATGCCCAGGAGGCACTTGATGTCCTCCGGGGTCCAAATGGGCGCCCGTCTGCGCCCTGTGCCCGAAGGGCCTGCCTGCTCTGACATGGCTGCCTTACAGAGCCCTGCCTGCCATGCAGCCTAACAGGCACGCCCTGGCAGGAAGTTCCCCCAGGGTGCTGTGCACCCTGGGAGGAAGATCAGCCAGTTATTTTGAAACAACAGTTGTTTCAAAATAAAATGGCCATAAAACGGTTGTTTCGAAACTAGTTGTTTCAAAACAACCATTGTTTCAAAACTGCATGTCCCACTGGCGTTGTTTTGAAACGACTAGTTTCAAAACAACGCTGTTTCGAAACGAAATGAGGTTTTAGCTGTTTCAAAAGAGCGGCGGCCATTTTAAAACAAGCGGTTCGCTTGTTTTGAAATGGCCGTGCGTCGTGTGGCCATGGCAGTTCTTATTTCAAAACAACCTCTGTTGTTTCGCAATCAGAAGTGTGCGTGAACATACCCTTAAAGTGCCACACAACTCCTTGTTTTTATCTGGCTGGGTTGACTGCTAAGTTGTCTGGTACACCTGGCAGTGTTTAATAAATAACAGAGCAACATGAAATGCACATGATTTATAGATGTCCTGGAATAGTTTTGTATTAAAACCATGTTTAGTCTATTATTTATTTAAAATGTTTAGCGTGTGCAGGAATAGCATGTTTCATTCTGTAGATTTCGCTCACTTTACGCAGCCTCCATCCTCTCAAGCACTAGGAAAGGTCTCTCTGAAACTTGCCCACATGTACAGTATGTAAAACAGACATCACATGCTTCAAAAACCAACCAGGCTTTCCCCTCATTTTTTGTAAATATTGGGGTAGAATCAGACCCTTAATGGAAACAGTTAGTAAGGGTGAAAAAGAAGAATTTGAGATTGTTGGGTGAATGATATATTTTGTGTGGCAAGCCACTGCTTATTATTCATTAACTGAAATTATGGAAGCAGTGAATGAAGGGCCCAGGCCCCTAAAAATAGCCCCTGAAAGTCAATGGTAACATTATATTCTTCCGGCTGTCATTGCTGAAAATCTGAATCATGATTAAGAAATGCAGACTCATTGTTATATTGTGACTTCAAACTTGATGAAGCTTGGAAAGCTGAATGGAGTTTAAAAGAAGTCACAGACAGACACCTTGTGAACGATCCAGTGCAGGAGATCCCTGTCTTTGATCTTCTGCAAAGCTTATGGACAACCCTAAACCACATCAGCGCAAACCACGGCAGATGTGGACACTTGATGCATGAATGGAACACTGAAAACTCTCCAGGGTGCTACTGTGGTCACCCAGAACAGACCAAGGAACATATGACTCAATGCCTAATTCACAAATATGGAGAATGCACCACAGCAATACATTCCCATATTCCGATGTAACATTATAATTGTTGCTGTACATCTACTTCAGCCATTCAAGGATGGAGAAAAAGAAGAGTTACATTGTAATGATGATTTTGTTGTGATTGTTACTTGGCAGATAGATGCCCCTTTTGTCATCTTCCCAGTATAGGTATTGCAGTTGAACATTAAAGTTTAAAAAATAATGGAAATATATTGTGACAATGTGGGTTGCAGCTGTACCAAACTGCAAACTCCATTTTATTTTGTGACTCCATTTTATTTTGTTATTTTATTTTTTGTACCCTATCCTTTATCCTGTCTTCCATTTTGTGTTCTGTGTTGAAGAAATAAAGTAACCTGACCTGGAAAAGGTCATTCTGTTCTAGACACTACCCTGTTTGCAAAGGTGTGGGGCACCTCAAAGACAACTATCAGTGACTCAAAGACTGGCCAACCTCAGGCGACCATGGTTATCTTTATGTGGGGCTTGCATGGCTGGGTTAAAATTTCCAACCTAGGCACATGGCAAGGTAGGGTCAGAAGATTTAAGGAGAGGGGTCATTTGAGATGGGAGGACACCCTTCACCACTAGCAAGAAGATTAGGCTGAAGAGAGAAAAGCAGGAAGGTCTGTCTTGCCTGAACTGCTGCTGACCAGATCTGAGTCACAGAAGAGATAAACTCAGATTAAGGGTGGATGCCTCTCAGTACTGTTTGTTGTTCTGCAAAGAACTATTACTGTCTAGAGACTTCTTCTGCATAAAAATTACTTTAGTTAAGCAATTCTTTGGCTAAGATGGATTTCTTTGCTAGGCTGTCATGTTATCTCTGAAAGTCGTAATAAAGACGCTCAGAGTTGCTATACTGAGATGGGATTCTGAAGGAACAGGTATAAGCACCTCGGGATCAGGAGGTCTGAGTCCCTGGTTTTAGGGTCTAAGAGGTCAGGTTGTGGAACATCATGTCCCAAAGAAGGCTGGGAAGCATGAACAGGGTTCATGTCTGGGAGTGTGCTTCAGAGGCACCAGATTTAGGAACAGTGGCATGTCTTAGAAGCAAGTAGGATCCAGTGGTTGGGACCAATCACACCAGACTGATGTCCACCCAGAGGGGAAGTGGACCAGGTTGTGACACAGATCACTTTGTATTTTGACTCCAGTTGCCCCAAAAGCCCCCCTTTTTTGGCTATTCTTAATGAAACTACTGATGATAATCATATTTGTACTTAAATTTTACACTTATCTCCCAAGTTTTTGCCCAGGAAGTGACATCTTACTTGGTAATATTTCTGCAGTACAGCATCTTAAGAATCCGGAGTTGTGTGCAACCTTTCCACAGATACTTTAGTGCTCTGTCAGTAAGATGTACACAGCCTGAGATATCCAAGAAGTGGAGATAATGGCAGACTCCAGACAAATACTGAATACATAAATCAGTCATCTGTAAATCCAGCAAAAGAAAAACACATACAGAAATTAGAAGATTGCTGGAGATTCCAAAGAAAAGCCACACCACAACAGCCTAACTCAAATGCTGAAGTATCTCATTTCAGGAAGTTTATCCTGAGAAGTGCTACATAATCAGAAAATCATCAGTTCCATACATTTCATGTCCTAACAGAAATAGGAGACTAAAGAGACTGTAAATAATATGTTACCATTACATGTTGTGAGTACATTTGGTGTCAGTTAAATATGATTCCAATACATCCCAAAGCATGAAGGGATGTTTCAGCTACTCAGAAGTCTAAAATGGCTCAATATTCTGAAGCCCATAATTTTGCATGTAGCATAATTTATTTGGTGGGATTAACTGTTCTCAAACTATTGCATTTAAACTATTAGACTGATCCATTTTAGAGTTAACTTCAGGGGTATGTGGGAAAAAGAATCATAACTTTAATACCCCTTTCATATTTCAGAACTGGATCATAAATTTGTCTCGTCCTGTGACTGTTTTTGTTTACAATCTAGGGCATCTTTTAGTAGAACTATTCAGCTTTACTTCACAGTTCCGGAGTGTGATCTGGAAGTGGTCACCAGTAATGCAAACTGAAGCTCATTTTGGACACCATATAAGGCCTCATTTCTGCAAGGTACTTAAGGATGTGTGTAACTTTAAGTATGTGAGTAGAACCATTGATTGCAAAGAGATCATTTATGCCTAAAGTTATGCACGTGGTTAGGTTTCTTGTTTAATTGGGGCTTAAGGTCTAAAGGAAACCTGAAGAATGCAAAAAAAAAAAAAAAAGAGCCTGCTAATAGGTATTCAGTAAAGGCCAGATTATCCAGGGTCTGAATGGAGTACAGTGAGAGCAGCCTTCCCTTCCTATCTACATACTGTGGAAAGGCCAGAAATAATCTCAGTTCCTGTGATCATGGAAGCAGCCTACAAGAGGCAAGGAGTTGGTGAGGCTGTAACTGTCTCCAGTTCCCTCCGCTGTGGCTCATAAAGCTGGACAGCCAGTGCACTCTCCTTTGGTGCTGTTCCTCCTGGAACACCACATGAGGAGATGCAGTTCTGTCACATCTTTGTTCTGAACTGTCATTGAGTCCTGCATTTAACTCATAATATTGAAGTAAGCAGGAATTTAGCTGCTGAGCTAAATATATGCAAGGTCAGAGCCTATTCTGGGAAATATATTTTAGTCACATACACCAATCCTATTTAGGGAAGAAGTCATCTTTTCATTGACTAGTATCTTTTAAAGTTTATTATTTAACTGGTTCCAAACGGGCAACTGTGTTAGTCATCAAACCAACCAAGGAGTCCTGTGGCATATAAAGACTAACAAATTTATTTATCATGTGAGCTTTCACAGAAGAAAATCCCATTTTGCTGACAAAGTGGGATTTTCTCCCCTGAAAGCTCATGTGATACATACATTTGTTAATCTTTAAGTGCCATAGGACACCTTGGTTATTTCATTGGGTTATTCATTCAACCAGGGATCATTTTCAGCTCTCACTCTATCTTCTCATTTCTATGGTTTGTGACCTACAAGAATTATTACATTCTTTCTTTATCTCTTTCAACTATCAAACAAACCTATTTAACAATTATTCCTTGGATCTGGGTTTACAGACACAAATTACACAGGAGATTGCAGCTGTGCAAACTGCATCCTGAGGCTTTTTGTGAAATGAGAAATGCTCGGAGGATGATTGCTCTACATGTCCTAGGAATGTATGCATAGACATATGATAGGGTGCCAACTGCTCCCACTAAAGTCTTTGGGTTTTTTTCATATGCAAAGAATTACCGTCACCAACCATGCTAGTTTTCTGGGATTGTCCCGGTTCCCAGAGCACATCCCACAATGCTCTTACTGGGAAGAGAATTACCTAAATTACAGTTCCCTTGTTTTCTCTGTATGGCTTTTTTGTTTATTAAGTTATTTTTATATAGCTGATACTACAGGCCAAGACTCGGCCAGGCATACTAACTTGTACCTCTTTAAACAGGAGATTAGATCTTGTTTTAGGTTTTTTCTGACCATTTTAAAACAGTTTCTGAGTGGAAACTATTTCCCTACTTGGCAGATAGATACTCTGTACTAATGCTGGTGTTTGCCAAACGCCTCAGCCCCCCCCCAAATACATACTCACATGTGCCCATTTGATAATACTTTATGGAGTTTCAAACTGGGTTTGAGCCAGCAGAAGGCTTTCAAGATCTTATCAGAAAGATTCTTGATACTGGTGACCAAATATCCTAGGCTGTGAACAGTTACCAGTGCTGCTTCATAATCTCTCTCTTTTCTTTTAAGAAGATATATAGACACAGGGTGGGAAGAGAAGAAATAGGATGGCATGCAAATGTCTATCTTCCCCTAGTTTGGGACAATCTCTGCCTGTGCACACAGTGAGCAGATAAATTGAGTAAGAAAGCACTGGGGTTAATGAAAATGACTTAGACATTCATGTTAGCGGGAAAATGGCAATAGAACCCATGTTCATTTATGGTAAAACAGACAACTGGGTTCCTAGGTGCTAACTGAAGAGGGAATAAGTAAAAGGCATGTCAAACTGTAACATCATGGTTCAAGGTAATGGTGAGACTGAATGGGATTACACCAGTGATGTGTCTTTATGTATTGAAATAAATTAATAATTAGAAATAATTAAAATCAGAAAATAACTAGAAATACAGACTAAAAGTAATTCAGCAACTTCACTGAAAGCAAACTTTGATGGCTGTGCATGTGTAATAATCCACAAAGGTCCTTTCTCAATACACCAAATCAACACAGTGCACAGAGCCCACAACTGAAACACATACAAACACACACACACGCATAGTAACAAAGTGGCTATAAGTCAAAATTTCAAACTGCTTCAGGGATTTAGGTGCCTATGTCCCATTTTCAAATGTGTCTTAGGCACTTGGAAGCTTATTTCTTATTTGAAAGTCAGTGGACCAAGGCTCCTAGATCACTTAGGTACCTTTGAAAATACATGACTGGCTCAATCTTCAGATATCATTGTTCATTGATCACTATATGTAGCATAATTAACTTTTTTACTGTTGAAGAGTAAACTATACAATTGTTGCAAGACAGACATCAGTAGGTCAAACTTACAAATGCTACGTTATTTCTTCTTTTGTACTACCTCTCCTGGACCTGTCCTTCCCAGTGCTGGTACATACCTTGTGGCAACCAGCTATGTTGAGAGATGTAAGTTGGTGGCAGTTAAATGCCAAAGCTTTACCCGTTTCATTTGTCAGTTGAAAGCAGTAAGAGACATCACAGTATTCTAGATCTTGTGCACACTGACAGAATTTCTGAAACACAGTTAAAAACACTCAAATCAATCTCATACACTTGCCCCGCTGTACCTTTTTTGAATGCCTACAGTTCTACAATACAGTTCGCATTTATATGATTCTTCAGATTTACTTCAATCACTGTACTTGATTAATTTATTCTTTTACTCATATGGAACATATGTAATAAAATATATGTTATCAATGAGGTTACTTGATTGCATTGCATAACCCCCACAGAAAAGGAGGAACTGCACCAGATGATTTTTCATTTCTGACACTGGTAGATCACAAAGTGTGTTCTTCAGATCACGTCTAGCCTCTTTTGTTGCACTTAAGATGAATAAAAAGCTGCGTTTGTGGCTTTTGCAGTTAGCAGATCCAAGCATTAATGGCTATATTTCTAAAGGAATGGGCCACAAAAATACTTTGTTCTCTATTGTGCCCAGCAAATATCCATTGTTGCATGTATTAAAAAGCATTTGGCAAGCAAATTGGGCATGTGGAACTGGAAAAATTACTTGAAAGGGCATATGGTCTATGTGTTAGATCTCAAAACAAAAAGTTAAAAGGTATGAGAAGGTTCTTGCCCCTATTCTGCCACTGGTCTGCTGTGTGGCCTTGGGCAAGTCATGTAAATGCAGATTTTTCAAAAGGCCCATCTAATTATGAGTGCCTCTTTTTTCTGTGGTGGTGGAGGTCCAACTTACAGTCTGATTTTCAGAGCTGGTGAATACCTGCAAATCCCACTGATTTCAAGTTTTCGCACTTTTGAAATTTGGATTTAGTTGTTTAAAAATGAGCACCCATAAAAAGAAGCACCCAAACTTAGAGGCCATTTTTAAGATTTGGATGTTAGCTACTTTGTACTTTAGTTTCCTTAGCTGAAAAATGGAAATTACAGTTCTGAGATGTTTGCAAAGTCTTTTGGAGATTCCCAAATGGGATGTGATATAGCAGTGCACTGTATAAACAGCCTAGTTTGCACACAAGTTCTTGCAATACTCAGTTTTGCAGGTACATGTGTTGTACCCTCCTTTAAAAATGGGATCTATAAAGGTCAAAGAAAGAAACACAAGTAGTTTAACGTGGTGTATGTTACACCTCACATTCAATCTTTGTATCTATGACAGCCAAGAATGTGAACCAGAATATTTGATAAACTGCAGGTTTAAGATTTAATATAAGTCTGTGTTTCACAGCAGCCCAATTCATATAGAATCTTGTTTTGCATGAACACAGATATTCTATGACATACTGTGACATTTTCGAGGCTTGCAATGAAGTTGCTATGGACAGAAAAGCTAATTCAGAACCATATAATCACACTTTCCTCCTTTGCTCTTTGAATCTTCAGAAATCCTTTGGCCTGAAGCTTTTTCAGGGTTAAATCTGTTTGTTTCAAAACTTTTCTCTCTCTCTACAGGGAGATGGAGGATGTCTTGGCACCACTATCAGTACAAGCCACTGACTGGACATTTTTCTCCACCCATTAAGCCTCAAGCCCAATTCCTTTTTAGGACAGTTCACTGTGTCGCACTGTCTTCTCAGCAGGGCCCACACAGCTGTAAACACAAATTATCTAAAACAATGTTTTATACATAAAAATATCATGATTTTAATGTCCAATCCAATAACTCTGAATCTTTCATGGCTAGAAGGAAGTTTTTGGCCCTACTGAGAATACCCCCATTTCGATTTCCAGCCATGAAAAGTGTACAATATCAGACCTTAAATTTGGCATTGATCCAGCCTTCCAGGCTGGGTCGGAAGCCAGAGTAATTAGCATGGATTAGCATAGCCATTCCACCTCTGTGAGGGAGACAAGAAAATATTTATATGGCAGGCACTTAAAAATGGTGGCTACTCAAAGGCGTCTAAAGGGACAAGAAGCAATGGGCTTAAATTACAGCAAGGGAGGTTTAGGCTGGACATTAGGAAAAAAATTCCTAACTGTCAGGGTGATTAACCACTCGAATAAGTTGTCTAGGCAGCTTGTGGAATCTCCATCACTGGAAGCGTTTAAGAGCAGGTTAGACAAACACCTGTCAGGGATAGTTTAAGAGGGCACTTGGTCCTCATGTGAGTGTAGGGGACTAGACCTGATGACCTCTCATGGTCCTCTCCAGCTTCTATGATTCTATGAATGTTTAAAGTAGCCCTGAGATAGAGGGATTAGTGAGAAGATAAAAGTATGTAACATAGTTCACCATAGAGAGACATCTCCATATATTGTGGTACATACTATTAGTTATAAAATAGATCACATATATAGCTGTAATCCTAAAAATTAGTATGGTATCTGAGACACAGCAGTATTTTCCTTAAAACATGAATTCACTGGGGAACCTCAGATGCTTTGATGTGGTAACTGCTAACTTTCAGATGACCAGTATCTGCATGTGTGTAAGTGAGAACTGCATGCGTATGGCTGTATACACTCATGCACATTTCATACTTCATTAACCAGTTCTTAAAGTTTACCATCTGCGTCTAGCGCTGCAGTTTGGTTGGACCAGTACAGTCATGATACATCAGCAATTGCTGGTTTTAAGTATATGTCAGGTTGTGGCTATTTTAAGACTGCAAAGTACAGAAATACAGTAATTATAAATGTTGGCTACTATGCATTTCATATTTTAATGATTGTTTTGCAGGTTATTAGTGCAGTGCAGAAAACTTCTACACCCTCAAACTATGTCTACACTAGCAAATTAGTTCAAATTAAGGACCTTAATTCGAACTAGTTTGAGCCCTGTCTCCACTAGGCTTTGCTTAGTTTGAACTAAAAAAATTTTCACTTAGTTCAAATTAGTTAGTTCAAATGGTTAGTTCAGACTAACTGCTTAGTTCAAACTAATTTGCATATTTAGTTCACAGTAGCCCAATGGAGACATGCTAGTTCAAACTAAATAAGTTCGAACAAGGAGTTAGTTTCACCTAAGCACATTTTTTTCAAACTAAAAAAACTCATTTTGTTTGAACTAACTTTCAAACTACTTAATTCAAACTAACCAAGTCCGAACTAAGATTTTAGGTGAAGACATAGCCTTGGTGACTACATTTTTTTCTCCTCATGTAAGAGAAGTCTAATTATCTTCAGCATTAGATCACCACATGTGAGACAGTCATCACTACATCCCCAGTCAGCATATATAGTACAAGCTTGCTTAAATTATTTTTTATTGGATTTGTCAAGCTGATATAGTCTGTCAATAGAAGATGCAAAATATCCATACCAATTAGGTATTGAAGTTGCTGCTACCTTTAAAACTCACCACTTAATTGTGAACACTGGACCACCATTAATCCAAACACAGCTTTTTACAAATTATCACCCTAAATCCTGAAAAACCAAAGTATTTTCATAACCTGTGAGAGAGCTGGGGAACTTAGGGTGGCTAAGAATTATATTCTTATACAAACAATATCTGGCATTGTAACAACTGGCTTGTAACAAGAAAAATAGATCCAGAATATCTGAATATTTTGTTATGCATAATCTTTTTGCAAATTCCATTGTATTTTAATAGGCTGAATGTTTTGGGGAGATGAGCTATACAGGGCTTCCAAGATGACGTTAAGGCAAAGCAACCTTGCCAGCATGCAATTCCTATTAAATTTCATGCTCATTGACAGGACAAAAATAGCAGACTGATTAATAACAAATGAGATATGAGCTTCAAAGGTGATATTGTGATTAAAAAATGCAGTTTGGGCTGTATATACAGAATTATCATGCCACAAACAAGGAAGGGGACATTCCCATTTTAAATAGCACAGTCTTCACTGTAACTTGAGCGAATGTATTCTGGGCACTTCAGTGCAAACAATGCATTAGTATCAGAGCTGTACTAATAATCAGTATTTTAGTTTGCTGAAAGAAAATTATTTGGGCAAAATGAAGTGTTTTATTTCAACCTGGAACATTTTTAGCTGCTTTTTTATTAAAAGAAAAGGAAATTTGGAATGCTATTCACAAAAACTACTGGAAGAGAAGGTGACAATGCCCAGTTTATGCCCCTGTGGTTAGAGCACTCTTGTGGGATTTGAGAGCCAAGCATTCAAGTCCCCACTCTGCTTGATTTGGAGCAGGCCTCTGAACACAGATCTCCCACAGCGCATAAGTGTGCCCTAGCCAGAGCTGTAAGGTATCTTTGGTGGATCTCTCTCAGTCTCACCTCTTCAAGCTGTTCCTCTTTGAAGGCATAATTAAATATTCACTGGGCCAGAGAGAGCACCTGCTATTAGGCCACTCGCCACGGTGCCGGGGGGACAGCCAGGTTCCAGTACATGTCAATGAATGTTTAATTATTTACACAAAGAGGACAGCTCCAACAGGAAAGAGTGAGAGAGGGCCACCCCAGAACCCAAAACTGCATTTTTCATTGAATAAACTATTATTCTGAAAACATTTGTCCAGCTCAAGTCAGCACATTGGAGGGAATTTAGAGAAGCAAAATGGAATTAGATGGAAAGATTAAAAGTATTATATATATAGTTTAGCCAAATGACTGAAGAGTAGGAATAGAATAACTGTCTAAAAATATCTCATAATACAAGATGTCTAGATCATCTCCTAAATAGAAAAATCCTCCAACTGGGACAGGAAAGTTCAGTCTCTGCTGTAATTCGTAGTCCCTCCACTTCAATCTCACTCCTTTTTTCTTACCCCTCCAGCTTCCTGGCAACGTGGTTTCTGTAGTTGCTATGAAGCCATGAGCATCCGCCATGGCAGCTGAACCATAGGAGAGTTTCTCATGGCATAATTGCTAGTTAGTGAGAAAGTTAAGGTATTGAGGCAAGCAGCTGATTTATCTTGGAAGCCATGCTCAATTTTAGGAAGCTGACTTTATGTGGAGGAGAAACTGAAAATTTTGCACTGAAGAAGCCTTGCATCTAAACATTATGTGACACTGCTCTTGATCCTTATATAAAAACCCTTATATAAATATTCAATCCAGATGCATCCCTTGGAATGCATTAGGAACTGACTCATTCCTATAATATATGGCTTTTGCATAGTGGATGTGGAGTCTTACAATGGAAAAAGCTGAGGAAACCAAAGAGTGGGGTTACACAATGGCAGTGCCAACATCTGCAGCCCTGGGGTCCACCACTGTTTATGGGCATAAGTGTGATGGGAAGGAATACTCTTTCAGCATTTCTCCGTCACTGATGGCCAGGAGTGTTTGTCAGCTGCAGTTCAAAGTGTAAACTTCAGCTGCACTTGTTCTCTTTTGGAGAAGGCTATAAATCCCAATTCATTGCTCGCAGGCAAGTTAATAGTCTTAAATTTCTGATTAGTATTAATTTGCTATGTCATTGTGATATAAAAAAACAGGAAATGTATGTATCAATACTGATTTTTAGAAAACAAGGAGAAGGCAAATAGTATGACGCCTTTTACAGAGTGAGGAGATAAAATATTACAGTAATCACATCACCTGCTTTATGAAAAATGAATAAAACAGAGGCCATCTTCTTTCAAGTGATGGTGTTCACTGGTTGATTAAATTTGGGATGGGGTCAGCATGGGTGTTTATTTTATTAAGAACGAACTTGTGTTTTTGAAGAGCTTCTCTATTTTCAGTCATCTCAATCTAGCCAATCACATGACCTACCATGCCCTCCTTTAGTAAACTTTCTTCCCTTGGTTGCAGAGATTGTGTTCTGTTTTTTCAGTGTCTCCTTTGGTGGCTCAATCTCCCCACTCCTGTTTTTTATTGGTGACACCTAGAGTATGTCTGCAGCTCCCTCCTCTTCTCCCTCTATGGTCTATCTCTGCGCAGTGTCATTCATTCACATAATTTTAATGACTATCTTGATGTTGATGCGCCCCTTATATCCCCCTTCACCTCCAACTTCTCCCTTCTCTTCATATTCTCATCTCTGACCACTCCTCTGACATCTTCTCCTGCATTTGCACAGCCAACTCACATTCAGCATGTCAGATAACTCACCCCGTTATCTTTACTCCAAAATTCTTCCTCTGATTGCTAGTCATTCCACTAACCTCATGGGAATGGGGGACGCCTCTCAACATAGATACTATGACTAAATTCTTGCTTAAAAATTATTTTTCTTAACCTTTTCCACTGAAAAAACTATTGGCCAGGCCTTTTTCACATTGTATCAACTACCACCTCCTCTGGTCTTCCTGACACTAATTTCGTCTACACACTCATTGGCCAAAATTCCGCTACAAATACCACTGCTTTCTGCCTATTGGCTCCTGCATCAAATTCAAGCTCCTTCAAGACCTTCCTTCCACAATCAAGTCCCTTCCTAGCTCTCTGGTCTTTTCATTTCACAATAGTCCCTCTTTCCTCTACCTAGCCTCTTTATTTCCTTCACCCATCCTCACATCAATACTACAGCTGGTCAAAAAAATTTACCCAAACTATTTCTTTGTAGAAAAAATGCATCAACATTGAAATGGACACAGAAAATGTTTGATTTTGATGAAATCTGATTTTTCAATATATTTTTTTCTAAAATAATATTTTCAGTTTGAATTGAAACATACTTTCCTTTCAAAATTTTTCATAGGAAAGTCAAAACATTTTCTATGAAAAATTTCATATGAAATCATTTTCTCAGCAATTTTTTACACAGTTAGCTCTTGCTTTTTCACCCACTCTCACTATATACCTTCTTTTAAGCCTGTCTGAGCTCATCTGCCACACCGTCCCCATCTTTCTATAATTCTTTCCTCAAAATCTTTTCTTCAAGGACGCTTACAATCTTTAGATAGTCATATCAATAAATCAGTACAACAGGTCCATGACCTTATTGTCTTTGCCCTTGATCTCTCTAAATATAACACCTCCCTGTCACTCTTGTCTTAATTTAAGCCCCGATTAAGCACATACTTAACATTAAGACCAATAATCCCATCACTACTTGGCAAAGCACTTAAGCATGTTTTTCAAGTAAATAAAACACATGCATATCATTAAGTACTTTTCCGAATTAGAGTGTTAGTACAGACAGGAACTCAGGGAGAAAGATTTAAAAAGTCTTTGTGGAAATGTGTAATCCACCCTTGCATATGAAAAATGCTTAGTGTGCACATGTAAGTCAGGCTTGCACATGTACAAAGATATCTGCATGCACAAGTTATCCTCTATTTTAATCACACTTTAGTTATTCTGCATGCATAACTTGTGAATGAATGCACCAATGTGTAAGCACACACATATATGAAGGTTAGGCCTTAGTTGTGAATTGTTTCAAAAGGACCATGACTAGCTATGGTACTATATCAATAAAAGTCACAAAATAAAGAGCAATTTTTATAAGAAAAACAAAACAATCAGAGTTTCAATATGCTAGCAACTATAACAATTATCCTGTAAATGTGACAAATCTTCAGAAGGGAAATAACGTCACTTAGTAACTAAAAACAGATGCTGCAAGGGTCAGTACATCAGAAACCTAATTCAGCAAATGTACTGTCTCAGGGAAACACTGAGCTGAAATAATTTATTAGTTTTCTTATTTTTATGACAACTGCTAGACACTATGAAATAAAAATGTTTAATTACTGTGTAGCTTTCTTTACAGGCTATAGCGTCCAATGAATGTAAACAACTTTGCAATATCAAACTGAGGGTGGCTTCAAAACAAAGGTTGTTTATACACCATGACTTTCCCATTCTGACTGCACTGTAAAGATAAATCTGCTGTTACAGTGGCTATTAACTGGGGACACCTTCTAAACCCATATACAATTTATTGTTAGACTACCACTACATAGAGAAACATAAAGCAATACCCTAAGGAAAAGATCTTGGTTACAACTGTAACCAAACAGCATCTTTATGCTGTATACAATCAATGTTAAAACCTCAGAAGTATAGCACAAATCAATCACTTTAGAAAGATTAGCATATTAACAGTAAGACAAATTATGTGACTGTCGAGCAAGTGTAACCCATATGTCTAACTAAAGGAGCTATCTCTTTTCAGGATCTCTTGAGGCTAGGTTATGTTGCTGGGCAGATTTGGCTGTCCAGGTCCAGAACTTCTGGAAATAAAGTGGGTGGTTGCACTGAGCATGTTCCACAAGGTTTTCTACTGCTGCTGTGGTCAGATGCGTGAGAGCAGTGGCTGGCAGAAACAGCCACAGAGTTGCAGTAAGAAAAGCCCATGCGCTCAGGATGTGACTAGGCATAGCTGAGCTAGTAGACAGCAAGATGTTTTCTCCCTGCTGTGGAGCATTTTGCAGCAGAGTTTTCTCGCATGTGACTGATTTCTGGTTAACTAGTAAACTGACTGGATAGTGCTGGTTCCAGAAGAGAAAGAAAAGCCTGCATGGATTCCTACCTAAGAGCCCTGCAACCAAATAAGAGAATTGCTTTTTCTTGCAACTCAAGCCTTTGGACTTGAACAAAGACTGCAAATAAGTAGGGGTGACCTCCACATAAACTTTGGGACTCTTAGGTTTCTTTTCCACAATGTTCCTGTGGGGACTGTTCTGTTTAAATTCATTTTGTTTTCTTATGATAAGAGTTATCATGTTGGTAGTTAATAAAGTTCATTATGTTTGTTCTTAGGTAGTATTTTAATGTGGGGAGGGTAACTGAACAATCTTCACTGTGGGTATGTCCACACCTACCTTTTAAATTGAAATAACAGCGGTTATTTTGATTTTAAAAATATTACGTCCACACAACATTGTTTTGAATTGAAATGACAAGCTCCGTCATTTCAATTCAAGAGACATTGAATCAAAATAGGTTAAACCTACTTTAAAGTGAAACACCTGTTAAACTGAATTGGTTATTTCAAAATAACCCTGTTTAGACGCATTATTTCAAAATAACCATTATTTCAATTTAACACGATTTGCCCTTCTCCTTCCCAGGGTGCTGTCCTTTTTCTATATATTGGGTGGGGGTATGGCCCTTCTAGGGGGCCATCTTGCCACACCACCCATGGTGCCCTCACCTGAATTGAAATAGCAAGTCCTGTGTCTGGACTTGCTATTTCAATTTGGGTTTTTTTGGTGTGGACCTGTTAAATCGATTTAACTTAAATCAATTTAATGATTTTTATTTCAATTTTATTAAATTGATTTAAGTTAAATCAATTTAACCATGTACATGTGGACATAGCCTTGAGTCCCTTACACACTGAATCCTAGGTCTCCAGCTGTTTCTCTGTAGGAGGGTTTTTTTTTTCTCTTTTTTTGAGGCACTGGAGAAGGGCAATTAAATGAATTCTAGCCCACGGGAAGGTTACACAAATAGCAGAGAGGGCTAGGGCAGTGCAGCTCAGATGTAAGCCAGCACTTTCTCCTGAATTACTCTCTTCTTGTGCTACCTTGCAATCTGAGTTTTCATTTAATAAAACAAAAAACATCTCTAGCCCTTCTGGGTGCAGAATGCAGGATAACATTCAGCCTCTTGAACCTATACAGTGATGTCTACCAGACTCTCATGGCAAACTCAGACAACCACTCTAAGGGGGGAATAAACTGACCTCACTCATATTATGGGAGTTTTCTCTCAAATATAATCATGATGACTTAAACAGCAACAGTATTCACTATTTCACTGCTGAGCATATTTTTGCTTTACAGCTGTACAGAGTTTGAATTGTATGCAGAATAAAAAAGAAAAGTTATGAAGGACACAAAGAATGATAAAATGACAGGGGTGGGTAGATTAGAGGGATTGTGACAGAGTTCATGTAGTGTAGTGGCTAGCACCGCTGCTTAATATGCAGAAGGTCCTGGGTTCAATTCCCAGGGGGTTGGACTCGATGATCACACGAGGTCCCTTCCAGCCTTATGATATGATATGACTGAGCACGGTGGAAACCGAGACAAGCAGGAGCGGAGATGTGAAGGTTTTTGAAAGTGAGGCTCATGAATTTAAAACTGAGACATGCAAAACCAATGAAGGATCTCCATGAGTAGAGTAGAGTCACCATTAATGCAATATGACAGGAAGACATTTGACTGTATTTTGGATTGACAGAACAGGAGAAATGTGACTGGAGCAGTTAGAAAGGAGAAAGTTAGAATAATAGCTATATAGGAAGGTGAGTATGTTAGAGGTAATATAGAGGGAGAAAATTTAAGATTCACTGACAGACATTATTTGCTGGAAAAAGGAAAGAGAAGAGTCAGTGGTATCACCAAGAGTGCAGAATTGGGTTGTGATTTAATGAGAGGGTTTTTAAAGAAAATAAGTAGCTCAGTTTTTCACTTAGTCAATTTGAGAAAATAGAGGGACTCCCAGGAGGATGTCTGTCTGTACCCCCATAAACAGTCTTGTTGATTTTACCTGAATCCCCATATCGGTGATCTTCCAACATTCAGACACAGAAAGTTCCTTCATTCTCCTAGTGTGGCCAAGGGCTGCCAGGCTCTGAAAACATGCCAAACAAATTTCAGCTTTATATTAGAGAAACACATCTCAAAAATTACAGTCATTGTATTAAGGCACCTGATAATGATATCTATCCTAAATTTACAGCATCTAGTACCTTCCAGCTGAGGATTACACCTTTTAAAGACATTAACTAACTTACCCAAACAATAGTCCTCTGAGATATTATCAAGTTCTACAGAGGATCAGGAGGACCAAAGAGACAGAGTAAATGAGCTGCCTGAAATCACATAAAGAATTCATGATAAAGTTTTGTCTTCTGGTCCTTCCTCCAGAAAATGATTCTTTATGCAGTCATCCATCCAGGTCTAAAAGCCTACATCATGTTGATTACATTCTTTTTTATTTAGAGCTAGAAATAATTGTTACTACGTATCAGCTCCTTAAATCAATACTACTAAGAGGTCATTAGGAAGAACTGTCTCTTTGTTCTGGACCTGGATCTGATCCACTCGTGTTGGAAAAACCAGCCAATATACGGTTTTGGGGCAGGTTCTTTGCCCAAAACAAACTGGGATTTTCTCCCATGAAAGCTCATGCAATAAATACATTTGTTAGTCTTTAAGTGCCACAGGGCTCCTTGTTTGTCTCACTCCACATGTTAGATAAAAATTGCTGTGAGGTCTTGTAAGAAATTATTTGTTGAAAAAACAACAATGAACTTTTTCACAGAAGAGAGAAAAGGAAGTAGAGGAAGCAGAGATGCATGAAATGTTTTCACTGCCAATAAATTAGCATTTTCATAAAGTGTACCATTTCACAGGTATGCTTCAAAATTTTGAACGGAAACAAGAGCTTTTCACAAACAAATCTACATTAACTATCTAGGCTGGATTAACACAGGGGCTCTAAGGGCTGAAGCCCTGGGCCCCAGCCTAATGGGGGGCCTGGATTCCACCTCCTATGGCCCCTCAGTTAATCCAGCCCTGCCACCTGCCCGCCACAGCACTGGCAGAGGTACCATTTGTTGGAAAAGGAGTGCTGGGAGGGTCCCTGCTGGCACTGGGGAGGTGGGACCCTGGGGCCAGAGGCCAGGCTCTGGGGGCCCCTGTCCTAGCCCTGGGCCAGCTGGTCCTTCCAGGTGGGTGGGGCAGGCCAGCACACGGTCACTCCGCTCCAGAGGTGGGGGCCAGCTGGCATGTGGTGTAGCCTCCAGAGTGGCCTTTCAGGGCTGTACCACCCGGGGGGGGCAGACAGGCTGGACCAAAGCCAGGGCAGAAATGGCCTCTGGCTCCAGGGACCCCACCAGTGCCAGCCTGCTTACAGGCAGCCATGGTGGAGGGCTGGGGCTCCAGGAGGGAGACCACATGGTGGTGAGGGGCTAGGGCCCCAGGGCGGGGGGTGGACTACAGTAATACGCTGTCTGGGGCCCCTTAATTCAGCCCTGTTAACTATGTGGACAAAAATTAAATACTAGTGCAGATCTTCAACCAAGCTTTATATAGAGTTATTTTACATTTAACTTATGTCTCAAATCAAGGATCAGATGATCAGAGAGGAAGAGTATAGTCATACTACCCCAGCAGGAGCTCCAGGGGATATTGTGCTGGCAGGGAGCCATTTCTGTGTTCAGGACTGCAACTGTTGCAAGTCCCAATTTTGGGAAGGAAATACAGCTTGTGTTTTCTTTTCCTTTTACCCTGGGGGCAAAGACCAGCACAAACCAACTGTCACTCTTAAACTAAACAGAAAATGAGAGTTTCAGTATTCCAAAATATTACTGATGCCAAATGTAAGGGGACTTGTTTTACAGCAGTAAAACCAAAGTGAAATACAAAGTGAGCCTACAGAAAACAAATTTTTATTTCCTTCTGTATGCTTTGTTTATGAACATTTTGACTGGTAAATTATCAGCCATGCTGCACAAGAACGAAATGTGAGAAAGTAAGTATGTGTAAATATGGTCTGGGATCCAGATGTGGATACTATTGTGATGATGTTAGAAGAGAGAGAGAGAGAATGTGTATTTTTACCATTCTGAAAACCTAGGACACTGAAAAAAATTAGACTTGGTAAACTTTAATATTTGTTTTTGTGCATTTAACAATTAATACTAATTTTAAATCTTTTGGTGATTTTCATCATTCAAAATAGATTTTCACAATGAGGCTGAGGGGCCATTAACAGTGGAGCTCTTCAAGCACGAGTTGCGGTAAAGGATGCAGTCCTGGCAGGACAGAGCAGAGACCCCCTGGCCAGATGGCAAAGAGAAAGAAAAAACTTGGCTGCCCTGGTACTGAACAACTTCCTGGAGATGGCCCCTGCATTCCCAGCTGGTGAGTGAGCGAACAGGGCTGCAGAGGGTTCCTGCACTTCCATGGAGACAATGACTCAGGATCCCTGAAGGCACAAGATAATGCGCGGCGGCATTTGCTGACTGTTACTAATGGATTTATGGTTTTAAATTTCAGTCTGTTAGGTGAATTCAGTGTTTACCGACTATCAAATCCTGCCCAGCCTAAAAACAGTCATGAAAAATGTAAGATCCTTATCCTACCTCCACTGAAAATAAAGGAATTGAAGTCCTCTCCAGTAGACACATCTATCTTTGTAAGTCAATCATTACTTTCCAGAAAGTCACAAAGAGCTATAAGATTCTCATTTTTGCTCACCAAAAATGTCTATTCACATCAGTACATAAGCAAGTGCTTTTAAGCCAAGTGGCCTTAAGACTGTGCTTAAATTTAAGGACATAGTTAACTGTTCTCCAGAAAAGGGGATGGCCTTAAGGATATGCTTAACTGATGTCCTGAATAAGAATCCAGACAATTAGTGTTAGGTTTATCATCAATCTACGTCTCCAAACCACAATCAGGCAAAAATTTAGCATCCATTAAGTCAATCAATCAATCAATCAATCAATCAAATCATAGGGCTGGAAGGGACCTCGTGAGATCATCAAGTCCAACGCCCTGGGAATTGAACCCAGGACCTAAATATCAAGTAGTATACCTGTTTGCTATTCCAGGTAGCAATAACAGGAGTTAAAAATGCATTTAACAAGAGAAGTTAAAATTACAGAAAACATGACAGGCAAGATCCTCTGTATCTTATGTTATAAATGAAAAAATATGCATTGGAAAAGGAAACCACATAGATTCCCTTTTCAGATAGCATACAATACACTTGAATGACAATCTTTTTCTTCTGCAATATTAAAATTTTTGTTAGCTCTGTACGTGACAAGAATTTCTGTTAAGTCATAAAACTGATGCTCAGCTGTACATGAACTTCTAATATGACCTCCTCAAGTAATACTTTCCCATGTTCAATTTCCCCTGCATTTATGCATATTTTAGTGGATTTAATTTACTCCGTTCACTAAGAATTTACTTTACTTCAGTGAATTTAATTTACTCCCTTCAGTTACATAAATAAGCTCCCAAATATTCAGACTGCATTTACATCTAGCTACCAGTATCAACATCTGCATCATCAAAGTATATTGCTATGGCAGAACTTAATTAACACAAGCAGTGTTATGAAGTTACATGTGACTTGCAAAAGGAACAGTATGGATTTGGAAAAGGACTGTGTGGAAGGGCATAAAGACTGAGAATCAAAATGACAGGGTTTCATTCTTAGATCTGCCACTGTCTTGCTGAGAAACATGCCACCACCAAAAACTAACTATAAAAAATTAACAAAATCCTTGATTGGCAAAAATTGTAAGACTCAGTTCTTTCTAAAACCCTTTGAAATCCTCAAATGCCAGGCGCTGAAAGCAATATAAAAATCTGAGCAACAAACCAAGAATAATATTAGGTGTTAGCATGTTTCCTTACACTCTAGCCACCGATTTTTTCCATGTTGTAAAATCAGCAGCTTACTGAACAATTGTTCAATAAGTTCCCCCATCTTCAATGTCTAACAAAGTGGGATTTTCTCCCACAAAAGCTCATGTGATAAATAAATTTGTTAGTCTTTAAGTGCCACAGGTCTCCTTGCTTCTTGTGTTCAATTAAAGAATCAGACAAGGTAATTCAACAGCAGGAAGTCAATGTTGAACCATAAAAACAAAATAATGTGATCAATAATTACTAAACCAGCCACTCTAGCTCCCAGATATTTATTCCAAGCATTTTTTTCCTATGGTGAAATAAATGCACCAGTTTTAGGGCCATGGAACATTTCACTAATACACCAAATGAAACTGAAGGTATGTCTTCACTGATGGCAGCAAAATCACCACTGTCAGCCCAACGTTCTGGGTGCGATTAGCAGCAAGTATGAACTCGCTGCTGCACTCTGGAAGTCAGCACCAGAAGTCCTAACCCCTAGAAGACATAGCTGAAAACTGACTGCAAGCCATATGTGGTTGGCTTTCAGCAGTGTGTCATGGTGGCTTAGAAAGTCGCCAGCAGATACACAAGGCCTTTTACACGCCTTGCATATCTGCCAGTTGACTGCTGCCGAAAAGCCCCTCAAGTGTAGACGAGGGCTAAGTCACCCATGAAAAAGTAAACTAAATGTTAAAAAACTGCATTCTCCCCATCCTTTCATTTAAAGAAACACAAATCATAAAAAGACGCTTGAAGTGACCTCTCAGTTTTAACCAAAGTTATTCATAATTAATTCAAATAGATCTTCCTGTTACTCCACTGATAATAGTGCTCATCTGCCAACCACAGTGGCAAGAAACAAATCACAGTAAATGTAATTATTTCACAAAACCTAAGAACACTGAAATGAGACAAACAGAACACTCTAAAATACATCTGGCTCACTGTGCCTCCCCCACATGCCTGAACTGCTGGCCCTGACCCCAGCCCAGGGGGTGGGGGGTGGGTTTACATTACAGGGCATGGCTCATGCAGGCAGGAAAGAAGTGAATTCATCCTCTTCTCCTTTTTCCCCAGACTCTGCACGCTCTGGTTATATGCTGAGCAGCAGCCTTTTGTGGAGTGGGGGGTGTGGTGGGAAAATGTAATCAGCACTGCCCAAGGTTTCACTCTGCTTTTATCACAAACCCCTGGGTAGCCTCCCTACAGCCCAGCCTCTAGTTAGCAGGGCAGCATCTGAGGAGCCTGGATGGGGTTGTGCTGGAATGAAGCTAGTTATCAACAAGCATTAACACACCCCAGTTCCAGCAGCCAGGAGAGATCCGAAAGGGGATGGTCACTCCACGCATATGGTCTGCCTTCTGCAAAGCAAGCCCGGTCACCAGAAAAGGGACTGGGCAGAGACCCTCCAAGCCCTTCCTGCTATTTCCCCAACCCACCCCGCCCCCCCGGCCTCTTTCCCTTACCTGGCTGGCCGGAGATGCTAGCTGGCCACAGGGTGCGCCTACCCTGGGCATGTATCTGAGCATGCACAGGGTGGGAGATTTTAAACTCCTCCAGACTGGTGCAGCTCCCTGGGGCTGAAAGAATGTGTTTTCTGGGCCAGGTAGGTGAGCAAGTACCTGTGGCGTGCCCATGCAGCTTACAGGGAACATTAGTTTAGACATTTAGAGCTATCTTTTTTTTTTTCAGTGCCATTTCTTTACTTCTATTTAGAATCAACATTAATCTACTTCACCCAGTAGTGAATTATTAAAGATTTTTTTATTAAAGTATAACTAAAACTGCCATTACATCATATCTAACCTACAACTACAGCAATTTTGGAACCTAGTATATGGGCTACCTACTTTTAAACTGCATATCAAACTGTCAGGAACTAGTCATTTTTTTTTTTTTTAAAATCTGAAAACTTTATAATTACTTCTAAAATGTTACAAATACCCATTATACTAAAAGAGATTGAGATGCTCTGGATCCAAACTCTGATGAATACATTGGATTTCACTGTGTAAGAACTACTATCTATTGTTATAAAAAACAAGGAGTCCAGTGAGCTCATGCAATAAATAAATTTGTTAGTCTTTAAAGGTGCCACAGGACTCCTTGCTTGTTTTGCTGAACTAGACTAACACAGCTACCCCTTTCAATTTTACCACAATGTATAAGCGGCCTATGCTCATTGGCATTTTTACATCTATTGGTAGATTCCAATATCATGGATAACTGGATTCTATAACAGCTCCCAGTGAGCAACCTGGAATATTTGGGACTGTGATGAACTGGCTCCAGCCACAAATGATAATGGTCCAAACTAGTATTGGTATATTCTGGAATCATACATCTGTGCTCTCCAGGATTCACTCCTGGCTCTGAATATGCTAATTCTCTATCATGCCCCTGGAGATTTGTTAAAATATGGTATACCCTATCATCATTCTGATGATAGTAGCTACCCATCCACCTGTCGATAGTTATTCAGTTCAGTAACAATGGCTTGCAGCCTTATGTGTTTTAAGTATATGCTATTTCACACTGAAGTTGCTGGTTATCATCTGCTTAGTTTTCAATGGTGCCCTATATGAAGAGCCCTGCAAATCTGCAGATATCCAGGGATATCTGCTTTATATCCACATCCACAGATACAACACAGATACCCATGGACCATTACTTGCCATGCAGATCAGATACAGATCCACATATTTTTATCTACACAGAGCTAAAGCCCTGCAAATATGTGGGATATCCACGGATATCCGCATTATATCCACATCCATGGATACAAGACGGATATCCGCGGACCATTTCTTGTGGATGCAGGTTGGATACAGGTCCACTTATTTGTATCCATGCAGGGCTGTACCTATATGCTTATCTCATTTATAGATACAGTACATGGCCTCAGAAAACATTACTAAAAATACCTTATTAACAAGTAAAACCAAAGCTATATTTATTGTATCAGGTAGGAGATATGAAGAGAACCACATTTCCTTTCACCTAGTAATCACTACTAGGGCACTCCTAAAGACAGGTGCATTTGCCCCTGTTTTCCCTGCATCCTTATTCTACAAAGGGCACTGGTCAATGCATCTATACAGATGTATCCTCCCAGCCTGCCCCACCCCAATCTCTACTGTGTTAGTCCAAACAAGAAGCTGCTGTAAAAGCAGGGCTAGGCAGCATGCAGAGCAAGTATATCCAGTGTGTGGGCATTCAGAATCCGATCTGGTTCTTACAGAGTGGAATCATGTCAGTTCACACTGGGTCTGGAAACTCCAATGGGGCAGAACGTACTCCAGGCCTTTGGCATACAATACGTATTATCTACTGTAGTTGTCTTAGAGTTCAGCTTTAAAACATTCTTATTCTGTTCCAACCTTTCCCTGTGACCTAGATTGCTTTTTTCAACCAATTTGCTTTACAAGGTCTTAATTTACTTTATTACTTGGGATAAACAAGCATCCATTGAATAGCTTATTATCACTGTTTTGCATAGGCTTTTTGCAGAGTAGAAAGTGACTACTCTAATTATCTGAGGAAAGTCATCACTTGCTAGAACCAAAGGTCTGCTGCAACTATGGAAGGCAACAATACCAAAGGACAACTATTTATTATATATGTCCATAAACTAGAAATACAAATCCCCTCAAATCCTTCAGATAGAGACGGAGTTCAGTGTTTTTCACTAATAATAACCAAGTGCCATTCTATTTTCAAGTTGTGCTAAGACTTTATAATCTTAAAGGTCAACAGCTATAAATGTATGTGGTTTGCCTTTCTATAAACAGGATATCTCATTTAGAATCCTGCTTTCCTATATTTTCTAATGTGCTTTGAATTAAATCATAATACATTCTGAGTTTTTAGTAAACCATAATTTCTTCTGTTGCACAAAGTACTGCTGTTGAAGTTCTAGGGCTTGACCTTGTAAATCCTTACTCCTAAGAGTAACCCCATTGAAATCACACACACTGCCTGTGTGACCCTGACCAAGCCACTTTCACTGAAATTTTCAGTCTCAAGTCAAATACAAAAGTCCATATTTAAACAGTGGCAACTTTTCAGAGAGGCTGAAATCAATGGAAATTGTAGGAGCTCAGGATACCTGTCAGTCCCCATGCAATACCTAAAATATTGCTTCAGCTACCAACTGGCAAGTTTCAACTTTTTGGCCACTGTGAGATTAATCTGCAGTTACAAAGGAAAGGTGGGGCACAGCCAGGAAGACTTCTTGTCTCAGAACTCACATCTCTGTGTCTTAACCAGGGCCATAACAAGGACAGGGCGACCAAGGCAAAGCCCCAGGCGTGTATCAAGTGGCTCCATTCACCGTGCAATCTGAAGGTGCACGTTCCTTGATGCTTGCTCTGGGCGTGCCCCAGGCACCAAAATACCTAGCTCCAATGCTGGTCTTTAACCACAAGACCATCTATTCTTTTATGTAACTATAAACAAGAAATGTCAGAACTGTTTTCCTCTAGTTGAAACATGACTTATTAGCATGTCAAGTCAATGGTAGGATAAATTATTAACTAAAAGTAATTCCTTTCCTGGTCTTGATGTTTTGTCTTTAGAATACCGAAAGAACATTACATTTTTGCCTTAAATTATTATACAAAATTTATATGATTAACTTACATTATACAGTTTTCATGGTAATGGCTGCATTACAGAATCTCTGCTAATAGCAAACATGTTTAGAGACAGTTACAGTATATCTATCTGCAATATCATGCCAGAAAAGAATCCAATCAATAGAGCCTAAATTTGTTATTAAATTACCCTATTTCTTACAGTATCTACCAGGGGTGTCGCTGGCACTGGGCTTACGGGGCTCGAGCCGAGAGTCCCAGCACCACAGCCTTGGGTCTGCCATGGGAGCAGTTGCAGCAGCAGGGCACTTATGAGGCTCGAGCCTCAAGTCCCAGCACCTGAGCCCTTGGGTCTTTATCTGGACCACGGGTGCTCCTGGTATCTACATAAAAAATGATTAAACAACACACATAGGATGCAGCCCATTATTGCAGAGTAGCTGTTTATAACTGCTTTTGACTTAACTGCAGATATTCCAAACCTCTGGAGACAGTAAAAAACAGCTATGCACCTTCCTGTAAACATTGGTCTTTGAGAGCTGTTATGCATGCCCCTTACATTGTTGGTATGTGTATGCAGCTTGTTCACAGGTGCCAAAGAGTTTTTCCCAGAGATAAATGTAGGGGCAGTGATGCCCACCTATTAGCTTTCATGCTCCAAACCAGGGCACAAAAGGCAAAACCACACAGCCTTTCCTCCAGTTCCTTTGCACCAGAAGACAATGATAGACCCTGATGCACGGGGTCATGTAGTGGCTATAAGCAATCATGATGCGGCGTATTAGACCCTCCTGCTAGACGGGGAGCACTTAGCTCCCTAAGGGACCAGAACCACTCCTCCCTGTCACACATGCTGTGCACACCCTCGCAGGAGAGGGGGCTTTAAAGCTGAGTAAAGGCCTCAAAGCAGAGTGGGACAATAGGAGAGACACTCACCCCCAGAGCCCACCAGAAGTGACGCAGTCCTACCATGCATATAAGGATTACAGGACTGTTGCACTGCTCAGCTCTACTGTTTAGCCCTGCCATACCCAGAAGGGCTTAGGTCTACTTTATTTTCAACACTGCTGTTCATTGAGCCATGCCAGGCACAGATGGGCTTCCAGACTGCCTCCTACTCAGCCTGGGTGGGTTGCTGGGCCCCAGTGCAGCTGAGAGACTCAAACAGTGTCATTCAGAGGACAAGCACAACTCTTGGCACTTCAGAGGCCAAGCATGATTATTCGGTGCCTGCACAGTGGGTAGTTGTACCACCACCATGCCCCCCCTGTTCTGGGAGGACCTTAGGCACTTTGTCACAGCAGTGCCACTTAGAGAACAACAGTTATGAGAAGATAAATAACTATTTTCCTTCAAGTGCTTGCATATGTCCAAGCACCCACCCTAGGTGCTGTGGCTCAGAGCTCACCAAAAGAGTGACTCTAGAATTGCTTTTCCTGCATTTTGCAGCCTCCCTTGGTTCTGGTCAGTGCATAATGTCTGTTGAACACAGGAACTGAAAATGATGTCACTGTCATGCATCACCCACAATAGGAACATGTGCCACAAACACTGATGAGGCTGAAACTGCTCTGGTTATTACCTCTGTAGCAGCATAACACATAGCAATGCAGCTGGTGATTCATTTTGTGAGTCTTTAGCTACATCCACACCTAAAATTTAGGGCAACCTAGCTATATTGCTTAGGTTTGTGAAAAATGAGAGGTAATTAAATCAAAGCACCAGTGTAGACACTGCAAAGTTGACAGAAGAATTATTTATGCTGACCTACCTACCACCTTTCAAAGAGGTGGATTTACAGTGCTGTGCCATTGTAGCACTTTTAGGGTAGACCAGGGGTAGGCAACCGCCAGGATGTGTGCCAACAGTGGCACCCGAGCCAATTCAGAGTGGCACACGATACCCCCTGCAGTATCACAGAAATCGCCACTCGTGCCACTAAAAGCCCCTCTAGGTGGCTTCCTTCAGGCACAGCTGGGACACAGGGGGTCCCACCATACCTATGCCTCTATGTGACACAGAAAAAAGCTGCCAGGAGTGGCTCCTCTCTGTAGTGTGATGCTCTCCCAAAGGAGCTACTCCGAGCAGGTTTTTCTGCAGCATGCCTAGGAACCCCTGTCCCCAGGCACACCGCCAAGATGAGCCACTCTGGGTGACTTCTTTCTGTGGCATGCCTGGGAAGCACCCCCACTCCAGCCGTGACTGCTGCTGAATTTTCAGGCAGCCGTCACATTTTTTCAGCAGAGGGGGCTGCCAGCACCAGCTGAGGGTTGGGGAGGAAGGACCGGCACAGGGGTTGGCAAAGGTTACCTACCCCTGGGGTAGACCTATCCTCTGTGTTATAATTAACTGTCCTGTCACATGCTCTGCAAATGAAACTAAAACCTAGGAAGACCCCCAAATGTCCTGTACAGGTAAAAAGCCAAAGTGCAAGTGTAGATCTCTTGCTCTTACTTCTATGTATGCAACATCAGAAGGAGACCTTGTAAGTATATAGATTGATTCAGAGGAAAAAATCAGACACCCCCTTTAAAAGGAACATAAGGGTGTGTCATGTACACCTTGTACATAGTGCTGGCAGGACTGCTGTTAGCAGGTTAGGCTTCTTGTATCAGATATACTGACTACAGTTTCTTTCTCAAAGACATACATCTGAGATGTGTCTATGATAGTTATTTAATGTTCTGATAAACTTGACTGAGCTTAGCTTAAATAAGGTATATAGCTCTTTCTTGGCTGTCTGTACAATTCTCTCAGGCTCTCCTTTTGTGATAGGTAATGCCAGCAGATAATAATATAATTAACTCATATGCCAATCCGCTTGACTTAAACTTTGCTATGGTGAATCGTGGTCCATTATCCTTCATTAATTGTCCTGGAATACTGAAAAGAATGAAAATATACTTCAGTTTCTTCATAACACTGCAACATGTTAGGTCTTTCAAGTACATTATTTCTACATACCTGTAAAAATCATTTACCGTGATCAGGTATTGATGTCTTAATAAATTCTGCAGCTGAAAAAGTTGTTGGCCTTTGATCACATGCAATTTGAGTGCAAGGCTTTTGTCTTTATAAATTGTTTCTGTAATGAACAGACTTCTGCACTTCAGAATACCTGCAGGGCTAGTCAGAAATCTCTCAGATGACTTAAGCTCTGAGAAGGATGGAAGGCAATTGTAAATCCCTTCCTAGATGATTGTGGTGTCTGCTCTTGAGTCAGTAGTCTCTCCACAAATATGCAATTTCAGTCTGCAGTCAGACTCTATGTCATCACATAAGATAGGTCCCAGAAACAATGGCTCTTGATTGTCTGAAATATGAGTCAACTCCCTGAGTGCTTGGGTGTAGCAAACAATTGTAAAATATCCATATTTTGTGCAATTATTATGCCTTGAATCTTTGGTTGAACCCACATCATCTGTTGGGGTTATGAACGTCTTGTTCAATTAGGGCAAAAGGTTTTGGTGTTTGACTAGAATTTGCCCTTTTTAACCTGAGAGATCTCCCTCCTTACTTCAGGAGATTTCTGAAAATGATTTTTAGCACATGCTGTTTACAGCTTTTAAGTTAGTTTCTTGTTTTTCAAGTTCCTACCTTTTGTTCTGGTGTTTGACTAGGTCTGACAGATTTGCTATCTGTATAACTGTTTTTAGAGTTGTCTGTTTTTTAGTTGTAGCTGCTGTGACAGAATTTTATCTGTTAACACAATAACCAGCCTGTTTGTGACAAAACCCGCCACTTTACAGCCAATGCATCCAGATCCTTTATAAAACATGATCCCTAGTCCTTGAACTCTCTCGTGAAAATATGCTCTTTCATAAACAATGTATCTCTGAGATACAAAGTATGTATCAAGGATAGCCAGAACTCTTTCATATTCATCTTTGTGACTGTCTTTAGTAAAAGTAAAGTAGTTAAATATATGCTCTGCCTTCTACTCCTTAGCATATATTAAAGATCATACATACATGGATGTCTCCCAATTTCCTTGTGGAGTCTGGCTATAATGCAAAATCCTACTTCCAGTCTGTCCATTGTGAAGGTTAGTCATAACAGAAATTCTCTGAGGCATGGAAGAGCCTCATGTTGATGAGATCATGCAACCTTTGTTTTTTCTTCTGTTCACAATCTTTGTTGCCATTTTCCTTCTGTTTCTGTTCTACTCTGGCACTAGTACTCCTGACATCATCTCATCTACACAGTGGGTTGCATGACTGTTACTAGTCAGTCCAGCTTCTGAATCAGATATGAACTAACAGTGGAGATCCCTTCTCAGAGAGGTGCACCAGAATTGCGTCTTCCATAAGATCCTTTAATGTTCTGCCAGGTATGGCTCAGGCTAGCTTAAAGATGCTCTGTCATACACACCACCACCTAGTGACTGAACCAGATGATAAAAGTTAACATACCATTACAGAGTGTGACCTATAACAGTCCATGAACAATGCAGTCAGTTCTCCCACTCAGAGCCGTAACTATGGCAGGGCGAGCAGGGCTTTGCCCTGGGCATGCCCGAGTGGCTCCACTGAGCTGCTCCACTAAAGGGTATGCATTCCTCGCACTTGCTCCAGGCACCAGCCATTGTAAGGGGCACTGAATTCTTTACTTATCGGTCTCCTTGCACTCTCCTAGCAGATGTAATGAGTGTTAAGAGAGCCACTTTCACTGGAAGATGTATAAAGAATTGTGATGCTAAGCTAAAGTCTTTGACAAGAGAGCCCACTGATTAGAGCATACAACACTAAATGCCAGTCCCAAATTGACACTGGATCCCTGACAGTTGAGGTGAAACAATCTACTTAGGTCTTTCAGGAAACTGGTCATAATAGCATGATTAAAAACCATCTACCACTGATGTGAGGGTGAACTTCTGAGATGGAAAGCACATGCACTTTCAAGGAGCTGATGGCTAGACCTGACTCCTTAAGATGCAAGAGGTAGGTCTGGGGCTGGGCGGATCTTTGCTTGAGTAGGCGACACAATCTGTGAGGCAAGAGTGTCGCTGCACCAGGGAAGGACCTGGGGCCCCGGCCCAGGCACCAGCCCAGGCCCCACCCCCTGCCTGCAGGCCACGCCCCCAGCCGGGGAAGGGGACGGGAGCAGCCGCCACAGCTGCTGGCAGCTGGGCCCTGGATCCCTGGCCGGGGACAGGGACAGGAGTGGCAACCATGGCCACGGGGCCACCTGGCCTTGGGGAAGTGGCTGCCATGGCCATGGGCAGCTGGGCCCCAGATCCCCAGCAGGGGAGAAGGCCAGAGTGGCCACCGCTGCCACAGGCGGCTGGGCCCCGGATCTCTGGTCCGATTGGGCCAGAGACCAGTAGAGGCGGGGCCCCGCAGGATCCAGGGCACTGGCATCAGGATTTGGGGCATGGGCCCATGTGCCCAGCACCAGTGATGCCCCTGCTGTGAGGCCAATGAAATGGAGGACTATTTTCACTCACTCAGGTAGAGAAGCTCTTGTGAAGGTTTCATGCTATCAAGGAGGGCATCCTAAACTGCTCCTGAGAAGGGAGCCTGCCCTCCATTTAATCATTGATGAACCATGCTATGAGGAGCAACACCTGAAGACTCAGAGGCAATACCATTCTTCTGTCTGATGAGGACTCTGGTTATCAATAACCACTATGATTGTCAAGTGGAAAACCTGCATTGGTCTGAATACCACAGCTGTCTCAGACACATTGGACTCACCCATATCATTTTACCTTGATCTTGTTTCAGCTTGAGAATGATGTTGGGAATCAAGAGAACTGGTGGATATGCATAAAGCAGGTCCATATCCCACAGAAACAGGAATATATCTGAGAGCGGCCCAGGTCTGTGGCTTGCTCTAGATCAGAAATAAGGACGCTTTCTGTTTTGCCAAGTTGCAAAAAGATCAACCAGTGAAAGACCCCTCCATATCGAATAATGAAGCTAGAATGGCTATATTGAGAGACCTTGAAGGATCTGCTTAGGTAATCCATCAGGCACTTCTGAGACCCCAGAAAATGAGATTCCATAAGCATATGCAAGTATTGAACATACAAATTCCACAACTTGATGGCTTCCTAAAAGGCTGTGTGACTTGGTACCTCCTTGTTGTAGGGCTCGCTTAGCTGACATGGGCAGGTCCATGTTAAAACAAGACATGTCTGAAAAGATATCTGCTCAGTAAGCCTGAGCAAGTAATTGCTGAAACAACTAATTATATGTTTAGAGTAAATAAGGCAAGCAGAAACTAATTATTGTGTGTATGTTTTATAGTAAACAAAGCAGGAAGAAACACCATGATCTGATTAGCTTGCCTTACAAAATTGCAATGTGATTGTTCTATATGCAATATGCAAAGTAATTGGTCTTTACATGCAAAAATTATAGATGTTGATAGCTAAGAAAGAGAAAAATCATCTTTGTGATGTATGACGTGAATTGGAATTATGGTAATTACTTTATACCTAAATTCTGTGTATCTGCATTTGGCTGGCATAGGCAAAGAGCTGTTACATGCTGTGACAGGCTGCTCCCCAGATCCAGTTTGGTGTGCCGCAATGACCCCCGGCACCCCGCTCCTGAACCCTGACTTACCCCATCTTGCCAGGTGGCCACTCACTCCTGAGTTAGTCCGCTCTAGTCTCCTGCATATATAATCAGTCTCAGGCAATAAGTGTGATCTCCCCAGCCACATGGGAGACGGTCCCCCAGAGAGCAACCCAAGCCCCAGATACCACTATGGGAGCTTCTGTTCTACAGAGACTGAAACCCACTCCCAATCACCACGGTCCCAAGTTTGTCCCTTTAACACTTTAATGGATTGTGCCCAGCCTCCCTCCCTCATACCTTCTAACGTCCACACGGCTTTAGATAAAACAGTTGCTAGGTTCTAAACAGGCAGCCATGCAAGGCACTGAGTTATTAAAGTCCTCCAATCATGGTTTAAAGACTTTAGGGATAGAGAATCAACCAATAAGTAAGTCGTGCCCCATGCTACAGAGGAAGGCAAAAATTGCCCAGAGCCTCTTCCAGTCTTCCCTGGGGAAAATTCGTTCCCAACTCCAGATATGGTGATCAGTTAAACCCTTAACATGTGGGCAAGGCTCACCAGCCAGACACCCAAGAAACACTTCTCTGTAATAACTCAGAACCCACCCTATCTAATGTCCCATCTTGGGCCATCGGCATATCCACTATAAGTAGTCAAAGATCAGTCAATTGCCAAACTAGGCTGTCCCATCATACTATCCCCTCCATAAATTTATCAAGTTCAGTATTGAAGCCAGTTGGTTTTTTGCCTCCACAGCTCCACTCAGAATGTTATTCCAGAACTTCACTCCCCTGACGGCTAGAAACCTTCATCTAATTTGAAGTCTAAATTTCCTGATGTCCAGTTCATATTCATTTGTTCTTGTGTCCACATGAGTGCTGTCCTTAAATAATTCCTCTCCTTCCCTGGCATTTGTCCCTCTGATGTATTTATAGAGAGCAATCATATTTCCCCTCAGCCTTCTTTTGGATAGGCTAAACAAGCCAAAACAAACAAACAAACAAGGAGTCATGTGCCACTTTAAGACTAACAGATTTATTTTTAGCATGCGCTTTTGTGGGAGAAAATCCCACTTTGTCAGATGCTTTGAAGATGGATGAACTTACAGCTCTTTAAATCTCTTCTCGTTAGGCAAGTTTTCCATTCCCTTTATCACCCTTGTAACCCTTCTTCCTGTTCCAGTTTGAATTCATTTGTCTTAGACATGGGGGACAAAAACTGCACACAACATTCCAGATGAGATCTCACAGCACCTTGTATAACGGTACTAACACCTACCCTTCTATAATTGAAATACCTCATCTGATGCATCCTAGGACTGCATTAGCTTTTCTCACAGCCACATCACACTGGTGGCTCATAGCTGTCCTGTGATCAGTCAATACGCCCAAGTCCTTCTCCTCCTCTGTCACCTTCAAATCCTGAACTTATAACAAAACAGCTTGTATTAATCCTTAAATACATGACCTTGCACTTTCCACTATTAAATTTCATCCTGTTCCTATTACTCCAATGTATAAGGTCATCTAGATCTTCCTGTATGATATCCTGTTCCTTTTCTGTATTGACAACACCTATGAGCTTTGTGTCATTTGCAAACTTTATTAGGACATTTCCACTTTTTTGTGCCAAGATCAGTAATAAAAATATTTTAAAAGATTGGTCCCAAGACTGATCCCTGAGGAACTCCACTAATAATCTCCCTCCAGCCTGATAGTACAAATTCAATATAACCCACTGTAGTCTCCCCTTTAACCAGTCCCTTATCGACCTTCCTATTTTCATATTAATCTGCATCTTTTCTAATTTAACTAATAATTCCCTATTTGGTACCATATCAAATGCCTTACTGAAATCTAGATCTAAATCTTCCCTTTGTCCAAAAAATCTGTTATCTTCTCAGAAAAGACCAGGTTGGTCTGGCACAATCTACAATTACCATTAATCTTGATATCTTTAAGTACTTTCTTTTTCAAAACATTTTCCAACACCTTACATATTACCAAGATCAGACTAACAAGCCTGTAGTTATGTGGATCACTTTTCTTCGCTTTATTGAAAATAGGAACTATATTAGCAATTCTTATCAAATGGCATAACCCCTGAGTCTACAGATTCAATAAAAATCCTTGCTAAAGGGCTTGCAATTTCATGTGCCAGTTTGTTTACGAGTCTTGGATGATGATTATCCCTCCAATTTAGTCCCATTAAGCAGTTCAAGTTTGGCTTCTGTCTCAGATGTGGTAATCTCTACCTCCATATCCTCATTTCCATTATCCAACCTATCACTATCACCAAGCTCACCATTAACCCCATTAAAAACAGAAGCAAAGTATTTGCTTAGATATTTGGCCATGCCTAGATTATTCTTGACCCCCATTATGTCCCCGCATTAGGACCTGCATCTCTTCAAAGCCTGCATCCCATCATCAGTGTATGGCAGTCCCACTTTTTTGTTTTTTTCCTATTTATATGGCTAAAGAAGCTTTTACTATTGCTTTTAGTTCCCTTTGTAAGGTCCAACTCTACTTGGCTTTCAGCCTTTCTCTTTATCTCTACATGTTCTGACCTCCAAGAGGTAGCCTTCATTGCTGATCCCTCCCATCTTCCACTCCTTGAAGCTTTCCACTTTCTCTTAATCACTTGTCTGAGATGCTTTCTTATCCAGCATTGACTACAACTCTTGCCTCTGAATTTTTTCCCCTTTTTTGAGATGCAGGCTTCAGAGAGTTCCTGCAACATTGACTTGAAGTGACTCCAAGTCTCCTCCACCTGTTGCTCCAAGAAATCGTCAGTCAAATCCACTCTGCCAACTAATTCCCCTAATTTTTAAAAAAGTTATCCCTTTTGAAGTCAAAGTCTCTAGTCACAGATTTATTTCTGTTTATCCTTCCTTTTAGTTTGAACTCATGGTTCTTAGAGGAAGTCCTGCGGAGATAATCAGTCAGCTGGCTTAGAGGGTTCAGTAAGTGTGAAGTTCTGGGCAGGATGCCTTCCTTAATATAAAAGTGCCCAAACCTCATCTCTTCCTAGCAACCCTGTCTGGAGCATGGTCTCCCATCTCATTCCCCTAATACACTGCAGCAGTGTTGTCAGTAAGTATGTGATCTGCTGCTCCCCCGATATGCTCCTAAAAGGCTCAGCAACTGCTGAAAATGGCTCAGGGTTCCAATGCTCTGATATGACAGGACATTCCCCATTCAAGCCACACACCTTGCACTTTTTTTAATGCCCCTAGATATGTTCCTCAATCTACTGTAGAGGTATCAGTGACTAAGTCCTAGTTAGGATATAAGAGACAAATAGAACACTTTGACATAGATTGGTCTGTTCCACCCACCACTGTAAGGAGTCCAGTATCTCTAGAAGCACATGGACAAGCCTGACAAATGACTGTCAGCTTACAACCTCAGCCATGACTGAAGAGGATAAAGACCCAGTATTGGCTGCTGGGCTATTTAAGTACAGCCTACAAACTTCAGGCATATTTGGACCATGTTCTCCTTTTGCCTGACATCTGGGAACCGTACCCTGGAGGCACACATGCTAGTGGTACCCACAATGGTGAGCTGGAATCACCCACATCTTGCTCTAGGGGGTCTCCCAAGTCCACTTGCCAGTGGTGCGGCCTGCACGCTCTCCACCCCACCCAAGATGTGGCTGCATCTTTAACAGCCAGCCCCTGTTAACCACCCCCAGGCACACAGGGGCCTGTGACCCCGGTGCCACCTGTCTGGGACCCATGGCCAAGTGCGGGCCTCTGCACCTGCCGACCCTGTGCCCTGCCTGCCCCGGTGCCTGGCCCTGGACCCCCTCGCTGCCCGTGACCTGCTGGACAGGCCCAGCCCTGTGTGCCTCAGTGGGAGGGGAATACTTACCCACGGGGGCTCCAGAGGTCCGGCACGATGTCCCGGGCTCCATGTCGGACCCAGGGGCCGAGATGGTAGTGGGCCCCTGGTCCTACAGGCTGCTCCCCGCCTCGGGGCTGGCAAACAGCTCCGGGCTGCTCGGGGTGGCCTCTGCCGCTGGTGGTGCTGTGGCTGGAGGCCCCCCAACAGAGACATCTGAGGCCGTCGCCAGTGCCTCTGGGCCCGACGAGGGGCTCCGCTGGACTCCTGTGTCCAGAGCCTCAGCGGGGAGACCGCTGGGCTCTGGACCCAGGAATGAGTGGAGCTCCTCGTAGTAGGGGCAGGTGGCTGAGCTCCCTGCCCCCTGGAGCTCCCGGGCCTCCTGGGTCCGAGCATGGTCCTGCCTTAAGGACTTGATTTACTTCTGACCTGCTCGGTCGTCCAGGGGTGGTCCTGCTCCGACGCTGCCACAGCAATGTCAGTGTAAATGTCCCAGTTCCGGTGGGAGGCTCGGAACCAGGACATGACGTCTGGCTGCTGCCAGATCCTGAGGAGGCAGTGAACCTCCTCGGGGGTCCAGACAGGGGCCCTACGTCGCCCCCCAGTGGCAGTGCCTGCCTGGGATGCCATGCCTAAAGAAGGCTCCAGGCACACTGCCTGACAGGCACACTCAGGCAGGAACTTCCTGTTCCCCAGGTTGCTGTGCACCCTGCAAAGAAGGTCAGACTGTTATTTCAAAACAACACTTGTTTCAAAATAACATGTCCAGGCGACGGTTATTTCAAAACGAGTAGTTTTGAAATAACCGTTGTTTTGAAACAGCATGTCCCAATGGGGTTATTTTGAAACAACTCATTTCGAAATAACCGTTGTTTCAAAATGGAAAGGGTTTAAGCCATTTTGAAACAACGGCTCTTGTTTCGAAACAACAGAACCCGTTGTTTCGAAATGAGAGAACGTCATTTGGACATGCCATTTCTTATTTCAAAACAACCTCTGTCATTTCAAAATAAGAACCCTGTGTGGACATACCCTAAGTCTTCAAGTGCCACAAGACTCCTTGCTTTTTTTGCTTTACTAGACTAGCATGGTTGCTCCGTTGGAACTTGCTCAGCTGTGTTCTCCAGCTTCCACCTACTGGACCCATGCACACATCTGCAACCACTCAAAAAGAACATTCGAGAACTTTCATCTTTAGACTGAAATTTCTCAGACTCATTTGCAGCCCCAAACTACTTCTTGAAGAAATTTTGAGCAACACAGAAACATTCTTGTGAGTTAATAATCTGTTACTTATCAAAATCATTTTGATTATTAATAATTTATTCTGAAATGTAAGCTGAAAGGAGAAACTTTCTCTTCAGTAAAATGCATATGTCCTTGTTCATACCCCATTATTTACAGAAGACTGTATCGTATGTCTTCAGACTGAGGTATGTCTGAAACTTGCTTATTCCTAGACAGATCAAAAATCCTTATATCCTTTTTAATGAAAACAATAGACAAAAGAATGATAGGCTATAGCTTATGTTTCCATTTAGTGTATTTTTGACCTGTGTATCTAGGGAATAAAACAGTTCAGTAGACATACTACTAGATTCCATCTCCCTTAGACGGAAGGCAGGAGTAAAAGAAATGAAGGGATTTACATTTTCAAAGTACTGCAGATGTGCTGAGGAAATATGGCAGACAGGAAACTGACATTAAAAATGCTTAAAATTGTGTGTATCAAGTGCTTCCTTCCAACTATCATAGCATGTTTTAAATCTTGTAAAAGGAAAAAATATTCTCAAAAGTAACATACACTGCAACTGAATGGAAAGTGTCTTAAACATGATTAAACTGGCTGACCTTCTATTTAATGAAAATAAGTGAATACATTCAAATTTTCTTTTGCCATTAATAATTTTTTTTAGTGTTACCAGTTTGGTTCCTGATCCTGCAAACCTTCACTCGTACACTCAGGTCTCCCTAACCAATGGCTCTAAGGGGAAGAGTGAACACTATGGGCCTGATCCAGTGTCCACGGAAATCAATGCAAAGACTCCTAGGCTATGCCTACACTTAAGAACTTAGTTCTAATGAACTTAGTTTAAATTAATTAATTCAAACTAATAATGGTTAATTCAAACTAAGTTAATTTGAACTAACATGTCCCCACCAGAAACCCAAATTGAAATAGCATGTCCATGGACAGGACTTGCTAGTTTGATTTAGGAGCGGGGCACCTTGGGAAGTGTGACAACATGGCCCCCAAGAAGGGCCATGCCCCTACCCAATACACAGAAAGAGGAAGGCACCCTGAGACAAAGAAGGTCAAACCACATTAATTTGAACTAATGGTTAGTTCGAATTAACGCGGCTCCATTGGGTTAATTCGAACTAGTAAATTCAAATTAACCGTTATGTCAAATTTAAGAGATGTTTTATAACTTCCAAGTAAGCATTCATTACTTCAAACTAAGGAATTTCTTAGTTTGAAGTAATGAAAGCCAGTGTAACCATGCATTCATTTAGTTCGAATTACTCCTCATTAATTCAAACTAAATTGTAAGTGTAAACATACCTCTGTTGATTTAACTGGGCACTGGATTAGGCCCCATGAAAAAGAACAAGGGCTTGCAGGACCAGACTCACAAAAGCACAATATGTACAGGGAATAGAAATTCCTCTTGTCTGCTTTTTAAAATCAAAACTATAGTAACCCATTAGGGAACCTCAGTTTATTGCAGTTACATTTTTAATTGCAAAATTACTTTGAGGTCAGGTTCTGTCATCCTGTATCAGGCTAACTAGAACTCCAAAAGTAGTCTTGCTGATGCCAGTGGACCCAGCAGTGCCATCCGTATTCATGTTAGTGAGCACTTACTCATGCAGGTGGTCTCAACTGCTCATGTAAGTGCTCCATTTAGTAACCAACAGTGAACACAGCTAGGCCTCAGGTGAGTGAGAGCAACAGACTAAAACAGGAATTGACAGCCCTGGCACACATGCCAAACCTAGCACACAGGCCTATGCACAGCGGCAAGCAGATATCCTGGCCCTGTGGCACCATGACTGCTCCCCCCACTGACCCAGTTGCACAGCTCCTATTCCCTGCTGGCCCTGCTCCCCAGCTGGGGGGGGGGTGAAGCGAGCAGGGAAAAGGAGCATGCGGCTCCTGTCCCTTGCTGGCCCACACTTCTGGCCCCATCCCCGGCATCTGATGGGGGTTCAGGACAACAGGGCTGGCACACAGACAGGCAAATGTTGCCAACTTGTGGTCTAAAACCTACTGAGTAAATTAACATATATTGCATAGTACTGAAACTGCAATATCATTATGAACAGAAATTATCATCTCTTCTTGCATTCATAAATCCCATGTCTTCTTCATGGGATGAGGCTTGGTTTTGTTCCTTAAAAATCTCAGGCTCTAATTCAGCAAGATACTTAAGCAAGGGTGCAACTGGAAGCAAGTGCTGAATCAGGGCCTCAGTCATTACTTTAATTGCTGAATTTTTCTAACAAACTAAGCATTGTTTCCATCCATGCAATATACATGAATTTTCTATGCTTGAATGATTAATTTCTGTAGTATTTCCATTAGCACTCTTCTTTTGTTTTGACTAACTGGCCTAACATCTGGAAAGAAAAGCTTAGAAATGAAGCTGAGCCCCTTCAAGTACCACATGGCAAGGATTCTAAAACTGTCACAAGCATGGGACAGAATGAAAATGAATTTGCTATGAGCAGTACTGTATTCATTACAGTGGATCCAGCAGGAATCCTGAAATATTCTTCTCTATAATATGGGATTTTTGTTAAATCGAATTCCAAGTGTCAACAAAGCTTTCCATTCAAGTAACAGATCACATGTACTATTTTATCCAAAACAGCATGTACCCTCCCCCCCCCCAATTAGGCTCCTATGTCTCTGTTTAGGCAATGGAAGCTTTCAGGTATTGGCAGTTTTGGAAACAAGGCAAATTCTGAAGTATGGCAGTAGGAATTTGACTTAAGGCACCTTTTAATAAACTCCTAGTCCAGTAATCCAGTCAAGACATTTTGAGAGTTTGCAGATGATTTCTGTCCACTATGTAAAAGTGTATTATTATGTATGCAAGGCAGCAATTATAATCTCTGTCATTAGGACAGCTAATGGCTCAGGACTCAAATTTAAAACAAAATTCTCTTCTGCAGTGTAAATCTATGTCGGATATTCTGCATGGTTCAAACTCCCTGAACTTCCTCTGGCAGAATACTTGCAGAATATGCAATAAAGATCTGCTGTATAGAGTGCGAAAAAGAATTTGTCCTTATGGTTTCTTCTTAGTAGTATAATTTAATGATGCTGGCTGCACTGACTGGGCTTGAAAGCTAATGTCTTTTCCTTGAGCATTCAAAAGAAACTTCTTAACAGTTCTTACAAACTCTGAATTAAAAGTACAACTATCTTCTTTGAAGTTCATTTATACTATAATAAAAAGTGTATGAAATAAATTTAACGAATCCCTCTTTCACCAAAAAGTCAAAGCACACACATTAATCAAAATTAAATGACTTTTTATATCATGTCTTCAGATATAAAGATATGTTTATAAGTGTGAATGATGTATACTCCAGAGACAATGCATATCACAGAGAATAGCACTGCAGAGGCGGCCTTAGGGAATTGGGGGCCCTAAGCAAAGGCCCATTGTGTGGCCCCCTAAATGGCCCACTATTGTCCCCCACTGCTACCCTGCCCTGGCCCCGTTCCCCCCTGCACCCCTAACCACCCCACACCACCCCCCAGGACTCCCTGTTTGTTTTTCTCAACCGAACTAACATGATTATCCCTTTGGACCTCATAAATTATTCTCGGGTATGATATTTTTAAAGATCTTCCCATCATGAAGCTTGTAAGTTGATCATCTTTCACTTAACATAAATCAGCTAATGCTGAACTAAAAATTTAAGATGAACTTTCTTAAAAGTATGAGCATTAATTAATAAATAAAATGGTGAATCAAAAATAACAAATATTACATTTAAACTTTTTGCATTCAAATCTTACAAATTTTTCATATAGGCGTGGGGTATGTGCGCTAGCCATTTAATACAGATAATTATAATAAATAAAAATAAGTAAAAAGAAGGTTTCTAGTGTGTAGCCATAAATGAAAAACACCAAATTTCAATGAAATAATCTGAAGTACTCAAGTTTATAAGACTCTGGACCCCTCAAAAATATTAAACAGTAAGTACAGAAGAAGCTAAAAAAATTACTTACCAAAAGAAAGACATACAGCACAGACATCACACACAGGTATAATTATTGCCTAAGGGCAGCACTGTATTTATATGTAGCAGCCTATATGGACCTACCTAGTAACCTGAGCTAACTAACGCCAAAGTAAAACTTGTCACAAAAATCAAAGGAAACGGCAAAAGAACAGGTAAAAAAGAAAAGGAAAAAGTAATATTTCACAAAATTAAAAAATGGCAGAAAAAATAGCCACACTGAGGAATTAAAAGCTGAGGCCACTGGAAAGTTCTGCTATTGTACTATCTATTGCTTGCTCCTTCCTTTTTAGCATGGTAATGCAAAGGTGATGGGCAGACAATGGTGAAATCTGGAATTCAGATGAAGCACAGATCCTAATGATAGCTTGCCTTGATGAGCCAAGAGTGAAAAGTGCTTATGCTTCCAGCCCTACTAGCTCTGCTAGTTAGGAACAATTTCTATCTTTTTCTATAATTTTCATTTCTGTCCACCAAATTGAGGACAGGGCCCCTTATTGCTTGGGGCCCTCGATGACCGCCTGCTTCGCCTACCCCAAAAGCCGTCACAGTAGCACTGTAATGGCCACTGCTAACAGTTAGTTCAGAAATTACTACAATAATGAATGACAAGGTAGATGAATAATATCTTTTAATTAGACCAACTTCTGCTGGTGAGAAAGCCAAGCTTTCAAGCTCACGCACAGCTCTTCCGGTCTGGGGAAAGTATGCAGAAGATCAATGGCTAAATACAAGATGTAACAGAATGCTTAGCCTAACACAGATTTCAAGGGATTGTTCAAGGTGAAGTAGTTGAGTAACACCTCTCAAGTCATAAGGGAAATGAAGAGGAAGTTTAGTGCAGGGGAAAAGGTGGGAAATTAAGTAGACTGTTGTAATAAGCCATAAATCCAGTGTCTCTATTCAGTCCATGGCTCATCTTCTGAAGGTGTTGTGTCAGTGTCTTTTGAGGATGAGGACTGGGACATCATATACAGAGCAAATGCTTTATAGAAAGTGTTCACCCATATGTGATATGCATCCCAAACACATCATCAAATTTATCCACTTCATTCTCATCCACAGCAATCTTAACCCAGTAACAAACATTTTGTCCAAAGGATTGGAACACCCATGGATATTAGGATGGATCCCCAATATGCTGACCTCTTCATGGGCCACCTTGACAAAGAACTTCTGGACAAATACACCACAAAACCAATGACATATCCAAGATACATTGAGGTTATTTTCATCCTCTGGACGGATGACAAACTCCCACCATGGTTGTGCCACCACAAATACTACCCATCCATTAAACTCTCTCTAGAACATTTCCACATTAGCATCCACTTCCTGGACACCAAAATCAACTTCAACAATGGAACCCAACAGACAACTATATGCAAGAAACCCAGGGATCACCACACTTAACTTTACAACTAGACACTCATATACCACAGAATATGCATCAAGGAGAAAGTCTGGGATACATACCTTAACAAACTTAAAACCATCTTCAGCAAATAACGATGCTCTGCTAGAGGAGATCACATCATGGAACAGGCCACCCAAAGACCCTGAGAGAAACATTTTCAATACAGAAATAAAACCTCCCCTGGTTTCCCCTGAATGCACACCTAGTTGTCACTACCATCCCATATCGGAATCCCTATAGAGAATCACCACACAGTTATGATGCATAGACAATGAGGACTATATTCTGTAAACAATCTGTCCTGTATCCCCTCTTCTGGTCTTCAAACAATCCCCCAAACCTCTCCAGGCTCATGATCAGAAGCAAACTCCCCATACGCCAGGATACACCAACTCAAAGCAGCACCAGATCTTCCCAGAACAACAGATGCAAAACCTAAAGACATATCTCCTCTGCTACAATGATCAACTCTCCCCCACAACACACCTTTCAAAATTCCTGGGTCCTGAACATGCCTATCACAAAATGTGGTGTACCTCATACATTTTATCATCAAAATGATAAAAGACAAAACATTTATATTGTCTGTGTGTGAACACTTTTTATGAAGCAGTCACTCAGTAGCTGACCTCTTTGTCCTCATCCTCAAAGGAAACCTGCCCAACACTTTCGAAAGACTAGCCTGAGAGCTTAAATTCATATATACCAAAAATTGTGGACTGAGTAAAGATACTGATGCATGGCTTGTCACAACAATCTACAACTCATTTAAATCCACCCCCAGTTTTTTTCATCCTCTGTGACTGAAGAGATGTTAAAGGGCCCTTCATCTTTGAATTTTCCCTTGAAATATGTGTAAAATACTTATGCTAAACAACCTATTCCACCTTGTATTTAGCTGTGACACTCTGGGTATGTCCTCATGTCTCTTTTATTTTGAAATAATACTGGTTATTTCAAAATAAAAAAGATTAGGTCCACACGACGTATTCTTATTTCGAAATGACGGGCTCCGTCATTTCAAAATAAGAGCCGTCATTTCAAAACAGCTTAAACCTAATTTATTTCAAAACGGCTGTTATTTTGAAATGGTTATTTTGAAATAACGCTGTTCGGACATGTTATTTCAAAATAACCGTTATTTCAAAATAATGTGTTTTGACCTTCCTCCCAGGGTGCACGGCACCCAGAGGAAGGAGGAAGTGCTGTCCCCCACCCATGCCAGCAGCATGCTGACAGGCTTCCCCCGGCATGGCAGCACATGGGTCTGTTGGCCCAGAGGGGAGATGCCATGCCCCTGTTTGGAGCACGGAGGAGGTCCAGTGCCTCTTGAATATATGGAGGAGGCAGGACATCTTTGCCCAGATCCGGGCCAGCCACCGGAACTGGGACATATATGCAGACATCGCTGCGCAGCTGTCTGCCAAGGGCCATGAGTGCACCACAGAGCAGGTGCACTCCAAGATCAAGAACCTGTGGCAAGACCATGACCGTACCAGAGAGGCACGCGAGCTCCAGGGGGCAGGTAGCAGTGGCAGAGGCCCAGTGGCCTCCCAGTTCAGGCCATTGACACTGGGCACCGCCCTAGCACAGCCTCAGCCCCAGAGAGAGGGGACACTGACTCCGAGGCATCCCTCAACATCGGACAGCCACCTGTCACACCCCCGCCACCACTAGAGGCTGTGCTGGGGACTCCAGAGGTCTTCTCTGTCCCAGAGGAGGAGACTGGCTCCGGTGAGGAAGAACATGGGCCTGGTGACATGTCAACCCCTGTGGAGTCAGAGAGTGAGGAAGGGACACCCAGGCAGACATCTGGAGCCCCTGTTGGTGAGTCTTCCTGTCCCATAGAATCAGGCCGGGCTGGGCCTGCCCAGGTCATGGGCAGCAAGGGGATACAGTAGAGGGACAGGTAGGGCACAGGGCTGCGTGGTGCAGAGGCCCATGGGCACGGGTGCCCGAGGGACATGTAGCACCAGGGTCATAGGCCCCTGCATGCCTGAGGTTGGTTAACAGGGGATGGAAGTAAAAGATGCAGCTGCATCTTGGGCAGGGTGGAGAGCATGCAGGCTATGCCACTGGCTATTGGCCTTGGGAAAGTCCCCAGAGCAAGTCTTGGGTGAGTCCAGCTCACCATTGTGGGCACCGTTAGGCCATATGTGCCTCCAGGGCAATGTCCCACAGGACCCAGGTCCAGATTCCTGCTGACAGTCAGGGCAGAGGTGTGTGCTGCAGAAAGGCTGCACAGAGACAAGGCCAGCAGGCAGCAGGGACCAACCCTGTTTTGTGCTTCCCTGCAGCAGTTCGCCCAGCTGCCCAATGTGCTGCTGCACGGAGCCCACCAGGCACTCCCAGAACAAGGAGGAGGAGGAGCGGCCACTAGACGTGGGGAGAAATCCTTGCCAGACTTAAGGACCTAGGCCACCAGGCTGATGAATCTGCCCAGGCATGGCGACAGCAGGCCTGTCGCCAGGATGCTGCCCTCCACCTGCTGCAACAGGTGGCTACCGCGGATGACTGCATGGTCGCTGCACTCAAGCTGCAGGCCTCGGGTATGGAGCGCCTGAGTCTGCGGTGGACGATGTGGCCACCAGTGTCTGGCGCATTGCGGACCACATGGCCCCTCCAGAGGCCGATGGATGTCCTCCTCATGCCCTTCCTTGGAGGCAGTCCTGGACCCAGGTTGGCTATGAGCAGGGGTGTGGGAGACCACTCCAGGACCCCCACACAGGCCCCCCATAAGGGCTCCCCTCCCACCCAGACTCCCTAACCCCCTCCTCAGTCCCATCTCCAAGTTGCAGGCCCTCCCCCCACTCTCCCCCCACATTGCCACATCCCCCAACCCCCATGTTATGTTAAATAAACAGTTTTACTTCGTGACACATATTAGTGCATGTCAGTGTTTTTACTGGGTGTGGTTCACAGTGCAGGTGGATGGGTGGGGTTTGGCTGTGGTAGGACAGGGGAGAGGGTGGTGTGTGGCAGGGCAGGCCTGGCCTTCAGAGTTCCTCTGTGGCAAAACTGTTCAGGAGTGTGTCATGAACTGTGACACCCCTTTGTGATGCATGTTCCCGTAGGGGCACAGGTGTGGGTTGCTCATAGTGGCGGCCAATGAGTTGTGCCTTGGCCTCCCAGGCAGGAGCAACAGTCTTGCCCCGCAGTTCACAGAAGTTATGCAGGGCCACGCATGCACTGATGACCTCCGTGGTTGTCTCCTCTGCAAGGTGGAGGCGCATAAGGAGGCACCTCCATTGTACCTTCAGCCGGCCAAATGCCTGCTTGACCACCTGGCAGCAGTGGCTCAGACAACAGTTGAAAAGCTGCTGGTGAGGATCAAGGGGCCCTGCGTAAGGGTGCATGAGCCATGGGCGGAGGGGATAGGCTGCGTTGGCAACAATGAGGACAGGCACCTCTACTCCCTGACATTGATGTTACATTATGGGGGGGGAAGAAGGTGCCCACCTCCATGCCCCAGTACAGTTCTAGAGGACCCTGGCATCATGCACCCTCCCTGGCCATCCCATATAACAGTTTTGAAAGATGCCCCAGTGGTCCACAAGGGCCTGCAGGATTACTGAGTAGTACCCCTTCCGATTCCAGTACTCAACGGCTCAGTGCTCCGGGGCTCTCACAGGGATGTGTGTGGCGTCCAGTATCCCAGCACAATTGGGAAATCCCGGGGTGGCCATGCCTGCAATGGTGTCCTGCAGGTCCCCTTGAGTGACAAGGTGTTGCAGCAGGATCCTGTTGATGGCCCTGGTGACCTCCAGCAGCACATTCCTATGGTGGACCTCCCTATGCCGAAGAGGTGCACCATGGACCTGTACGACTCGGGAGTGGCCATCTTCCAAAGAGCAATGGGCACTCTTTTGTCGACAGGGATAGCTCATCTCCTGCTGGTGTCCCTTCGGCACAGGAGTGGGGCAAGTTCTGCTACCAGGTGGTTGAAGCTCCCCCAGCTCATGTGGAAATTCCTCCGCCACTGCTCTTCACCCCAGGTTCCGAGCACCACCCACTCCCACCAGTCTGTGCTGGTCTCCTGGGCCCAGACTTAACGAGGCACAGAAGGGGGCAGGGGAGCTAGGGCTGCTCTGAGGCCAGGACAATGATAGCCTGGGGTACAACCTGGGCATCATCGAGGTCTGCAAGCAGAGTGCCCCACAGCAGGAGGACACTCTGCAGATGAGCAGCGGGTCTATTGACCACATGGCGATGGCTAGGAAGCCGGACAGTGTCCATGTCTGTGTCTCGCAGTCTCCTGCTAGCCAGAATGGACAGGGAAGTGAGGTCAGTACCTGCTTTTATAGGATTAGCTGGCAACATGGCTGCCAACATGGCCCAGTGAGGGGGCCATGTTGCCACACCTCCCATGCTGCCCCTCTCCTAAAGCGAAATAGCAAGTCCTATGTTTGGACATGCTATTTCACTTTGAGCTTTTCCCTTAATTTGAATTAACTTGTTTTGAAATAAGGTCTTTATTTCGAAATAACTTATTTCAAAATAATGATGTACGTGTGGACATAGCCTCTGAGTACATGTCTCAATACCTAGATCTGAAGAAAAGCTCTGTGCAAGTGAATAAGCTTGCGTCTCTCTCACAAACAGAAGCTGATCTAATAAAAGATATTCCTTCGCACGTGTGGTCTCTCTAACATCCTAGGACCAATACAGCTACAACATCACTACAATGATGAATGGTAAATGTCAGGGGTAACTTGTCCATCATGCAGGAAAAGAGAAAACTGAATATCTGAAAAATGTAGTGTCAGCAAGAGAGTTTGGATGATTGCCTACAGAATGAAGTTCTGCTGCACATAAACAAGAAAGAATCAACATGTAGTATCTTAACTGGCTGGCTGTGGTCCAAAAAAAAAAAAAAGGGAGGAGAAAATCAAAACAAAATTCTTATATTATAAATCTTTGCTATTTACAGTTCCAAAATTCCAAATCTTATATAAAATATACAATGAAAAACCCCACCAGTAGTGACTAAATAATATTTTAAATAATTACATTACATTAAAATCCCTTGGTTTTCTCCACCTTTGTCTCTGGGTTACCGGTTCTTTTCTAGGCTTCCATCAAAGATAAGGAGTTTTCTAATTAGTTTTGAACAGATATTGAAATTCTTGCTCAGAGTTTTGCATAAATTTACATAAGTAAGTCTGAATCATCATTGCAAAGGATAGTCTCCTATGCTAAAACACAGTAAGGAATCCAAGGGAAAGAAAGTGTCACAGAGGTTTCTCGCACAAACTTTTTTCTAGACTTATCTATCAGGAGTGCAGGGTTTGCACTCCTATTGAGAAGAAACAAATGGCCTGGCTCCTAGCCTTGTGGATCTTGGAACATCTGCCAAAAGCCCTGAACATCTGTGTGGAAGCCCCACGTGTCTAACTTGGCTCCAGTGCCCTCTATGGTTGTTTCCTACTGGCAACTCGACAACTTCAAAGCAATTTTACCAGAGCTTCTTTCCTTAGCAGCTATAACTTGGAATACAGTGTAAGGTAGCCTGTCTAGTAGAGCTTTTACAAATTTTCTGTCTAAATAGGTTTTTGTTGGTAAATGCAGAATTTACTCATTTAAAATTTCCTTTGGAAAATTCCTACTCTAATTTTTTCAGTTTTCCCTCAAACATAATTAAGTTGAATCAAAACATTTCTATTTGCCAAACCAAATTGAAACATTATTGTTTTGGAACAATTCAACGTAAATGTTTGTTGAGCTTCAGCAAAGCCATATGGTAATGTTAGTTTGGGTGCCTCATGCTTCCATTCTCTTTCAAGAGATGGGCTTCTTGACAGAACTATATCTCTCATGATGCGCCATAAGCTCCCAGATGGTTGAGCAACCACTGGGCAGCATAAGAGTCATCAAATCATGGTGTGTCTTGGGAAAGAAACACAGTCTCGCTGGGAAGCCTAGCAACCTGAGACAGAGTGTTTTATGCAGTTCAACGAACAAAAATGAAATATTTTGATTAGGAAATATCATAACTTATTTCAATAAGAGGTGTCAAAATTAAATATTCCAATTTTTTTTTGCAACTTTCCATGAAAAATTTCAATATTTCAACTTCTTCTCTTGATTCAGGGATGAAAAGAATTTTTACATTATTAGAATTTTCCACAAAATGGGAATTCTGATTTGCAAACAGCTTAATTCTCCTAGACAAGGGCCACACAATAAGAAATTCAACCCTAACCTGTGTTACCTTTACAGCAGAGTCCCCTCCAGGCCCTGAATAATGTGTGTATCTCTGGTCCAGCTTCTAGTCTTTCCCTGGATGCTCCAGGGTCTGAGTCAAGGAAGGACAGTTGCTGAAGAGAGAAGGTCACTGAACAGCCCATTAGTAAGGGAGTATATAGTGCAGTTTGAGAGCAGGGCTGCTAAGTTCACAGTTATGTCGATCCAATGGCCTAGAAATCCTGTATAGCAGCTGCAGAGAGGCAAGGCATGGAATAATGAATGTGCAGGGTTTGCATTACAACTCCTGTCTTGCCTGCAAGTCAGGGGGTTGAGTTTCAAACCCCTACAGAGATCCCTTCACAAAGCCTAATTACTACTCTGCCTTTCTTAAGCTAAAACATTACTGCATTTACAAAACTGGTTTTGCCATTAATCATATTCATAACTATAAGATAATCTAAAGTATACTCTAAAGACATTGTCAATTTACTACTTAATATCCATACAATTTTTAAATGAGGGTATAGGCTATTAAATCTTATTGATTTTTCTTTTTTTTTTGGCAGTGATCTTACCATATCGGAGACAGTGGTTCCAGAAATATCAATGGATATCAACGAGGTCATATTTCCAAGTGCCTCAATCCCAGCATCAGTCACACTTTCACAGTAACGTATATTCAGGTAGGTCAGATTATGGCACCTAAATTAAAACACAGAAATAGTTCAGAGTATGTGACTTGTTGAAAAATACAAAATGATGCATGAGCCAAACAAATACAACCAAAATGTAAAGAACAAAGAGCAATCAAACACTAAGGCAGTACCAAAAACTTGTACTGGAATGTCATTTATTCACCTGTAAGATCTTGCTTACACAGTCCAGCAAACACTCACTGACAGAAGAAGTGTTCAGTACTGTAAATAGCCCTATTTTCTTCAGTGGTGCTCCTCACACTTCTAAACATTAGACAGAGAGTATGGTTGAAGGAGCAAGCCCATATTTCTTCCACACTATACAAAATTTAAACTTAATAGAAAAACATATAGCATATTTCATGACTCAAACATTTTTAATTAGCACAGGGCTCGATCATGCTGCTTAAAAATGTAAGAGGGAGCAGTGACTCAAGTAAGTCGACTGCCAGCTAAAGGCTGCAGGCACCCCCCAGCCTGCTAACATACGTGCTGCTGTTAGCAGAAAACATGGGCATCTCATGAACATTGCTCCTGCTTAGAGGAAAAACAAACAATGGCCTGCATGGTTGCATCTTGTCCTGCATCTGCAAGATGACTTTTTGACTAGACATACAACAAGCACTTTTCCAATCCCACTCCCACTTCCTGCAGGTTGCACTCAAATTCAGCAAAGGAAATTTCACCCACTGTGGACTAATTGTATGAGCTGGGCTTTCAAAGGCACGCCCAGCCAAAACACAGAGCCAGCAATACTCTTGTGTTTACACTAACAGGTTTTTTTTATGAGTTTCTTTCTTTTGACACCTGAACAGAAAATACTAAAAACCAGTGAATTCAAAATGTATCAAATATAGTCTTGGGGATACAGAATAGTTTTTAAATGACGACTTTGCTACTGTCAGCATTCCTGCTGATGTTTATAGGTGTAACTTGTAACATGGAGAACCTTTGCCATTTATGCCAAGTTCCAAAGGGGCAGCCGTGTTAGTCTAGAAGTGGAATTTTCTCCCATGAAAGCTCATGCAATAAATAAATCTGCAATAAATAAATGTTAGACTCCTTGTTTGTTTTGCCATGTATTTCTCTGAGTTTGTGCAGCTATGTGACTATTTATTTATTTATTTATTTATTAAATTAAGAAAAATGTAGCTTTGAAATACTAACAAATGACAGCTCTGTCACAAAGAAAAAACTTTTAAGCAGTTTTTATTTGCTTAGCTTCACTTCCCAGTTTTTTTTAATTGAAACAGATGAACTCTCAGAGTGATCATTCTCATAGATTTTGAAGGTCAGACATTACCATTAGATTAGTCTGACCTCCTGTATAACACAAGCTATAGAATGTCACCCAATTACCCCCGTGTTGAGCCCTATAACTTGATAAATCTAATTTTTAAAAAAATAATACTGGAAGGGAATAATTCCTAATCATCACCAGATTGTTACTGTATTATTGTATTACGTTACCTTTGGGCTATTTTCATGAGAGAGGCATCAGTGACATAGATACAGTTAGTCAAGTTCAGCTCTCTTAGTTTTGTCCCCGAACAGCCTTCTAAAAATGGTCGGATACCGGCATCACTGATTCTAAAATACAAATACAAAAATATATTCACACATACACATATAACATAAGAACAGCCATACTCAGATCAATGGTTCAGCTAGCCCAGTATCCTATCTTCTCCACCCTGGGCACACACATTTATAATCTACATGATGTGATATATAATTTGTATTGTGTGACCAGCATTACAGATAAACAGTGATCAAAACTGGTAGTTGCTTAACTTCACTTACTGTATTTTAGCCAAATTTGAATAAGTGTCCAGAGGAAAAATTTAATAGTCTGGTTTATCAGTAGAAAGTCCTCTGACGGCACAGATGAACTGGTAGAATGTATGGGTGAATACAACATAACCTATCCTAGCAAAAATAATCCTCCAGCAAGTCAGTCTCACAGTGCCTCTGTCCCAGTGACAAGGACCAACTCTGAACTTTGTGGCTCAGGGCATCACAATAGAACCAGATGCCTGACCCTCTTCCCCTCCTTGAAATACCCAAGCATGTTTTCAAAGTGCCTCTCTGCCTGCTAGCCCCCTTAGGCAAGTACAGTTTTGCAACTACAGAAGATCCAGCCTAACCTCAAGTTGCTGCCTGATCCCAGGAAAGAAGCCCTGGATTTCCTTATACCATGGAGAGAAGGAACAATGCGTGCCCTGCTTCAGAATAACTGCAAAAATGAAGATGTATATTCAGATATTTCAGAGGGCATGCAGCAACTGGGGGATAACAGGGACAAGCAGCAATGCTACATGGAGGGGAAGAAATTGTGGCAGTTACACCAAGAGGAAAGGGCTGACAAAAGATCTCAAGCTGGCCCTTGGTAACTACCACTTCTATGCAAAGCTACATGCACTATTCATGGGAACCTCACTATCATTATCACCCCACAAATTACCATGGATACTTCACAAGAGCTGAAGGAAGGAACCTCAGCAGTGGCCAGAGATGAACAGATTGCTGAGGAGGTCTTGTGCGAAGGCTGCAGATACTGTGGAGAGCCAGGAGAAAAAGCTGAACCTAACTCAGACAACCCTGAAGAAGGAACCCGCTGATGGGTGTCTTGTTTCATGGCTTTAAAAACTTATTTGCACACCTCAAAAGTCCTTTCTAGACTCTCAAAGTAACATTCAAATGTGCACAAATGGGGAAAGAAATTGCCTTTTCAGGCAGCTGGTTTATTTTAACAACATGCACTGGCAATCACAGGCAAAAAAGAGCAACATAAATCAAGAGTGCAGAGAAGGAGTAACACTGACACAAACCTGAGCATTCAAATAAAACACAGAGAAAATTTCAGATAATTCTTACAAGCAACCCAGGAACTGCTCATTCAGATTACCTGAATCTTTAAAGGCCAAACACATAAAACATATATTTTAAACATCAAAGCATGAAGAGCTTTCATTTTCCAATCTGAAAGTCCAAGCTCTCCCAAATTATTTTCATGTTGTGCTTGGATCGATGGATGGAAAGTTAGCTTGTTGTTGGCTTGCTGGGTGGAGAGGGGGCTTGAATTGACCAGCAGGCAAGGCAGTGGCAACCATTGTTGGAGTGTTGTGTTGACATTGCCACAGATTTCCCTTTTATTATCTGGTGCGACCTTGATGAAGTTTTAAAGCAGGCATTTTTTTTTCTTTAAAGTTTTGACCTGACATTTCTTGAAAGGGTTGATTTGGTTCTTCTCTACTCTAGGACACTTCCCATGCCATTCTCCAATGAATTCTGGCAGTACCATCACTGTAAATAGGCCAAGCGTAAGGGACAAGTGGCCATGTGTTGCCTTTAGCACTTGCCTTCCCTCCGCTTTTGACTACTTCCTGACCTGAGATATTTTCAGCAAGAATCACCACTGCTGTAATAAGTCTTGCAATATATACTATACCACCCCTGTACTTATTACCAAGGACACACAGTAGACCATCCCTTGCTCACTGTTACAGGTTATGAAAAGTACCAACAACACATTCGCCATGCTGGGAGTTGCTAAATCATCTTCAAATAAGCCGCCTGGAAAAATCAGACCCTGTTTACATTTTTATGAATTTTTTACAGGCATTTTCTTTTTAGGGCATTTTCTCACTTGTCTTTTTCTATACACTGCTCCTTTAATTCTAATAATGTCTTTATGTCTTGTTGTATACCAGTGATGTCACCTGAGGTACTCTTGAGCCCCTACACCTTATATACTGGACAAACAGAACGATCGCTCCGTAAGAGACTGAATGAGCACAGAGCTGATATCAGAAATCAAAGAACAGAGAAACCAGTTGCTGAGCACTTCCATCTTCCTAATCACTCGATGATGGATTTGTTAACGACTGTCGTTAGAGATGTACCTGGGACATCAAGACTTCAAAGAGAGACAGCTGAACTCGATTTAATATGCAAGCTAAATTCTGTGAAACCAGGACTGAATTGAGACTATGGATTCTTTTCCCATTACAGAGGGTAATTTGACTTCAGGCTTCCCATGGTTTGAGCCTGCAAACTGCTGATTTGCTGTTACTTTATGACCTGATCCTATGTTTTACATCCCCTTGCCTTTAGTTTCATTCCTTTCTGTAAGTTCACCCATCTTCGAAGCATCTGAGGAAGTGGGTCCTTCTCCCACGAAAGCTCATGCAAAAAATAAATCTGTTAGTCTTAAAGTGCCACACAACTCCTTGTTGTTTTTTCTGTTGGCAGGGCTGGATAAGGGCCCTCTGGACCCCGGGCTGCCCACCATTGCTCCCCAAGTCTGGAATCCCAACCCCCCATCATGGTGGCCTGTGCATGGGCCAGCACTGGGTGGGCCCTGGTGCTAGAGGCTGCTCTCTGTGACCCTCTGGCCTTGGCCCCAGCCCTGATCCTGGCTCTGGCTCAGGCCTGTCTGGTCTGCCTGTGAGGCAGGGCCAGCTGGTACATGGTGCAGCTTCCGGTGCAGTCCCTGAGGGCCCCAAGCGCTGGAAGGCCATGCTAGAAGCCGCACTATGCATCAGCCAACCCCAGCCCCCAGAGCAGAGTGCACAGGTGCCAGCCTATGCCCCCAAGGGGTGGACCAGCTGGCCGAGGATTAGGGCAGGAGCACGAAGCCCAGCATCTGGCCCCAGCACCCCCCCCACCTGAAGCAGGCAGAGGCCCTCCCAGCACCGTCCCCAAGCCCTGCCAGTGCTGAGCAGGTGGCAGGGCAGAGGTGATCAGGTAGGGGCCTTAGGGGATGAAGCCCAGGGTGCCCCTTTAGCCCCTGTGTTAATCTAGCCCTGAGTGTCAGAGGGTTAGGCCCACCTGTCTTCTTTTGGGGTTCTGTTTGCTCAGGAAAAGCAAAAGATTATGGCTAATTAACTGAGGGGAGTGAGACAGTATGGCACAAAAGCCACAGGCAGTAAGTAGCCCTTGTGGGTCAGGGCAGTGTGGTCTCTCACCAGTGTTGCCAGTTCCAGGGAAAGTGGACCCTGTTCAAGGAGTAGGGTGCCACCTGTGGCACCAGGGGAAGGGGAGCTCAGGTCCCCCCTGCTCTTTTGAGCCCCACCCCAGATCCCTAATGGTTGCAAGGGTGCTTGCCACTGAGTCAGCAAAGATCTTCCCACCACAAGCTGACTCTTCCCATGGGTTTGTTCCTTTCCCTGAGCAATTGCCTACCCCATCTCCTCCAGTGGTGGTTTGATGGTTGGTCAGGCCTCTAGACCTTTCTATGTGTTCAGCCTTCATGCAGCCTGTCACAAGCTCCAAAGCTCCTTATGGGTACACCAGGTCTCTAATTCTCACTGTTCCCAGGTGTTCTGGTCCTGTGGCAGGAGCCTCCAGCAGGACTCCTTTTTCCTTGCCATTCAGCCCCAAATAAGCTGGGCTGCTCTCTTTTATAGTAGACAGGGATTGGAGCACATCCAGCATGTTTGAAGGGGTGGGACTTCCTCCACCCATAAGGTAGGGTCAACTCTCTTTTCTCTAATGCAGGATAAGCACAACATATCACAGGCACTGATATACACACCTGCTGAAAAGACTAGCTTTGATCAAAGGAAGAAACAGCCAAAGGAGGATATGTTCTCAGGTCTCTTCAGGAGCTCTATGTCCAAGGTCCACAAAACAAGAGAGTGCATGCTGGAGGAGAGGCAGAGGGACCAGAAAGCGTATAGGGAAGTCCACCAAGACATCCAGCTCCTAAGACAGCAAACACTGATGCAAACTTTCCACAGACTTGCACCCCAGCAGCCACTGCACTGCATGGGCAATTATAATGTTACGGAGTTTAGTTCACAGGCCCCTTCTACATGTCCCCACACGCCAACATAATGTGTAGCACTATCCCTTTCATTTAACCCCAATGAGTGAACCTACTCTGATAGGTGATTCATACAGAAAAGCTCAGCATCTTGCACGTTTTTACAAAATGGTTTTATGTAGGGTTTTGCTGAAGTATCTTACAGTTTATAACTGTTAATAAAGTTTGGTTAGTGAAAAATCAAGATTTATTTTGTCTGATAAGATACTCATTCGACCCTCAAATCAATATCCTCTCTCCAGAGTCAAACAGTACATTAACAATTCATTTCTAATTCAGATGCAAGCAAACTACAGTTTAATCACAAAGTGACACAAATAACTACAGAGCAACATACTGGCTCACTACATCCAAAATGTCCTCTTAAAGCCTCCTTCAACTGTATATTGCTTTGGTATGTACTTGCAATTCCCCTTGGGTCCGGAGTTCCAAATCAGAGAGATTTTCCAGTTCCCTTCCTCCATCATGCTGGTAATGTTTCCCCTTCTGCCTCACAAATATGATGTGAGTCATACCACAAAGCAATAATAGGAATATCTGGCTCACTGAACTTCAGTCTAGTCATCAGATGCACATTCAACACCCATCTTGTACCTCACTCAGGTGATGGTAACATCTTTCCTTACTGTTGCCAAGAGGCCCAACATCTGGCTTCATCAGCCAGGTAAGCAAAGGATAGACTGGGATGCCTAATCACAATCAGGATCGAAACTACACCAATGGTCATGTGCTGATCCAGGAAAAATCACTGTGTATGCAGCTTGTCATGAAAGTTATGTGCAGTACTAGTGGTAAACTTTCTAGCAGAGGCATGGCCTAAACGTTGAAGCAGAAAATTCAGGCAGCTATCTTCCTGTATGCTGGAACCACTACCATGATGCCATGTCACTAGAGTGGCACATCTCAACACAGCATAAATTATATTTACATACATGATTATCACATTGTGATGTGGCTTCAGCAACTCCAACAGTGGTGTAACTGCTTGTGAATGTAGCCCCATGAAAATTAAAATGACCCAAGAAATCTCAAATAGCAACCTAATTGCACAAAAACAGAATCAGAAACAGCACTATTTAATAGGCCACTGGCAAGATTTAAATAATTTCTTCTGCCTCTACATCCCCCTGCCCTCCTCCCCAACACATCCAGTATACCACAAAACCCTGCACGTGGACAGTTTTTAGGTTCCTTTTGTGCTGTTCTGGAGCATAGACCAGGATCTGGCCCACAGTGTATTCATTATTCGGCAAAGAAGGTGGTTTTGTTTATGTTCCAGTACTTCCTAGTTCACATACATAGTCTGTGTATTCAAAAAGCTAACAAGCCCCTCCTCACCACAAGCAATAACTGCCATGTCCCTCTGTACATTCTATTCTGCTTGTACTATCTTCAGCATAGCCTGAATTCAGCAAAGCTCTTAAGTAAATCACTGGGACTACTCATGTGCTGAGAGTTACACACAAGTCTTAGTGCTTTGCTATGTTTTGGTATTAATTTTTATATCCAATGCATTTTTCAAAACATGCTGTCAGAACAAAAATATACCAAATATACAATATTTTAAAAAATAAATTAATCTGTTTATTAGTACAATAAGAGCATTTAACTCTGAAGGAGGTTCAGACAGGTTTGTTCATCTTAATACAAATAGAAATCGTTTTACTAAAATAATTAGATCACAGAAAACTGGATGTAATTTATTACCTTACACAGTCTGCTAAATTTAATACAAGAATATATTTCAATGGCGAAATTGTCTTCAGACTGACGTCTGTAATCTTCTGGCAATCAGCCATATAAATGTGCTTGATTTGTGGGCAGAATTTGCTCATCAGCTTGAAACTTAAATCTGTAATCCGATTATTCCCTGTTGAAACACATGAGGATATAAATCACACATTAGCCATGCATTAAGAACTTGATCCAAGTCCCCACTGAAGTCACCTGAAAGGCTCCTACTCATTTCAAACAAGACAAATCAGACTCTAAAAGCATAAATAAAGCAATCTTCTGAAATATTGAAATTTCTGCTGAAATTAAGCATTCTGCTGAAAATCACTGACCTTCAATTCTGACCTTGACAAGTTTGCATTCAGCAAGGGCTTTAAAAGCTACATCAGAAAGATGTGGAGAGTCCAGAAAAACAACAGACATTATCTGCTGGCATTTTTCAACTAAAGCCTTTGAAGAAAACAAAAAAGGATGATTAAATGGAATATCTACATGTTAGTCAAAAGCTAACTAATATTTTGTTCATTGATCTAGTAGCCATCGTGTATTCTTCAAATATAGTTATAACCTAATTTTAATATTAATTTTTTAAACTGTGACCAATGGTACAGATAATCAACTTAAAATCTTATATTATTTTTTGTATTGTCATCTAAAACACAAGCAAAAGAAATCAACGACCCAAGGGATAGTAGGGGGCTGAAACACAAGAGCAGGGATCTAGTGGAACAGTTACAATAGATTTGCAGAAGCTTGAAAAACTTTTACTGTATCCATGGCCCTTTGATTTTTATGCAAAATGCCTCATTAAAATCAATAGGTAATTCTCTTTAAAAAATTGATAGCAAAATATTGGCCTGATATTCTATATTAACGGTGAGCTCAATTCTGATTTAATACAAAACCAAGCCAAATAAGTCTTGTTTCTATGCTAGCAGATCATGTTTTGATTGTGCCAATGCAAACACAGGAAAAGATGGAACAACTGTTGAAAGTTGCTGAGAGTAAGCAAAAGTAAAAAGAATTTGTCCATGTAATCTGGTATAAAATTGATCTAATTGGTTTTGTGATTTTTTTTAAAAAAAGTATTCTAGTTAAAAGCGATTAAGGGTGAATTTCACCTATATTGGATTGAATGTGAACAACCCCCTTTGAAGTCAATGTAAAAGGTGAACACTTATTCAATGGCAGAAATTCCTGCTAAGTGCAAGATAGTTTTGAATTCCTTACTTGAATACATTTGTCTGTAAGAGTTGGCATGTCATTAATTATCAAGTCTTTAATCCCACTGCAGCTGTTTGCAATATATCTGAAGCCGTCAACAGAGATCTGATTAAAAAAAGAAATCTGATTAAAAAAAGCATTTACCTCTTGCGGGAAACTGAACAAGGAGTCCAGTGGTGCTTTTAAGGACTAACAAATTTATTTAAGAAATGGTTACTAACCTTTCTGTAGCAGTTGTTCCTCAAGATGTGTTGCACATGTCTATTCCAATGTAGTCATGTGTGTGCCCCACGCAGTTGTCAGAAGGTATCTCTTGTCACAGCTACAGAACCACTAGTGTCACATGCTCCTAGTGCCAGTATGAAAAGCCCTTCTGGCCCAGTTCACCATCAGTTTCTTTTCAATGACTGACTCCAACAGGAGGGAATAGTGTTGAAAGTGGGACATGTGAAACACAACATGAAGAACAGTTACAGAAAGATTGGTAACCTTTTTTCTTCTTTGAATGCTTCCACATGTCCAATCCCATGCAGGTGCTTCACAAACAGTTGTACAGGAAGTGGGCTCAGAGTTCAAGGACAGTTGGACTGCAAGACTACTTGGCCAAAGCTGGCATCATCTCTAGTCTGATGTGCGATGGTATAGTATGTTGAGACTGTGTGCATCAATGTCCAGGTTGCTGCTCAGCAGATGTCCTGAGTAGGGACTTGCACTAGGAAGGCAGCTGAAGAGGCCTGCAATTTTGTGGAATGAGCAGTTGGGGTGGCTGGGGGTAGGACAGTTCCACACAGGAAATTATTAGTTAAACTGGGGAAGATGAGGAATAATATGAAAATAGAAAGGTGGACAAAAAACTGGTTACAGGGGAGACTACAGAGGGTCACAGTGAGAGGTGAACTGTCTAGTTGGAAGGAGGTTACTAGTGGAGTTCCCCAAGGACTGGTTCTGGGACCCATCTTATTCAACCTTTTCATTACTGACCTTGGCACAAAAAGTGGGAATGTGCTAATTAAGTTTGCAAACGACACCAAGCTGGGAGGTATTGCCAGTACGGAGGATCGGGACAGCATACAGAATGATTTGGATGACCTTGTAAAGTGGAGCATTAGAAATAGGATGAAATTCAACAATGGGAAGTGCAAGGTCATGCACTTAGGGACAAATAACAGGAATTTTTCTTATAGGTTGGGAATGCATCAGCTGGAAGTGACAGGGGAGGAGAAGGACCTGGGCATCCTGGGTGGATCACAGAATGACAATGAGTAGCTAATGCGATGTGGCAGTGAAAAAAAGCTAATGTGGTCCTGGGGTGCATCAGAAGGGGTATTTCCAGTAGAGATAGGGAGGTGTTAGTACTGTTATACAAGGCGCTGGTGTGACCTCACTTGGAGTATTGTGTACAGTTCTGGTCACCCAGTTTTAAGAAAGACAAAGTCAAACTGGAACAGGTGCAAAGAAGGGCTACAAGGATGATTCGTGGAATGGAAAATCTTCCCTATGAGAGATAACTTAAAGAGCTTGATTTGTTTAGTCTTCTCAAAAGAAGGCTGAGAAGAGATATGATTGCTCTTTATAAATACATTAGAGGGATCAATACAAGGGAGGGAGAGGAATTATTTGAATACCGCGCCAATGTGGACACAAGAACAAATGGATACAAACTGTCCTTCAGAAAATTTAGGCTTGAAATTAGACGCAGATTCCTAACCATCAGAGGAGTAAAGTTCTGGAATAGTCTACCAAGGGAAGTGGTGGGGGCAAAAACCTCAGGTGCCTTCAAAACCAAGTTTGATAAGTTTATGGAGGGAATGATATGATGGACAGTGTAGCTTGGCCATTGTCTGTCTTTTACTACTGGTGATGGGTATGGTAGTGACCTGGGAAGGGGCATTAGATTGAGTGGGTTCTGAGTTATTACAGAGAAGTTCTTCTTGACTGGCTGTTGTGGACTTGCCCTCATACTCAGGGTTTAACTAATCACCATATCTGGGGTCAGGAAGGAATTTTCCCCCAGGGCTGACTGGCTTGGGTGCTGGGTTTTTTTTTGTCTTCCTCTGTAGCATTGGGCATGGCTCACTTGCTGGTTGATTCTCTGTATTAAAGCCTTTAAATCATGATTTGAGGACTTTTATAGCTCAGTTATGGGTCTGAGGTCCATTGTAGGAGTGCGTTGGTGAGATTTTGTGGCCTCCAGTGTGCAGGAGGTCAAACTAGATGATCATATTGGTCCCTTCTGACCTTAGATTCTATGAGTCTATGAGGACTCCTGCAAGCCTGCAATACACCCAACTATGTATGCATGAATTATGCTTTGAGTAATCCAGAATGAAATTCTCTGGGTGAAGATGGGAAGGCCCCTTCATTCTTTCTGCTGTCACTATGATCAGCTGAGTCAGTCTGAAGAATGGTTTGGTCCTTTGTACACAGAAAGCTAGAACTTGTCTAACATACAAAAAACATAGGCAATGTTTCTTTCTGTTCACACGTGGTTTAGGGTAGAACATCAGTAGTAAGATTACTTGACTACAGTGGAATTGCAAAACCACTTGAAGCAGGTTGTATATGGGGGTTCCAATGTAAGAGCTTGAATCTCTGAAAACTTTCTGGCTGAAGTGAGGGCCATTAAGAAAACCACCTTCCAGGAGCAGTGCAACAATGAGCACATTGCTAGTGACTCAGATGGCTGACCCAAGAATATTGATGTCACAAGGTTTAAATCCCAGGGAAGAATATTTTCTTTATCCTCTCCAGCCTTTTGAGAATGAATAACCATCTCATGCAGAAAAAAAAAAATTGGTTGTTGACTTTGGGAAGGAAGGCTGTGATGTCTGCTAAGTGAGCCTTGACTACAGAGAAGGCAAGACCTTGTTGCAGAAATAAAAGGTACTCCGAAGTGAGAGGCTGGGATGACTGTGTAGGTGGAATTCCTTGTTGGGAAGACCAGATAGAAACCCACTGTCATTTTACAAAAGAGGTGGCCCTGTTTGAAGGTTTTCTACTTACTAGTAGGACTGTGCAGACTTGATCTAAGCAAGCCTGCTTTTCAGAACTCAGTCATGGAGCTTCCAGGCCATCAGATGGAGGAAGCTGAGGTGCAGATGAAGTAGTCATTTGCAGTCTCGAGAGATCAGCAGTGATGAAATAGTAGTGGGTTCTCCACCAAAAGGCCTAAGGAAGCAATGAACCAATGTTGTCTAGGCCATGCCAGGGTTATGAGAACGACCCACGTTTGGTCCTACTTGATCTTCAGCAGAAACAAGTGCAACAACAGGGTAGGAGGGAATGCATAATACAGACGATTTGTCAATGACAACAGGAACAAGTCTGTGAGGGACTCCAGGCTGTGGCATCTCAGGGAGCAAAACTGGTGGCATTTCCTGTTGTTTTGGGTAATAAACAAGACTATAAGGCAAGTCCCCTAGCATAGAATGATCTCCCTCAAAATGTTCAGTTACAAGGACCACTCATGGTAAGTGGAGAAAGACCTGCTGAGGTCGTCCACCAAATGTGTAGACCACTTTTAGACTAATTGAGTATGCAACCCAGATTGTTTCCTGACATTGACATTCCTTCCTGACTATGGCTGGTTGTTGTCTGTGAGAACCAAAATGGTCTTGTTTGGAACGTGAGGAAGTAATGGCTGACAGGCTATGCAAACAGTCCTGAACTCCCTGACATCCATACGGAGGGAAAGCTCTTCTTGAGACCAGAAGCTCTGAGTATAGAAGGAACCTAGGTTCCTGAGCCTAGGATGGATACTAGGGACATTGATGGCTGAAGCTGCAAAAAGAGTGCCTGACACATGCTAAACAATGGTTCAGGCACCATGCCATTGAATCAAGGACCTAAGCAGGAATGGTGAGTATAAAATTCAGATGATGACGTGAGGGAGAGTGTGTCATGACCAACCAGGCTTAAAAAGATCTGAGACACAGCCTCACATGTAGCACTATGTATGTGCATGAAGCCATGTGGCCCAGAGGCTTAGATATTTTCAAGCTATCATGATCAGGTGATCAAGTGAGCCTGGAGGGACCTGATCAGGGATGTACCTGACTGAAAATGATCTGCCAGAAATAGGGTCCTTGCCTGCATGAAGTCAAGAACCGCATCAATGAACTCTTTGTGTTTGACAGGAACAAAGCTGGATTTCTGGTCATTTATCAGTAGTTCTAGTGCAGTGATTCCCTACATTTTTGGTTCAAGGGCCACAGATATCATTTTTACAACCCTCAAGGGCCACCAGTCTCTGTCAGCAAGCCTCCCCCCACTGCAGCCTGACAGAACAAGCTCAGCAAGAAAACTGCTTTCTCAGTGATCCTGTCTGCAGCAGGGAATCTGCAGGCATCCTCTAGTTGTGTGTTCCACCTAGGTCCCTGGGCAGTGGCTCCCTTCCTCAGCCAGGTGAAACAAAGATCAGTGCTCCCCTCCCTCTGGCTTCATCAGTGACCCCAATGCCTGTGGACCCAGGTAGAGCACTTTGCCCTGTTACCTACTATGGCTGGAGGAGGGGAGCTTTCATCTCCCATCCCCTTGGCTGCAGCAAGGAGGCTAAACCAGTGTTTTAGCCCCTGAGTCCCTATGCAGCGACTCCCTTCTGCAGTGAGCAGAAGGGAAGCTGTGGCCACTTTGAAAGCCCCCATAGGCCACTTCTGACCTGAGGGCCACAGACTGGGAACTACTGTTTTAGTGTCTGGAAGGTAAATTAGATGAAATGAATATCAGATTACACCTGAGCTAGGACCAACCTCTGATTTGACAGTTGTCAAAGTACACGACTACCCCCCCACACTTTTCTTATTTTGAGAGATGTCACCACAGCCACACATACCTGACAGGCAGAATGGAAGAACGATGAAGTGGTAATGAACTTGGTTCACAATGAATCTTAGGAACCTTCTGTGGTCTTGGAAAATTGATATGTAAAAGTATGCATCCTTTAGACTACGGGTGGCATGCCAATGCTCTGGATCTATTGACAGAATTATGGAAGCCAAGGAGACCATGTGAAACAGGGGATTCAAATATAGACATCTTCTGCCAATCTCCTCAGTAGGACCAATGCAGACCAGCCCCAGTTTGACATTACAGTTCACGCAAGCACTGGATCCTGCTATCCCTTGTTTTCCAACCAGTTCTCCTGCTTCCTCAATGCCTAGACATACATTACCTCAGTTTGTTGGGTTCTAAGCACAGTAGAAGTGGGATACACCATCCACTTTTTGTCTATCTCAACTTCCACCCCTCCTTGTCCTTCTTCAGAGACTCTTTTTGTGAGCAGTCATTGGAACAAGCAGTCCATGAAAGAGGTTCTATTCCATGTAAGAGGACAGGGATTCTACTTCTGTTACTTCCTAATCCTGAAAGGCAAGGCTAAACACAGACCAAACCTAGACTTGTGTCATCTCAACCGCTATCTCAAGAACTTGAAGTTCTTCCACCTCAAACAAACTTGCCTAGCTGACTGGGCAAAGTAGCAGCCAGTCTGTTGGAGGCAGTAGCATTTTCTGAAGACTGCTGGAGACTCAGATATTTTAAGGTCATCATAAAGTCTTTAAGGCTATGGAGTGTAGTGTCTGTTTGCTCTGAAAAGAGTGAGGACCCTTCAAAGGGGAGGCCTATGACTACCTGTGATGCTTCTGTCACTTCCTCTATGTCAGCCAAGACCTGGGTGACTTCTTCCTGTGGCTCAGTGCTGGATTCGGTACTAGAGTCTGTGTTAGAAATCTCTCAACTGTACCGAGGGTGCCCTCCTTTCCAAGGCCATGAAGTATGATTGCTATGAGTTGAGGGAAACAGCCATGGGTTCCAAAATGGCTACTGCATAGGCATGTGTCCCCATGGGTCTGGTGGTCAAGTGTTCAAGGCACCCCTGTACTTGGGGCCATAATAACATAGGGATGGTCTGGGGAGCAGCATGGGTGGCTAAGACAGTGAGGAGAGTAAAACCCCACTTCAAACTCTGATGAAGATGAATTGCGGTATGGAGATTAAGGTGGTGCCATTCCCCTCCATGCCAGTGACTGGCATCACAGAGAAGATCATGCAGAGGCTGCCAAAGGAGGTTTTCCCTAGAGCGTGGTCACAATACCAAGTGAAGGCTTGGAGATGGTTCTCTGCTGCTTGGCAGTACTGAATTTTGAACCTCCAGGAACACAGGTCCCAGTAGGGAGTGCAGGTCCTGGCAACTGCAAATGCCTCCAGAGTTGATAGTACTGCAAACTGGCCCCTGTGTTGTCTTGCCCGAAGGATGCCTCCTCTGCTGGCATCACCAGAGCTTGTAGCTGTACCAAAGCTGAAGGTAGCAGCTGTTAAGATGCTGGGAAGGAAGAGACCCCTGATGCAGGTCTCTCTCTGTCATGGTCCCCATGGTCTATCATGGTGTCTTTGGCACCAGGGATCAACTCTTCTCCCACTGCTTTCTATCTTTCTTCTTCAGTGCTGCAGTTGAAAACTGATGCGAGGACTCACAACCAGTGAGAGAAGTACTCTGCATCGAAGCTGAGGTGCCTAATGCTGAGTCTGAACAGATCTTAGGGCTGCCTCCATGAGAAGGGCCTTCAGACTTGATTTCCAGTCTTGTTTGGTGCTGGGTTTGAGGTCCATGCAAATTTGGCAGTTGTCTTTTCTAAGAAAGTCCCCTAAGTACTTGAGACAAGTTAAGTGCAGGTCACTCAATGACATTGACTTGCCACAGGAAGACCAGGTCTTGAAGCCTGGCCACCAAGGTGGACAAACTTGCTAACTAAGTGAGGAGGCATCCAAAACTATCTAACTATTAAAATCATTAAACTATTAGAACTACTAACTACCAAACTAGAATAACCATTTACACTAAAGAAGTAGGAAAAGCCACTAGGAGGAATTATTTGAGAAATAAATGGAGTTCTAGCAACCATCATGGGCAGTAAGAAGGAACTGAAGCAAGGTCAACAGGGCCCCTAATACCAGCGCAGTATGCATGTGACACCAGAGGGCACTGACAGAAGCCACTCAGGGTGCATGTACCCCTACAGTGGAATTGACATGTGCCAGCACTTGCAGAAGAACAGTGCTACAGTAAGAGCCAGAGGTATGCTCCAATATCGCAGAATTGCTTTTACCTCCAAGCTGAGTGAACTATAAATGTATCAATTCATACTATTAAACAAGTAAAGAACATGCCTACAGTATTAGTGTAACGCATTACTTATTTATAGTGGCTTAAGATGCTTGACGTGGCACTTTAAAGAACTAAATAGTGGTTCATTTAGCACTTCGGGGGAGGGCATATTTCAAAATCTAAATCCTGGCCTGAATTTCAGGGCTTTCTTCTATCTCTACGCTGGACCTAAACCAAGCCCTGTGATGCTTAGAATCCAGATCATAATTTTGTTACTCAAGCCCCATTTTTAAGATAAATATTTTTGAACAATATAAAACATAATATAACAAGCATGTTTCAATTTTCTGAATTTAAGTGCTGCCTTCTGAGAACTAGTTTATCTAACATTATAAACCAGAGAGTTTTAAAAGAATTTACATTAGTGATCATAATACCTAGATTTTAAAAGTGCTTTACATCAGCAGATCTCAAAGTGCTTTACATTCTTTTTAATGTATTAATCCTCCAACCCTGCTGAGACAAGGGGTGCTATTATTTCCATTTTTACAGATGGGGAACTGGGGCACAGAGAGGCCAAGTAACTTGGCCAGAATCACACAGGAATCCAGTGGTGAAGCAGGAAATTAAACCTTCCTTTATCAGTTAATTTCATTTCCAGTGATGCTGGTTATCCAGTCTTGTGAGATTCTACAAAGGTAAAACAAACAAGGAGTCCTGTAGCACTTAAAGAATAACAAATTTATTTATTGCATGAGTTTTCGTGGGAGAAAATCTCACTTCATCAGATGCTTTGAAGATGGAGGAACTTACAGAATGGGAGGAAATAAACGCAAAGCAGTGTAAGTCATGGGATTCAAACAGTGGGAAACAGCATATAGTGGAAGATGGTGTCAAATTACCTGTCATAATAAGAAAAAAAACAACTGCTTTGATTTGCTGTTACATTGTGACCTGATCCCATGAAGTGACTCTGTTGTCTTTAGCAACTCTGTCTGCTCCTCCATGGCCTTAATCATTTGCTCATGTCTTGCCATGACCCACTGCTGGTTCACCTTCCTTATCTGTCTCTCCATCTTCTGACATTTGGACATGATAGTCTCCATGCCCTTCTTCTTCTTTTGGACACCTCAGAGGACTGACAAAGCTCACGGAACATTTCCTCCTTGCTTTTCTGGGTCGCTTCCTTAACATTCAGAGGTTGTCCATTGGTTTAGTTCTGCCAGGGAGATGAGAGGATGGATCATCCAACTGGGTTGAGGTTCTGGGTGGGTGGTTGCCTGGGCCATAAATGCTGGTAAATAGGGAGAAAAAATTCAAATTGTGCTACCATTCTGCACAGGCAGGGACCACTGAAGGTAATATCTCGCTCCTGAGGGTTAGCAGAGATGTCAGGATGCATCTCTTCCATGCGGCAGCTTCAAATGAGGTTCCTGTATTGTCTGCCTGTGTGCTGTTTTGGTCCTCACTCTGGTGATTGGCACTGGAATGTATCCTACAGCAGGGGAAGGACCAGAGCTGGACCAGCTGGGGGCGGGGGGCCAGCAGGGCCGTCTCTAGGTTAGGGTGACAAGGCGGCTGCCCAGGGCCCCGCACTTTGGGGGGCCCTGCGTGGCCACACAGCTGCCCACCCCCATGCCGGGGAGCAGGTGAGTGGTCAGAAGGGCAACCTGGTGCAGCACTGCCGGTCCACCCCCCATCCCCCAGCCACGTGCGCTGCTCTGGGCTCCGTTCCAGAGCAATGGGGAGGGGGGGCGGGAGGCAGCACGGAGCCAGTATCGCTGCCCCCCTGCCCTGGCCGCACTGCCTCCCACCCCCTCCCCACTGTTCTGGAACAGAGCCCAGAGCAGCGCGTGTGGCTGGGGGCGGGGGGTGGACTAGCAGCACTGCACCAGGCTGCCCTTTTGGCTGCTCGCCCGGTCCTGGCATGGGTGGGCAGCGCAGGGGTCTGCCCCTCCCCTGGGCAGGCCGGTCCCACCCCCCAGTGCTGGCAGTGGAGTGGAGAGTGGGAGGGCGAGAGGGCAATTTGCCTGGGCCTCGTACTCCCCTATGGATGGCCCTGCCCACACCCCCCTAGGGATGGCCCTGGTCCCCAGAGTCAGAGCCCCAGCAGAAGCCCCATGTGTAAGGCTACCAGATACCAAAGCTTGAAAAGAAGGACCGGGAAGTATGAAAAGGAAGACATTGGAGGACACATGGAGAAAATGTAGTGTTAATGTACTATTCCTCTGTTTTCAGGGGGCCCTGGAACACTTTCTGCTAAAAATAAAATATTCTGGGGCATTCCAGCATACTTTAACCCCTGTAAGTAAAAAGCCAAACAAAATCATGTATTTTAAAATGCCTGCCAGACGGAGGATGTGAAGGTAAAAAGGAGGACATGGGTGGTTTACTGGAGCTCCAGTGGTGGCCCCACCCGGCAAGTTCACTGGAGCCAGAGCAGCTGCTGTGGGTGGCAGCCCCATGCAGCCCCAGTCAGGGATTCTCCCCCCAGCCAGAGTCCCACCCGTGGGCTGCAGTGCCACGTGACCTCAACTGGTGGGTTACCCAAGAGCTGCAGGTAGCAGCCCCATATGGCCTCAGCAGGGGGCTGCGGGGGGGCCTAAGCTGGAGCCATAGCCAGCTGCAGGTTCCCTGAGCTGGAGCTCCAGGCTGTGTCCACAAAACAGGGTGCCATGGCTCATAAATATTCATATTAATTTGAATATTCATAAGTTTGGCATGGCAGTGTGCCGCAGCATAATTGAAGGCCTTAAGGTATGCCACAGTAGAGAAAAGGTTGGGAAAGTACATGCAAACACACCTACTCCATCTGCATTTCTATCCCTTCAACTACTTGTTTGTTTTAGCAAAGCTTAGTTCCGCAATGCCTCCTGTACACAAACAGCATCAGCTTCCAAACACTTACAAGAGTTCCCCTCTCCTGCATCCTGCATGCCAAAGCTGTAGGGCTGGAGCTGGCTGTAACCTTCTGGGGTTAAGCCCTGACTCCCAGCTTCATCAAATGAACTGGTACCCAGCCCTGGGTCATCATCCAATTCCACTTCCTTGTTGATGACTTCTTTGTTGAGGTCGATTCTGGTGGCTGATGGTGCTGGGACTGCAAAGATATCAATAGGTGTCTTGCAGATGGATGTCAAGTCGCTGCTGAGGATTGCTTCCAGCCTTTTGTAGACATGGCAGCTCCTTGGCTTTGCACCAGCGAGATGTTTTGCTTTCCTGGCCTCCTGGTAGTTCTGCCACAGCTCTTTGATTTTCACTCGGCACTGCAGCACTTCTCCACCCATAGCATGAGAAATCAGGACAAAGGTATCAAAATTCCAACATCTGGAGTAGAGTTGAGACTACAAGGCTGTGTCTCCCCAAATGCTGACCACGTCCAACAGCTCTGCTGTGCTCCAAGTAGGAGAGCATTTGGTGCATGGAGCCGCCATGGTCAGCTGGGAAGGTGAGATGCAAGCTCTCCATGCCAAGCAGAAAGTGGGATTTAAAAATCCCCAGCACTTTAAAGTGGGAGAGATGGGTGGCTGCAGACCAGCCAGGTTCAAACTGATGGTCAGAGTGGTCACAGGGGGCAATATGGAACATTTCCAGAAGCCGTTTACCATGGCATAACCAAACAGCAATATCCACTCTGACACTTATTTTATTGAATTTGAATGAAAAAAAAGAAAAGAAAAAAACACTATGCCTCTCATTGAGATGGTTTTATTTTGTCAAGAAAACAGGGCAGTTTCATCAGTGGGGGGTTGACTGCAGAGAGTACATCAGCACTGTTTTGTCAAAAAAAATTTTTTTTTTAATAAAACACTCGAATGTAGACCAAGCCTTAGATATATCACCAAAAGACTTAGACAGTCTTAGTGATGAAATTGCCCTTCTTCTCATGATTCCACAAGGGCAATGAAGAGTGAGTGATTTGCTAATGGGTTTTGTTTTCTGAATAAAGAATAGCAGTGCTCAACACACATCCAATAAATGGAGTTTCTGTTGCTTTTTGGTGGTATGAGGCTTAGGAAAAAACATAGGTTAAGTTTTTGGACTGATTTATGTGGCAGTTGCAAACTACGGAGACAAATTTGAGTGGATATATAAGAAAACCTGATCCTTATGGAACAAAGTATAAAATGGGTCAGTGTGACACACTACACCTCAAAGTAGAGCTTTGTAATCCCAATAGTTATCATTTGTACATGGTCGTCATATTACATATAAAGCATGCCTTGTAAGGCACCACAGTGAAAGGTGAAAATTCATTGCTGTAGCAAAATGCATGTATGATTGGGTATGAAGATATGTGATTTTGCTATATCGTTGTTATTGAAATATACTGTGATTCTTGGAAATACCCACTACTAGCTCTCCAGTGTCAAAAAAGGTGGTGACCCACATGCAGGTGGGTGTTAAATAACCATTGACCTGCAGGGGGATTGTAAAAAGAGATTTAGAATTCAATAAGAGACAATTGCATAAGCACCACACAATGGAAACTGCCCAACCCTGTGACTCAGCAAGGCTCCCCAGGTCATGTCTGGGCCAATATTTTTCCAGGCACATGGACTGATGGTATAAAATAAAGGACAGTGGCATCATAATCACCTCTCTTCTCTCCCACAATATTAAGTTGGGAAAACCAAGTCTCTGAATTGTTTAGATTGGTCCTAGGCTGAGAAAGGAATTCATCTGTAGGCACCCTGTATTTTAGGGCCTCTGAAATCAAGTAGGAGGTTAACATTTAAGCAGTTTCTATGTGCTGTAAGTTTCCCACTGAGGAACTACAGCTCCCATGATCCCTTGGAAGAGGGAGAGAGGAGACCCTGGCTGCCCTCCAGGAAGCAGAGGGGAACAAAGGGGTCTCAGGGAGAGAAAGACATGTCTGAATCTGGAGGCTGCTGGGAGTGCTCCTGGGGCTCCTGAAGCTGTTCCTGGAGTTCCTGAGACTGCTGGAGGCTCACTCAAGCAGGGAGCTTCAGAGGTTGGTGGCTTACTCAGCCAAAAATCAGGGTCTGAGCCTAGAACTGGCAGAGCTAGATCTGCAGTGAGAGTGTGAGTGTCTGTCTCCCTCCTCCAATCTGGAGCAGAGCTTGTAAAGCTAGGAAGTCCGCTGAGAGACTGACTGGGCCTGATGGGAGGCAGTGTGGCAGTCCCTTTGAACCAGGGCGAGGACAACAGACCATTGGTTGGGCTCACTACGGATCTGCAGCGTGGTTCTGAGCGGATACACTGGACCATCAGCATGCTGCCTTGTCTCCTTCATTGTGCCCCCAAGCACGCCCACGCAAGCAAGTGGTTGGGGTTCTGAACTCTGGGAAGTGTGCCCTCTGAGTTGGAAAAAGGGCTGTGAACATGCCAGTTAGATAAATTTACTGTAAACTGTGTTCTGTGTCTGCTCACTGATTTATTTACTTGCCTCTGTGTATTCAAATTAATAGCAATACTCAATTCCATCCTGTTATGATAAGTTTCTGTGTTAAGTAAAGGTCTGTTGCATGCAATTGAGCACTATGAATGTATTATACATGTAAGTAGTAAGTTTGGATTAGACCCATCCCACAGGTTATTCTTATCCACATGGATTTAGTCCTGGAGGTTCCCAAGGCACGCCACTAAGCGTGTACTGGACCCAGCCAGGTGGAAGCACCACCAAGCTTAATTTCCTGTAAAGCAAAGGGACTGCAGAAGAAGAATGGATAGAGGATTCCCACAATCCCAACATCACCACTGGGAAACTCAGGATCTCTTTGTCATCAAACTTAGGTGCCTGTGCATATGTGAGTGTTGCCTGCTCCCAACTAACCCAGGAAGAAAAGGGAGAGGGTTACACATCCTATGCATTAAGAACTATAACCTGCTTGTAACATCCAGCAGTGTGAGCAAAGTTGTTTGCTTCAAATCTTGCTTAGTCTGAAAGTTTAGACTTTAGAATGTGTGTTTACTTTTTATTTTCTTAGGTAACTATTTCTGCCCTTTAGGCCTGCCACTTATAATCACTTAAAATCTATTTTTTGTTGTTAATAAACTTATTTTGATATTTTATCTATGCCAGTGATTTTATTCTTACCAGTGCTTGAGGAGTCTACTTAGATTACAAAGGCTATGGTATGTTCACAATACGCTGACAAATTGGTGAACTAATTAATGAGCTTGCACAATTCAAGAAAGCCTTGAACAGTGTAAGATGATACATTTCTCAGGTGCAAGGCTGTAGGTTAGAGGGGATTTGCTGGTGTTTTCCTGTGTGTGGTTCACTACATGCATGGCTTATAGAGCATACACGTAGTTTGGCTGCATGTGTCCCTACATGTTGTTGACTGAGTCATCAGAGCACCTGGGGTATGTCTACACTGGACCCTTATGTCAACTTAACCTTCCTTAAGTCAATCTATGGAAAACTCCATCCACATTGGGAATTTATTAAGTCAACTTAAGTGCTTCCTTAAGTTGCCTTAATAGCACCACCTCTTAAGGTCAACTTAAGGCTTAAACAGACCATATTAAGTTGACTTAACCTAATGTGGATGGGGCATAGCCCTTAACTCGACTTAATAAGGTCGACTCAAGCCTTAAGTCAACCTAGCAGCTGCCAGTTGGGACATGGGCAGTCTACAGCAGTTTTGAATGTGGACGCCCTAAGTCAACTTAACAAGGTCGACTTTAAGTTGACTTAACAGAGCCTCCAGTGCAGACATACCCTTGGAGAGGGTTGCTACTTGTGTCTAGGAAAGCATTATGAGAGACAGCCCAGGCTGGAGCATTATGGGGGCATAGAGGTCCTACTGTTCCAGGCTGTACTCCATGGGTCCCATCATAGTCATTAGGGTCCCCAATTAGCAGACATTTCTGGCTGAAGTAATAGCCACCAGAAAAGCAACCTTCATAGCTGAATAGGATAATGTGCATGTTGCTAGTGGTTCAAAGGTGGCTTAATTAATGTCAAAAGGACAAAGCTAAGAAACTGGAAACTGAATGATGAAACTAAATGATGAAAACAACAAGTGGAAGGGGTCGTATGTAGCAACGGGGGATGAAACAGCATGGTTGTCTCTCACAAATTTCTGGAGTTCAATAAAATTTTCAGTAAAATATACTATAACTAAAAAGACTTTAAATCTCTTTCTCTGGAAAAACATTGTTTTCTGAACATGGGCAAACTGATACCACAAATAGCAGCAGTTAAGTATATTACTCAACACAAAGCCAAGAAAAATCATACTGAGCCAGCCAATAAGATTGCTGTCCAGAACATTTTTTTGGGGGTGGGGAATTCTGAGAAGGTTTTTTGTAACTGTGGAATGATGGCTCTCAGGTACAAAATTGAGGAAGTTCAGCTGTGAAACAGGCTTTAAAAGGGAATTAAATAATGTAGTTAGTCCACATTTAGAACCTGCTGCAATATTATATATATTTATATCTTTTGTCTTATTCTCAAAAGAAAATGTATGAGAGGAATCTTATTTTTGACAGTATCTGCTAATGTGTAAAAAATGTATAAGTATTCACAAAGCTGCCTATTCAATTTATTTTGAATTTCAGTTTCTTTAATAGACTCTACTATGTTTGTGATTCTTCAGTTGTAACTTATTATGGTATTTCTTAGCTGCAGCTGCCAGCTGGAGAACTCCCTTGTGGATATGGTAGGGGTGGGAGAGGGGAGACTAACAAAGATCATAAAATCAGTGCAACCAACTCCTAAGCCAGGGGTAGGCAACCTTTCAGAAGTAGTGTGCCAAGTCTTTGTTGGTTCATGCTACTTTACAATGTCAGGTGCCGCCAATAAATTTTAATGTTTAATCAGGTCTCTACAACATTACAACCATCATTGTATGCATGTAAACATGAAAGTAATTAACTTTATTAACATTCTAATTAAAGTCAAATTAAAATGCAATTTTTTTAGTGTGATCCTCACCCTTGCTTTTTTTTTTTTTTTTTTTTTTGGCTTTCTTAGAAGCAGACATTTTTGTCAATTTACCTTGATTCTAAGGCTGTCTCCAAGGCACTTGGGAGCAATGCTGAGCCCACAGAAGAGAGGAGCAGGGCTAGACAAGGAGACTGGCAGAGCTTTGGCACCCAGGGCACCACTTCTATCAGGGAAGAGCAGTCTTTGGCTAAGAGGACACTGCTTCAGCCCCCCCCAACCTCACTGGGCCAACCAAAGGAGCAGGTCCAGCATGGAGGAGCAGCCAGGCAGTGTGAGCAGACTTCCTGGCTGGAAGTTTTGGCCTTTTCCTGTCCCCGGCCTCCTTTGATGAGGGAGAGAGAACAGGTCAAAGGAGTCACTGGGGCGGAAGCAGCAGCTCTGTGCCTGGTGGCTGTTCCTCTCTCTCTGCTGGTCCCTTCGCTGCTCCTGTGAGCACAGCCACAGCTGGAAGCAGCAGACTGGCTGGAGAACTGCTCTCTCTCCCTGCCCTGATTCACAATATGAGGGGGTTGCCCAAGGGGAGGCACAGACACACTGTGAGGGGATTTCCAGGGGGATTTAGGTGTAGGGAAGGGAGAGGGACACACTGTGAGGGGGTTGCCAGGAAGCACTGAATGTAGCAGATGACAGGACAGTGGTCCCCTTCTCTCACACTGCAGAGCAGCTGCTTGCTGAGTCTCCCGCCCCCTTGCAGCAGTCAGCACATTCCTCACCCCAACAGTTGCTCAGGGTCCACAGGGCTGCTGTAGATAGCTTACCCCACTGCCACAGGAATGGAACTCAGCTTGTGTTGCTGCTGGGCTGGAGCAGGGAGGGGACAGGTGCCGAGTCCCGAGTCCCGTGTGGACCCAGGGCCTAGCTGGCCACAGCCATGTCCTCCCTGCCCAGGGCTACCCCATCCTATCCCCACAGGAGGAGGGGGCCAGCAGGGAGATTGGAATTGCTCTCCCTGTCTCTGCTGGCTGCCTGACCCCTTCCTGTGAACACAGTGAGACGGAAGCAGCAGAGCTATGTGGGGCAGCTGCTCTCACTCTCCCTGCTGCTGCTTCAGACCATGTGTGCAGCTCAGTCCCGCGTGCCGCTGGGAGCAGGCTAGAGTGCCAGATTTGGCACATATGCCAGTGTAGCCTGAGATTTTTGCCATCTCTTTAGTATCACAGAAAAACCTTGATTGAATAAGGACACATATGGGTAGAAAATAGTGTAAGGCAATCTAGCAGAAGTTTTGTGTCAAAATAAAGCCGGAAACAGCATAATATGCAATAATTAATGGTAAAGAATTCATAAACTATCATTTATCAATGTTTAAAACAAAGTTGGTATTCAAAAGACATTCAGCAAGTGAAATGCAGAGATCATAGGTTTAGCAGATTCAATAGGTATATCTCTTTCAGCAGATTCAACAGATATATCTTTTGGAAAAGTAGGTCAAGATGGAGGAAGATTTTGAACTTTTGAACTCACTCAGTCCCCCTCCCATCAAGGATTCTAAGGTGTCCACCCCCTGTCAAAGGACCCATCAAAAGTATTGATTTTTGGTCAGGTGATAGGTGAAATTACCCTTTTTCCAATCAGGTGGAGATGAAATCACACCTTTGGGATTGGTCAAGGAGAAGATGGGAGTGACAGAAGAGTGAATAAAAGGCAATGCACGGAGCAGAGCTTCGGAGATCTCTCCCACTCCTTACTGGGTTCCACTGGCCTCTGGCTATGTTCCCGCTGCACTAAGGAGTCTCACTCACACTCATCCCTAGAGAGAGTAACAACGTCTCTAGTGGAAGCCTGGGAGCTGGGTCTTTGGACTCAGTCTCTGAAAGGCACAGGGCTTAGTCTCTGAGCGGTGACTCAGGACTTAGTCTTTGAGCTGGGTCTCCGGACTTAGTCTCAGAAGGGCCTCCGATACAACTCACAAGCAGGCAGCCAACTCAGTCCTGCGTACAGCTTGTGGGCAACAGCTTGATCCTCGCTGTCATGCACTCACAAGCAGGCAGCCAACTCAGTCCTGCGTACAGCTTGTGAGCAATGAACTGATACTTTGTAGCTCCAGTCTCAGAGCAACTGCACCGGCAAGCTTTGGGAACATTCTGAGGTGCTCCTAGTTCCAGTTTCCAAGGCAACCAGACCAGAGCCCAGCAGAGATAGCAGAAGATCTTCAGCCCGCAGCTGCCAGCCACCATTTTAAGAGAAGATCCACCATCTCGCTGAAAGAGACTTTTTCTTTCCAACTCTTGGGGTAAGAAAAGGGTCCCAAGGAGGGGAGGAACACTAGTAGAAAGCCCTAAGATCTTTAGATCACTTTAGTACTGCCAGGGAGCCCAATCTTTACAAAGTAACTTTATAATTATAAGTAAACTACCTAGAAAGAGTGAGACAAGAAACCCAGATTAAAATCTAAAGGAGTAATAGTAAGAGTTGAGATCTCTCCATTCAGTAAGTGACTGGCCCTCACTCGCTGAATGTTCCTTTTGTGTACCTAAGTGTTGTTTTCATGTTGTAATTGTACAGAATAGTTTTAATGTGTTATATTACTGTTGAGCTATCCGTGAAGCAAGCAAAAGTTCCTTGTCAGTTTCAGAGAAGATATTGCAATAAATCTGATTTTTGTCTTTGACAAATCATTGGCTCTAAGTCTTTTATTGCTTCCGGTCTGTGCTTGATCGGCGGGCTGTAGCCGTATCCTCCACTTGGGACATTTATCCCGGGTGCCGGTATTTGTCCATTTGGGCAAAAAATGGTCCCCCCTCGTTGCCCCCGAGGGTTTCCAAATTAAACTTCAGACTGTGGGACAGTCTGGAAATTAGTGAATTAATCGATTCAATTTTTGGGGTAACACCAGGGGTTGCCAACCCCTGTTCTAAGGCTAAGCCAACACCTTCATCTGCGCCTCAGTGTCCAGAGCAGCATTGCAGGGAAGGAAAGGATGATGTTGAACAATACTCAGCTGGCATATGATCTCACTACACAGCCAACTTTTGTATGTTAAGGCTAGGCTTTTCTAACTGCTATTGTGGATAGGGTAACTGCAGTTTGGGAATCAATCAGCTGGGGGTTGTTCTCGAACATGCCACCTTCCCCTTCCCACATCCAGGAGAAAATCTGGTCTCAAATTTCTGGAAAATCTTCCTGCCTCATATTTAACTGAAAATACTTTTTCTGAGCTGGTTAGATAACAATCTAATATGACAAGTAATGACTTCCAAATCTTTTGTATATTGCCATTTCTACAATATTGAACATGATCGTGAAAAATCTTCTCACCAGAAAAACATTATTTGGTTTGCAGAAGTAGCAGGGAGAGAAAATTTTCAGCTTCATGGCTCCTTGCTTCTTGCTGTCTAAGCTCCAAAATACAGCTGTCAGCCACAAGGAAATCTTTGAACTGTGCCAAAATTATCCCAGGCTGACTGATCATAAGACAGCCAGAAAAGAAACACATGCAGGGTTGCCCTGAGACTCAGTGAGTTTTCTGATCTCTTTTTCCATGATTTTATATATGATATCTAACCTAGATGGAATCTGTAATTTTGCTTGTGAGACAGGGGAATGGGTGTAATCTCCACAAATGCAGAGTCAGGAGGTCCTCAAAGATTTCATAGGCTAGCAACTAGTGAGGGTGCTTTCTCGCAGCTCTCCCTTTTCTTAAATAATAAATGCACTCTACTGTAGCCAAAATTTTCCCTATGATATTTATGGAAGTGTTAAGATCCTCTGAGAAAGATTTCTGTGTTATTTTCTATAGCTATTAAAAAACAATACACAGTCTACTTATTATTCCCTCCCCAAAATAATTTGCTGTGGAATATTTTTATACCCTATACAACAGACTTCTATTCTCTTCTCATTTTTTTTTCCATTTACTGCTGCTTTCTCATTCACAGAAGTATCCAGTATGCATTCAGTGGTAGGACTATTGGTGTTCTGCACAACTTGTTTGAGTTTGTTGTTAGCAAGGCAGTTTTACTCTTTACTCTACACTTCCCTTAGTCTCAAGATGGATATTTGCTGATATACGGAGAAAGCTAAATATTGTTATCTTTGTTAATACAGCAGCATATTCCATAACAAAGGCCTTGTCTACACTAGAAAGTGTTGTCAACACAAGTTAAATGATGATCAAAAAGCGCTGTAATTAGGCTTGTGCCCATCCACACATGCAGAAATGGGATTCCCTAACTGTGGTGGGGCAATAGATGGCATGCATATACCAACTGAGATGTGCCATCTTCTGACGGAGTAGGAAAATAGAAAGGGGTACTTCTCTAAGATACCACAAGCACTTGTGGATCACTGTGGGTGTTTGACATCAGTGTGGATTGGTCAGGAAAAGTGCATGATGCCTACATCTTCAGGAACACTGGCCTGTACTGAGAGCTACATGCAGGGATTTTCTTTCTAGACCAAACGATACCCATGGGGTTTGCTGAAATGGCCATAGTGCTGAGAGACCCAGCCTACCTCTTAATGACATGGCTAATGAGCTGCAATCTGGATAGCAGCAAGCAGAGCTTTGATAACAGGTTGAGCAGATGCCAAATGGCTTCTGAATGAGCGTTTTGGCAAATTAAAAGCTTGCCATTGATACCTTTATGGCAGTTTAGACCTAAATGAGGAAAATATTCCCATGGTTATAGCTGCCTGTTGTGAGCTCAATAACATCTGTGAAAATAAAGATGAAAAGGGTCCCCCTGTATTGAGTGCAGAGGTCGACTGCCTTGTGACTGACTATAAACACCCAGGGAATTTGTTGCTGTCATGAAGACATACCCTAGTAGAGTATGCTTGATATAAAACTCCACTATCCCATCCTGCTAAATTTTCTCATGGAGATAATACCACAAATACTCACAGGTTCTCCTAATAACAAACCGCTACGTCCAATATATCTAATCTGTTATGTCTTAGTTTAGGTCTGATTCAAAAAGCTCTCTTTTCAGATTAAATACAACACACATTTGGGTTGATGCCGCATATAGCAGGACCATCTCACTCTGATTTCAGGAGGCTACTGTTTACCTCTGCAAATCAGAAGACTTATTTATGCCTCCAAAAGAGGAGAAGAAAAAGAGAACACTCCGTACTAAACCACAGTCACATGGGTAAGGTGGTTGGCACTGTTTTCCTAAGCAAAACAAGCATATCCTCATAATAATATGACTTTCCAGCCACCCTAGGGGAAAGGGATAAAAGAGGGCCCTCCTCCTCCTCCTAGCCTTCTCCAGAACTCCACCTTCTGGAATTCACCAATACCACCATAGCTGGCAATAACAAAGTGTATCGGAGCTCAGTACACACATTTAATCCAAATGTCCCTGAAAGTAAACTTCTGCTCCACCTTTTACTCCATAACAACGTAACAATTGTAAGGGAGAGGGATATATCCCTTCAGATTTGGAACCTATGTAACTCAAACTTGTTGGTTAGATTGTTAAGTCATGCCTGCAGTTCTAAATACACTGAATTCAGAGTTTTCCTAAAATCTTAAGGAAGGTGAAGGCTAGCCAATACATAGTGTCTATGTGCACCATGAGAGCAGAAGAAATATGGAATTGTCAAATTATTACTTTTGGCATTAATTAAGATTAAATTAAGGAGAGTGGGGAATACATAGGCGTAGAAACAAAAAAATGCTGACTGTTCTTTTTAAGGAGATTCTGGAATTATCCCTAGTTGTGTATTCCCAAAGAGAAATGAGTTAATTAGTTTTTCAGAAAGTGCTTTCCAACTTCTCATAGTGCTTTTGATAGTTAACAGCTGAGTTGATTCTTATTATAAAACTGGAAGCTTAACAGTGCTGAAAGGGGAAAAAGCCTCACACACTTAACAAATTTGCCCATCCTGGCATTCCCTTACTGTTATCCTTTACCTAGTCTATAGTTCATTTCAACAAGTCTTAAGTTTGGAAACTGCCTTTTTTTTTTTGTCTTGTTCAATCTCCCAAATCTCCATAGTAACATATATTTTTGGAGACAAATATTTTGGAAAAATGAGAAACATAATTTGAAAATGTGTAGCTATCTTAATAACATATTTTTGTTTACTAGATGCAAATTGTTCCTTCTTCCTAAGCCTAATGGCACTGGCTTTAAGACTGAGTCTAGCATCAAATCTGATCATATCTTGTAGTTTGTTATATGGATTATGAGGTATTCAGTGTGGCCTTGATCCAGCAAAATCTATAGCACTATTCACACACTTACAACACATTTCTGGATCAGGGTCTATGGTCTTTGGCACTCTAAAAGTTTCAGTATGATAAATATAATCCATAGCAATGTTTTGATTGTGGGCATTAATTCTGATCAACTTAAGTATTTAAATCTAACTCTTTTAATAGTGCCTACTGCTGCAAGGTATATCATATCCAAAATTACATTTTAAATTAATTTTCACCAGTCAGTAATTCCTTTGATATTACTATCTTATCTTATCTTAAAGCATGTCCCGTTAGTGTTGTTTCGAAACGAGCCGTTTCGAAACAACGCTGTTTCAAAGCGAAACCAGGTTTAAGCCGTTTCGAAAGAACGGCTGCCATTTTGAAACAAGGGGTTTACTTGTTTCGAAATGGCCATGCATCGTGTGGCCATGGCAATTCTTATTTTGAAACAACCTCTTTGTTTTGAAATAAGAATGCTGTGTGAACACACCCCTAGTGCCTGAAAGGTGCAGAAACTGCACTGATGCTGTGCCATAACTGAGCCTGCCACCAATCTTTGATTAGCCAGTTGTTGAGACACAGGTAGATTTGGATGCACTGGTGCCTGAGGAAAGCTGCTACAATTGCCATACACTTCGTGAAAACCTGCAGGGCTGCCAACAGGCCAAGGGGAAGGGTGGTGAATTGGAAATAGTTATGACTCCATCACAAACCTGAGAAATCTGTGGCCATGGAAGATATAAATGTGAAAGTATATGTCTTTTAACACAAGGGTGGTATACCAGTCTCCTAGGTCCAAGGAGGGAATGATGGAGACCAGGGAGACCATGCAGAACCTCTGTTTCTTGAGCTATCTGCTGAGACGACACAGGTCCAGAATGGACTGAGTTCTCTTTGGCTTTTGAGATTAGGAAATACTGGGAGCAAATCCCCTTCCCTCTCAGATCTTGAGGAATGATTGCACCTCCTGGAAAAGGAGTTACTCATGAGAAGGGTCCATGAAGAGGGACAAAGATGGTGGGGAGATGGGTGGGAGGAGTGGATAAAAAGTGAAGGGTATATCTGACTGTTCTGTGCTCAGGACCCAAAAGCCTGATGTTATGGTTGCCCAGACCACACTGAAATGCGAGAGATGACCCACAAATGAAAGTGGGGGCAGATGTGAAATGCTGACTAGTATAGCATCCTATGAACACCTTCAGAAGGCCTGTTTGGTCCTCCCAGACTATCTCTGAGTTCCCTAGTAAGCTGCTATCTTGGAGGCTCCAAGAACCAAGGAGACTGCTGGAGCCTGAAGTACTTGCTGGAGGCAGATGTAGCATACAGGTCCAAGGATAAGTTGGCCCTCGAGTCCTTTAGTCCATGAATTCTCATGTCTGTCTGCATAAGAAAAAGATAGGGACCTTCAAATGGAAGGCGTTGGATGGACTGTTGGACTCCATGGGGAAGGCCGGAAGACTGGAGACAGGAACACTTCCTCATGGTAATCATGGAGATCATTGTCCAGACAGCTGAGACTGTAGCATCCAGGGTCACCTGGAGAGAAGTCCTGGTTATGTTCTTACCCTCTTCTGAAAGGGCCACAAACTCCTGTTTAAATTCTTAAGGAAGGGAGTCTTTAAATATATTCAAGGAGTTCTGTAGATTAAAATCATATCTCCCCAAGCAAAGATTGCTGAGTGGCAATATGCAGTTGGAGGCTACTCAGAATAAACCTTTCTTCCAAAAGGTCCAATGTCTTAGTGTCTTTGTTTTAGAATAGCACTCAGTTGGCCTTTCCTGCCCTTCTCATTTGCTGCATACATCACCAGGGACCTCGGGAATAGAATGAGTGAGAACAGGTAATCAAAGCTCCTTGCAAGCACATAATCCTTTTTCTCTGCCCTATTTGAAATGGGGACCAGAGAAGAAGGAGCTTGCCATAGGGCCTTAACTGGTCCCTTCATTGATGGGCAGGGTCAACTTGAATGGAGCTACTGCATTCAGTATATCAATAAAGCTGTGCAATGTCTCTCTGAGCTCCTCAATCTCCAAGCCCAGGTTTGAAGTGACCTGCTTCGGAAGATCCTGATGGGTACTGAAATCACCCTGGGGTACTAGGCTGCTGGGACTCACAACATTCTTATCTGGGGAGAATGAGGATGAGGCTTGCATCATGAAGGGCTCTTTCCTCTTCCTCAACTAAATCCACTAAAGGCATCATGAGGACTTTCGTGCTGGATTCAAGGTCCAATGTCACATGAAATGAGGTGATAGCCCATCTCTTGGAGACTACCATTAAGGAGCAGTGTGAGGAAGGTTCCAGTAACAGAGGAAACCCCCAGAAGCTCTAATAGGGATACATTGGCTAGTGATCCTCTGGCCATCTGCCTGCTGGAGGACCAGCACTGAAGCACAGTGGAGTCCAACAAGGATCATCTCTCAGCAACCACAGTGGAGTGGCACTCACTTCCACCTCTATACAGTGTCAGGGTTCTGCCAGCCAATGGTGTGCCAGGGATTGGGATGCTGTAATCAATTGAGGCTTGCCTTTGGACGGTGCCGGGGACACAGTACCAGACAGGTGCCCAAAATCAACTCTTTTCTCCTGCTCATGGATGCTAGGGGTGGTAGGTGCTCCATTGGGATGGAAAGACTAGAAGAGAGAGAAGGTCTTTGGCAACCTGGAGAGTCTCCAAAGTCTATAGCATTGTTAGTCCACTGGTACTGCGATACAAACAGGGAGTCCTCTGGCACTTAAAGACTAACCAAATGTATATATTGCATGAGCTGGTGGCATCTGCCATGAAAGTTCATGCAATAAATAAATTTGTTAGCCTTTAAGTACCACAAGATTCCTTGTTTGTTTTGCTGAACTAGACTAACACAGTTGCCCCTTTGAAACTTGGTACTGTGATGACTTCCTGATGTCTGCAGAGGGTACCACACTAGACTGAACACCTTTGACAGCACCAGTGGCGCAGATGTAGGTCCAGGGTTGACAGAGTGGTCCAGCATGTGTGTCACTCACTCTCCCCATTTGTCTCTCTTCTGCACCAGTGAGTGCCTCTCTCAGTGTGGTGCTTGTTGTGTTTCTTCCTCAGCACTGAAGATGGAGAACAGTTCCAGAAAGAGCTTGGTGCCTGAGCAGCACTTCTCAGTGATGCCAAAGTACTTGGCACTGAATTGGAACAACTAGGTTCTGAGAGAGACCTGATGGTGGCATCCATGAGGACAGCTTTTATCTTGACGTCCCGGCACTTTTGAATGAGGGGTCTGAAGTCCTGGCAGATCCGGCACTTGCCTTTTATGTGAAATTCCCACAAGCATTTTTAACAATTGAACTATGGATCACTCACAGACATGGGTTTGCAAAGGGAGGTACAAGACTTGAAGCCCAGGGGTCAAGCATCACAGCCCCTGGGATGAAAAGTCCCTTGATGATAGGAACTATATATAATAACTATATATACTAACACTACTGGGAAAACTACATACACTAAAAGCAGCAAGAGTCGTGCGGTACTTTATAGACTAACAGATTTCTTCGAGCATAAGCTTTCGTGGGTTTCAACCCACTTCGTCAGATGCAACTGTTGCATCTGACGAAGTGGGTTGAAGCCCACGAAAGCTTATGCTTGAAGAAATCTATTAATCTATAAGTAGAGCCCTGCAAATCCACGGATGTCTGCAGATAGCCGCATTATATCTGCATCCGCGGATACAACACGGATATCCGCGGACCATTTCTTGTGGATGCAGATCGGATACGGATCCACATATTTTTACCTGCACAGAGCTAGAGCCCTGCAAATATGTGGATATCCGCGGATATCCGCATTATATCCGCATCTGTGGATACAACACAGATATCCGTGGGCCATTTCTTGCAGATGCAGGTCAGATATGGATCCACATATCTGTATCCATGCAGGGCTCTATCTATAAGGTGCCACAGAACTCTCGCTGCTTTTGCTATACACAGGCTAACATGGCTACCCCTCTGGAAATATATACACTAAATCAGGAACACTGTGAATGTAGAAGGAGTCCAAAAATCACTGGGAGGAATCTTTGCCAGAGTCAGAAAGGGTTGTTCCAGCAACCATCACTGGTTGTAAGAAGGAAATTGGAGGGTACAAGGCCAGTGGGGCTCTTCGTACTGGCCCATATCCACACAGCTCCACAGGGCACCCTAGCTAGCCCAACGGTTACCACTAAAGAAAAGATCTCTGGCACCAGTGCATGCAGAGTACACACACCTAGCACAGAATGAACAGGAGCAAGCATTTGAGGAAGAAGGAAATCAAATAGAATCATAGTGCTGGAAGTGACCTCATGAGGTCATCAAATCCAACCCCCTGGGAATTGAACCCAGGACCTTCCCCACATTAAGCGGAGGTGCTAGCCATTACACTATTTGCAGGGCTGTACAGCTGTTATGGCAATAGATTGGAAGATGTGGATTCAATTCCTGGCATAGACATTCAGTGTGCCCTTAGACAAGTTACTTTCTGTCCGTCACGTCTCCCTTTGTAACTGTACTGTTTTTTTAGATGATTAGACATAACAGTGATGCTGGCCATGTAAGCACCCAGATGGATAGATACACTGCTTCTATTAAAATACTGAGGCATGAAAGAAAAAACAGGCAACCATATCATATAGGGTGAAATTTATGTGAAAGCCCTTTGTTAAAATATTGGCAGTATATTATTGCTCCACAGTCAAGCATTTTACAGTGCTTTAAGAAAAGATACTTCAGGAAACAGCATATATTTAAAAATCTTCAAAATACTCAGCAGTTAGTACTAAAAATGAGGTTTTCAGTAAAATATTAGGAGGAAAATAAAATAAAGTCTCCAATTATTACCCATTTTTAGATTGCAGAATTACACAGTATTTTAGTTTTCATTTGAAAGTTACTTCACAGTACTATTAGCAAGATCACTCGTAGACTGAATTCCTTTTCAGGAAATCGTGTGCTAGCTCTCCCATGAACGGTTTTGTTTGTTGATGTAGAAACTACATTTTCAAGACTCCAGATTTTTAATTTCACATTGTATACATAGTAATACAACAAAAAATTAGTCAATTTTAAGGCTATAAAGAGTAACGCTTGTTTCATTATGCAGTAAGTATGTTTTATTTATAGATATGGCACTGGAATGGATATGAGCCAAAAGCCTATAGTGTTAGTCCTCTGTAAAGTTTCAGCAGCTGTGGTCATGTAATTTAAAACCTCTGTAAAGTTTGCTGCAGTGCTTGTACTACTTTAGTATACCATGAGTGCTGGATGCAGCCAGTCATCTAAAGGATTCCCCCTCGTCATAGCATGAAAGAAAGAAATGAAATGCAAACCTGAATGCAGCCTGAAAGGTCCAAATAGATGAGCTTGTGACATCCTTTCCCAGATCCCAGGTACTGTAAACCTCTGTCTGTGAATTTTCTGCAGTAAGCTAAACTCAGATATTGTAAATTGGAGAAGCTCCTTTGCAAGAGACGGGGAGAAAAAAACAGTTACTACAACACTATGTTACAGAACACAGATGCAATCAGATACCAAAGTTAACATCTTTCTAAACATTCTATGAACAATGGATGCTAGATTTTAACTGAGATTCTCCGCTTATTGAAATGTAAAATCATTTAGTTTTTCTTTCACACTTTTTTCTTGTTTCAGGTATTGTAAATTGTTTTGAAATAGTGCTATGGTATAGTGTACGATATTATCCTTAACTTATTCAAATAAATATTTACATAAGGGTAATTTTCTTAATTGAAAAAGCACACATTTTTGAAGTAACATGGGAGTGCCTCTGTGCATTGTGAAAGTTAATATAGCTTAGAGGGTAAATTTGCAAGGTTTACTTCACCATTGATTTTACTAGCTGTGTCTATTGGAAATGAAAACCAGAACTCTACCAAAGGATGTTAAAAGCATACAGGGATCAAACATACTTTTAAATCTTCTGTGGTCATGTAATTGCTTCCACTAACATTTTAAAAGCATGTTATTAAAACAAATTTAAAATGGAAGAGATTAACTAAAGCATACACATATTAAAGAATTAAATCTTCTCAAACTGAAGTTTAATCTGTTATTTTTAGAAAGCACTTGATTATTTACAACAAATCTTAGATAAAAGAACAGTAGCAAGCTATGTACAAGGAAAATCTTAAGGCTATTGTATAAATCCATATTCTCTAAATCTACCCAAGTCTTTATTATGCAAATTTAGGTACATAATGTATTGAAGACTCTAAATTAACTGAACTAAATTTCTAACTGAAATAAACAAGTATTGCAATACCATAATTACCTGAAATGAAAGCTTACAGAAAAATCAAAACATATCATTAAGATTGAGACATTCTGCTCTGTAAGAGATTCAGATTTAGGGGTATACTCAGGCCAGTTTTGCAAGTCAGCAAAAATTAAGCATTTTGATGGGAAGCAGGAATGTCCACTATGGAGCTGACTACTTAAGGAATGGTTCACATCATTATAGTTGGAATTGACTTTATGCTTTGAATTTATATTGAGAAGACATTGTTAAATCAACTTTGGCAGAAAAAATGGGACTAAGAAGTTGGAAAGCAAGAGGAAAAATGATAATGTAATTGCTCAAAAAAATTAAATAAGTATATGCTAAGATTACATTCCAGGTCAAGAATAAAAGGCAAATCAAACATAAAATCAAAACTAGATAATGGAAAACAAATTTTGGGATCATTATAAATGGAAGATGTTTTTTTTTATATTTAATAAAGAAATGTGAACAGTGCCAAGCTACTTTTTAGCAGCATAAGCCTTTCTGCATGATTTTGGAAAAATCTGCAATAAACAGAATAGCACCTAATCAGCTTTACAGAGGCTACACTCTTAGGCATAGCCGCAAGGAACACACTGGAGCAAAAGAATGTTTTTGATGTTTTTTGATAGTTTTGTTTCAACCTATAGGTAGTGTTGGTTGCCTAAGTTGGAATGAGCTCAGTTTCCATTCCACCTTACCTTCTGCTAGCAGCTGAAAACTACTTCTAAGCACCTTCACTTTCTTTATGGATTGCTATGTAACTCTTCCTCTGCCCTCAATTGTTATGATTTGTGTGTTTCTGTGGCTGCTTTTTTCTGACATTTCCAAGGTGGTAAATTTATCCGTAGCAGAAATCACAGATTTTTAAATGACGTATCTTTAATTTAAAGCACAGATTTACAGTTGCCTGTGTTCTGGATCCTATTTATGGCTGATCTAGATCTTAAAATCTTGGCTCTTGTGACTCTGATTCTCTCCTTTGGCTTTGAGAACTTAACACAGTGATCATTAAAACAATTTGCGAGAATTGTCTTCTCATAGTTTTTTTTGACAGGCTTCATGTATATGACAAGATCTCTATTATAACCTGATCTGAGGAAAAACACCAAGAGGAATTCCATCTGGCCACATCTTAAATCAATTGTGCAACTCAGAGGATAAATTCTCTTGATAGAGTGGAAGAGGACATTCACATGGCCAACTACTTTCCAGCTCATCAAGAATTCAGTTCTCTTGGATAGTTTTTCAATAATGAATCCTTGATATGGAGCAGTAAGATATACACAAAACTTTGAAAGATGCATATATTCCCGTCACTAAAAGCTTTTATGTTAGCTACTTTGTTTCAGAGAACTACAAAGAAACTATCTGTGGTGAGCTGCCATTTTTTGAGCATCCTTGGAAATACCACTGAAATGTTATTCCTATCAAAAGCCTCACACTGTTAATCTCAGAAACAACAATAGTGTTGCTTTGCATTCACCTATCTTCAGCAAAAAGTGTTGCATTTGGCAGTTTTCATTCAGAATTACCATTTGTTGCTAACTTTTTTCAAACATGTTAGGGAAAACACTTTTAGAAAGGAAAGAGAAGTCTGCTAATGAAACACCAGTATTTTACTGACCTGAACAGAAAGGAAATTTTATCTTATTTATAAATTTTGTGTCTCATACTGGAGGCATTCACCAATCTGATGCACTCACTCCTGGGTAGGTCTTGGCCACACATTAATAGAAGCAGATGCCTCTAATTTTTTGGTGGTAACAGAAAGCTGTAGTAGCCAGGATAACACAGGTTGGCAAGCACTCCAGAAAAGCCATTCCAAATTTAAACATGAAGAAACTGAAACTAGAAGAAGGCAAAAATTATGCCAATAAGGACAATAAACCACAGACTCTTCTGTAAAGAAAGAAAGAATAACAGTGCAGAGATGCTGGATGGAAGGCTGACACAAACGAAGAATCTGTCATTGGACTGGTACATTCCCAAGGCATCACTCTAATATTAGCAGGCCAAATCCAAAATATAACATGCAAAAAGCAGAGAAAAACACACCCCAGGAATATGTTGTGTTGCTGTAAAACCCAGATTTTATTTTCCACAAGGGGAAGAGAAGTGCTGTACAACTACCATCAAAGAAGGAGACGGCTCTTCTGGGATGGCAGGTGGCCTGCGTAATGGATACCTGAGCTTTCTTTTACTGCTTCTTTTGATAAATGGACAGGATCTACCCAGCAGTCAGCCCTTCAGGTTGGTGGATGAAAACACATCTCCCACAACAGTGGATGTTTACCTATAACTGTTATAACATAGTTCAGCTAGATAGTGTGAATTCTTTGTCTTTGCTTTCAAGCAAGCCTTTGCATATATTTTTTGCAGTTCTCCAAGTAATGTTTGGTTCAGGAAATATGGCTACTCTAAATGCACAGTTCTCTGCAGCTTTTTGTATATTGTTTTGCCACATCTCAGAAACAGTCCCCTATTTCCACACGTACCTGAATGACTGTTGTAGATTAATGAGATGAGAGTGGACTCGACAGATCAATGGGAACTTGCACATTTCATAATCAGGTTTTGCTGGATTCAAGTCACAGACGAAAAAAACCTCACACTGAACTTTTTTCAACCCATGACTATACCATAAACAAAGTCAAAACAGATATCCTCAAACAAATGCATGCTTTATTGACTTTTTTTAGGAAATAAGGGACAAAGAGGAGCTTGGTAGAGTATGAAATTGACAGAGGAATTTGGTAGAGTAGACAAGACATATAATCACAACATTGCTTGACTGCTTTTTTAAGACCATTACCCAAGCAATTCTAAATGTTTCTCATTCAGTAGATACACATATAGAACATATCTAAACTGAATATTAGTACTCTGCCTAATTATAACTAACAACACTAGACTACAACACTACTGCAGTATCTGAAACTTTACAGCCTAAAATTTTGTATAAAAGGTATCTACTCCGGACATAGATAATTATGAAGGAAATGGTTGCATAACAAACCCATCTATAGTTCCTTCTTCTCTCCAAGAGTCCTCCACATATATTCAGAGCAAATAATCGTTCCATTTGAAATACACAGACACCCAAGAGTTTACATTGCAGCCATTAACGTTCTTGCTGAAGTGACAGGGCTGCAGAACCTGTCAGCATCATATTTAATCATCCAATATGACCAGTGATATGCTAAGTGAAGGGCCAAATGCTTCACTGTGCTGAAGGGTGCTTTATATCTGTTAAAGTCATTAAGCTATCAAAATATCTTGATCTTTAAATCCAAGAGCAGTGAACCTTGGAGAAGTCTGTAAAACTTATCATGTGCTTTTAAAATACATGATTATACCATGTAATAGCCTGGGAGGTGACAACCCAAGATGAAAACAAACTTTGTTCTTTTACTTGCCATTGCAGTGCACTGTCACCAAGCCATTGAGATGACCCCGAGCAGAAAAGAAATGACCCCAACCAACCTACTGGCAAATTACAATTTCATATAGTGTCGGTAACTTTACTGGTTACTCAAATGCACAGCACAAATTAGGATGTAATTCCTCATATTTTAGCTCAAACCTGCATATTCATTTTGTGGTCTTTGTTTTTGAGTTTTCCTCTTCATCCACAGAAAACAAATGCTTATTGTGATTTATAAACCAGGAAGTTGCTGGATTTTTATTAGTGATTTGAACAATCATCTCAAACTTTCAAGCTAGTTATATAATGATGAGCAATTGTGTTGCTTGTACAGACAAAATTTGTTCTACAAGCAAACGTAAGTTTATGTAAAACTTAGCAAAACCTAAAAACTTAATCTTAAAACAAATATGTATGGCATATTTTCTGTTTTTACAAAATAGATAGGGTCTTCAGAAAAAAGTTATATTTTCTTGTAATGATAACACTAAAATTTGTATTTTCATACAGCATAGGGGACCTTTGTTTTTTACTAATCTAAATGGAGGAAGAGATATTTCTTACCTTGACAGCAGTCTTAGAGTGCCATTAGTAATATCAGTGTACGACAGATTTAAATAGAGAAGAGCTGGACAGCCTTCTGCTATAAGTCTCATTGATTCATCCTGAATAATAAAAATTAAAAAATCATTTGCCATAGTATATCAAATTAAGATTTGATTGTGTTTATTTAGAACATTTTCTACACTATAGCAGAAACACTGAATTCATTTCTTAAAAGGATTAAATGAAACAGTACAGCTCAAAACATCTTCTCTAAAAATGCTCTAAAGAAAATATTACATTATAATGCTTACAAAACTATTTTTGTTTATTGTAACTATGACTGTTTTTACACCCCCAATTCAGGAAGGTACCTAACACCTGAGTAGTCCTAACAACGTCAGTGGGACTATTCACATGCTTAAAGTTAAGCATGTATTTAGTGCTAAGCTGACCCAAGTCTTAAGTTAGCAGGTCTATAGACAAAAACAGAAGATACCTCTCTAAAATCCAGGGAGAGTGCTCTATTAACTATTCACACCAGTCAATCAGTTATAGAATGGTCACTGTTCTCATCATTCCTTTTCAATCAAAGTTGGTTTCTTTTCTAATTTTCTTTGAAAGTGGCATCAAACATCATTAATTCCTACATCATCATGAGGCTCCCTGCTAGTGCTAAAGCACAGGTCGTCAAACCACGGGTTGCAACTCAATACTGGGTCACAGACCGGTTGGTACTGGGTCACAGCACTGCTGCTACAGCTGGGGGGAGCAGGAAGAAGCAATGGTGGGAGCTGTGGGAAATTTAAAAGGACGCCAGCTATCCCACTGCTACTTGTAGCCCAGGGCAGCTGGTCTCCTTTGAAATTTCCCTCACCTGCTTCCACCCAGGGGTAGCAGCTGCGGGAAATTGACAAGGACACTGGCCACTCTAGATAGTCAGGTTTTAGCAGAGTGGCTGGCGTCCTTGTCAATTTCCCATGGCTGCTACCCCTGGCCTGGTTGGAAGCAGCCTTATGTTTCTTTTGACCTGGTGCCTGGGGACGCCACCCTCCCACCCCCTAGCCACGGCTGCTGCCAAATTTTCAGGCAGTGGCCCCTTTTTTTCTTCAGTGAGTGGTTGCCACATGGCTAAAGGGTCCAGAGCTATGTCCTGTGAAAAAAAGTTTGACACCCACTGTGCTAATGGATGCTTTATATCTGTTAAAGTCATCAAGCAATCAAAATATCTTGATCTTTAAATCCAAGAGCAGTGAACCTTGGGGAAGTCTGTAAAACTTATCATGTGCTTTTAAAATACATGATTACACCATGTAATTTGAAAAATGGAAACAATAACAGTCCAGCAGGAGACTTGTCCACTACTCGAAACAGCCCTTCTGTTCAAAACTAGAGAGCTAGGAACGTTATCAATTATAATCAAGAAGTTCAATTAGCTAAATACTCGTTACTGATTTTACTGTTTTATTATTCTGTCCATGTCTCTGATATTGAGTTCATTTAAGAAAGAGCTATTATTTGCTCTTCCACCTCAAAGTGTCTTTTGCAGCTGAGAAGTAATGATAGCAGAGTGCGCATATGTGAACTATTAGACTACTTTCATTTTCACCATTCCCAGATCCTCATTTTACACTGAAATGCTTAAAAAAAACTATTGAAGAGGAAAAGGATAAAAATAGGCATTTTTATAACTCATGTCTTAAAAAAGTAAGAAAAGAGCTAAAGAAATTTTAAATCTTGAATTCCTAAAATAATGTAATTTTCATTGTTCTCCCAAGATATTATATACATTAGAGATTCACACTGAAATGTTTCATATGCATAGACTCAAGAGTAATTACTTTCTCAAAGTTTCCAAAAATTTTTCCATGATGCAATGGGAAATCCATTTAGAGTGATGCTGTGAGGATAAGGCGCATCCTCAGCTATACTCTGAAAGGGCATGGAAGGGTCTGAGCATGGCCTGGAAGTATAGGTGTGTTAGAGATAGGCAATAACATAACAGATTTTGGTTCATAATGATCAGAAGAGTAAAGTTCTGGAATAACATTCCAAGGGGAGTGGTGACAGCAAAGAAACCTGGCTGACTTCAAAACTGAACTTGATAAATTTACAGAGAGGACGGCATGATGGGACACATTTGTTTGGCAATTGACCAATCTTTGACTACTAGTAGTAGAAACGCCGGTGGCCTATGATGGGATGTTTGATGGGGTAGGTTCTGAGTTATGATAGAGAATTCATAGAATCATAGAATCATAGGGTTGGAAGGGACCCCACGAGGTCATCTAGTCCAACCCCCTGCCAAAAAAAAGCAGGACCACTCCCATTAGATCATCCCAGTCAGTGTTTTGTCCAGCTGGGACTTGAACACCTCCAGAGATGGAGATTCCACCACCTCCCTAGGCAGCTTATTCCAATGCTTCACCACTCGCCTAGTAAGGAAGTTTTTCCTAATATCCAGCCTGGACCGCCCCAGCTGTAACTTGAAACCATTGCTTCTCGTTCTGCCCTCTGTTACTACCGAGAACAGTCGAGCTCCCTCCTCCTTGGAGCAACCCTTCAAGTAGTTGAAGGTTGCTATCAAATCCCCCCTCACTCTTCTCTTCTGCAGGCTAAATAAGCCTAGTTCCTTCAGTCTTTCTTCATAGGGCTTGTGCTCCAGCCCTTTGATCATTTTGGTTGCCCTCCTCTGGACTCTCTCTAATTTGTCCATGTCCTTTTTGTAGTGGGGAGCCCAAAACTGGACACAGTATTCCAGATGTGGCCTCACTAGTGCTGAATAGAGGGGAATGATCACATCCCTCGATCTGCTGGCAACACTTCTTCTGATGCAGCCCAGTATGCCATTGGCCTTTTTGGCAGCAAGAGCACACTGCTGACTCATATCCAGCTTCCCATCCACCATGACTCCCAGGTCCTTTTCTCCAGTGCTGCTATTTAGCTGATCACTCCCCAGCCTGTAGCAGTACATGGGGATTTTTTGGCCCAAGTGCAGGATTTTACACTTGTCCTTGTTGAACCTCATGAGATTCCTCTTGGCCCACTGCTCCAATTTGTCTAGGTCTCCCTGAATCCTGTCCCTGCCCTCTAGGGTGTCTATCGTTCCCCCCAGTTTGGTATCATCTGCAAACTTACTAAGTGTGCAATCTATCCCATCATCCAGATCATTAATGAAAACATTGAACAGAACTGGCCCCAGGACCGACCCCTGGGGCACACCACTTGTTACTGCTTGCCAACTTGAAATGGAGCCATTGATTCCTACACGCTGAAACCGTTGTTCTAGCCAGTTTTCTATCCACCTTACAGTCCATGCATCTAACCCATACTTTCTTAATTTGCCAATGAGAATGCTGTGGGAAACTGTATCAAAAGCCTTGCTAAAGTCAAGGTATATCACATCAACGGCTCTTCCCGCATCCACAAATCCAGTCATCTCATCATAGAAGGCGATGAGGTTGGTCAGGCATGATTTACCCTTGGTAAATCCATGCTGACTGTTCCTGATTACTCTATTTTCCTCCAAGTGTTTCAGGATGGATTCTTTGAGAAGCTGCTCCATGATTTTTCCAGGGATTGAGGTGAGGCTGACAGGTCTGTAATTCCCTGGATCGTCCTTTTTGCCTTTCTTGAAGATAGGTACTATATTTGCTTTTTTCCAGTCCTCTGGCACCTTCCCTGTTCGCCATGAGTTTTCAAAGATAATGGCCAATGGTACTGCTATCTCATCAGCCAGCTCCCTCAGCACCCTCGGATGCAGTTCATCCGGCCCCATGGACTTGTGCACATCTAGTTTCTTTAAGCAGTCCCTAACCTGACCTTCTGTCACCAAGGGCCTCTCTTCTTCTCCCCAGTCTACCATACCTAGTGTAGTGGGCTGGGAGCTGACCCTGCTTGTGAAAACTGAAGTAAAAAAAAAGCATTGAGCACTTCAGCTTTTTCCTCATCCTCTGTCACGAGGATGCCTGCCCCATTCAGTAAGGGACCTACACCATCCCTGATCCTCTTCTTGTTATTGATATACTTGTAGAACCCCTTCCTGTTATCCTTCACATCCCTTGCTAGTCGCAACTCCATTTGTCCTTTGGCCTTTCTGATTTTATCCCTGCAGTCCCGAGCAATGTCTTTATATGCCTCCTTAGTCATCTGTCCTAGCTTCCACTTCCTGTAAGCGTCCTTTTTATGCTTCAGCTCAGTGCAGAGCTCTCTGTTAAGCCACAGTGGGCGCCTTCCACATTTGCTGTGCTTTCTCCTTATCAGAATTGTATCTTCCTGTGCCCTTAGCAGGGTTTCTTTAAAATGCACCCAACTCTCTTGGACACCTTTCCCCTTCAGATCAGCCTCCCAAGGGATCCTGCCCATCAGTTCCCTGAGGGAGACAAAATCTGCTTTTCTGAAGTCCAGGGTCTGTGTTTTGCTTCTTTCCTTCTTTCCTGTAATCATCAACTTGAACTCAATCATTTCATGGTCACTGCTACCCAGGCTGCCCATGACTTCTACTTCCCTGATAAATTCTTCTCTATTTGTGAGCAGCAGATCGAGAGGCACAAGGCCCCTAGTTGGTTGCTCCAGCATTTGTACCAGGAAGTTGTCCTCAACACTCTCCAGAAACTTCCTGGATTGCCTGTGCACTGCTGTATTGGCCTTCCAGCAGATGTCAGGGTAATTGAAGTCCCCCATGAGAACCAGGGCCTGTGCTCTAGAAACTTCTGTCAGTTGTCCATAGAATGCCTCATCCACCTCCCCCTTCTGATCTGGTGGTCTGTAGCAGACACCTACCACAACATCCCCCTTGTTGCTCTCTGCTCTAAACTTAACCCACAGACTTTCAACTGGCTTGTTTCCACTTTCATAATGAAGCTCTGAGCAGTCATAGAGCTCCTTTACATATAGTGCTACTCCTCCCCCTTTCCTTCCCTGCCTGTCCTTCCTGAACAGTCTATACCCATCTATTGCAGAGCTCCAGTCATGCAAACTATTCCACCACGTCTCTGTTATCCCAATCATGTCATAGTTCTTTGTCTGCACTAGTACTACCAATTCCTCCTGCTTGTTTCCCAGGCTCCTTGCACTTGATGTCTGACTGGTGAGTCTTGCCCCTATGTTCAGGGGTTTAATTATCTCCATATTTGGGATCAGGAAGGAATTTTCCCCTGCAGAAGACTGTCAGAGGCTCTGGGGTTTTCTGCCTTCCTCTGTTTCATGGGACATGGCTCACTTGCTGGTGGATTCTCTATACCTTAAAATCTTTAAACCATGATTTGAGAACCTTAATAACTCAGCCAGAGGTTAGAGGTTTATTACAGGAGTGGGTGGGTGAGGTTCTGTGGGCTGCATTGTGCAGGAGGTCACACAAGATGATCATACTGGTTTCTTCTGACCATAGAATCTATGAGGAGAGGAAATTATATTTTGCCAGCATGTTCTGTTAGTTGGCAATGTGGAACTGGAGGCCCACAGAGGAGCATACCTAGTGCCCTATCAGGAGGGATGGCATTGAGGTGTTGCGGTTGAGTGTGCTCAATTGCTGCATTAACAACAAATGAGTTGGAGTGTAGTTGGGTAAACAAAAGGTCCATACTTGGATGGTGTGACATACTGTACCCCACATAACTCATGTTGTGATTTCTTTATTATTCATGTTCACCCTTGCAGTGTAACTGTGGATTGTCTGATGCAAGGTATGTCATTTAAAACAGTGGTTCTCAAACACTGTGTTGGGACACATTATTGTGTCACCACACAGTGTTAAGTATGTCGCAGAGAGCCAGGGAAATGGCTGGATTTGGCCTTTGAGGGGTGAGGGGCCTGGTGTGTCTTGTAGGGTCATGATATGCTACCAAGTGTGTTGCAACCTGCGAAAGGTTGAGGATCACTGATGCCCGGTGTTTTTGAAATGCTCATGACATACTGAATATTACTGTTATAGTAATATGTTTCCTGCAATGTCATATATATGTACAGATACAAAACTCTGCCATGTCACATCCCCAAATATGTGTCTCACATGGCTTGAATAGATTCAGACAAACACAGAGCTATGTTTCCACACACAATGGAACAATGACTGACCTAAACACCTGTGAGTACTTTCGCTCAAGTGGAAGGAATCACAACCATTGCCAGACAGGGTCGATCTGACCCTAAGGAGTGTTGGGGAAACTTGTTAAAAGCTGAGATGTCTTTATCTCTAGCTCTGCTCTGGAATCTTGTTCCAAGCAACCTCCAGAACGAGCATCTACCCACAAGAGGAGGGAGCCAGGTTGCAAGACACATGGCAACCAGCCTGTGTGGTAAACTGACTTTATAGAAGTTAACATCATGGACTGAAAGAGACTGCAATCAGAAGCACTGCTGACCTGGGAAAAGACCTGAGGCTCAGATGCTGGGACTCGGGGCTCAAGCCCCGTACGCACCCTGCCAATGCAGCCACCGCCATGGAGAGCATGAGAGGTCCAACGACTGGACTCAGGTCTCAAGCCCCAAAAGCCCAGTACCTGCCACATCCCTGACTGGAACATTAATCTTAGTTTAGAATGCGAGTTATCTTTTAGTTAACTGTGATCAGTTCCTTGATGTCTTAATAATCTGGCTTAGACTCACTTAAAATCATGCTGTAGTCAATAAACATATTTATTTTTTCTAAAACAGTACATGTGGATTGAGAATGTACAGAGACCTCACTTAAAGTGACAGAACTGGTGCATATTAATTTCTGTGATAAATTGGTTAACAATTGTAAACAAATTTTCAGGGTGCAGTGTAAGCATTGAACCCCACCAGACAGCAGTAACTGAGGCTACCTCTGAGAGTGGCAGTGGTTCCTGGGGGTCTATCTCATGAGTGGCTGGTCAGAAGCTCTCCTTCACTAGGCCAAGGGCAGATTACATCAGGGGTGTCAAAATCATTCAATGGGGGGGGGCCACATTGGAGGGCAGGGCACCTATCAAGGGCCATGTGGCCACACAGGTTCCCCAACCCTTTCCCTTCCATATTCAGAGCTGTGTGGGCTCCCTTTTCCCCACCTAGCCCTGCAGACTCTCCAGCACCTTCCCTTTCCCCTGCACTCTGGTCTCCCCTTCCACACACTGGCTCCTAGACTCGCCCACTATCTTCCTTTTCCCCTTCCCCTACCTCCTCATAGCAAGCAAAAAAATCAGTCTTAGTCACAGGCAGCCAGGCTGGGCTACTGCCTCTCCTCCTCCTGATCCACTCACCATCAGTCATTCAGAATGCTGACCTATGGTTGGCTCAGTCCTGGCTGGTCTTTGATTGGCTTGTTCCTATGCAGGCCGAAGCCACTTTTTCCTTTTTTAATTGTGATTCATGCAGTGTGCTGTCAATCAAATTAGCATGCTGACTGACTGACAGTGAACAGTTAGGGTTGGGAGCAGTGAGGTGGCTCTCTGGAGCCTGCCTAGCCTGCTGTGACTGAGACTCTGATTGGTTGGCAAACCCCAGCAGAGCTGAGCCAGGATTGGCTAAAGTGCTTCCTTTGTTCCCAATGTGCTATGATTTGGATCATGTGAGTAAGTCAGAAGCATGCCCTGCTGTGCTGGGAGCCTGTCTTTCAAGTTCACTGCTGCAGACAGCTTCTAAGCACAGCACAGGCAGCAGCTGCTTGGGCTGGATCAGCACCCTTGACAGGCCAGATCTGGCCCACAGGCCGTAAGATTGACACCCTTGTGTTACATGCAGGAGGCTAGCCACGAGCTGACCCAGGAGTACATGGTTTACATGGCAAAGTGGGGTGATTTGGGGCTCAGGAGTGAGGAATTAGGGTGACACAGTTACACACCAGTCCTGATTGCAAGGGCAGAGGGGAGGATGTCACAGATGGCACAAGGTAGCAGCATTCTGCCCGCTTTGGGGCAGGGGCACATCTTCTACTGAAAGGCTGAGAGCCACAAACACATGCTGAGTCAGGTCATGGTACTGACCATGATTGTCAGGGTGGACGGATGGAGGGGAAGGAGGAGAAGAAAGGCGGGATGAACTTGTCATTCAGGGATGAGGAGGCTGTAGGGGGGACTGGAGGCTCTGGAGGTTTGGTTATGTCTTGGGGTTCTTTGTAGACAGAAGGAAAGACAGCACTGCTGGAGGATAGTCAGTGATCTGGTAGAGGTGGTACCCAATGGTCCTAGTAAGAATCCCAAGCAAGCAAGTAGGGACAGGCATTGGGGTTGGTGGGCACCAACAAAACCACTGCACAGTGAGAGAGCTGTATATTAGATGGTAGGGCTGGCACCAAGGGTCCAGACTATGCAGCGGTTAAAGTAAGGGGGAATGCACCAGAATGGAGTTCCAGGGCCCCCTATTTTTAGGCTGACAGCATTCCAGGGCCCCTAAAGATAGAGAAACACAGCAGAACTCTGCATTCTGGGCCCCCCTAACAATAGCATGAGCAGCTGAAACGCAATGTTCCAGTGGCTCCACCTTACACCCTGTTCTACCTTAAGCCCAGCCAGCAGAGAGCTGTAGCAGGACGGGAGTTTGTGAAACTCCCCCCTGCAGGGCAGAGCAGCTTGTGGCTGGAAGCAGTTTCCAGCCACACAGCCAGACTGCAAACAGTGAAGGTAAGGGTTTGGGGGGGGGGGTGCTGCTGGGGGTTTTGTGCATGTATGTGTCTGTGTGTCTCTGGGGATGGCTGTGTGTGTGTGTCTGGAGGTGGCTGTGTGCATGTGGGGGGGTCTGGGGTTGGGTATTGGGGCAATAGGTGGGTTCTGGGGATGGATATTGGGGGGACCACCCATGCCAGAGGGGGGCCCACCAAATTATACTTTAACCCCTGAGGCTATAGGATTGCACAGGGGAGAATGTGCAGGGGTGCCAAACTCATTTGCTATGGCAGGCCAGATTTAACTTAAATGTACTTCAGATTGGCTGTGCATACCATAAATTGAAATACTAGGGCACTCTTGTGACATCATGGAGCACTGTGTATGTTAGACTGCATTCTGCAATAGCACACTCTCTCTCTCCCTCTCTGTTAAAGAGAAACTGTGGTTCTGCAAAGAATAGTCACGGGCTGGATGGAAGAGGTTTGTGAGGTACATCCAGGCTGTAGGGTGCACGCTTGACACCCCTGATGTAGTATCTGACTTAAAGGGCTACTCAGGCTCAGACGGTTGCTATAGTAAAGGCAGTGCCATCGGCGTGAGATGTGCTGGGACATGGTGTTCCTGAAGAAAAGTTCCACAATGGTAGTACAGGTGGTATGACGCAGAGCAGAAAAGGATATTACCGGAGCAGGAGAGTTTTATCAGTTGAGGATGCAAGCCTCAAGGCTGTCAGAGACCTGGAGCACTGAGGGGAGCCCGTGTACAGCAGCATGAGCTCAGGCATAGGTGTCAATGGAGACAAATGTCCCAGTGTGCACAGGACCAGATATGAAAATCTGGAAAGTCCCTGAGGTGTTAATGGTGCCAAGGATGAAGAAGGCAGACCGGTGACACCAGCCGGTCAGAACAGCGTTTAGCCTTATGTTCTGAGCGAGATTTCTTGGAGGCAGAGCAGCCATGTCAATACATGACTTCTCACCTGACATGGCACAGCTTAGGGAGGTGGCACTGTTAGGAGTCACTCCCCATCAGAGAGCCACTCTTACACCTGTGGCCATGCTTCTTGTGTGTAAGGTGGGCCTTCGGTGGTGGCAGCTGTACTGCTGATGCTGCATGGGAAGGATGCATGGAAGCACTCACCGTCAGTGACAGGTAGCAGTAAGAGGGAACTGGAGTGATATTGACCCACGTGGGTTTTAAAGCCTCAGACACACAACATGGCTGATGCACAACACACCAGTAGGTTGATGGACACTGCTACAAGAAGTTCTGGCCCTGGCACACATGCACTCCCACATGTAGAATCCATATAAAGATCATCAGTTGAAGAAGTACACATGCTAAAATATCTGTATAATACAGTATTAATAAACTAGTTAACATCAGAAAATACTGGCCTTTTTATCTAGATAAGAAAACAAATCTGGCATAAAAACACTCTTGTTTCAAAGAGCTGAGTAAATTCAAGCTTATGCAGAAAATATTTTTCATCAGAAAGGGGGTTATGAAAACATCAAACAGAATTAACAGAAGCCAATTAGGTTTGAAAATGATTTAGGAAAACTCAAAGATGGAATGTATTTCCTATTAACCACACAGAATGTTCCTGCTCCAGATAACACAAAAAAGAAGAGATTGCATGGAGGCTATATGCACACCTTTCCCTTGCAGGGTTCCAGGAATACTTAGAAATCCTAAGAGGATGCTTCTAACTCCATAAATTTACGGAATAAAAATCCTGAGGAGGTTTCTATTTGGGATTAGTTTTGAAGAATATTAACTGTAATCATCTTGTCAACTGTGGCAAAATAGCTGCAAAAAACAGCCAGATGAACTTCCTGGGAAATTATTAGAAAACAAATGGCTTGGAATTTCTTGACAACTTTAAACACAATAAACCATGAACCTTTCCTCAACTGGCAAAATTTTAAAAGCCGTTTACTAAAAAGAATCCATGTCTGGTGTACCATTTTTTTGGCACTGTATAAAACAAATTAGGACCCTAATTTAGTATTTCTGACTATTATTAAAGTCGATAGCTGCATTTGCAAATAAGTTGTAAGAATAAATCCCATGAGACTATGCTCCTAACTCATTTAGGCACTTTTTGATAATCCAATCCCTTCACAAATATAATTTAAATCTGTGAAGAAAATTTGTAATACAGTACTTACATTTAATCCCTGGCATTCAGAGACATTTAAGTCTTGCAAATTTTTACATTCACCTAAAAAAAACCATAAAGTTCATATTAAAGATTTACAGTTGGAATTCCCTGCATTGGACGAGCAGTTCATTTAGTTCAGTGTCTTTCCCTGATAATGGTCAGTACCAGATGATTCATAAAAAGTCCAAGAAACTAGGCAGAAGACAATTATGGAATAATGCACACATCAGAAAAGTTGTTTCCAGGCTCCTATCAGTTAGTGGCTGGCTTATATCATGAGGTGTGATAGTTCATGCTGACACTACATTAAAAATATGTTAAAAGAATAAGTCATGGATTCAAATGTTAGAAAAAAACAGAATTAAGGGTACCCACCCAATCTTAATTCCTTGTGTGTATGTATTACGATACAGTTGTTAATTACATGATAGTGCACTGTTTTCCACAATCCAAAGGGGTAGCTGTGTTAGTCTAGTTCAGTAAAACAAACAAGGAGTTCTGTGGCATTTAAAGACTAAATGCACCAAATAAATGTTAGTCTTTAAGTGCCACAGGACTCCTTGGGTGTTTGCCACAAGGACCTTGAAGGCACATAGAAATAGTCTCTCCCTACTCACAGTTCTTTAGCCCACACCAGCCCCTGGCAGCCAGGAAGAAAAACTGCAGTGAAAGCTCTCCTCATCCCTGAGCCATGGAATATTCTGAAAATGTAGCTCCCAAAATCTAATAAATCTGTACTAAGGATGTGTGACCTATGGTTTTTTCAAAAGCTTATATCTTGACCAAAATTGGGTTGGTTTTCACAGCAGCAGTGAAAGGTGTCTCTCTGACACAAAGAAAGCCTTCCTGCCAAATTTCACGTCCTGCACCAAAGCATGAATTTGCTAGAGCTTCTCAATCAAACAGGACTATGGATTCTTTTCCCATTAAAACAGGTGATTTGACCTCACCCTCCTTTATATGTTTCCCAAAGTTCGAAGCTTAATGACTGCTTTCATTTACTCTTACAGTGTAACCTGATCCTAAGACTTAAACTTCCCTGCATTTATCTTCCTCCCATTTTGTAAGTTCCCTCATCTTCAAAGCACCTAATGGAGTGGGATCTTCCCCAACAAAAGCTCATGTGATAAATTTATTAGTCTTTAAAAGTGCCACCAGACTCCTTGTTTTACTGTACTGAAAGTCCTTTGAAAGAATAAAACACAATGCCAAATCAAACACCTGCCAACTCAAAAGTCTTCATCCAGTCAAAATTAGCTCCATGGTTGCAAGGCTGCAGGAATAATATCATGACAGCTCTATTTTGTCATGCCCTCCTTTACACTAATCTGAAAATCACAATAAATCTTGCCTCTATGAACTGCAGAGGCGAATACAGAACCTGAATGAAGGTATGCTGATGCTACGTACCATTGTTGGTTACAGAATCTGAGTCTTTACTTAAAAAATTAAATCTCTAGCCCTTATGGTTGCAAAGAACGTTCTAAATGGGAAATGAGTATAAACTGACGCAGTGAACTCTTGAGTCTGCAGACAGTCTAAAAAATAGCTCTGAGAAGACTGTAGTGTTCCAGTTCATCTAAATGGAGTGTGGACTAATAAAAAAAAATGAATATGTCAATATTTGTCATACTACACACACACACACACACACACACACACACACACACACAAGAAAAAACATCATGTCAGGAAGAACTACACAATGTATTTTAAGTAGTATCTCATTATGGGACCACACCTGACTGAAGCTGTTTATGGGCAGAGTTTAGTACCACTACTATTTTTTTCTCCCCAGTTCAGTCCTAGGGGATTAGGGGGACATGGACAGAGTACTTATACGAATGACATTGCTCAGCTCTCATCCCTCAGATTCCTCTTTGGTCCCTTTAGGACTTCCTGGGGACTTGCCACAATGCCAATAGCCGAAACCTTCTGGAGCTTGTGCACTTCGTTTCCAAATAATACAGAGCATCCTTAGTTGCGGTGGCCATGATCAGAACAGACAATCAATTAGAGTTAAGATTGCTAACTCTGTATTTAAAAAATACAGGGCAGACCTCAGATGTCGCCAAGCATGACTTGAAGCTCTGAGGTCAGGTGTCTTTCCTGCCACCCCCAAGCTTCCCAGGGTTTCTCTCTCTCCAGCTCCAGATGCTACAGAGACACCCAGGGCCCAGGTGCAGGGCCAGCAGCTGCTGTGATTTGTGTTCAGATTCTTCTCAGGGGCCAGGAGCTAACTGGAGGCTGCAATTGTTGATCTTTGCCCTGCCATACACCCTGCTGGAGCCATTGATAGCAACTGTGAGCAGGGAGGCTAAACCACAAGGGGACTGACCCCCTAACAGGTAGGGCTCCTTTCTGACCCTGGCTAATACTGCACACACCCCCTCCACTTGCCCTGCCAGATGGAGCCTGAACAGGGAAAGCGGACAGGCCATGCTCAAGAATGGAGTCAGCAGGATGCCCAGCTCGGGGGGGAGGGTGTCAACATTCACAGCATATCTTTCTGCCCTCCCAAACCTGCTCCTTCAGCGTGGCCCTGTCTGCTTCCCTTGCACAGCACTGAAGGGCCAAAGTTGGGAGGGAAGTGGGAACATGCATCCATGACCTCCTTGTGTTGAAATACGGGATAAAAGGTATCCCATACTGATTTAGTACAGGATACATAATTTTCTATTTAAATAAGGGATGTCCTTTGTAATATTGGACTGCTGGCAAGCTTAGGCATGGACGTCTGATTCCCAAAAACTGATAAATAAAAATTCCTTCTGTATTTCACAGAAAACAATGGACAAAAGCAGCAATTATAATCAGAGCCCTATGTATTTCACAAATGTACAATAAAAAAAGAAAACAAAAACTAACAGAAAATACACAAAATTAAATTCATTGTGCAGCAGCAGCTCCTGTCCCATGGACAGCTTCTGCCCTATGGGGCTGAGCCCAGCTTCCAGCTCTAGGTGTTGTGAGCTAGCACACACTGCTCACCTTTGGCCCAGCCTTTCCTCCATCATGATGGGAGTGCAGGTAGGTCAAACTGGGAATTGCAATGCCACTTAAGCAAATCTGGCCCAGGCATCTCTCTGTCATCACGTAAGAGGTGCAGCCCGGCCAAATCTAAGTGTGTTGCAACCTCGTGGGCCAGGCCACAATGCCTGGAGTGGAGAGCTGGGCCCTGCCCAGAAGGACAGGAGCTACTGCTACAGGGTGAAAGTGGACTTCCCACACTGGGTGTCCGACCCTTCAGAGATATAACCCTGGCCCCTTCAAGGAAGAAATGATAGTGGGGGGGCAATGTGGCAGGGGGGATATAGAACAGATAATAGAAGAGGAGTTCCTAGGACTAATGAGGATTGGGATCCTGGTGCTCAGTGGGGGAGGGGAATATTTAAGGGGTGATGGGAAATGGTTTCTGGGGCTAAAGAGGATTTGGGGAGATAGAGGTTTAATGGAAAAGGGGAATATATAAAGGATCATGAGAAGATCTTCGGAGGACTCCCTGGGGGAACTTGGGTGGGAGATACAGGAGAAGGAAGCCATAGGGGTTGAGAAGATCTGGGTATCTCATTCGGTTTGTGTCACTGATTAGCCTGAAGTGGGGGTTATTTAGAAACCATAGCACTGGGTAAAAGGGGAAAACCTATTTGGGAGCTCTCTGGGGCATTCTGGAGTGGGTCAAAGCATTGAATAAATGAATAATGCTAAAAAAATGATGTTGTATAGATCAGAGTTTCTCAACTGCTGTTCCGTGGCCGTAGTGCTCCATAGAGACAGTGTGCTGCATGGATACAGTGAAGGTGTTCTGCAACCAACCCCAACCCCTCCCCACTGGATGGGGTGTGGTCAAGTGAGGAAGGAGCAACAGTGTGAGCCAGCAAGTGCCTGGAAGATTTAAAATGTCTCAGCCACAGCAAAGCTTCCAGAGGTGCATGGGCATCTGCCATCACCTTGCTCCTTTCCTGTGACTGGGACGTTTTACATTTCCCGATGCTGTTACTGCTAACCTTGAAATCACTTGTACATAACATCCATGGTAAGATTTTCTTTGATGAACCTCACTCAAGGAATAGATGAACATTGTTCGAACATGCAGGCCCAAAATTCCCATAAAACTTAAGTTATTTTTTCAATTTTAAGTAGCATAACTATGTGTCTATTTTTTTTAGAAATTAATGCTTGTTTTAGTCATAAAATTGTATTTAATTTGGTTTCCTGAATTATTTTCATAGGAATGTGTAGTACACAGATATTATGAACATTATAGCTCTTTATACTAGCTTTTTCGGGAAAGTTTTCATCAGGAGTTCCACATAAAATAATTAATACCTTTAGGTGTTCCCTAGTCCACTGAAGGTTGAGAAACACTGGTGTAGATAAACTGGATTTAGATAGTGTTTTGATTTATGTATGGCCATGTGCTTTATTTTACTAACGTAAATGCAATAAAAAGAAATAAAAAATATTTTATTGGATAAAAAAATAAATTTGCAAAAAAAATTTGAAAAAATTTAAGAAGGGTCTATTTATAATGTGCATATTTTTTTATACGTGTATGTGTTTTACTAGGATGTTGATATAAGGAGAGAATTGGTAGTTGCATAAACAAAATGGAAAAACAATTCAAAGATTTTTCCAACAAATAATTATAGCTGGAAGCAGCATAAATCATTTTTATTTTAGCAAGAAACAACAACATTATACTTTTAAAGACAATCCTTTTTATTCATTTTCAATTACAAATCTAAATTTTAAGCTTTGGGTTCATGATCCAAATAAGGAAATATCACAAAATATCAGTGATAAAGAGACAGTAACTTATATCTACACTGTAAAAACTGTACTTTTTGAGTGTATCCTCATTAGCAAAAAAAAGAAAAAAAGAAAAAAAAAGAGCTCTTCACTCAAGTTAACTAATACGAGATAAAATCTTACCCAAGAACAGATAGTTCCCGCATGAATGAGCAGGTCAAGACTGATTACAGGCTTTCCCATAGTCTTTAACTTCAGCTGCTAACATAAACTACAAACTTCTGTCACTATAATTTTACCACGTAAGTTAACTTATTCAAGAACACACTTTTGTCATAGTGAAAACAAGGAGTTTGAGAACAAAATGATGGTTAGCAGTACACAAAACTACCATTCAATGCTTTCTTTTCAAAATAAGATTTAGTCCCTTTAGCTCAGATGAGCAAGGGCAGTGCATCCTGCAGAGATAAGCACCAGCCTAGGGGAGGGAGAACCATGCATTGCTCTGCAGCTAACTCATAAACAATACTGAACAGACTTCAGCAGGAGTCACATCCGGCCTTCTTTGGCCAGCAAACAGCTGGGATCATGTCAGAGGAGTAAACAGCAGATTAGAGAACCTCAGAGTTTAATGCATCCTTGCCAAAATAGAATTTTAAGACCATATTTTATACTCTGTACATAGCCCTGACTGGCAACAGTACAAAGGTACAACACCCCAAAGGTAGGGTTACCAGATGTCAAGCAAAAGGAGGACATGTCCTCCTTTTTATCTTCACGGCCTCCGTCTGGCAGGAATTTTAAAATATATGATTTTGTCTGCCTCTTTACTTACAGGGGTTAAAGTATGCTGGAATGCCACGAAATACCTTATTTTTAGGGGAAAGCATTCCAGGGCCCCCTAAAAACAGAAGAATATTGCATTAATACCACATTTTCTCCATATGTCCTCCAATGTCCTCCTTTTTGTACTTCCCTCTCCTCCTTTCCAGGCTTTGGTATCTGGTAACCCTACCCAAAGGGAACTCCAGGAAGGACTATACCTCCACAAAACACACAGGAAGTGCATATCCCATGCCATCCCTTAAAAATGCTGGGCATTCTCCAGTCTTCCCTGCTAGCCGGCTCCTCAGGGATGGTTTGCATTCCTTGTGTGCTAGTAGGAAGGGACAGTTCTTGCCACTCCCATATTGCCCCAGGGACTGTGACTGTGCTTGGTTCTTTTGTACAGAGCACAATGGGGCAAGCATCCTTGTGCCCCTTTCCTCTGAATCCCCTAAACAAAAGCCAGCTAGAATCTAGGCTTGTATATTAATGTTTTTCTGAATTTAATCAAAGTGAATGAAAGTGGATCACAGTGTGAAAACAACTAAAAGTGACTTGGACATCAAGACTTCAAAGAGAGACAGCTGAACTCAAATTAATATGCAAGCTAAATTCTGTGAAAGCAGGACTGAATCGAGGCTATGGATTCTTTTCCCATTACAGAGGGTAATTTGACTTCAGGCTTCCCATGGTTTGAGCCTGTAAACTGCTCTGATTTGCTGTTACTTTATGACCTGATCCTATGTTTTACACCCCCTTGCATTTAGTTTCATTCCTTTCTGTAAGTTCACCCATCTTCAAAGCATCTGAGGAAGTGGGATCTTCTCCCACGAAAGCTCATGCAAAAAATAAATCTGTTAGTCTTCAAGTGCCACACAACTCCTTGTTGTTTTTTCACTGGACTAGACTAACACGGCTATCCATTTTAAAATTTTCAACTTCTGCCTGAGAAATATTCAAGTTCTAAGTGGATCTAATGTGCTGGCTGAATCATTTGTAATGGTTCATTTTAAGTACCAATTTCCGTGAAAATGTCTCTTTTATGCTTCCTAATATTCCACTTTTCTTCCAATACAGGAATTCCACATATCCTAGCTGTACCTCCTTGATTCAGAACAACATTAGTGACAAACTCAGATTTCAAAGGACTACTTGACTGTTCCAGTTGTCGCAGAAAGTAATTGGGGCCAGCTGGATGTCAGGATGCAAGTGGTTACTATTATTATAATACTTTTCTTTTGTCAAGCAGCCAACTTTAGGAAGACAAGGAATGGGGGTTTGAGAAGCAAAGCAAATAATGGAAGGGCAAACAATTTAAGAAAAGCATCTAGTACGGTTAAGCGTTATGCACCAGGCCTCCCTTGTGATATATATACTTATCTTCATGAGAAATACTTAGATTGCCAAGAAAGAAAACTGATTTTTGTATCTCCTGATTGGCCTGAGGATTTAAGACACATGCTGCTAGCAAGAAATAGCATTCGCAAACTGAAGAATAATATGTTTTCCAAGTATAAAATGTTAAAAAGCCTGGATTTACAACAGAACGACATAACAAAAATTGAAAGTGAAGCTTTCTTTGGCTTAAACAAACTTACCACACTCTTACTTCAGCATAATAAGATTAAGATTTTATCAGAAGAAGTTTTTATTTATATGCCCGGTCTAAGCTACCTGCGTCTTTATGACAATCCTTGGCGTTGCACCTGTGAGATGGAAACTCTTATTACAATGTTGCAGCTTCCAACAAACAGGAATTTAGGAAATTATGCCAAGTGTGCACATCCAATAGAACTGAAAGATCAAAAGCTAAAGCAGGTAAAAGTTGAACGGCTATGCAGTGAAGAGGAAAGACCAAAACCCAGTCATATAACAGTAGCAAAGCCTGAAGCTGTCAAACCAGAATTTGATTCCTCTCTTTGTCATATTTATGTATTTCCTATGCAAACACTGGATTGCAGAAGAAAAGGTTTGTAACTTATTTTTAATTCAATGACACATTTTAACGGTTTTCCTCCTTTGCTGTTATATTTCTTCTCAAGTTACTTAGGTTGTAGAAAATCAGTATAGTTCTGGATAGTTTTTGCTTTGGTTTCCTTTAAATAATTCTAACAACTTCTTTGTTCTTGTAATTACAACTGGAATTCTTGCAGCATTTCAAATTCATTTTAGAGCCCAATTCTGCAAGCATTTCTGTAGGTATTTAATTTTATTAGCAGGAATATTGCCATTTAAATCCATAGGACTGTTCGCTGTAACTAAGTTAAGCGCATGTTTAATTACTGTCGCATCAGAGCCTAATTTTGTCTGATTTTGTTACAGTGAAGTTACTTTTACATGCGCCAATAAATCTATACACAAAATTATAGTTGTTCCAAAGTGACTGCATTAAGGAGAGGAGAGCACAAAGAGCTCTTCTCCCTGAGCCAATGCACAGAGGTAGCCATAATTTGACAGCAGGAAGCTGACAGCAGCAGTCAGAGGCCCCAGAGGGAGCCTTAGTCAAGGCACTGTGGTTCCCACCCTCTGTGTACCAGGGTTCCTGCACAGAGGAAAGTGTCAGCTGGTCCTTTTGAACAGCTATAGTACTGGGTACTCCAAGTGCTCAAGAATAGGGTGACCAGACGTCACAATATTCCAGGCGTTTTCCTACAGAGGCACCTATTACTGCCTACCCCTGGCCTGATTTTTCACACTTGGTCTCTTTTCACCTTGCTCAGGAGGCATTTCAATGTCATAATGCTTCCAGATACTGCTGCACAGGAAGCGTGCTTCCTCCCTTCTTCAAATGCATTACAGGCTTTTAGCTCATGTGATAAATAACTGTCAGCCTATAAAAGTGCCACAGGCCTCCTTGTTTGTTCTGCTGAAATAGACTAACATGGTTACTAGGGGTGTCGCTGGTGCCACGCTTACAGGGCTCGAGCCCCGAGGCTGGTACCCGGGCCCCAAGTCTGCCACTGGACCGGCTGTGGTAGTGGCTGCAGCAGCAGCAGCGCGACCCCCAAATCTTAGCGCGCCAAGCCCTGGGTCTTTTTCCAGGCTAATGGCACTCCTGATGGTTACTGTTCTGAATGAGGCTCTTAGGAATCATAACTGAACCCTGAGGGTAAATAGTTGCTCACCTAAGAGATGTGAATAGACAAGTGTAGATTTGTCTATGCTTTATGATTTCCCATATTTTATCCCATGAGAACCAAAAAAGAAAACTAAAAATATTCTAAGAACTATTCTCTGCTTACATTCAGTATAAGCTGTGTTCAGTTCATGCTTCACCTTTAAAAAATATAAAATTAAAAACAGTACAAAGATGTGGAAGTAGGCAAATTGTGGAGGGTTTTGCCCAATTCTTGCAAATTATAACCTGTAGTCCCTGACCATTGTACAAGGTCACCTATTTTTATCCTGTAACTGACTTGATAAATTACTGTGCTGTTTTCTTTCATTTGTCTTACTGTAGCTGTACCATATACACTGTAACTGCTTTTATTGTGTTCCTGTTCTCTAACCCTTGATTCTAAGGATGCTCAGTCTTTGCTGCTACTTGTGTCAGCTAGAGGAAAGACAGACACACTAAGCAGTCAGTATAAGGAGACAAGAAATAAATATAAATTAAAGGCTTCAGCATATGAGCCCATGGTGAACACAATCTATATGTTATTTGAGAACTCCTCTGTCCTCCCACCTACATTTCTCCAGTGATCATTTCTGTTCTTCCTCCTCCTCCCTCCCTTACTCTTTCCATAAAATAATACATCCTCCTTTTGATTTTCCCTATTACCCTTCCCTCCTGGTTGACTTTCATTTCTCATTTGCCTTTGCAATGTAAGATATCACAGATACTTAACTATCCCATCATCCCTTATGGTTTCTATAAATATACTATAAACTACTGAACAAAGAAAGGTGTCTGTTACAAATATAAGGAAATGAGAGTGAATGCTGATCCTTTAGGGCATAGCATCCTCTCTGTATAAGTCATGCAGAGGAAAACAAATTTGATTTGCATTGATTTTATCTGAATTCAGTATCTGTTTGAACAGATTCAAAATCTTTAAGAAAAGGAGAACATGGACACTACAGCACCGACTTGCTCCTTCAAGCTCACTGAACTCTTGGTTGACATTTCATTGGTTTTTTCGTCTATTTAAAAATGTGTGTTATTTTCTATTTTATTAATAAAGGACCAAATTATATCTACCTGCATAAAAATGTACCAGAGGCACAGAGAGCCCCTTCCTCCACATACCCTCAAAGAGGCAACCACAAAGTTCCAGTGGGTTACTGCTTTTTACCCCAATGGTTAGCCAAATTCAGGGCATTGTAGATTGTTCCAGCTAGGAGGAAAGACTGATTATGGAGTTGGATATTTCTTTAATGTAGTCTTGTTTATTTATAAAGAATGTACATAATTCCATTTCTCTGGACAGAGTAGGAACTAAATGACGAGGGTCAATTTCTTTGTTTATGGTCTCAAGCCTCTTTAACCAGCACCTGATTCCAAGGCCATCCCTGGGGAGCGGGGCCTAGGGGCAACTTGGCCCTGACATAATAAATCACCTACATGAACGGTAGTAGCTGTATCAGCAGAAGTTCATCCACTGACATAGCACTGCACACACTACCATTTATTCTGGTGAAGCTCACATTCCCTGGGGATGTGTTTCTGCTTACCCCTGAACAACATAAATTTTGCTAATATAAGTGGTAGTGCAGACCTGGAAACCCACACTAATCCCTCTGATCAGGCAATACCTAGTAAGCTCCTATACCCATTCTGGGGTGTAGACAGAAGTGACTTTCTTGCAGGGCCTGTGAAGTGATTTTCTAAAGTGGGCCTGAGCTACTTCCCACTTCCAGTCAAGTGACCAGAAGCGGGAAGTTCGGAAGCCGTGCACACTCTAGTTACCTTAGCAACTGGAGCCCCTGGCAGCTTAGTGATCCCCTGCAGGTTACTTTCCCAAAGTCCTACTTCCAGTTACGTGACTGAAAGCAGGAAGTTCGGGTAGCAGCCTATCAAAAGGTACCTGATGCTCCAAACGTAAGCAGAGCATCAGCAGCATGAGTGAAGGATCGGGTGGGCCTGCTTTCAAAGTGGGTAGGTCGTGGCCCATCCAGGCCTAACTGTAGCTATGCCACTGCCCAGGTCATTCAAATTCCTGGGCAGCCTTGCACTTGTCTTTGGTTTAGGAGCAGACAACTGCCTGTGTTTTGGGTTTAGACACTGCTAGTATTTTGGTCATTTCTTTACATTCAACCTGAATAAAAGACAGCAGTTACGCTCAGCCCCTAACAAATTTTAATGCAAATCATTTACAACAGGTCAGTGGACTGATTAGCAATACCAGGAGTGCAAGACACCCCAAAAAAGGCTTAATTAGGTTAGCTGATTGAGTGGACAACTCTCTTCCTCTCATATAAATGCCTTAAGGCCAATGATGGAGAAAGTGCATACATAAGACTTTTTAAAATGTGTCTATAGTCAGGGTTTTTACTTGTGAGATCAGTCATATTCTGGTTTTGCCAACTCTTCAGAACATAAAACTGTGATTCCTGCTTACAGTAAAATGTCATCCTATGTGATTTTGCACTGTCACTGTATGATGATTGCATTCTTAGCTATCTATCTAAGTATTTAGCTGGCCAACATTGCAGTAGTACCCAGCCTTTTCTTTAAAAATCAAAACCAAAAAAACCCAAAACAAAACAAAAAGTCCTCTGATACAGAGTCTATAAATAAATACTACCTATAGCTTCACCAGGAAATTAGCAGTCTTCAGACTAAAGAGAAAGTGTTTGTTTCTATATGCTGACCTAACTGGTTATGGTTATAGTTTCCAGATTGTGTCTTGCTTAAAAAACTGTCTATGCTATAGATCATTTGACAAGAGAAGGAATTGTGACATTATGCATAGATAAATGACTTGTACCTGAAAGATATTACCTCTTCAGGTAGCTTTTTACATAATAACAGAAAGAACCTCATTATCCCACCATACCAAATGGAAATGCCCCTACTTCATTCTTAACAATACTAACACATTTTGGGTGCCTTTTTGCAAATCACAAATGGCTAGAAAGTCCAGATCTATCACTATCTGACCTTCCTGTTTGCTGTTATAAGCTCTCCAAATTCTCCCAACTCCATTATCTACTAGTGAAAGCAATATATTATTTTTCATCCTTAGTTTTCAGATTTAAAGTTGAAATTTCCCTCATAGGTGTTAAGAAAAGACTATATACCATTACTTCACCCAAAGATCACAGAAAATGGCAGTTACAGCAGGATTGGCATAATCCTGTAAAGAAGGACTCTTGAGTTTTACTTCAGAGCAAATGGGTGTAGGTGACATTTCCAATTAATAGGCACAATGATGATAGGCATTTGTTTTTGTTTTTCATTCTCTTTATTTCACTGATCTTAAAGTTAGTATAGTTGTACTCAAACACAAACTGGTTTTCTACCATTCTTTGACACTGAACATTTTTCCATGCAGGAAACAATCAAATGTCAGTGGAAATTTTGGAGAAATTACAAAATCCACTAAAATATGGGTCTTAAAATATTATTTGAAATAATGATACTACAATATCTCAATAGAAGTAGATGAATAAGTCTGCTTTCATATAGCTCTTTCATTAATGCTCAAAAGCAGTCTCTGGGAAGCCATAAGAAGTAAACTGAACCCTTGGGTTGAAAAACTGTTATGAAAAATAGTGACACTACGGCAAATCCTTAGATAGTGTAAACTATCATAGCCCCAAGCATGATGGAACCCTGACAATTTACACGTGCTGAGGATCTGCCTGTTGGCATGAACAGTAGCTACTTCTTAAACATCATGCCAACCAAAACAAAATGTTTTCCCCCAACTACATAGAGAACTAGCCTGAGACCAAAAACAAACAAACAACAAACTCAAATTGCCTGCCAGCAAAATTATATACTTTAAGTGTGTCCTTTACCGGTTCTACTAGATTGTTCTGCCTCAAAGGTACATTGCTAAATCCTCTCTTAAGACACACTATTTCTTTCTTACCCCATATGGCTGATGCATCAGTTGTCAAAGTCATAGCTCTGCATCTCTTGCACAACCCTATCCCCCACAATCTTGGGGGTACCATATATTCAGCCTGTGCTCCTTTGAGAGTAGGGTCTGGAATTCTACCTGCTTTTTATGTGGGCTATACAACAGACAGGCTCCTTACTCCCTGACTTCTGGTAAGGTCCAAGCTGAATTTAGCTCATTGAAAAGGACAGTAGAAGGACAAAGGAAAACACAAGTCCAGTGTCCTGGTCTGACACAGACTTCCCGTGTGATCTTGGGTATGTTACTTAGGCTGTCTGTTACTCAGTTCCCAATCCGTAAAACAAGATTAAAACTAATTTCCTACATCACAATGGTGTTTTGAGCATAAATACATTAGACTATGAGGTGCTCAGACAACATGATAATGGTGTGCCATATGACATGTAAAAATACATAACCAAGTTAGGCTGTTCCAGTCAACAGGAGCTGCATAGAAATAACTTTCACAATGAGAGTGTGAAACAACTGAGAATGGACGGGGCAGTCAATGCTAGATGAACCGAGGGAACAAAATAAGAAGTAGAAAGATGCAAGATATCTGAGGTAGTTCTGTGTTTTCCCAAACACTTATTAAATTCTTTCCAAATTTTCTTTTTTAGTGAGTTATGATCCATCTATCTCAAAATGCATTGTCCTAGCACCAATTGCTCTTACAGGGGCATGCAAGTGGTAGACATAGTCTAGACATGATGTAACAGCCATCTTTCCTTTTTTTTTTTTTTTAAAAGAGTTAAAGAAAGTTCCAGGTAACATACCTCCAGATATTGTTAAACTTGATTTATCTAACAACAAAATCAAACAACTACAAGCCAAGGAGTTTGACGATATTCATGAATTGAAGATATTAAACCTGAGCAATAATGGAATAGTTCACATAGATCCTGGTAAGAATGACTTTATATATTTATAAAAATATCAAACCATGCTTTATTATTTGTTAGATTTAGCTATATTTTTACCCTATATAGGTTAAATAAGAAAAATCTGAAGATCAGAAAACTTAACAGGTTGGGCCAAATTTTTGCCCTCAGTTTCATTCATATTAAAGAGTCAAACAGTGCAGACATGCATCTTGGGCAGTCACATTGGAGTCAGTGTAGTGAGCATGGACTTCAGTGTCCTCTTTTAATTTTAAGCAGAAAAAGAGCAAAAATAGAACTTTCTGGAACTGTAGTAATTGCTACATTATTAAATGTATCTTTAAAACACTTCTGATGAAAACTGACAAAATTTGTCATACTTTTATATGGTTGCTTTTAAATGATAAGTGTCACTACAGAATAGAGGCTTAAGAAGTTAATTAAATTTGATATTTTGAGTTACTTCAATCTCAAAACGGCTTTGATTTACTGTAAAACTATTACCAGCTATTTGTTCAGTATGCATGTATATTTGTGTTTTGAAATAATGAAAACAGTCAGAAACAGGAAGGAGAGAGACAGAAGGAACAAAAACATAAAGAGTAGACTGCTTGCCGCTGCAGCATTCTGGAAGCTTCATAATGCTGGCAATATGACATCAATAAAATAGAATTTCAAATGTTGAAAATAACACATTGCTAGACTCCTTACACTAGTAACTTTACCTCCCACAGTTAAAGCATGGATTCTTCTCAGAAGTGTCACTCTATGAAAACGGCATCATGCAATTCCATCTTTATTGTCTCTCATTGGTTCCCTATCAAATACAAATCGATAAGTAGCTTGTTTAGTATTATTATTATTATCAGCCCTACAAACTTAACCTGGGAATTGGCAGCCAAATTAGATGTTCTCTCTTTAGTTTTTACCAGTAGGACAGGTTCCACAGGCCAAATCAGGCATTTGTTGACATCTCTGCAACTCTACTGTGATGTGAAAGAGCTCTCCCATCAACAGAATAAAACCACCTCAAGAAACAATGGGCAGTATTTCAGCAAAAGAAGCTCTCTCACTGACATAGCATTGTACACACTGCCACTTACCCCAATCAAACTTATGTTGCTCAGGAATGAGTTTTTTCACACTTCTGAGCAAGATAAGTTCTCCTTCGAGCGCTGCTCACATCATTCAGTTATAGGTGTCTACGTGCCACAGTGCACGATAGCTCAGAAAGTCTTCAGCATTAGCCTGCCAGGTCAGGGCATGTAGCCAACACCCCCTCTACGCCGCGACTGCGGCTATATAGGTGACCGTGACCCTGACCCTCACGGTTCCTTTTTCCACCCTCAGCAATAGTTTCAGATCAGCCAAAAAAAAAAACAAAAAAAACTTGCATAAGCAAGTGCCTGTCTTTACCGCGAAATTCAAGATGCCTGGTTTCAAACCATGTCCAGGATGCTGCAAGGCTTTCCCACTTGATGACCCACACAATAAATGTCTTGCATGCCTCGGTGAGTCCCATCTCATTGAGAGCTGCTCCCTCTGCCAATCCTTTAAAAGGAGGACTCGCAAGGACAGAGAGCTGTGCCTCCAATCCCTGGCTGGGAGCAATGTGCAAACCTCTGATACCACCCGAGCCCTGAGTGCTCCACCGGCTCACCCATCGGCCTGGGGAACTGGAACCCCGGGACCAATCTAGGGTGCCAACTCTTAAGTCTCGGTCAACTCCCCCGTCGGTACTGTCAGGGCGCTGAGCATTTAGGACGCCAAACCAACCTGGCGCCGAAGCAAAATTGACACCACCACCAACACCGCCAATGCCACAGGCCTCCATGTTGTTGTGGCTGCGTTCTCTGCCCCCAGTATCAGTACCGCGGAAGAAACCCAGCTCGACACCGACCACGGCACCAGGAGCCCTGTCAGCACAGGAAGCAGCACCACTCACCAGCCCAGTACCATCTAGCCCGTTGCCGGCACCAAAACCCAGCACAGGTGTCTGTTTGCCGATCAACCCGGTACCGTCCAGTCCACCTCCGGTACCACATTCTGCTGAGGACTCCTCCCCGGCCTCCATCCCACGTTCTTCCCGGGACGTGTCGGTGCCGTGCTCCCAGGCCTCCGGGGCCCCATCCCATGCCTCAACATTGACTTCACCTCCAGCCACAGTACGTTCTTCCTCAGTCAAGATGGTAATAAGGGTAGGAGAACACTTGGGGAAACGGCGCCGTAAGCGCTCTCCCTCACCTGTGCCTTGATGCAAGAACAGACCGTCGGACCTGCCTGAGCCAGCGGGGCATTCCCCCCCCCCCCCCGGCACCACACCGCAACTGAGTCGAGGCCGTTCCCCTCCGCGCCACTTGGAGGCTGGAGTGTCTTTTAATGACTGGTCACACGAGTGGCTGGGCATGGTGGCCGACAATACCCCAGTCCCATGGCACCGCTCCATCCAGTCCCCCTCGCAGACCATGGACTTGGATTTCTCGGATGACGAGCCTGATCCAGACTCTACATGTCACAGTAGATCACAGGCCCATTCTTCCTCTTCACCTGATGAATACACCTTCGAGAGACCAATCAACTGTACTGAGGACCCCCGCACCCACCAGGAGTTGCTACGCCACATGGCAGCAAATCTGAACCTGGAGCTCAGGTCATCCAAGAGGCCACGAACCCCCTCTTCAACATTGGCCGGAGGGCCCCACCTACTAAGGTGTCTGTACTGCTCCAAGAAGGGGTATACAGTATCGTCAAGGCCCACTGGCAAACCCCGTCCTCAATCCCACCAGTATCCAGGGTCACGGACCGTAAGTACCACGTCACTCAGGACAAGTTCTCTTTTCTGTTCCAACACCCCACTCTGGGGTCACTGGTCGTGGATGCCATGAACCAGAAAGAGAGGCAAGGCCAACCGGGTTCCATCCCTAAAAATAAGGAGGCGAGGAAACTCGACCTACTCGGTAGGAAGGTTTACTCCACAGCAGCTCTTCAGCTGCGTATAGCAAACCACTCGGCCCTTATGACAAGGTATATCTTTAACCTCTGGAATGCCATGCAAGGCTTCCGCGCCATTGTCCCCAAGGATCACCTCAGGGACTTCGATACAATGCTCAAGGAAGGAGAAATGGCATCCAGAGATGCTTTGATGGCCACCTGGGATGCCATGGACACAGCCACCCATACAATGGCATTGGCCGTAGTGATGCGCCGCTCGGCCTGGCTACAGGGCTCGGGCCTACCGCCGCAGTTGCAGCTTACTATTCAGAACCTCCCATTTGAAGGCCCTGACCTCTTTGCCGAGTCCACGAACCCGAAGCTCCGTGGCATGAAAGACTTGAGAGTCACGCTTAGGTTACTGGGGATTTACACCCCGCAACCTAGCAGATGCTCTCTAAAACCCCATCAACTCCTTCAACAGCAACTCCAGCAGTTAAAACAACAGATTCAACTGCAGAGCACTTTCCTGAGGTCCCTTCCCTTTCCCCAGCACCACCCTGGAGATATGGACAAGGACAGGGCCCATTCGGAAAAGAGTGAGAAGTCCCATGCTCCCCAATCGGGCAGGCGTGGGCAGGGCCCCAAAAGCTTGTCGGGAAAGAAGCAGAGCTTTTGACAGTTGCTACTCGGCCAGTGAAACTGTAACCCAGCCAGTCCCCAATCACTTACACCGCTTCACACACCACTGGGCCAACATCACATCCGACCAGTGGGTCCTCGAGATGGTGACAAAGGGGTATCGTATTCAGTTTCTTTTGATTTCCCAGGACAGAAAACTGCCCCCTCGTCCAACCCCCGGAAACTGTCCTATCTGCTCGAGATTTAGTGCCAGAAACTACTCTCCCTCTGAGCCATAGAAAGGGTTCCCAAACAGGAGCAGGGAAAAGGGTTTTACTGCCGATACTTCCTGGTCCTGAAATCCAATGGGGACCTTCGACCCCTTATGGATCTCAGAGCCTTAAACACATAAGGAGAATAAAGTTCTGCATGGTTTCCCTATCACAGTTTCTACCATCTCTGTCTTCCGGGGATTGGTTTGCGGCCTTAGATTTGAAAGACATCTACTTTAACATAGCCATAAGGCCCCGCCACAGGCAGTTCCTAAGGCTCGTGGTGGCAAACAACCACTTCCACTTCACCTCTCTCCCTTTCGGTCTCTCCCTAGCCCCCAGGGTGTTCACGAAGTGCATAGTGCTGGTAGCCGCATACTTGCACAAATGGGGCATAAAAATTTACCCCTATCTAGACAACTGGTTAATAGTTGAGAAATCGAGCTCCCAGGAAGAGCTCCACATCAGAGCTGTAGTGAGGCTCTGCGGCTATCTGGGCCTCCACATTAACCAAGAAAAGTCAAAACTCTGCCCGTCCCAAAACACAGAGTTCACAGGGGTGTGCCTGGATGCCCGAAAGGGGTTAGCATTCCTACCCTGCTTAGATTTCAGTCCATTTGCACCATCATTACGGAGCTACAAGTGTCCCCCATGACCATAGCCCATTGGTGCCTCCAGCTCCTTGGCCACATGGCAGCCTCCACATCAGTGATCCAGACAGCATGCCTCAGGAGGAGGCCCTTCCAGATCTGGCTTTCCACAGTGTTCCACATATGGAAGGACTCCCTGAACAAGGTACTGTCTGTTCCCCAGGATACTCTGGGGACGCTTCAGGTTTGGAGGGACCCCCATTTAGCCATGGGGGGCATTCCCTTCAAAGACCTCAGGACCTCAGTAACCTTAATAACAGATGCCTCGACCACGGGGTGGGGGGCCCACATCTCATGGGGCCTTTCCACTCAGGGGCTCTGGTCCCACACGGACAGTCCTCTCTGCATAAACGTGAAGAAACTGAGGGCCATCAGGCTAGCCTGCTCGACCTTCCTGGACAAGAGACGGGACAGGTCGGTCCAGATCCTCACGGACAATACCACAGCCATGTTCTACACGAATCAGCAAGGCGGGGTCCGATCCACGCTACTCTGCGAAGAGGCGTGCAAACTTTAGGAATTGGCCATACGGCACAACTCTACCTCAGTGGCCTCCCACTTACCAGGGGTGGACAACAGGCTAGCGGACTTGCTAAGCAGAAAGCCGCTAGCAAACCATGAGTGGTCCCTCCACGACACGGTGTTCTCCCTCCTAGCAGACAAATGGGATCTCTCCCAGATAAACTTGTTTGCAACACGACAGAATCGCAAGTGCCCCCAGTTCTGCTCCCTCAGGGGCCGGGAGAAGGGCTCTCTCACCGACGCCTTCCTCATCAACTGGTTGGGGCCCCTGATTTATGACTTCCCACTGATTCCCCTGATACAGAGGGTTCTCTTGAAAATCAACAAGGACAGAGCAAACATAATACTAATAGCTCCGGACTGGCCCAGACAGCACTGGTTCCCATTCCTACAGGACATGTCCATAGAGGTTCCACTCCGCCTCCCACAGCCGGCAGACCTCCTGATGCAGGATGTGGGGCGCCTTCAACACCCAAACCCGGGCTGTCAACATCTAACAGCCTGGATGCTCTCTGGCTCAGCAAGCAGGAGAGGCTCTGCTCAGACAGGGTTAAGAAGATCCTGGTTGGTAGCAGAAGACCATCCACCAGGTCCACGTACACAGCCAAAGGGAGGCGATTCTCCATCTGGGCTTGGGACAAAGGTGTAGACCCTGTATCAGTCCTGATTCACCTGATCCTCGACTATCCACTGGATCTCAAGGAAGGAGGCCTCTCCCCTTCCTCACTGAGAGTCCATTTGGCGGCAATTTCAGCTCTCCATGACAGCATGGATGGGCAGTCAGTTTTCGCCCACCACACCGCCATCAGATTCCTTAAAGGGGTGGGGAGACTCTTTCCTGAACCTCATAATCCCACCCCGCAGGGGACCTGAATATTGTCTTCTGGGCAATGACAGAGCTGCTCTATGAACCCTTGGACTCAGCCACCCTCCTGGTCCTGTTCTGGAAGGTGGCCTTCTTAGTAGCAATCACCTCTGCTAGAAGGGTTTAAGAGCTGAGATCCCTCTCTTCAGAACCCCCATATACGAGGTTCTATCCGGATAAGGTGGGTCTCCATCACCACCCATCCCTTCTCCCTAAAGTGGCCACCCCCTTCCACCCTAATCAGGAAATTTGCTTGCCAGTTTTTTATCCAGACCCCCAGGTTATGCAGAACCAGAGGAGGTGGCATACATTGGACATGAGGAGAGCACTTCTAACTTACACTGAGTGCACGTAGCCATTTCGCAAGACCCCCCAGCTGTTTGTGGTGGTCACAGAATGTAAGAGAAGTCTCCCAGTATCCTCACAGTGCCTCTTTAAATGGATTGTGAACTGCATTAAGGACTGCTCCAGAAGAGTGAAAACGCCCCTTCCTGGAACTGTCAGAGCCCACTCTATCAGGACCCAAGCATTCTCGACGGCATTCCTTGCCAAGGTCCCGATCCAAGAGGTCTGCAGGGCTGCTACGTGGTTGTCGATTCATACCTTCACGACACACTACGCCATCACCCAACAGGCTAGAGATGATGCCGCCCTGGGCAGAGCTGTACTCAATGTGGATAGACTGTAACTCCTCCCACCGTCCACGGGTACAACTAGCAGTCACCTGTAACTGAATGATGTGAGCAGCACTTGAAGGAGAATGGTGGGTTACTTACCAGTAATTGTCCTTCATCGAGATGGGCTGCTCACATGCATTCAGGCCCCTCCCACCATCCCCGCTTATAGAGTTGGCAAAGGTATATGAGACTGGAAGGGTCAGGGTTGCGGTCACTTATATAGCCACGGTCACAGCACGGTGGGGGCGTTGGCCACATGCCCTGACCTGACAGGCTAAGGCTGAAGACTTTCCGAGCTACTGTGCACAGCAGCGCATAGAAACTTGTAACTGAATGCATGTGAGCAGCCCATCTCGAAGAAGGATGGTTACTGGTAAGTAACCCACCGTTTTGTTGAATAAGTGGCAGTGTAAGACATAGCCTGAAAATGCCTAGCTTATTCCCATGTGGAAAGGGAAATAACTCATACCAGTATAGGGCACTTCTATACCAGTACAGCTTTGCCCACACTGGCATGTGTACTAGCATAGCTATTTCAGCCCAAAACAATCATATCCCTAATCAATTTAGTTATACTAAAACAAAACCTTTCACTTGGGTAGTCCCTGTTGTGAGTATAGTTAAAGCTGTACAACCTTGTGTATAGTCAAGATTTGAGTACAATTTGAAGACAATGGAGATGCAGAGAAGTCAAAGAATTTCTGATTTGGCCTCCAGAATCTATATAACTGGTAATAATGTGTTTGGCACAGATCTACTTAATTACTGGAACAAATTTCTCAAGATGAGCTATTAGATTCCAGCTGTCTGACTCTTTGCAGTTATTTCTACTGTGCTAGTAAGAGTAAACAAGCAGAAAAAAATTATATTTCTTAGTAAATTAAGTGCAAGTGACACTGAATACACCAGATTTGTTGTAAAGTTTTACATGCACTTCTCAGAACAGATCAACACTTTAAAGCAGGGGTCTCAAACTCAAATCATCACAAGGGCCACATATAGATGAGTACATTAGCCTGAGGGCCGCACCACCGAAACCTTTTCATTCAGTGATATTGCAAATATCAATAACAGTAGTGTCCTTGCAGGCTGCAGGAAATAACTTTAGGGGTTACATGCAGCCCATGAGCTGTGAGTTTGAGACCCCTGCTTTAAAGGAACAATTTAGAAGAAGTCTTTACTGCCGCCTTTTAATTAAATAAATAGAGCGTGATTTTTTTACCAAGGTCCAAAAATACTGTTTATTCCACATTAATATAAGAATGTTTTCCTTGTTTTCTGTTTTAATCTAACTTTCTTTTTTTTTTTTTTTTTTGACCAGCTGCTTTTTCAGGACTCATTAACTTAGAGGAGCTAGATTTATCAAACAACATGCTGCAAAATTTGGAATATGGAGTATTAGAAGACCTATACTTTTTGAAAACAATGTGGCTGAGAGAGAACCCTTGGAGATGTGATTACAACATTCATTATCTTTTCTATTGGTTAAAGCATCACTACACTGTCCACTACAATGTCCTGGAATGCAAAATGCCTGAGGAATACAAAGGGTGGCATGTTGGAAAATACATCCGGAGTTACTATGAGGAGTGCCCAAAAGACAAGCTCCCAGTTTATCCGGAAACATTTGAGCAAGACAAAGAAGATGAGGAATGGGAACGACACAAAGAACAATCAGTTCAAACCGTAAAGAAGCATGGTGTGATTGTGACTGTAATAGGTTAAGTTGGGATTTATATTTTATTATTAGAGTCAAACATTTAATATTCTCCTTCGAGTGCTGCTCACATCATTCAGTTACAGGTGTCTACGTGCCGCAGCCCACAGTAGCTCAGAAAGTCCTTAGTGTTAGCCTGTCAGGTCAGGGTGCACGGCCAACACCCCCTCCACACCACGGCTGCAGCTATATAGGTGACCGTGACCCTGACCCTCCCAGTTCCTTTTTCCGCCATCAGCCTTGGTTCGGATCAGCGTTATCTTGCAAAATGCAAGGGCCTGTCTTTTTGCGCAAAATTCGAAATGCCAGGATTCAAGCCGTGCTTAGGATGCTACAAGGCTTTCCCAATTGACTATCTGCATGAGAAGTGCCTTGCTTGCTTGGGTGAGTCCCACATCACAGCAGACTGCCCCATCTGCCGATCCTTCAAGCGGAGGACTCGGCTGGAAAGGGAGCGCTGCCTCCACCTCGTTTTGGGGACCGGTGCCGCTCCACCTACAAGCGGCTGAGCCGTCAGCGCTCCGTCAGACCCTCAATCGGCCCAGGCTCAAGCTTCCTGCCAATCCTCGGTACCAGGCCCAAGATCTCAGCCCTCCACGACACTTGCAGGCACTGACCCCGCTGGTCCCCCGTAGCCTTCCAGCTGCCCCTAGCAGGGCTATGGCTCAGGCACTGGCTTGCCAAGGGTGCTCAAATCCGGCTTCGGTGCAGAACATGAGGCAGCCGGCTGCATGGGCACTGCCTCCCTTGGCACTACTGGACACGGTACCACCCACAAGCCCAGCATCATCTACGAGTCCAGCACTGCCCGCAAGCCCGACACCGTCAGCAAGCCCAACGCCGCTACGAAGCCTGGTACCGCTGGACCTGGCACCGTCACTGATAACACCACTTCCGGTACCATCCAATCTGGCACCGCTAACACCTCCACCGATGCCAGTACCATCTCAGACCTCCTCGCCTCTTTCTAACCTGGCACCATTGAACCCGGTACCAGGCCCAAGCTCTACGACTCCTCACCGCTCTTCCAAGGAATTCTCGGTACCAGACTGCCGTCTATCGGGGGGAGGTTATCCAGGTCGTCCTCAGAGGACCCGTTCCTACCCACCCAAGAGGAGCGCCTGAGAAAGCAAGCCCGCAAAAACTCTGTGTCATCAAGTGCGCGGCATGGGTACATATCAGGGGAAGCACCTGTGCCCCTCATAACACCTATGCCGCCATCGAGGTCCCCGCATGATGAATGGACTCTCGACTGGCTGAATGCAATGGCAAATGACACCTCCTCCCGGTATGCACGTTCGCCTGCACCGTAGTCCTCCGATTTCTCCGATGACGAGCTGGACCCTGATTCTACACAATGAAGCAGATCAAGGGCCCCATCATCTTCATCACCTGATGATAGGTTAATCGACATGTCCACTGATCGCGAAGGGGATCCTTGCGTTGAACAGGACCTTCTCTGCTGCATGGCGGCAAAACTCAAGCTCAAGCTAAGGGTAAGCCAGGTGGTGGATGACTCCCTCTTTGACGCCTGTCATCGAGCCCTGCCGGCTAAGGTCAGAATTCCCTTGCACACTGGGGTGTTCTGCATCGTCCAGGAATGCTGGCAAATGCCTTCCTCGATCCCACCAGTGTCCAAGATAGAGGACAAGAAATATTCTGTCCCCCCGGAGGGGTTCTCCTTCCTGTTCCACCACCCGGCCCCAGGGTCCTTCGTGGTCGACGCAGTCAATCAAAGGGAGAGACAAGGCCAACCTAGCACTACCCCCAAGAACAAGGAGGTTCGACCTACTCAGTAGGAAAGTTTACTCCTCGGCTGCCCTCCAGCTGCGCATCTCAAACCACTCTGCTTTGATGACGCGCTACATCTTCAACCTGTGGGAAGCTCTACAAAATCTCCGATCAGTCATCCCTGAGGATCGCCTGAGAGACTTCAAAGTGATGCTGGATGAGGGGGAGAGAGCATCCAGGGACGCGCTTGTGGCAACCTGGGATGCAGTGGATACTGCGGCACACACAATGGCATTGGTGGTGGTGATGTGCCACTTGGCTTGGCTCCAGAACTCAGGCCTCTCCACACAGATGCAACAAATTATCCAGGACCTTCCCTTCAAAGGATCTGACTTCTTCACATCTTCCACAGACGCAAAGCTGCATGGTATGAAGGACTCGAGGGCCATTTTGAGGTCCCTTGGGATCTATACCCTGCAACCTGTTATACGTGCCTCGAAGTCGCACCAGCTACAACAGCAGCTACAGCAACTGAAACAACACCTGCAGCTGCAGAACCAGTTCCCAAGATCTCTCCAGTTTCCCCAGCACCATATCAGGGAGCTGGACGAGGATAAAGGCCAAGCAGGTAAAGTGGGTAAGATGGGCGCCTCCCAGTCAGGACGGCGCGGACAAGGGTCGGACCACTCATCGGGCCACAAACAGCGTTTTTGACAGTCCCTCCGAGGGCAGTGCTCCACAGCCCCTGTTCTCCCCCCACTGCCTCCGCCACTTCACCTCATGGTGGACCCAGGTCACTTTGGATCAATAGGTCCTCGACACAAGTAGCAAGAGGATACCACATCCAGTTCTTCTCAACCCCCCAGGACAAGAAACCGTCCCCTCCCATAACCCCAGAGTACCCTGATCTCCTAGGAAAGCTCAAGGCCAAATGCCAAAAGTTACTCTCCCTTGGAGTCATTGAAAAGGTTCCCAAGAGGAAACGCAGCAAAGGGTTCTATTCCCGCTACTTCCTAGTTCCCAAACACAACAGGGATCTACGACCCATCCTAGACCTCAGGGCTCTCAACAAAAACATAAAGAAAATAAAATTCCGCATGATCTCCCTACCGCAGATCATCCCTTCCCTGTCCCCAGGAGTGTGGTTTGCGGCCCTCGACCTACAGGACACTTACTTCCACATAGCCATTCGACCCCACCACAGGCAGTTTCTCAGGTTTGTAGTGGCTCAACGCCACTACCAATTCACCGCCCTCCCCTTCGGGTTATCGCTAGCCCCCAGGGTGTTCACAAAGTGTGTCACACCAGTCGCAGCATTTCTATGCAGGAAGGGTATAAGAATCTACCCCTACCTGGACGACTGGCTCATAGCGAGCAAGTCAAGTCTACAAGTACAAGACCATGTAGACGTTGTAACGAACCTGTGCGAGTTCCTGGGCTTCCGCATAAATCTGGAAAAGTCCAAGCTTTGCCCCACTCAGGACATAGAGTTCATCAGGACACGCCTGGATGCTCAGCAAGGCCCCGCATCCTTGCCCCCATCAAGATTTTGGTCCATCTGCACCATCATCATGGAGCTCCAGGCATCCAGGCTGACCACAGCACACAGATGCATGCAGCTCCAGGGGCACATGGCGGCAGCCACATCGGTAATCCGAACAGCTCACCTGCGGATGCGACCATTCCAGCTCTGGTTTGCCATGAGTTTCCGACCAGAACGGAACCACCTCGACAAGGTAATCTCGACACCCCAGCATGCCCTGGAGTCCCTCCAAATCTGGCGGGACTCCAACTTCGCGATGGGGGGAATCCCATTCAGGGAGTCCAAACCTGCAGTAACCCTGATAACGGACACCTCCAACCTGGGGTGGGGCACCCACCTTTCCACGGGCCTGTCCACGCAAGGCGCTTGGAGCCCCAAGGATAGTCTCCTCCACATAAACGTGAAGGAGCTCATGGCCATCAGACTGGCCTGTATGACCTTCCTAGACCAGATCCATGGCAAAGTGGTCCAAATCCTCTCAGACAATACAGCAGCCGTGTTCTACACGAACCGCCAAGGGGGGGGGGTCTGCTCCTCGGCCCTATGCGAGGAAGCAACCAAGCTGTGGCAACTAGCGATAGACCATCACTTCATGCCAACTCCCCGGGGTGGACAATGGCAAAGTGGACTCACTCAGCAGAAAGCAGCTGGCTAACCATGAGTGGTCCCTCCACAACGAGGTCTTTTCCCTACTGACAATCAGGTGGGGAACCCTTCAGATCGACCTCTTTGCCACGGCGCAGAAGCACATATGCCCTCGGTTCTGTTCCCTTCAAGGTAGGGAGAAGGGGTCTCTCAGCGATGCCTTTCTCCTTAATTGGTCGGGAGTCCTAATGTACGCCTTCCCGCCAATTCCCCTGATTCACAGGGTGCTTCTAAAGGTCCTCACTGACGAGGCACTTGTCATCCGGATAGCCCCAGACTGGCCCAGGCAACACTGGTTCCCTCTCCTACAAGACATGGCAGGGAGGACCCCACTCTGCCTCCCAAGGTGGGCGGACCCTCTGACATAAGACTCGGGTCACCTTCAGCACCCTAACCCGGACCTTCTGCACCTGACAGCCTGGATGCTCTCTGGCTCAGTGAGCAAGAGAGACACTGCTCGGATAGGGTTAAAAAGGTCCTGGCTGGTAGCAGAAAACCCTCCACCAGGTCCACATAAATCGCAAAATGGAACCACTTCTCTGCTTTGTGCTGTGATAAAAACATAGATCCTATCTCCACATCAGTACAGTAAACCTTAGACTACCTTCTTGACCTAAGGGAGAAAGGCCTTTCTCTGTCATCACTGAAAGTGTATTTGGCAGCAATCTCGGCCTTTCACCAAACGACAGATGGGGTCCACTCGTCTCACACCCCATCTTCGATAGATTCCTGAAAGGAGTGGAAAAACTTTTTCCCCACGTCTGTAACCCCACCCCACAGTGGGACCTGAACGCGGTGGTACAGGCTCTCACAGAACCACCGTACGAACCCGTAGACTCAGCCACCCTGCTAGTGCTGTCCTGGAAGGAGGCTTTCCTTGTGGCCGTTACATCAGCCAGAAGGGTCTCAGAGCTACAAGCCCTATCCTCTGAACCCCCATATATGGTTTTCTTTCCTGACAAGGTGGTCCTGCGTCACCACCCCTCGTTCCTGCCCAAGGTCATCACCCCTTTCCACATGAACCAAGAAATCTGCCTGCCAGTCTTCTATCCAGGTCCACAGGTGACAGAAACCAGAGACGGTGGCACACCCTGGATGTGAGGAGAGCGCTCCTAACCTCCACTGAGAGCACCCGTTCCTTCTGCAAGACCCCCCAATGGTTCGTGGCAGTCGTGGAACACATGAGAGGTTCCTCAGTATCCTCCCAATGCATCTCCAAATGGATTGTGAACTGCATTAAAGACTGCTACAGAAGGTCAAATACGCCTCTCCCAGAGACTGTGAGAGCCCACTCTTCCAGAGCTCAGGCATCCTCCACAGCCTTCCTCACTAAGGTCCTGATCCAAGAGATCTGCAGAGCCGCTACGTGGTCGTCGGTACATACCTTCATGTCGCACTACGCCATTGCCCAACAGGTGAGAAATGATGCTGCTGTGGGCAGAGCTGTACTCAGTGTGGGTAGACTGTAACTCCTCCCACCATCCTTGGGTATGGCTAGCAGTCACCTGTAACTGAATGATGTGAGCAGCGCTCGAAGGAGAACGGTTGGTTACTCACCGTAACCGTCCTTCTTCGAGATGGGCTGCTCACACACATTCAGGTCCCTCCCACCGTCTCCGCTAACGGAGTTGGCAAAGGTATATGGGACTGGGAAGGTCAGGGTCACGGTCACCTATATAGCCGCAGCTGCAGCATGGAGGGGGCTTTGGCCGTGCACCCTGACCCAACAGACTAACGCGAAAGACTTTCCGAGCTACCGTGCGCTGCGGCATGTAGACACCTGTAACTGAATGTATGTGAGCAGCCAATCTCGAAGAAGGACAGTTATGGTGAGTAACCAACCGTTTTTCTGTCAGAGGAAAATCCTGTTTACATTTTTGTTACTTGTCTTGTTTGTCCATAAGGAAATACCTGTCTACCTAGATTTTTTTAATTGCTATTACTAAACAAAATGATGACATCATTAGTTATCCTTTATAAAAACTTATTGTTTATCACCATTTGCTTTGGGTCAGCCTTGTTATGTGTGTACAACTATCTGAACCTTCAAAATACAAATGGGTAGTTATAGATCTATAGCAAAACCAAGTCACCTTACATGTAGCAAGGCCATGATCCTGCAGTTTGCTGTGCACTGGCAGACCCTGCATCTGCATGGAACTCATTACAGGACATGGCCCAAAATTCATCTGCGGTAAACATATTGCAATTTCTTTATATCTGTTGGCTCCTTGAGCTGTTCACAGGAAATGTTCTGTACATTTTATGCATCAGTTTTCTTGTGTGCGATACTTACACCAAATAATCAAACTGAGCTAGAATAGAGTACAAAGTCACTGGGAACTACAAATGAAGTAAAGAGGAAAGACAGTTGATCAGGGACTTAGGACATCCAAGTCCAATGTTTTGTTCTGACAGACTTCCTGTGTGATGTTGTGCAAGTCACTTAGTCTCTCTCTCTGCCTCAGTTTCCCATCTGTAAAATGGCAATAAGAGCATTTTCTTACTTTACATGAGCATTAGGAGAATAAATACATTAAAGGCTGTGGAGTGTTCAGATACTATGGGAATGGCAGTCATATACGAACCTCAGATAGGTGGTCAATATCCCTCATGGCAAGGACCCTTACTGCCCAATATTCTCAATACAGGGAATGATGTAATAATCTTTTACATAGGCAATACTCCCACTGACTGATAACACTTAGCATTTATATTATATTTCCTTCTTTAAAACTCTGCATCTATTAATATTAGCCAACCTGAACACCTCCTGTTTTGAAGCAGAAGTTATCATTGCTCTTAGAGAAACTATGGCAAAGGGAGGTTGCCCAAGACCACACACCCCATTGGTGGCAGATTTGAGATCAGACTCAGGTGGATGCAGCTCAAACTCTAGAACACATTTCCCCTGCTCCACCACTCATGGATATGCAGGAGTTCAGGAAGCAGAATAAGGGTCTATATTTGAAATGTCTGACAATACATGCAAACAATGCTTTGGAAGGCTGTACAAAGGAAAAATTGCAGCTGCCAAACTCTACAGAGCATTTTAATGGCTGTGGGTCCCTCCAGAACTCCTGCCCAAAAGCTCAATCTGTTTTCTTTTTTTTTTTTTGCATTAAAAATGTGCTCTAGAGCATGTGGTAACATTTCTTTTCTAATATAAAACATGAAACCAAAGAGAAATTCAGGACATGGGTATGTGTATGGGAGAGTGCCAAAGGATTTGCCAGCAGAAAATAGGCTGTGATCAGAAGCATTCTTTCACACCCCTTATTCTTCTAATAAGTAAACCACTTACTGCTGCTATGCTGCCCAGCTGAAGAATTTAAACCCTTTTTGCACACCCTCTGCAGAGTTGTGTAGCAAACCTGCTACTGCACTACTCATCACTATTGCCAGCCTCAGAACGACCTTAAACATTAAAGATTAGTTTAGGTCATTGGAAGACAGCTGACATTCCTACTTGGCCCATGAAATTCTTTTTATCGGGTGGCATCTCTTTGGAACATTTAAAAGTTCCAGGAAAAAAAAAAGTCTTGCAGACAGTAGCCAGCATGAAATGAACTACCCCCTCTTTCGTGAGCAGAGAAGAGTTAACACCTTAAGGAGATGAATGCATGACGTTAGAGTCTGGAGAGTGGCTGAAATGCCGCAGGGCAAGTCAGAGATACTGAATCCCGGTGTCACTCTAGTACTCCCACCAGGGCCAAAGCCCTTGGGAGTAGCAGTCATACACGGCAGTCATTCACAAACAACTGATTAAGCCCTAGCCTACGCTTCCTTGCATAACTAGTGGCAACTTTTAAATCCACCAGTACGCATAAGGGAAAAGCTTGTGGTCGGGCTTTCCCTACACCCCTGGGCTTCCAGGACTTCTGGAGCTGACTTCCAGAAGCGGCGTGGTGAGTTCATACTAGCCACGATCTGCTCCCAGAAGGGCAAACCGACAGCAACGAAATTGCCACTGTCAGTGTATGCATACCATAAGAGGTGATAAGGTCCTGGTGGACTACCAAATCATACTCCTCAAAGAAAGCTGCAGGAAAGTCTGCTGCTACTACAAAAGATTCCAGAGACCAGAAACTATCACAGAAGACAATCAAGAGTCAGAACTTAAAGAGACAAAGCTGAATACACTGCCTGTTATTTAACATAGGGAACACAGCCCAGTAAACAGAGGATATACCAAACTGAAGACTCAGGGACCAAACTGGAGACTCAGGGGGATTGTGGTTTGAGGACTGCCCTGCAGGAGGAACCTTCAAGCATGGACCTTTGAAACCAACAACACCATTACATTGAAGGCAATCACCAGAAAAAAGCCTTGGAACAGTACCAAAAAGAGAAGGTGGGGAAGGGCAGGGAGAAAATTCTTTGCTTCCAAAAGAGGAATGGACTGGAAGGTGCTCCCCCACACCTGAAGAATTTCTACCTTTGTACTTTTTTTCTGGACCACTTCAGGAGGTTTAAACCAGTAATTATAGCATATATAACTTTAACTACAATCAGCTGTAACCTTTCATACCTAGGGCTACCGCATTATTTCCCTTAGCCCAATGGCACTAAGGAACTTTTAGCCCTTTCCGGCTCCTGCCACCAGTGGTGGCTGTGGGTCCCTGGCCAGGGCTGGCTCCTGTCACCGCCAACAGCTCCGGGTCCCCGGCCAAGGCCGACGCCTGCCGCCACCAGCAACTCTGGGTCCCCAACCAGGGGCTGACTCCTGCAGCTAGCAGCAGCCCCAACCTGGATCCCAGCAGCCCTGGGTCCTGCCTGAGGCCAGATGCTGCCATCACTGCCTCCTGCCTCAGCAGGGAATGGGGAGGCACTGAGCAGCCAATCAGGGAAGACAATGCCACCCCTTGCACACAAGAATCTAGAACTGAAAAACTGAAAATCTACTAAGCATCCATCAGAGTTTGATATACTTTAATGTCTGTAGTGACCCCAAAAGGGGAGGTCATAGGAAACAAAGTTTAGTTTCAATAATAACAGATATGGAGCAGGAGCAGGGAGTATCACAACAGCACGCAACCAAACCACAGAAAAAAGCAGGCAAATTGAAAAGGTGAGAGAAAGAAATGTATACAAAAGAAAAAAGGATATATAAAAGTGAAAGAAGAGAAATAAAATATCAGGGAAAAAAGAAAATTGCAGAATTACAGGGGAAGCTGTTTATTTTTAAAAGTGCTGATCTGCCAGTTGCTATAAATCAGAACATGTGCTCCACTGATACACCACAACCCCTAACCACACTTGCATCTTGAAACTTCTTCTGTTTCATTTAATTACAAATGCCCCCAAGAGTATTTCTGGGTCCAAAGGATGTTAGAAAGTCCTGGGACAACCTTCCTAATTCAGACAGCTCCCTTACTCTCTTTCCCTATCATCTCTGTTACATTTCCTTCTCTGTGCATTTCCAAACAACAGTTGTATCTGGGGGCTTTTCTCTTCTTACTAATGATTGTAGAGTTTGGGGGTCCCTGAAAACAATTATTATTATTTTAAAAAGCTATCACAAAATGTGGATGCCTTGTAAAATGCATTGACATCAGGAATCAGCAGAACACACTTTGCCAAATCTTCAGTTCCTGGGATGTAAATACAAATAGCAGTAAATTCTTAACTGCAACTCCCAAGCACATTTGGAGGTCAAACAGTTTTCTCCAGGATCTCTCCCTGTTACGGATGACTGGGTGTTGAGTAATACCGCAAACAGAGAGCTGTACTTTATCCCTCCAATATATTCATTTTCCTTTTGGCACAATATTATTATTCTTTTGCCAAAGTCAGTTTGAGCTTGAAGATTATAACGTGTATATCTGCAGAAAAGAACAATTGCTACAAAGTACATATGTGTATACCTTACCAACCAAAGTAATGCTACATGAATGCATAAAAGCAATTAAAAACTAAAGATTTTGCAATGGATTCATTCAGGATAGCAAATACAAATTTGTTTAGCCAGCCAAACAGCCCTAAAAAAACCAGCCAACATCAGAGCTGTTGCATCATCAACAGTTAAGAAAAAAGTTGCTAAAAAGTCTACATAATCCTGGATTCATCCTGAATAATGAAATCAGAATGGTGGTTCATGGCAATTAGAGTGGAAAGCTGATTACATCTTTAGGCTATACTTACAGATCATTCAATTCAACTTGTTAACAAGATAAACCCCTGTGGAGTGGCACTTCGATACAATCTTCAGCAATGAGAATGGTAGAGTGCAAAATAAGTCTTCAGCAGTTTTAAAAACATTGGCTCTTGCCCTTTCTTTCAATCAAGTTTCCACAACTATTCAAAAGACATGTGCAGGCAGGCTGCATGCCTAATATAGTGAGAATAAATTTGTGCTATTCATCTAAATAGGAAGAAAACACTTACTGAAATGTCTTTCCCTCCTAAAGAAGATTACTGAATATCCATAAGAGTGAGAACAAGCTATAATTCAGATCCTCTAAATTCTCCACAGACAATCACATGTAGTACTACCACAAATCACTGTCAACAAATGAGAGTGAGCAATTGAAAATGGTTATAATCTTTAATTCTGAGCCTGCTGAAGACACAGAATTTCAGCAACTACAGAAGTGTATGGTTTGTAGACATAAATTCCAGTCATCTATAATAAAATTTAGTGTCTCTGATGTGCATAGATCCAAAGGGGCAGCTGTGTTAGTCTAGTTCAGTAAAACAAATAAGGAGGCCTGTGGCACTTAAAGACAAAGCATCTGACGAAGTGGGATTTTCTCCCGCAAAAGCTCATGCAATGAATATATTTGTTAGTCTTTAAATGCCACAGGACTCCTTGTTTGTTTTTCTGATGTGCATGTTTAAGATAAACAGAAGTGCATTTTAACTTGTAAGTTGCATTGATCTAGGTTACTAATACTATACATTGGTGGAAAACAGACTTTTCTACAGAGGTGCTGAACAAAGACAAGTAAAGGCATACAAGCTTACATGAAGCAGCAATTAGACTTCACAAGTACACTGTTCAAAAAAGGCTCTCATCACCACTAATCAGGGAAGAACCATAATAAAGGATCTAATGCTACAAGAGATGTAAAGTTGCTTCTATGCCTATAAAGCTGTACTTGAAATTCACAAGCAAACAGTGCCAAAGTAACCAGGGCCAGAAGTGGTTAGCAACCCCCCCCCATGTAAATATGGCATGAGTTGTCTTTGTTTCCACTAACATATAACTCCATTTCTCCTCCAACTTCAATCCATAACATCCATCTCCAGTTACTGCCTCTCCATTAGCTGATTGGCTCTCAACTCCCAAGCAATCAGGTTCTAGCCAGTGCCCCGCCTCTCCCCACCCCTCATCAGTGGGCAGGACCAAGGCACAATTCCACCAAAGTGGAGGCAGTAACTGTGCACAGGGAGCAGCAGAAAAGAGGTCAGAGGAGGACCAGCTGCTGTAGTGTCAAGGGCTAAGGTCCTACTGAAGGACTGGTTGTACCCGCCCATTTACTAAAACCCCTCCCCCAGCCTAAGAGGAGGTGTCACTCAACCCAGCTTCAGCTGAGGTCTGGGGACAACTCATGAATAACAGGGATGGGTGTGGCAATCAGAGGTTTAACACAAGGGATTCAGAAGTGGACACGGAGCAGAGAACCCTGGACAGCGCCCGCTGCTCCCAGTCAAGGCCAGGGTCAGGAAGCAGATAGAAGCCAGGCAATCATTCCTCCACCCTCACTTTCATGCTCGGGGTTCGCGATGTAACTGCGATGGACCGGCGACACCCACCAAGCAGACAGACACCAATTTTTAATAGAAAAAATTTTATAGTGGTCTCATAAAGGCATACAACGAAATAGCAACAAAAATGCCTTAGTGGGGGGAGTAAACAACTACACAGTGAAAAGGACTATGCAAGATACAAGTGGGATAATAAACAGCTATGTAGTAAAAGGACTATACAGGGTACAAATGAAAAACCACACTTGTAAACAATGCATAAATGGGAAAAAACTACACTTGTAGACATTGCATAAATGGGAAAAAGCTATACTTATAAACAATGCCTAAAGAAAAAAAAGACTACACTTATAAACAATACATAAATGGTATTATAGAGAAAAGAAAAAAAAGGAAAAGAAACAAATCGAGAGAGGTAGAATAACTGTATCAGTTTATAACACCTGTCCTAGCTCCGTAGTGGAACCCAAAGTGAGGAGGCAGACCAGCTGCAGCATCCCAGTATGTAATCGTTCGGCCGGCAATTCGAGTACACTTAAAGGTCTTGTGGGCGGGAGCTCCCTGTCTCGGTTGGGGGATCAGTTTGACCGGTTCGTGACGTGCTCTTTAGCGTTCAAGGGTGGGAGAACACTCAAGCGAACTGAGGCAGGGGCTTAAATAGTGTACTGAGTGAGTATAAAATAGCCAATTGGAAGGGAGGTGCAGGTCAGGACCAATGATAAAACTGGGACCCCGGACAATGATCCCTCCTTCGTGGTGATGGGGGTGCGGAGAAACTGTTCAGGGGGATAGAAACTCACCCCCTCCCTTGATGACACAAGGCTAGGGAGGTAGAAACTCACACAGGAAATTGAGGCCCATCAGAGGAGATCGATCCTTAACACTCTTTCCCTTGAGCAGGATAGCCCGGAGATGAGACCCATCAGGGGAGATTGATACTTAACACTCCTCCCTTTGAGCTCCATAGTCAAGAGGGCGGGGGGGGGCATTATGTCTGCCACCTCCGTTGACAGCACTCAGCCCAGCTTCAGCTGAGGTCTGGGGACAACTAATGAATAACAGGGATGGGTGTGGCGATCAGAGGTTTAACACAAGGGATTCAGAAGGGGACACAGAGCAGAGAACCCTGGACAGCACCTGCTGCTCCCAGTCAAGGCCAGGGTCAGGAAGCAAATAGAAGCCAGGTAATCATTCCTCCACCCTCACTTTCATGCTCCATCTCTGTCATGAACATGTATTTTAAAACTGTACCCAAATTTGAGAAATTTATATTAAAAGTTATGCACAGACAGAGACCCACAAAATACAGATGTTTACACTGTTCTATAATAAACTGTAGGTGACACAGAAGGCACTGCATTTACACTTCCCACTTTAAGACCCTGTTTTCACTTGCTTATAACTTTGCCAAAGTAACCATTTAGGCTGAAATGTTCCATGCCAACTGTCTGTCTCTGGCTGACTTTTTCATAAATACATAAATAAATCAAAGTGATTCAGCTGGTTCCAAGAACAAAATGAGGGGAAAATACATTGGTTTGTCTATATTAAACAATTCTGGCTACCTTATCTTGAAAAAGCTCTAGCACCCTCATGCTTCAGAACAGAGATGGAGGGACTGTCTTTGTATCAGAAATGTACCTTTTGCCATCTGTGACAGGTTGCTGAGCAAGAACTTCTAAATCAGTCCTCTCTCACACAAGCTCCCATTTAGGGAGGTAAATTGGAGCTGGCTGGAGAAAACCAACACCTAATTAGAGAATCAGAAACCGCTGCCAGCCCAATTAGCCTGGGGCTGCAAAAAGTGCTGGAAGGAAGGAAGCCAGGTGGAAGGAGTAGAAGCAGAGTGGTGGCTCTTTTCCCCAAGCACATCAGGAGTCTCTCTCCCGTTCTCTCACAGCAGCCACAGCCCCTACTGCCTAATATAGGAGTACTTGCTCTTCAGAACTCACTCAGGAAGGTTCTAATCTATGCCATCAAGTGGAGCAGCTGACCATGGTCTTAGGTGATCAGGTTTGGATGTAGCAGAAGCCTGACTGGAGACTCCACTGAAAGGCTCATGAGGATGGTGAACCAATGTTGTCCAGATCATGCTGGTACTATAAGTATGACCTGTGCTTAGTCCTGCTTGATCTTCAGCAGAATCTCGTGAATTAATGGAATGGGGGGAAAGGGTAATACAGGGGAGCTGTCTATACTACCAGGAAGATGTCTGTAAGAGACCCAGGACTGTGGCTCCAGATGGAGCAAAACCGATACCATTTTCTGTTCTTGCAGGTAGAAGTCAAGAAGGGGAGTCCGCTACCTCAGGAAGATGTCCCTTACGTCCGGTCAAAGGGACCACTCGGTGTTGGGGAAGGACCTGCTGAGGTGATTCACAAGTTGGTTCTGTGCACCCAGAAGATATTTTTAGGTAGACAGAGCATGTAATGCAGAACCCCCACAGTTGGATTACCTCCTGGCAGTGTTCCCTCTAATTCTTCATAGGCTGTGTGTGCAAAAAATTTCTTCCATGCAAATTTTCAGAACTAGTGGCCAAATTTATGTACACTCCAGTTCCTGTGGTCAAACTTGTGAGTGCAATGAAGCAAGTGTGTATGATGCAAATAATATTTAAATTTTATTTTGATATGGTGATAGAAATTATTTTATAAATTAAAAAACCTTATTTGAAACATGCTACTCATAACTGCCTTCTTAAAATAGCATAAAAATATTAGCAGTGTTGAATTTTTTTGTGCATGCTTTATTTTGTTGTGTGCGTGGGTTTCATGACCTGTGTGCGTCCACACACGTGCACGGCTTAGAGGGAACATAGCCTCCTGGTATGGGGAGAAGAACGTGCTCTGCCCTGACTACTGATATAGTACATGGCCATTGCATCGTCCATGAGAACTGAAATTGCCTTGTCTGTAATATGGGTTAAGAAAACCTGGCAGGTAAGGCAGATTTCTCTGAGTTCTCTGATGCCAATATGAAATGAGAGCTCATCTTGGGACCACAGACCTCAATGAAAGGCATAAAGTATAGATGCTGTGTGACTTAACTGGGCTCCAGGAGCTATCCCACAGTAGGGCTGTAACTAGAAAGGGGCATCCAGGACTTTTTTTAGAGAGTGCCAAACCAGCTGGCAGCCGCAGCCCCTACCTGGTCAGGAAAACACATTCCTCCCTCCCCAGGGAGCTGGAGCCAGGCTGGGAATTTTAAAATCTCCCACCCTGCCCCAAGCATACTGACATGCATGCTCAGGGTGGGAACAGCCTGTAGCCAAGGCAGCTACAGCCGGCCAGGTAAGGGGGAAAGGGGAAATCCTGCTGGGGTGGTTGGGGGACTGGCAGGCTAGGGAAGGACTGAGGTGACTCAGGGTACCAGCAGGCAGGCAGGGAAGTCACCCAGCTGGAGTTCAGCTGGGAAACTGGGGAGGGGTGGGGAAGGCGCTTGGCTGGCTGGGGATGGGGAACTGGCCGGCAGCCTGGGAAAAGGTACCCAGCTAGGGAAGGCACCTGGCTGAGGAACCGGTGCCTGGCCAGGGAAGGCGCTCAGCCCAGGCTTTATCTGGCTTGTGGCAGCTGGGGCCAGATACAGTTCCCCTCACCTTCCAGACTCATGTTGGCCCCGGGTCAGGGGAGGGAACTTTTCATGGTGCTTGCCCTGAGCACCAAAATCTGTAGTTACAGCACAGTCCCACAGTGCCCACCCTGACTGCTCTGCTCACTGTTTTGAACTCTGCTGCACGGCCCTCCATTCCAGTTACACAGGTCCCAAAAAGTTTTGAAATCAGAGCACTTGCAGACCTACTGCCCAGCTAAGCACATCATCTTCCACCAGTAAATGCAATCCTGCCCAGACTACAGGGGAGAGGAGTGAATTCTTCTCCAGGTTTCAATCCATTCAATACTGGTCTACTGCAGGCAAGTAGGCAGCAGGGGCTGCTGCTAAGGGAGGAGCGGGGAGACACTCCTGATGTACTGTGCAAAGTCAGGGAGGGAGGTGGGGACTGATATCAGGGTGTCTCCCTTCTCTCACCAGTGCACAGGTTGTACAGTTGGAGTGGGGGTGGAAGCACATAGGGTTGGGACACCAGCTGTCTGTGTACCAATCTGTGCCTCAGGATTGCTTCTCACTGTTGTCTGGACTTAGAGACAGCATGCAGATACACTCACTGTCACCCAAAACACACTATGTCTCTCCTTCTCTCCTCACACACATGCACTCACTCCCTGTCACACTTCCTTCTTTCCTCTCTCCTCCCCACTCATGCACATCTATAGGCTTCTTGTGGCTGTGTTCAGCAATGGCAGTTTGGCTGATGGGGCAGTGTAAAAGTGGCTGTCAATCTATTAGGATGTCCATGGGACCACAGGATTCAGAAATCTTCCTCATGAAGCACTGTTCCTGCTCTATGAGGCATTCCCAAAGTATACTGGGATAGCTCCCCACAGTGCACTGCTCCCTGTGTGGATGCACAAGCTAGAAGTGTGAATGCACTCCACTGACATGAGGAGCATGGTTAGGACTTGCAACAGATAGTTAACTTACGACATGCAACAATGTTTAATTACAGAAGTGACTGTACTCCAGCGTAACTTGTGCCAACAAATCTCTGTTGTATAGACAAGGCCTTAAGCTAACTGTTGCAGTGAAGATAAGTCCACAAAGAAGCACTTAGCATGATCCCAAGAGAAAACCACAAGACAGGAAGCTTTTTTGGCTAGAGTGGACAAAGAGACTGGGAATACTGAGTAAGGGAACTGTATCCTGTTGTTTGATTTCTACTGTGTTCAGGGACTCAGGATTTTATCTACATTCTTTGTACATAAAAAGGATTCTCTCAAAACAAACAAAAAACCTACCCCTTTCACTAATTTCTCCTCCAAATGGAAAAACCCACAAGACCATGACTAATAAATTGAGTTGAAAGGGGTAACAATTGTAATTGCAGGTTATTTAATAATTTACCTTATTTTTGTATATTAGGCACGAGCTGTATTTACAATGAGTAATATAATTTGACTGAACATTTTCAGTAAATTGTCACCAACCCATTCATACTGAAAATCTGGAGTTTTTAAAGCAAATCCTATCTCTTCATTCATATTCGTGGAAGGCCCCACTAGCAGCTGAATAGTTGTGATTCCACTGTATTCGGGCTAGGTGGAAGGACCTTGTACACAGGAGTCATCCCTATTCATGCCACTGAATTTAGTTCTGTGGGGACTGTTGTGTCCCCACAGATCTGGGGGAGAAGTATGGACTGGGGCTTGGTTATTGGGAATGTCTTTAGGCAAATCCATGGGTAGTTTCCCCGGCAGAGCTAATGCCATCTTTGGTGTCATAGGGTGTGTTCACACAGCAGTCTTATTTTGAAACAACAGAGGTTGCTTTGAAATAAGAAAGGCCATGTTCACACGACACACTGTTGTTTCAAAACAATGAGTTCCGTTGTTTCAAAACAACGGTGTTGTTTCGAAACAACTTAAACCCCATGTGGGGACAAAACAACATTGTTTCAAAACAACTGTTTTGAAACAATGCCGTCTGAACATGTTGTTTCGAAACAATGGTGACTCATTTCGAAATAACTGTTGTCTGAACATGCTGTTTCGCTTTGAGCTTTTTTCCTTAATTCGAAGTAACAAACTGTTAATTCGAATTAACTTATTTCGAAATAAGGCATTATTTCGATACAATTTGTATAGAAACAACTTGTATCAAAACAACCCCCTGTGTGTGAACATAGCCATAGAGAACTGAGGGAAGCTTTGAATAGTTCTGAAGTTTTAATTCCCAAACTTAACACAATATCTGGCAACAGTAGGTAGGATGACACTAGGGATTCCACTAGATTTCTGACAGTCTCTCCCTCATCGGGGTTAAAGTACGTGGGAACACCTAGGAACACCACTCCTGCGGCCCACAAATCTGAGAGGCCTCCATTTGCATTGCAGGAACCTTTAAAGTGAGTCAAATCATAGTCACTTTTAAACTGGAGAGCAGCAGCTAGCACTCAGGGTTTCTCAAGAAAGACTGGCCTTCAAGATGAAGGTGCAGCAATGAAATCAGTGCAGCAGACAATGGAAAAATACTAAATGATTTTATAAACTGTTTCGGTTGAAGTTAGCTTCAACCAAAAATGTACGTTGATATTAATGAGAGTTTGCATGTCAGTGCTTTACTGTAAGCAATTACACGCAGTTTGTTTCTCTCGATTATTTCTGTTTATGCCTCTCATTGTGTTCAATCAATTACAGATCACGTTTTAGTTAATTATCACAGTGTTATCACAATACTTATTGTGTTATGCAGTGTCTGCTAATTTGTGGCAATAATTGATATAGACATAAACACTATATACAATTACATTTATATGGAGCTGTAACTGATGCACATAGTACTGAGAAGAGATTTTGAATGCCTAACCTGGCCTGGGGCCCACACATGCATGACAGGGGCCCAGACAATACAGGAAAGGGGCCTAAAGATTAGGAAGGTTCTAGGGCCCATCAAATTGTTCTTTAACAACTGCTTAGAATAGATGATAACTTGAAGATTGTTCCTATTTATGAACCAAAGTGCACTTATAACCAATTAAATAAGTTTAAGCCTTAAAGGATTGTTGGGAAGTTTCCCCTATGCAAATCCAGACTGACCTTTAGTCTTTCTCATTCAACCAGTCAAATCTGCTCCCGTCCCCCAGTGTCCCTGCACCACGGCTCCCCTTCAGTCCCTGGCTTGATGTTGTCATCCCAGTAGCTCCTGTGCCCCAAGCCTGTCCCCCACACTAGCCTTCATCAAGTCCAATCTAGGTAAAACCCTCCCAGCAGCCCCATGTGCCCTGCTTTTTCTGCACCACCCCATATCTCCTTACCTGGACTTGCTACCTCCTTCTCCCTTGAGGGGCTGCACTCTTTTCTGGCTCTACAGCAGCCCCTGGTGGGCAAAAGGTGTAACCGTAGCACAGAATCTATGTTTCAGAGGCCAGCATGGAGAATCCATAGGGGACGTGAATTTTGTACATGCACAATGGCACAGAATTCCCCCAGAAATAATTATTATATCCTAGGTAGCACACTGCATTCTCTCTCTTAAATTGGGACCAAAATATGCTTTATTTCTTCTTAAACATAAAAACTATAAATATAAAATGAGCCAAAAGGCTTGAGATGCCTCAGCAGATCCTGCCAAGTTGAACTCAGTTGGTCTGGGCTTTATAACATTTAACAGTCCCTTAGTCATAACAACAATATCTGGACAGTCAGCAGTGATCCTGACTTCAGTCACTGATGGATCCTAATATACCATATAATCACTGGACAATTTATTATTATCAATTTATATTGCAGCGTTTATATGCCCCAGTCTGGGATTAATTATCAATTCTTTGTGCTAGGCACCATATACAGATATCCAAAAATAAATAAATGAATAAGGATGTAAAAGGAACATTAAGGTTGCAAAGTCAAGCACCCAAAAGTTGGGAAATGCAAAACTTAAGGTTGTCTGTCCATATCTATTATAACAACAAGGAGTTGTTTGGCACTTTAAGACTAACAGATTTATTTTTTGCATGAGCTTTCGTGGGAGAAGATCCCACTTTCTCAGATGCTTCGAAGATGGGTGAACTTACAGAAAGGAATGAAACTAAATGCAAGGGGGTGTAAAATTCAAAGCATCTGAGGAAGTGGGATCTTCTCCCACGAAAGCTCATGCAAAAAATAAATCTGTTAGTCTTAAAGTGCCAAACAACTCCTTGTTTTTTTACTGGACTAGACTAACACGGCTATCCCTTTTAAAATTGACATATCTATTATGACAGTTTTTAATTACATGATCACATATTAATTTTTCCATGGGATCCCACCTTGTTCAGTGCGTGGATGGTTATTCAATACTCACTGCAGCATTAAACCTTATTCACTACACACCATCCAAACCCCACACTGAATACAGAATTAATCATTACCATCTGGGCATGTCTATGGTACTCTCCCCTTAGTATCCAAATATTTTACAAACATAAATTCATTAATATTCACAATACCCCTGTGAGAACAGGTGGCATTTTTATCTCTATTTTACAGATGTGGAATTGAGGCACACAAAGATTAAAATGAAAACGGTTAAAAATGACCATTAATGGTGAGTATCCAACTCAATACACCTGGGACTTGATTTTTCAGAATACTAGCACTTTAAAGAGTAGCTCTAGTTGATTTCTATTGCAGTTGTGAGGGCTCAGCACTTCTACCAATCATAGAAATAGAAATAGAATCCAGTTTTCCAGGCTGGCATTCAGCTTCCTTAAAAAGAAGATCATCCCTTCTCTTTCTGCAATCCCCTCCTTAATTACATACTTTCCAAAGTCCTCAGCAAATAAGACCAAAGTGCTATGAACAACAGTTTCATTTACACAGTTCTGATTCCTGGCTCTTTACAGTAGCCAAAAGGACACTCAGTTTCCACTTCCTTAACTGAAGCTCCTCACGTTGAGTGGGCACTGTGCACAGTCTCACTTTATTCCCCAAGTAGGAGTTCCTGTAACAGGAGCCAAAATTACTTCTTCACCATACATTAGTGAAAAGCCAAGTGAGGCCAGGTCTACAGTAGACAGTTTTGCCAACAAAAGCTGACTTTTGTTGACAAAGCAGTGGTGACAGTGAAAACAGTGGTAAACCTTAGTGGTAAACCCTGAAATCACCCTGTCACTGACAAAACTTCCACATATTTTTGGTGTAAAAAAAAAACAAAAAAAACCCATCTTCACAAGAAGTGCAGAACTTTTGTCAGAATAGCTAGGGTGACATAGTGTCAGTGTAGATAATCTCTCCTTCCAGCAGTGGAGATGCTGTCATTGTCATTCTTGTCAATTTTAGCAGTGAAATTGACAAGAAAGCCAGAGTAGCTAATTGCTGCTCCTGGCTGGGAGCAGGAGGAGAAGCCACAGCTGCTGCAAGCCCAGTGTGGCTGGTTCCTGGCTCCCAATTGCAAGCCAGGACTGGGCAAATCGTGAGCTGTTGCATTCCAGGAGCTGGGAACAGGCAAGCCATGGCTGGCTGGAGCCTGGTTCTCAGCTGCAAGCTGGGGCGTGGGCAGCTGCTGCCCAGTTCCTAGCCAAGAACAAGTATGAGAGACGCTCCCACACAGCTGCCCAGCTCCCATCCAAGAACAGGTAAAGGAGAAGACCCCATGCAGTTGCCCCAGCTCCCAGCTGGGATGGGGTCATGGTAGGCAGCCTACAATAAACCTGGGAGATGAGTCTCTCAGATCACCAGACTGCCTCTGAGGTTGGTGAAAGTGCTCCTGATGAGGACACTCTCCACCAGCCCAATAAGTGCATTGTTGGCATGTGCCACCACTGTAATTATGATGGTGGCTGTAAGTCGACAAGGCCTGAGTGTCACACAGAAACTGGAGGTAAGGAGGGCAATTCAAAAATCAGAAGAAAAACCAAGAAACAAAATTTAATATTTCATTAAGATTTTTGAGGATCTGACTCGTGATTTTTACACGTATAGCAATATTTTACTTTATGTTGCAGGTTAAGTCCACCCCATTGCCCCCTAGTAGAAAGAACCAAAGGGTGCATTATGGAAACAGGCATCTCTGTGGCTTCAGTTGGTCCCTGGGGGTTCTCCCATGCTGCTATAGCCTCACCATGATCCCATTAACTGGCCCTGGGTTGAAGGCAGCACAGCCTAGTAGCCAGAGTCAACAATGACAGGGTAGCTGCTATGAAGTATGGTACCCAGGTAGGGGGGCTCAAGCCCTCCCATTCCACTGAGCCCCAGCCCAGGGCCTTATCAGTCTGGCACCACATCAGCAGAGATCTGGTCCAAAATATGCTGACTTTGACCTCACACCACCGCCAGTTTCCCCATTCAGTTCCCTTGGACTACTTCCTATCCAGTCATTGCTCAGGTTCCCCCATGGGGCTCTGGGTTGTCTGCTTTCCCCTTTTTCAGCAGTCACTGTCCACATCCCCTGGGGATCCCAGAGCCCGTTGGTATTTGTGACCTCCTGTATGCCTGGCTCTGGGCTGTCAACAGAGAATGGCTGCTTCTCGATAAGTCCTCTTGAGCTGCTCCCTCTCACTGGCAGGGGCTGATATGGTTCCCAGCACGGAGCCTCCAGCACGTGCCTTCCTCCTCATTGGTCTGCCCTGAATAAGCTGCACAGCTCCCTTTTGTACTAGGTCAGTAGTTGGAGCATGCCCAGATGAGTCTGGGGCAGGACTTCTGCTGCCCATAGAATTGGCTGAACTCCTACAGTGCAGGGTAAGCTCACCACATCACACCCTGCTTATCTGACCGTCAGTTATCTGGCTTTCCATATTAACCAAACAACAGCGCAAACAGGTCCAAAATTGGACAATCTCTCCTGTGGTCGCTAGATTGCACTGCAGTCACACTTTCCCATGCTCAAGATTATCCATATTTTTGATTATCCAATACGGCTTCCAACTACATTGGACAAACAGGGTTCTCTCTGGTGAGGTCTTTTGTGCGTTTCCATACATCTACAAGGCAGTCTCCTGCAAATTCTTAGGAGGCTTTACTGAATTAAGCTTAAATACCATGGTGAGCCAAGAAGGGGAATGAAGGTGCAGTTTCCATGAACTATGGCACCACAGCATGAAATACGTAAACAGCCACTAAGAAAGGTACTGTTTCATTTTGCATTACTGGCAGACATGCATGAGTTATAATTTTTCTTATAGTTTCCTAAACAAAACAAAAAAAACCCCTGGACAATACAAGTCTTTATTAATGTGATCTCCGCTTCCACTTTTAACCCTCTGAAGCTGGGAATTAAGATTTCCCAGGTGTCGCACATTGTGACTTCAACTTTATGTGATAATACACCACCCCAGTATTGTGTATGTCTTGAGTTTTATCACTACCTCAGTACATGTAGGTTCTGGCATGTACGTTTAAGCATAAGTTAGCACTTCAGCCTCTTTTCACAGATTCATGGATTTCAAGGTCACAAAGGACCAGTATAATCATCTAGTCTGACCAATGCAGGCCAATGCATAATTCAGGCCACAGAATCCTGCCTACTCTTGCAATAGACACCTAACATATGATTGAGTCACTGAAGTCCCCAAATCATGGTGTAAGGACTTCAGGGTACAGAGAAACAACCATCAAGAGACCCATGCCACATGCTACAGGGCAAGGTGAAAAATGAAAAACCCCCAAAGACCCGGCCAATCTACCCTTGGGGGAAAATTTCCTACTGACCCCAAATATGGTAATCAGCTAATCTCTGACCATGTGGACAAGACTCATCAGCCAGATACCTGAAAAGAATTCTCTGTAATAACTCTTAACCCACCCCAATTAACATCCCACCACAGGCCACTGGTACATCTACCACTAGTAGTCAAATATCAGTTAATTGCCAAATTAGGGTGTCTCATCATGCCATCCCCTCCATAAATTTATCAAGCTCAGTTTTGAAGCCAGCTAGGTTTTTTGCCTCCACTGCTCTCCTTGGAAGGCTATCTTAGAACTTCAGTCCTCTGATGGTTAGAAACCTACATCTAATTTTAAGTCTAGATTTCCCAATGGCCAGTTTACATCCATTTGCTCTTGTGTCCACACTGGCATTGAACTTAAATAATTCCTATTCCTCTGATGTATTTATAGAGACCAATCATAACTCCCCACAGCCTTTTTTTGGTTAGGCTAACCAAGCCAAACTCTTTGAGTCTCCTCTCAGAAGACAGGTTCTCTATTCCACAGATCATCCTAGTAGCCCTTCTCCACACCTGTTCAAGTTTGAACTCATCTTCTTAAACACAGGGGACCAGAACTGCACAGAGTATTCCAGATGAGGTCTTTGTTTTGTCAAATACATGCACAATACTCCAAAGATAATAAAAGTTACTATGCTAAACCTGAATGTTGTTACAGTGCCTAGAAATTGGGAGGAGTGGAAAAAAGTGGTTTAAAGGACTGATCCCATACTCTTTCTATTTCACCACAGCTGGAGCTTTAGGATGCTCATATGCTGCAAAGCAGAAAAAAGCTAGTGAGAGAGTAAGGCATGTGATAAAAGAAATAAATGTAAGAGGGAGGAAAATGGAAGAGATAGAACTAAAGAATATTAAATTACTTACTAATACTTTTAAAGCTCAGCCAGTGAAGAGAAGAACAACCACGAAGATTCAAACGTACCACATAAGGACGCCACTTCTTTAGAATATTTACTACTGTTTTATCCTGCAACTTGTGCTTTACTGAAGAAAAATCAATCTAAACAAATAAAACAGTTCAGATATCACATACAAAATACACGGAAGTATTAAAAGTACTAACTGTTAGAAATCTGCCCTAGAATCTAAGACTTTGATCATATAAATTCTGCAACACATTCTCATAGAATCATAGGGTTGGAAGGGACCTCATAGGTCATCTAGTCCAACCCCCTGCCAGAGGCAGGACCACTCCCACTAAACCATCCCAGTCATGGTTTTGTCCAGCCGGGCCTTAAACACCTCCAAAGAGGGAGACTCCACCACCTCCCTCAGCAGCTCATTCCAAGGCTTCACCACTCGCCTAGTAAAAAAGTTTTTTCTAATATCCAGCCTCGACCTCCCTAACCGCAACTTGAGACCATTGCTCCTTGTTCTGTCCTCTGTTATTACCGAAAACAGTCGAGCTCCATCTTTCTTAGAGCATCCCTTCAAGTAGTTGAAGGTTGCTATCAAATCCCCCCTCAATCTTCTCTTCTGCAGACTAAATAAGCCTAATGCTTTCAGTCTTTCCTCATCGGGCTTGTGCTCCAGCCCTTTAATCATTTTGGTTGCCCTCCGCTGAACTCTCTCTAGCATGTCCCTGTCCTTTTTGTAATGGGGAGCCCAAAACTGAGCACAGTATTCTAGATGTGGCCTCACCAGTGCAGAATAGAGGGGAAGGATCACATCCCTTGATCTGCTGGTAATACTTCTTTTGATGCAGCCCAGTATGCCATTGGCCTTTTTGGCAGCAAGAGCACACTGCTGACTCATATGTAGCTTCCCATCCACCATGACCCCCAGGTCCTTTTCTACACTGCTGCTACTTAGCTGAATGTTTCCCAGCCTGTAGCGGTGCATGGGGTTTTTTCATCCCACATGCAGGATTTTACACTTGTCCTTATTACATACAAGTAGTCTCCTGTAGGTTATTAACAATACTCACATGGATGAAGTTAAATGTGTCCATAAATGTTTGAAGTATTGAGGCCTAAAGTATTGTATGCTGGCAGAGGTACAGACCAATCCATAAGGAGGACACAGAAAAATTAATTATTGGCTTTTGCCCTTTTTTATTTTTGCTTTATGTTGTCTGAAGATCTAAAGTATTTTCAAAGATTTTTTAAGATTAATTTTTAACCTTAGATATATTAGGAATGTAAAGCTTTATCTTCCCTCATTTGCTGAATGACTAGAGACCTGGAGAACTAGGCATGCTGGAGAACTAGGCAAGGCTGGGTCTTTAATAAAGTATGATTTACTCTGCTCCCCCACTGTTTATAAAAAGTTTGAATTAAATACATGTTAACAAAAAATATGAGAAAATTGTTTCAAACAGTCTGATTAAGGAGTTCTCTAGCAAACACAGCAAAGTCAAAACCTGATATTTCTAACAAAAACTACTTGAAATTCCCTTCTTTTTAAGACGTCTTTCCTCTGTAGGTCCCCATTAAAGGAGTAACTTAGGTTACATCTATCATACCAAATGTATCCATTTTTTATTTTATGGCATTTTCTGTATACCTCAGTCATTATGAAGCGCAATCACCACTATTTTAATTCAGAAGGGGAATGAGAATAGGCTAGTGGTTAGAGCACAGAATTGGCAGTCAGGAGTTCTGGGTTGTTTTCCTATTTCTGAAGCTGTCTCATTGGAAGGAGCAATGATTCTTATACTGAAGTCAATAGAAGTTTTGCCACTGACTTCTTTAAGAGCAGGATTTCACTCTATTTCAATTTTGCACAAGTTCTTAATTTCTGTGTGCATCAGTATAAACACCGACCACCCTACAAGTGTTTTAAGAGACTTCTTTAATGTTTATAAAATGTGTTGAGATTGGATGAAATGAGCTATACAGCATCAATGCAGAAGTACTGTACCACATGTGGCAAATAGTTTCATTGATTTCAAAACCAGAAAGGAAATCAACATTACCCCAAAAGACCCACAATAGTGTGAATTCATTGTTTCATTTACTCTAGTACTGTATATTCATATTTAAACAGTATGACAGGGGAAATGTTTATATGGCAGGGGAGATTAGATTAGATTAGATTAGATTAGATTATCAAAATGACTAACCAAGTATTATTATTTTACAACTACAATTGATGAATAACAATATAAACATCCTGACTGGTTATTAACTTAGATTAGTTGATAATTAAATTACACAGTGTTTTAATATAATGTGCTGTAAAGAGCCAAAGGAAACACATCAAAGAGCCACTTGCAGCTCATGAACCTCAGTCTGAGTACTGCTGATGTAGTGTGACATCCCACATAACAGGTCATAGAATTACATCCAGTTACTCCTTTATTGAGCCCAATAACTTGTATTTGACTAAAACATAGCTTCCATAAAGGCATCCAGCCTTGGTTTGAAACTGATATTTATTGCTATAAACTATATTTGAGATAGAGAAGGGACTCCCAACAAAAGTGCTTCACAACCAATGCCACACAACCCCATTAAAACTATAGTTTAAGCTAACAAGTCTCTCATTTTTGCTGCTTAGAGGGTTCATTTTGCCAAGTACAAAATGTGCTTCTCTTCTGATGAATAAGTTCTAGGATTTCTTAGTAGTTCTCCTCAAACCAGTCTTGATGGCATGAGTGGAATATCCAACTGATTCAGTACATGCCTTGTGAAAAATATCCATGGTGGCAAGCAAAGACCTGGAGATCCAGATCTTCATTGATCAACATGACACAAGAAGTTTTATTCAAGTACCAAAAATCATCTATTGATCAACTTAAAATGGCATAACCCGTTTGCAATCCTAGGACACTTTTCTGAAGGACAATGTCCTTACGAAATGTTGGAAGGAGCATTTCGAAATTCAAATTCTAATGAACTATGAATCTGAAGTCTCAGCTGCCACCCAGAGCCATAACACTCTATTTGAGTGCAATTAGTGGCGCTTGGGGATGGCACCACAAAACATACCTTTTAATAGAGCGGCTCTATTAAGCCACTCCAGTGTCACCCTGGGCAAAGCCCCATTCGCCTTGCCATAGTTACAACTCTGCTGCCACCATTGAACCTATTCCTCTGCATCCAGTAATAGAACCTCTTGTTGACCTCCCATCTTCTCAAGAATTTGGTATGCCATCACTCAAGCTCAAAACAACAAGGTGCCAGGTACAGATGGCATCTCTGTGGATAAAGTAAAATATTAAAACTGGTATTACGACATGGTTGCAAGTAGTCTTACTTACATCACTCCATATTGAACTAGTCTGTGTTAGCAACATCCAGGAACGGCTAACTTGAGCACATCTTCCCAAATCAATTAAGTTGATAGAATGGAAGATCTAGTATAATAAAACAGAATGTGTGAAAACAGAAAACATTGTCTAAGAAATGCCACTTTAAAAAAAAAAAGATGACAATGTACATTCACCAACACAAAACAACACTTACAATGCTTCTCTTGCTACTTTATGGCTGTGTTCACACAGCACTCTTATTTCGAAACAACAGAGGTTGTTTCGAAATAAGAAATACCCTGTTCACATGACGCACGGTTGTTTCAAAACAACGGCACCCGTTGTTTCGAAACAACTTAAACCCCATTTGAGGACGAAACAATGCCGTCCGAACATGTTGTTTCAAAACAACAGTGACTTGTTTCGAAATAACTGTTGCCTGAAACTGCTATTTCGCTTTGAGCTTTTTTCCTTAATTCGAATTAACAAACTGTTAATTCGAATTAAGTTATTTCGAAATAAGGCATTATTTCGATGCAAGTTGTTTCGACACAATTTGTATCGAAATAATGCCTGTGTGTGAACACAGCCTATATGACTAAAGTTTGTTATACTGAAGTAGGATCTCCTTTCCCCTCTATAGCCATGTAATGTCAACCTCTGCAGCTCCCTTCAATTTCCTAACATCCACTTACCTCAGTGGTTCCACTGTGCTGAGTCAAAGGGAAATGCCTTCCCTTCAACTCAGTGCTACTCCACTTGAGGGGTGGACTTCAGCAATCGACTTCCTGATCAACTGAGCAGGTCTTCACAGACCCCTCAATTGAACCAGGAAGTTCACACTGATGGTGGTGAATTAAGCATAGATATGCCCTTAATCATGTGAGGAAGACTTTTAAAGGAGCCACAGAAATAAGGATAACAGATCTCTGGATTGTAGCCCCTTTTACAGGCCTAGCTTAGCTAGGGCAAAGTTTGCTGTGAAATTTACCCAACAGATCTTGGTAAAGAGTCTGATCTTCCTTGAGGTGCATAAATTAGTAGGCTCCCCATGGTAATTGTAATTTGGTCACTATCATTGTCCAGGCTGAGATACATATCAGTGTGAATTTCCTTTTCTTCATTACTGCTTCACATCGCCACAAACATCTTGAGAATACCAAGTTAGAATAATCTCTTTCTCAAAGATGCTGATTCTCCGCCTACAGTTAGTTACTTCTAGGCTGTGTTCACACACAGGGGGTTATTTCAATACGGTTGTTTCGAAACAACTTGAATCGAAATAACACCTTATTTCGAAATAACTTAATTTGAATTAACAGTTTGTTAATTCGAATTAAGGAAAAAAGCTCAAAGCGAAATAGCAGGTTCGGGCAAAGGACGACAGTTACTTACCTGTAACTGCTGTTCTTCGAGATGCGCTGCTCACTTCCATTCCATCTTGGGTTTGTATGTGCCAGCATGCTCGAACACCAGAAGCTTTTGCCCAGCCCCCGCCATGGGACCAGCGGTGGCGCCCCCTGGAGTGGCGCGCATTCCACCCCGATTAAATATCCCGCTGGTCCGGTAGGCGGTCAGTTCCTTCTTTCTGCAACTCCAAAGCGGGGATGGCAGGTGGGTGTGGAATGGAAGTGAGCAGCGCATCTCGAAGAACAGCAGTTACAGGTAAGTAACTGTCCTCCTTTCTTCTTCGAGCAGCTGCTCACATACATTCCACCTTGGGTAGATTGCTAGCCTTATGCTGGATGATGGGTGGAGTTACAGGCACCGGAACGAAGAACCGCCGTGCCAAAGGCCGCGTCATCTCTGGCCTGCTGAACTATTGCGTAATGGGAGGTGAAATTATGCACGGAAGCCCATGTTGCTGCGCGGCAGATGTCTGAAATCGGGACCCCAGCCAAAAACGCCGCTGAGGAGGCTTGTGCCCTTGTTGAGTGGGCCCGTACTCTGCTGGTAGTGGGACATGGGCCAAGCGGTAGCACGTCTTTATACAGGATACTACCCAATTAGAAATCGTCTGTGACGAGACTGGGTCTCCTTTCATGCGGTCCGCTACCGCTACGAAGAGTTGTGTGGTCTTCCTAAAAGGTTTTGTCTGTTGAATGTAGAAGGCTAACGCCCGTCTGACGTCCAGAGTATGCAGTCTCCTTTGCTCCGTCGACACGTGTGGTTTGGGGCGTAGCACAGGTAAATATATGTCTTGATTAAGGTGGAAGTGGGAGACCACCTTAGGAAGGAACGCCGGATGGGTACGCAGCCGCACTTTATCTTTAAAGAACACAGTGTATGGAGGCTCGGAAGAGAGTGCTCTTAATTCTGAGACCCTCCTGGCGGATGTGATTGCCACCAAGAATGCCACCTTGTGTGATAAAGTCAACAATGGACAAGTGGCCATTGGTTCAAACGGTGGCCCTGACAAGACCGTGAGGACTATATTCAAGTCCCACTGTGGGGAGGGTGGCCAAACCGCAGGGAAGACGCGTTCCAAGCCCTTCAGAAACCTTGTCACCATGGGGTATGAGAAAATGGAATGGTCTGCCACGGGTGCGTGCGCTGCCGCAATTGCCGCTAGGTGGACCTTTATTGAGGCCAGGGTGAGGCCTTCCTGCTTCAATTTCAGCAGGTAGTCTAGAATGTCCTTCACTGGTGCGAGGTGTGGGTCCAAGCCCCTTCCTTGTACCCACTGCAGAAAACGCCGCCATTTGGCCGTATATGTAGCACGTGTTGAGGCCTTCCTGCTACTGACTAGGATGTGTTTCACTTGAACTGAGCAGGACCGTTCTTCCGCTGTTAGCCAGATAGCCTCCAAGCCGTCAGGTGGAGCGATTGCAAGTTGGGGTGTAAGAGGCGGCCCTGGTCTTAGGTCAGGAGATCAGGTCTCAGAGGCAACTCTTGGGGCTCGGCTATTGATAGGTCCCCCAGCATATGGTACCAGTGCTGCCGCGGCCATGCTGGGGCAATCAAGATCACTTGTGCTTTGTCTTGTCGAACTTTCATCAGGGCCCTGTGAATCAGCGGGAAGGGAGGAAATGCGTACAGCAGGGGTCCTGACCAAGATAGCAGGAACGCACCTGGGAGAGACCCCGGTTCCCTTCCCCTCAGTGAAGCGAACCTGTGGCATTTGCGATTCTCCCGAGTCGCGAACAGGTCGATCAGTGGAAACCCCCACTTGCGGAAGACTGGGGTCAGGACCTCGGGGTCTAGTGACCATTCGTGCATGGAATTGAAGTGTCTGCTGAGGTGGTTGGCCTCGCTGTTCTTGACCCCCAGGAGGTGCGACGCTGTCACATGAAATTTGTTGCTGATGGCTAGGTCCCACAGGCGTATGGCTTCGCGACACAGGGTTGGCGAGCGGGCTCCCCCCTGGTGGTTCACATAGAACATGGCTGTAGAATTGTCCGTTAGCACCTGGACTGAGTGACCCCTCAGGTGCACTCGGAAGACGCAACAAGCAAATCTGATGGCTCGAAGTTCCTTTACGTTTATGTGGAGCCCCTTTTCCGCAGATGACCACCTGCCCTGAGTGCTGATACCTAGGCTGAGATGGGCTCCCCAGCCGTGATCCGAAGAGTCCGTGATCAGCGTCACTGAGGGGTTGACTATCCCAAACGGGACGCCCTCCATCACGAGACGGGGACGCTGCCACCATTCTAGCTGGGCTAGGACTTTGCATGGGATTGACACGGTCCTGTCCATTGCTTGTCTGCCTGGACGGAACACCGAGGCCAGCCAGTCCTGCAACGGCCTGAGCCTGAGGCGGGCTAGGGGAACTACGTTGGTAGTTGCCACCATGTGTCCTAGAAGGCTGAGACAATGTCTGACCGTAGTAGTTGGATTTCACTGTAAGTCGGTAATTATATTGGCCATAGTCTCGAATCTGGCCTGTGGCAGGAAGGCCCTGGCCTGCCTTGAGTCTAGGGCGGCTCCAATGAATTCTAGCCTCTGGGCTGGTTTCAGGTGGGACTTTTGTTCGTTGATGAGGAGTCCCAGGCGATGACACAGGGATCGGACCATGTGGACATTGGTCTGTACCTGCTGTCGGGACCGGCCTCGGATCAGCCAGTCATCGAGGTACGGAAAAACGTGAACGCCATTTTTCCGGAGGTAAGCCGCTACCACTGCCATACATTTCGTGAACACCCTTGGCGCCAGGGAAAGTCCAAATGGGAGTGCTGTGAACTGCAGCTGCTGGTGTCCTCACACGAAGCGTAGAAAACGCCTGTGTCGTGGTTTGACTGAGACGTGGAAATAAGCATCCTGCAGATCGAGGGTGGCAAACCAATCCCCCTGATCCAATGAGGGGATTATTTGTTTGAGAGTGACCATCCTGAACTTCAACTTCATAAGGAACCTGTTGAGGCCACGCAGGTCGAGAATGGGCCTCAATCCCCCGTTTGACTTGGGAATAAGGAAGTACCTTGAGTAGAATCCTCTGCCCTTTTCTTCCTCTGGGACCTCTTCCACTGCACCCAGTTGGAGGAGCTTGTTTATCTCTAGATCCAACTGTTGTTCATGAGCGGTGTCCCTGAAAAGGGACTGGGAAGGGGGAGGGTTGTTGGGGGGCCTGGCACGGAACTGTAGTGAGTATCCATGCCGTACCGTTGTTAGCACCCAGCTGTCTGTAGTGATGGAGGCCCACTGGGAATAGAAAGGGAAGAGTCTGTTCAGGAATGGGGGTCTGTCTCGATCCTGTATGTGGGTTCTTGGTTCGCCGCCCTCGTGGTTCCCATCAAAACCGCTGTCCTTGGTTGCCAGAGTGACGATGGTTGGGCCTCGATGCTCTGCTTGGCGTGTTCAGCCTGCCTCTCGGGGTTCTACCCCTTTCCCTATCTCTCTGTCTGTTCGGTCTACTGGTGAACGGCTGCCGTTGAGCTGGCACCAGTGGGAAGGGGGCCCGACTGGGGCGTCTCGACGAGCCCGGAGATACCAGCCCCAACGATCGGATAGTCGCGGTTGAATCTTTTAGACCATGTAATTTTGCATCCGTTTGGTCTGAAAAGAGCGCCGTCCCATCAAAGGGCAGGTCCTGAATGGACTGTTGGACCAGGGGAGGGAGGCCCGACGCCTGTAACCACGCTGCCCTACGTATGGTGATTGCGGAGGCTATTGATCTGCCAGCCGAGTCAGCTGCATCCCATGACGCCTGTAAGGCTGCCCTCACCACCGTCGCCCCTTCTTCCAAAATGGTGTTGAAATCTAAGCGTTGGTCCAGTGATAGGTGCTGCGCAAACCACCATAGGGAATCCCAAAGGTTGTAGTTGTACCTGCCCAGGAGGGCTTGATGATTGGCCACCCGCAGCTGCAACGTTGCTGAAGAATAGAATCTCTTGCCGAACATGTCCAAAGTTTTAGCCTCTCTGCTCTTTGGGGTAGAAGCCGGCTGACCCTGGTGCTCGCGCTGATTCACTGCGTCCACCACCAGAGAAGAAGGAGTGGGGTGTGCATACAAGTACTGGCCTATAGCCGCCGGCACATAATATTTTTTTTCTGTACCCTTCGAGGTAGGGGCAACCGAAGACGGCTTTTGCCACAGTAAGCGAACGATCTGGAGAACACCCTCGTGGATAGGAAGGGCCAGCCTGGTAGAAGCCGTGGCCGATAGTATATTGAATAATGGATCTGAGGACTCTTTCACCTCCTCCACTTCTAGGCCCAAATTGGACGCCAACCTGCGGAGCAGATCCTGGTACGCCTTAAAATCATCTGCTGGAACAGAGGAGGTACCATGTGATTCCGCAACCAATAAGACGGATGGAGATCGACGCGTTGTGGCCAGCGAAGACTGTCGCTCCGACCTGTCAGAGGCATCTCGAGACAGTGATCTGCGGCCCCTGGCTGCTCAACCTGCAAGTTAGTGCGCTGAGTCTCCTGTGGTAGCGTCCATGGCATCCAATAGGGCCAGTTAGCCAGCCAGTACTGGGAAGGGGGTCCCGTTATGGGTGGCTGGGCCTGTCCAGCGGGAAGCTGGGAGGTCTTCTGCCCTGCTGCCCTGCCCTCTGAGGGCACCGGGCCGCAAGAGGAGGAGTGTGAGGTCCAAGAGGAGGAGCTAGAAGACTCCCTCCTCCAATGTTTCTTGGCTCGGCGAGACGACAAGTCTCTGTGCCTCGTGCTACGGTGCCGTGGTACCGGGGAGGGGGAAGACGAGTGGGGGTGTACCCTCTTGTCCCCCACTGCTCCTTGGTGTCGCCGGTGCCGATGGCCTGGATGATTGTTGCGTCCGCGGCTGCTGCCTGGGGCCGGGGACTGAGCAGGTGCCGCCCCTGCCCGGTCCATCTGCAGCAAGCTCCTCCCCTGCCGTGGGAAGTCTTGGGGTGCTACCCAAGCCGACTCCGAGGGCAGGGCTGAGTGTGCGGTGCCGCGCCAAGCCGGCGAACTTAAGGCTGGCTTCCCTAGAGATGGCGGGCGCGACAGAGCTTGAACCGGAGCCGGAGAAGGTAAATTGGTAAGTGCCCTGGCCACCTCATATGCTTCAGGGGTCGAGGGAGCTGGTGGGACCAGGGATCTCGATCCCCCCGGGGGTGAGGGAGCATCTCTGCGTGCACCCTCGGTGTGCTCCCGCCCTTCACGGGCTTGTTCAGGCACCGCCGGTGCGGTCGGTGCGGAGCGGTGCCGTGGCATTGTCAGGCTTGCCAGTGCCGTTGGAGGGGTCCCTGCTTGACCCGAGGCTGTTCCCTCCGCCGAGGTTGAGCCCTGCGCCAGTGCCGGGAGCGGCGATCCCTCCGTAGGAGCCAGTGCTGCTTCCATCAGCAGCGCTTTAAGCCGGATGTCCCGTTCCTTTTTTGTTTTGGGCTTAAAAGCCTTACAGATTTTACACCGCTGCGGGCAGTGAGATTCCCCCAGATACCTCAAACATTGGTCGTGTGGGTCACAGGCCAAGAAGAGTCTGCCGCAGGAGGCACAAGGCTTAAAGCCTGGAGATCGGGGCACAGCCCCTGTTGACGTTTCCTTAATGTTCCCGGTGTCCGACACTAATGGCGGAAAGAAGGAAACTGACCGCCTACCGGACCAGCGGGATATTTAACCGGGGTGGAATGCGCCACTCCAGGGGGCGCCACCGCTGGTCCCACAGCGGGGGCTGGGCAAAAGCTTCCGGTGTTCGAGCATGCTGGCACATACAAACCCAAGGTGGAATGTATGTGAGCAGCTGCTCGAAGAAGAACAGTTATTTCGAAACAAGTCACCGTTGTTTCAAAACAACATGTTTGCATGGCGTTGTTTCGTCCCCACATGGGGTTTAACTTGTTTCGAAACAACCGTGCGTCGTGTGAGCAAGGTATTTCTTATTTCGAAACAACCTGTTGTTTCGAAATAAGAGTGCTGTGTGAACACAGCCCTAGAGTATAAGGAAGATGTGATTAAACTGAATACAGATTTCAGTCCCAGCATATTCTATTGTTTAGATATGAAATGATGCACACTAACACTGAAAACTTAAAATAATCTCTTATATACATTGATGGATTCAATACAGTTCTCAGAATAAGGCAGTGCTTTTTCTTTTTAATATTTTCTTTAAAATTATAGAACATTTCTTTAGGCACCACTTCAGTTCTCCCAGCATCTAACCCATAAAACTTAAGTTATAAATTAAACACAAAGGACTGCCCATGAATATATCCACCTTAACTCACTCCTTCCACAACAGCTTTAACAAAGGAGGGGGAAAAACATGGATTTTGCAACTTGTTCAGAAGATTCATAAAATCCAAGCTCTGGTAGCAGCTGAGGGAGAAAGTTCCAAACTAGACTCCTCACAGACAATACACTGACACATGTGCCTTCTCATTTACACTGAGGGAAGTCCTGCTTAAGTACCTCTACTGATCTTTATTGTAGAGGTAAATCACTGAAAGGGAGGTGATCCCTTAGGTAGTCAGGGCCCAAACCATTTAGGGTTTCACAGGTTAAGACTAACACCTTCAGTCCCAACAAGTTAGAAATCAAATCCCATCATATTAAGGGCTGACCCATATCGCTTCCTACTCCCATTGAAGTCAAATGGGTGTTGAAAGTGGTCAGTATCTATGAGATCAAGACTCTACATCCATGGTTGATCAGTATCATAGACACGGGAAGACGCTGCTTCCCTGAGAGCCTGCAATAGAGAAGCACAGGGCTGTAGCCCACCTCTCCTGACCTCCCTGCTGGGCTGAGCCTGTGGGGGCCCTGCCTGTCTCTGCTTTCTCCATCTACCCCCACTACTGGGCTGGCTCCACCTTTTTCTGCCCTACCCACTGAGAGAGGTACACTACCACCACCACTGGGAAGCACGGGGCCATAATCCCACCTGTTCCTGATCTCCCTCCCCCCACACCACTCCCTGATGAGCTGGGGGCATGGTAACCCTGCCTTTCCCTGCTCTCCCTGCCTCCCTCCCTACTGGACTGGCCCTGCCTTTCTTTGCCCTCCTGGTCTCCCCCTTCCTTGACAGGAAACACCTGTGGGGAAGGCCCTGCAGCAGCTGCAGTTATGCGTAAGGAGCAGGGATGGGGAGGGGAGTAAGGTGCAGATGGTGGAGGAGCCTGGACCACTGAGTGGTGTGGGATTTGGGGAGGGGCCATAGCCAGGGCCTGGGGCAGTCAGGAAACTGCTTTCCTCAGGGGAAGCTCCACAGACCACCCATGTCTAAAAACTTATTAAAACACTATGTTCCAGAACAGCCTACTGCACACACAAGAACAAGCAGTTCTATATGCAAGACTAGCAATTAGTGGAGCACAGACTGCATACATGAATATTTTCAGTCCACCATCTATTAGGGTTCAATTCAGGAAAATGCTTACATATGTACTAAAGTCTATCCACTATTCAGAACAGCACTTATACACACAAGTAAAAGAACTTGCTAAACCCTGTACAGAATATGGCTGTTTTCCTGAATCAGAATCTTTATGGAGATATTAAGTTTTAAGAACACACTGCATGAGATTTGTACTTCTGAGGATTTGAGTTTTACTTATTATTTCTGCATGTCTTAATTAAACATAATCTCAATGTCAAAGAAGCCTGCTGACCAACCAAACTTGTTAGTTGATTTAGGTAGCTTCATGGTGGCTCCCCAGCAGCAAACATTGTAATTAAAATCAAGTATGGAGCAGTGACGTCACCGATGCTGGGCACACAGGGCACAGGCCTTAAGTCCCAGTGGCAGTGCCCTGAGTCTGGCCAGAGACTCAGGGCCAGGCTACCAGCCAGCAGCAGCAGCATCCAGCCCCTACCCTGGCTGGGAGTCCGGGGCTGGGTCGCCGGTGGCAGGATCCAGTGCAGGCCCCAACCCGGGCCGCCAAAGGTCGAGGACCTGGCTTGAAGTGATTTCCACCATACAAGGGGCTTGTAGTTTGGTTCAGCGGCTCTCAACACCCTCCTACTCATTAAATCTGTGTTCATAAATTTTAAAAAATCCAGTTTTCTGGATAATATCATAAAACATTTCTCAATAACGTAACTATTTTCTTCTAAAGCCAAAGACTAAGTTTCATGTCACATAATGATTTCATTTCCATTTTGATTTAACTCCAGTGCAAGTTCATGAATTTTAATTATATTACAGAGTAACATTTAATGTTGAACAAATATAACACACTTAGGATCCAGTCCTTCAAAGACTTATGCACATACATAACTGTAAATGTGGGAGTAGTCCTACTGACTTCAATAGAACTATTAACTTGCATAAAGGAGGTGAGAGGCAGGCCAACAGAAAAAAAAATCTTTACTCTAGATGAAGACAAAAAGGGGCAAAGAAATAGAGGTGCTTTCATGATAGTGGTCCATAATAAACCATCAAATCAAGAAGAGGAGAAGAATGAGTCATTTCTAGAATAAACCAAAATATCCAAAACACAAGAAGTGGTAGTGATGGGTGACAAGCTACCAAGACATCTGCTGGAAAACTAATACAGGAAGTCACAAAATGTCCAATAAATTTTTTGAATGCCTTAGGGATGATTTTTTGCTTCAGAAGATGGATGAAATAAGCAGGAGAACAGTCAAATTTTGACAAACAAGGAAGAATTGATTGTGATTCTGAAAGTAGAAAGCAATTTGGATAAAAGTGATCATGCAAGAGTTCACGACTCTAAGGAAAGCCAGGAGTGAGAACAACAGAATAAGGACAATGGACTTGAAAGAAAGTGGAATTTAATTAACTCACCGAAGTGGTAGGCAAGGTCCTATGGGAAGAAAAGTAAGGGAAATAGGAGAGGTGGCAGTTTTTCAAAGAAACAGTATTAAAAGCACAATAGCAAGCTATTCTGATGTGATGGAAACATGGGAAGAATAGTAAAAGGCCAGCGTTGCTCCACCAGGAGCTTTTTAATGACCTAAAAGAAAAAATAACGTTACCAAAAGTGGAAACAGAAAAATTGCTAGAGATAAATACAAAAGACAGTACAAGCATTTAGGGACAAAAGTAGACAGGCTATGGCACAAAACAAGCTACACCTAGCAAAGGACATAAAAGACAATAAGAAATACTTCTATAAACATGTTTGGAACATGAGAAAGATGAAGGAAAGCATAGGTCCACTACTTAACAGAGAGGGAGATGACACCAAGAAGACAGGAGGTGTTTAATGCCTATTTTAATTCAATCTTCATAGAAAGTTTAATGGTAACTAGATATTAATAATGTAATTAATAATGTAATATACTGTATAATATAATCAATAATATTAACAACAGTGGAGAGGGGATACAAGATAAATTAAATGTATTCCAAGTTGACAGGTTCTAATTAAATTCATCTTAGGCTGCTTAAGAAACTACCTGAAGCAATCTTGGAATCATTATCACACATCTTAGAGATCTCATGGAGGATGTGCATGAGGTCCCAGAGGACTGGAAAAGGAAAAATCCAATACCTTTTAAAAGGGATACTACATCCTAGTCAGACTATCTTTTAACATCTGGAAAGATACTGGAAAAAAATTTTAAATAATCAATTTGTAAATACTTAGGGAATAATAGAATTACAAATAATAGCATGGATTTGTCAAGAATGAATCATGACTCAACAACTTCTGTGACAGAGTTATCTCCCTAGTGCCTAGGGGAGAAGCTGTAGACATGTTAAATCTTGATTTTAAGAAGGTTTTTCACACATCCCCATAACATTCTCATTAGCAAACTATGAAAATATGGTCTAGATTAAATCACTATAAGGTTGGAGCATAAATGGCTGATAAACCATATTCAAAGAGCAGTTATCAGTAGTTCACTATCAAATTGGAAGATGTATCCAATGGAGTCCTGCAGACAGGGCCGTCCCTAAGGAGATGCAGGGCCCGGGGCTAATTGGCCTATGGGCCCCCCTCCCTCGCCAGGGGTAGCCAGCTCAAAGACTGGCCCTGCATGCCTTCCCCTTCCCTGAGCTGGGGGTGGAGCGGACCAGTCTGGGGGCTGGGCTCTGCTCTCTCGCCCCACCTCTGGGCTAGCTCTCCCTGCCCCTAGGACAGAACAGCCTGCCCACAAGAGGGGTGGGAGAGCAGGGGGGCAGACCACCCAAGAGGAGGGGCCCATTTTTCCTTCCCCTCACTGCTGCCAAAGGCAGCAAGGGTTGGGGGGGGGACAGCACAGCCATGGGGGAGCAGCAGTTCAGGCCCCGCACTCCCCTGCTCATGGCAGGACAGTGCAGGGACCCTCTTGGCCCTCGCCCTCAAGGATGGCTCTGCCTGCAGGAGTCTGTCCTGAGTGTTGTGCTGTTCAATATTTTCATTAATCATGTGGATAATAGAGTAGACAGTATGCTTACAATATCTGCAAATGATACCAAGATGTGAGGGGTTGCTAGCACCTTGGATGACAGGATTCCAATTCATAATACCTTCGACAAACTAGAGAACTGGTCTGAAATCAACAAGAAACTGGCCATGTTTAGCTTTAAGCAAAGAACACTAGGAAGTCTTCAAATATGCTAAAAGCTTTATAAAGAGAATGGTGATCAATGCTCTCCATGTTGACTGAAATTAGCAAAGAAGTAATCAGTTTAATTTGAAGAAGGGGGGTTTAGATTAGATATTAGGAAACTCTTTTTAACAATGAAAGATAGTTAGGCATTGTAATAGACTTCCAAGGAGGCTGTGGAATCTCTATCCTTAGATATTTATAAGAACAGGTTAGCTAAACACCTGTCATAAATGGTCTGTGTACCTTTTTTCCTACCTCATGAGAGGGGACTGGACTAGATGATCTCTGGATGTCCCTTCCAGATCTAAATTTATAGAATCATAGAAATGTAAACCCATCATAAGAATTTATAAGAAACAGACCTTAGATAATACCCTAAAATATATAGGTATAAAAAACTAAAACATTTGCTACAAACCTGAAGACTTAAAAAACATATGTAAATATGATGTGGAAAGGGGCTAAGAGAAATAGACCACTAGACCAAAAATTCTCTTGAGATTTTTAAAGCAACTAGCATGTGAGAAAGACATAATGCCTATAATGCACCCACTGTAATTGTGCACAAATATATGAGGGGAAAATGTCATCTAATTTCAACTAGGAATAGGGAAATTGATAACCCTTCTAATTGGTAGACTTTCTATCTACCTACCATAACTAAATATACTGCTGTTATTTATATAAATGTCTCAAAAACTTATTAAGGTATTTGTTCCCATAATGATATTTTGGAGTGAATTCCAAACGTATACGTTTCATAGAAAAATTTGTTCATTTTATATGTTTAGAAGTTTCAGTAAGAATATATACAATACACTGTGCTTCCCTAAGAATGGCAAAGTGGGTGGGGTAGTATCTCTTACTGGACCAACTTCTGTTGGTGAGTGAGACAAGCTTTTCTTCAAAGTGTCTGATGAAGTAGGATTTTCTCCCATGAAAGCTCATGCAATAAATAAATGTTTTACTCTTAAAAGTACCACAGGACTACTTGTTTGTTTTGTTGGACTAGACTAACACAGACACTACTTTTGAGCTTACACAGAGCTTGTCTTCAGGTCTGGAAAACATGCTCAGTGTCTCAGTTAAAATCATGGTAGAATACATGTTTACCCTAAATAGTTACACTAACACTTCAAATCATTCATCAAGGTGAAGCATCCCAATAACAATCCTCCAGCCACACTGGTGAAAAAAAGGCTGCAAAGGCACCAGTGAGGCTGTTAACAACTTATAGATTGTTATAACAAAATGTCTCTATTCATTTTATGATTTTTAGTGTCTAGCAAAATTATGAATTGAAGCTCCCAGGTTCATCTTTTGATAGTGTTGCACAGGTTTCTTTTCAAGATGAAGACTGAGGCCTGGTCTACACTAGAGTTTTGTCAACATACATCACTTTATGTTAACAAAACAATCCTCGTATATACACTGCAACCATTCTTTTATCAACAAAACTGCCCTGTTTTGTCAACCAAATAAAATCACTCCAACAAAAGACATAGGGCTTTAGGGTGACAAAGTGTGTCCTTTGAAGAGCTGTCATTCTTGTCAATTTTACTGCCCTAGCAAAGCAGTAAAATTGACATAGGCTGGGGGCTAGAACCCAGGCTCACAGCCAGGGCAAGCCACAGGGAGCTGCTGCTCTGGGACACTGGCAAGTCTCCTACGGACAAGTCACCCAGGGCTTCCAGCATCCCAGCCTGCATGCAGGGCTGGCTCACATTCTGAGGCAATAGTGCAGCTGCTGCTGCCTGGACTTGCTGGCGTCCCAGTACTGCAGCAATCTGGGCTTGCCAGCATCCCAAGGCAACAGCAGGGCAACAGCTGCCCAGGGCTTGCTGGTGTCCTGAGGCTGCAGCCACCTGGGGCTTTCCAGAGTCCTGGGTGGCAGAGAAACTGCAGCCACCAACATCCAAACAGCTACAGCCTCACTGGCAGCCTGGGTGCCAGCAAGCCATGGGAAACCAGCCCTCTCGCAGCCCAGGCACAGGTGGCTACAGTCCTGATGCTAGCCAGGTTTGGGGTGGCTGTCTCCCAGCTGCAAGCTGGGACCAGGCAAGCCACAGGGGCCTGCAGCCAGCTCCTGCCCAGGAGTGGGGAAGTGCCCGCCCTCCAACTGGATTGTGGTTGCGGCAGCCGGGAGCCTGTGGGATCCCTGCAAGGAATTGAGAGATGGCTCTCTCAGCTCTACCCATGCTGTCCCTTAGGTCAGTGGAAGTGGTCCTGGTGAAGGTGCACTCCACTGACCCAAGGACAGCAGTGTGCACATCAGTCACCACTATAGTAGTGAGTGAAAGTCAACATATCTTATGCTGACAAATTGCTGTAGTGTAGACATAACCTGACTAATCACTCCCAAGCTGATCTCACTTTGAATAATGCTCACCCACAGGCAATATGTTTTTTTTTTAATCATTTTCCTGTGTGAGTTCATTTGAGAGCATAGGGCTTGTCTAGTTTCATCACCTAGATAGTTGTTACTGTGGTCTTTAGTGCACCAGATGAGGTAACTCCACCTGTTGTGATGGACATGTATAGGACCCACAGATATTGAAAGGTATATTTTGTGGAGCACTGATTGTTGTAGCCATGGACATACATCTGCAGGTTTTGCATCTGTTATTCAGGCTGGGTCTGTTGTTGCTTAGGTTTGTGTGTCTTGGTCTATTGGAAGCTTGCTTCTGATAAGCTTGCAGATCACTCTATATTTGATCAATCAGTCCTCATCCTCAGCAGAAAGTTGCACAACACTTTCAAAAGACAAACCTGGCAGCTTAAACTTTGTATGACACTGAAAATCATGGATGTACAAGTCATTGAACTTACTGCTTATTACAACTGTATCTTACACACTAACAACCCCTGCCTCCCCTCATGGTTCTTAATGGTCACTTTACTTTAAGTGGTCCCTTGAAATATTTGTTAGCTACTTATTCTAGACAATCTGTTCCATCTTGCATTTAGCTGTGATACTTTGAGTACGTTTCCCAGACCCAAGGAAGAGCTCTGTGTAAGGCTTTGTCCACATAAGAAAGTTTGGCAATGAAAGTAACAGTGGTGATCAAAAAGCGTTGTAATTTGTGTCTATGCCCATACACACAGCGCTCACTGTTGATAAAGCACATCCATACTTGATGCTCTAGCACTGACATTAAGAGCAGTGTACTGCAGGCAGCTATCCTACTGGGCAACTCACCACTTTGTGCCACTAGGAATTGTGGGATGGCATTTGGGCCACAGTGCATCATGGGTGCAGGCTCTCCATCCTGTGATGTATTGACTTCCATCACATCATTCCATGGCTTCCTGATCGCATTTCTTGGCATTTTTCAATGGTCTCCATTTCCTAAGTGCCTAACATCTCTGTCTGAATGGATGGATGGATCCTGCACTACTTACCACTGTTGCTGTCAGTGTTCTGAACACACTGTTGTTGCTCATGCAATACATCATGACTGCCCAATCAGAACTAGAATCCAAGAAGCCTGACCTCTTGTTTGCCATGCAAATGAACAGCACCATGTTACTGTTTGCATTCTGTTATGAGATTTGTATGAGACCACAAACTTGTGAGCATAAGTGACTCCATCTTAGCACTGTTCCCTTAATATTATTTTAACCTCTAGCCTGACTAACAAAAGTATAGAGCCCCTCTCATCCTTGAACAGTCTATAAGCAGGAGATTAAGGGAACTGCACCAGTCTCAAGGTCACCTATTAATCAACAATTTCTCCTGTTTATTACATTCCCAGGCTCTGAGGAGCCAGCCCGACCTTCTTTACTAATTCTCCTATCTTATATGAATATGTATGAAAACTATCCCTATATGGTACTAATAAATGTATTAATCTTGTTTACCTTGAATATATTAACCATTTTTAGATTTCCTTGAATTAAGTTGTTGTACCTGGGTATAAAACCCTTTTAGCACCGGTCCTTCGGGGCCAGCCGCACTCAGTAGCTCTGAGTGTCAATAAACTTGTGATTCTTCCTCCTGTTGTCCAGCTCCTTCACTGACCAGAGCAGAGAACGAGCTTTTCTCTCAACAATTCTCAGAGCATCTGCACATCATGAACCATGGCTTTTGGGAACATAGTGCTACTTTTGGGCACCCTGTGTGGTGGCATAACAAGCAGTGTCTGCAGAACTTTTGAATGAACAAAGCCACCTTCACGGAACTCTGTGTGGAGTTTGTCCCTGCCCTGTCGCACAAGGGCTCCAGAATGAGAGCTGCCCTCTAAGTAGAGAAGCCTGTAGAGATCACAGTTTGAAGCTGGCAACTCCAGGTTGCTACCAGATGGCTACTAATCAGTTTGGAGTTAGAAAGTCCATGAGTAGCATTGTGTTTTCGCAAGTGTGCAGGGCCATTAACTGTATCCTATTACAAAGGACTGTGAAAAAATGGATGGCTTCATAGCGATGGGATTCCTTAACTGCAGCAGGGCACTTGGGGAGTGGGGAGTGGCTGAAAGGCGATAGTGTTCAAACTGATGGCCAGAGCAGTCAAGATGGGCATTGTAGGCCACTTCCTGGAGACTATTTCCTGTGATATAACCAAGTGATGTGTCTATGCAAACACTTTTGTCAATAAAAGCTCTATGCCTCTTGTCATGATGTTTTTATTTTATCAAAAGAATACAGCAGTTGGATTTGCTAGGGGCAGGAGAGTGATTGCAGTGTGTACACCAGCAGTGTTTTCCAAACCAAAAGTTAGTCCAATAATTAAAAAATATTTCCTCAGCCCACTTGTCTCTCTAATATCCCGGGACAGACAATCTACAACATTTCATTAAGTATGAAGTGCTGAACAGGCCTGCTCCAGGGCCTGGGGGGCAAGGCAACCTCTGTTCAGCACTGAGGTGGCCGGGGGCGAAGTGGCCTGAGCTCTGAGGAGCAGGCTGCTTCAGGGCCCTGCCCCTGCAAGCAGAAGCTCCGTGCTGGCCGCTCTCTGCCCCCTGGGGAGGTGCGGCTGGCTGGAGGTAGGCAGGGCAGTAGGGAGCACTGCTCCGCCCTGCCACTGGAGTGAAAGGAGGGTGGCGCAGCCTCCAACCCTGACTGCCTGTGCTCCACCCCCCCATGTGCCCCACCAGCACTTTATGGTCTGCGGAGCATCCACTTGGATGCTTTGTGCTCATGTGGTAGGAGCTGCCCAGGTGATCCAGAAGTGGAAGGCATGGACTGGCCAGAAGCCCCTAATTCAGCATTGATGCTGGGGCTGGCCGGGCACCCCTTGCAGCTTGGCATCCCGGAGCCACATGGTGACAGTTCAAGAGCCACATGTGGCTCCGGAGCTGCGGGCTGCTGACCCCTGAACTAGCTGAACAGAAGATCATCTTCTTTAAAAAAAAAAAAAAAAAAAGTCTGTACTGACTTATAACCTTAGAATAATCTTACTGAAATCAATAAATTGAAAAAGTTGTTGATTGGGGCCAGAACTTGGTCTGTACTGAATAGAGATGAAGACAAATAAATAGAGATGTTAATAAAACAGTCTCATTAGGATTTTAAATAATTTCCTTTTCCATATTGGGCAAACTATATCTACTAAACAATAATTTTGCTTATACAACATGGGAAATTATAGATGTAGGATTAGTTAATGAATCTACAGCATATCATTGCCAAATTATTTTAAATTATTATTATGATATTTTTGATACTCCAGCAGAACTAGTTTCAAGTTCTTTTAGAAGATCAAATCCCAAAAACCAAAACTGAAAGGAACTGTAATATCCTAGGAAAATTTTCCTTGTAAATTGTGCTCACAAGCTAATGAGGTTGATTTTTAGGTAGTATGTGACAAAAAGATGTATTTATATAACATGAGGATAAATACTGATCATTTTGCTCACCAGGATATCATATTTTTAGGTACTACGTTTCAGCAATAAGAGTTGAAAGTTGCTTGGATCACCCTCATCTCTATTTTTTAATTCATCAGTCTAGTAATTCCAACCAAGAATAGAATCTTCATTTTCCACTCTATTCTTTCCATAAAAGCAGAAAATTTACAAAACGATATAAGCAGTCTCTGTACCAAGCCATCTCACATCCCAGCGCCAGATCACACACCTGGTATTTCTCTAAAAATAGAAGGCATTTAGTGGCTGCTAAGTGTTAACAGTAGTGGTGATTTATATATGCTATAAAATCTATATAAACTAAATAAAGAGAAAAATTATACAATGATTTTTTATAACTAATGTACAATGAGATCTAAAACAAGAAGGACAGTTACTTAACTTAATGTAACTAAAGTAACTGTGAGTTGTTCACATGGATTCCACACTTGGTGTGCATGCATGCCATTCACGTGATCTTAGATCTTTTGTCCAGCAATATCCACTGGAACCATGCCTGTACTCTTAACATACTCCCTGGCCAAACACATAAACATACCTGACAGAATAAAAGGCAGATTGAACCAAGTCTCCCCACAGTTCCTTCACCAACACAGAATTCCAGAGAAGCAAGACTCTGTAATATGGGGAAGAAGAGTGGATCGTGTAATCTCTGTGAACAACACCTTTCCAAGAATCGCATTCACTGAAAGGTATGTGATCCACACTTGGCAGGGCTGACAGGAGGCAAGAAAGTAAAATGGGACAGGTGGTGGTCCAAAACCATTAGTGTTGATCTGGAATGTACTTATTCCAGAGCCTAATGGCATCCTGACAGTGGAAATCACCTCATTGCCATAATGTGTAGCTGTGGTGTTCTCTGTCATCACTTATGCTGTGGATCCCTGGAGAAGAAGTAGGAATGTTTTGCAAGTCAAGCAGATGGCTACTAGCTTTAGGATGCTTATTTGAAGACATGCTTCCATCCTTCCTTAATCTTGAGATGATCTAAAGAAGACCTCATCTCTGACTAGAGGAATCTCTCAGCAGAGTTTTGGTAGTAAGAAGTTTAGAGATGGGTACTCTATCGCATACCTGAAGAATCTTTCTACTAGGAGGGACTTCTTGTGGTATTCTGACAAACATGTCCATGCACAGTCTGCTGCATAGATGCACTAACTTCAGCCACGCTTGCTGTCATTTACTCCTTACACATAGTAGGTTACAGGGCTACTGTAAGGAAGTGCAGGCAACCAATTGTTCCTCTGTCATGATGACCTTCAGTTCCTCTTGATATTCTTCCAGTAACCTGTTCACCAACTGAGACAACTCATACCTCTGTTTAAGTAGTCACAACTGGAAATGTTGACCTGAGAATTAGCCACACCCATTTACAGGATGGCCAGGGAACACACCTTACATCCAGAGTCATCTAACTTCTTTGGGTCCTTCTCTCTCATTATGGAGGAGGAAGGTCTTTGTTGTTTTGACATTTCCTAGACAGAAGCCACTACATTCAAACAAGGGGGAATGAAGGTACTCATATCCACTAGAGGGGACCTGATACATCCTGCCAACTTGGTTGGATGTGTCTGGAATACATGTTGGTGTGTACCAGAGGTTTTCAACAGACTCCATCAGTCCCTCATTTAGAGGCAAAGAAAACCTGCCAGATCTGAAAAGATATCACATGTGCAGGAGTTTATAGTTTCTTCTTCCAATCTTACATCCATGGTCTCTATCATGTACTTGACAAGATCCTGGGATCCTTTAAATCCACTAAGGCAGACATGGAAGGGTTCACTGACTCAGCAAGGAGGATAAGGAGATTGCACCAGGGTCCCAGTGTTCCTCCTCCTGCATTAACTGAATCCTTTTCTCATTTTCCTCTTCCTGCCTTTCCAGGATCTGAAGCTCCATCAGCTGATACAGCTGCAATGGCCTATACTACCTTCTTGTGTAGGGGTACCTAGCTCTGGAGGCAGTAGATTATGCAGTACATTTCATCCAAGGATAGAGCCATTTTATTTAGAGTGCCCTGCCTCTGAGCAGGAAAGGTTACTACTGGAGACACTTCTTTAACTTGTGCTGACAGTTCAGTAAATTAGTAGCTTGAGTATTACCTCTCAGTCCTATTAACTCCAGTACTTGCTCCACAACTATAGTCATTTGGTACCACAAATCATTTCAGTAATGACACAGCCAGTGCAGAGTTTACTGGACATGAAAAACCATTGGTCCTGGATGACCAGCACACAGGGGATAGATACCAGAGTTCCAAGTACTGGAGCACATGTATCAAAGATCTAGGTAAAAAGGCATTTGATGCCAAGTTCAATACCAAGATATTCATTATCTGTAGATATTAGTGGGTTTACTGGCACTTTTATGAGCTGGTACCAGGTACGTGAGGGGGCCATGTCAGGCTTTTGACCTTTATGAGGCTGAGCCCAAGATGAGCCAGAAGCCTGATGACTCATGTCTTGACAAGCTAGATAGTGGAGAAAATTATTTATGTCTTGGCTCATCCTAGCAGTAATAGTCCTTTTTCCTTATCACAGGACATTAGACACAGGAATACAGGTAAATAACTGAAGCCTCTTAGAAAGAAGAGTCTGGATGCTCAGGCTGGAATCTTGACTTCCTGGGGAACTAAAGCAGACAGACTAATCAATGACTGTGACCTAGCTGTGACCTTCCTCTCAATGTCTGATGAGGCATGCACTGAGTCCTTGAGGGGCATCAGCTTTATGTGGGCTTCTTTAGCCTCTGAGTTCACTTAGAGAAGGAACAATATACAGAATGTACCTCAGAAATGTGTCTCTTCCCTTAGGCAGGGAAGCACTGAGAGTGCTGTTAATAGGTATGAAACCTTCATATGAGGGTCAGGTCTTGAATCCTGGAGATTCAGCTTCTGACATCTTGCTAGTATACCTGTACAGGAGTGGAAGTCCAGCCTAAACAGCAACTTAAGGAATTTTTTTTAAGCCAGTGGGCATGAAGTATAAGAAATAACTAACAACTACCTAGGTATTAAAACTAACTAACTACAGTAGCAGGGTATGCAAACAAAGCAAACATGGTAAATATTCCATCTCACTGCCATGGGTGGTAAGAAGAACCTGGGCCTGCTCTGCACTTTATGCCCTTAGGTGGTGGTGGAAGCACAAGGATATCTAGAGAGGTAGCTGTGTTAGTCTGTTTACAGCAAAAACGAGAGTCATGTGGCACCTTGTAGACTAACAGATTTCTTGGGGTATAAGCTTTCATGGGCTCCAACCCTGCATCTGACAAAGTGGGTTGGAGCTCATGAAAGGATATCTAGGGTTTGGGCATGGCCCCAACAAACACTGCAGGCCAAAAGAATAAAATCTCACATGCATGGCCACCAAGAGTGCAATCCATGTGGACAGTCTTTTAAAGAGGAACTAAATGTTCATTGTTTTTCTGATGGACAGGATTTAGAAATTAAGACCAGATCTAGGAAAGACTTACAGATTCAACTTCATTGTGACTACCGCATAAGCCTTTGCAGGGTCAGGTGTTAAAACTGAAAATCTGGTTACATTGTGAATGCTATTTATTTTTAAATGAATAGACAACAAAAAATAGAACAAGATGTCCTAGGAAAATACCCTTTTTAATATTTTTGTTGTGTAAAATGACTGGATTCTAATACTGAGAAAGCCTAATTAAAACATGCACATGTGAGGAGGAAGGGTCAAAACACTGTCTCAGCACCATTTCAAAAGGATCCCTTGACAATAACAGTTTTCAGCAGTAGGTCAATTTCTTCATGTAAACTGGGTGTGACAGCACCATTTCTCGGCTCAGAGCCAATGTTTACAGGCTCCTCAGTTGTTTATAGAGGGTAAAAGGTTTTCATTTGGCTGCCACCTATTTCAGGCACCACAGAGGAACAATAAGCAAGGCACTGGTAGCAAATCATAACAGCAGTCTTGCATCAGGTCTACCCTCTCTGAGTGAGACCCTCACAGGCACCAGTCTCTCATGAAGTTCTAGCCCTAGCCAGGCTTCGCTCATTAAGGGGGAGCTAGAGGTCTGCTGTTCTTCCCTGCCAGCTGAACCAGACTCTCCACCTTTGACTCCTCCCTCCACCTGCTGCCAATGCAGAGTGGGACTGACTGAGCCTTCAGAATTAATTAAACCTTTTCTAACCAACGTGAGATTTGTATATGCCATCACACTGAGTTTTACTGGCTACTACAACCACTAAGATAATTCAGTCCTTTTCTTTAAACACTGTATCAAATAAAACTCCATCAATTTACACAATTTTTTACAAACCTGTAATATTACTCTTTCTGGTAACTTTGATATTACATCTTTAAATGTTTCTGAGGTGGAAGAACATTGTACGCCATACTGTGAATCCAAATATTCTTCCTCATCTCCCTTTACCAAACGCTGGGGAAAAAAATAGCAAAACAGAAGTATAAGTATCGCTTTCCAAACTATATGTCATCCCTGATCATCATTTAACACATTCTAAGATATCAAAAACAAATTAATATTTCAACATTTCAAAATCAGATTAATTTTAATTCACATATATATAAATATACTTAATGAAATAATAATTACTCCAACAATCTCATGATGAAGATCATGAGGTGTTTAGAAAACACATCTATTATATGTTTTAGCACACCTATTTTACACTAGTTTGTACATACAGTACAATAGAAATATAGTCATTTTCTGTGTAAAAGAAAAGGAAAAGGAGAAGATGGAAACAAGAAAAAGAGAAGGGAAGTGGGGAAGAGAGATCAGGAAGAAGGGAAGAACAGGTGGCAACAGTGGCAGTTTTAGATTGTACCTTTCCCAATGAGCACAGTTATTCTTCAGACTGCAGTTCATATGTCTCTGACTTTTTAAAATTATTTCCTATTATAGTAAGTAAGAGCCTGTCCCTGCATTAGCAAAGGCTATAAGGGATCTGTCATCCACTTCAAGAGCTACACCTTCAGGACCTAAAGTAACTTTTCAGAAATTTAGGACCCAATCCTGCAAAGACTCTCTCTGTGTGCATTCCCTCCCCAAACCCACTGAAGGATTGAGCCTTGGTTTTTTTCAACAGAAAATGGTAAAAATGACATTGCAGGTGAGCCAAAAATTGAAGCTGAAAAAGTAACTTGAGGCATGGAAAAAGCAGAAGGACCCTAAACAGTCCAGGTAACTTAAGTAAAAAGAAACCAAAATTAATACAGCAATAAGTACATTCAAAATAAAAGAGAAGGGAATGTTTATAACATTTCTCTAATATATTATCTTAGTCTTTTAATACTGGTTTTCATTTGGAAAGAATACACCACAGGAATTTTTTTAAAAGACTTTTTAAAAAAAGAAAAAAGGAGATATATGCTAATAATAAGAATCCATAAAGAGGTGTGCATTAGTAGGCTATTGGAATACTTCTCAAATGGATAAAACACAAGACTTCCAGCCTCATGGTTCACAATGAAACTGAGACAATAACCTGTGGATGCAACTGAGTGCAACTGAGACAGTAACCTATGGATGCAAATCCAACTGGGGTCTCTTGTGATACTGGTCCCAAGATGCAGTGTTCTGGTATTCCAGATACTTCCTATATATAACATTAGACCAAATTTCAGATACTTGTCATATATATCAATAGGCCATATTCAGCACTGGCTGAAATAAACAGCGACAGAATACCCCAATACCAAAGTATGTGAAGATAATTAACAGCTGCTAGCACAAGTGCCTGCAGCTTCTCTTAACAGGACACAAGGCTTTAAGAACCCAGACTTTCCAAAAGTGCTATCTGGATAAAGGCTTGTGACTATGGCAACCAAAAAGTCAGTTAACAGAGTATCTCACTCTAGGAATTGCCATTTAAGGAGCTCCAGAGGAAATAACAACTGCCTACAAGGGACTCATAACTTCTGTCAACATTACACTATTTAAGAATGTTTGAACAAGTTCATATGATGCTGACCATAACTTAGCAGTCAATGAAGACTGGGACAAATCACATTCAGCAATGTATCATGGCTTAATCATGATTAACTGACACAATGCCCGAACACGATTTCTCCTGGTCCACAGTGACTGCTAAGTCATGGTCAGCATCATGTCAGCTAATGTATCTTCAGAATCATGTTCAAACACAGTAAAATACTGTAATGTGGACAAACATACTAAAATCAGAGACAAACACTGTCTGTCCCTCTTCTGAGATAATAGGGTTTTGCTGGAATACAGGGAAGTACCTGACACCTCCCTGACCTAGCTTTGCTTATATTTACCTACATTTAAAAATATTCATATTGAGTTACCGTCTAATTGCAGCTGAAAAGCATGCCGTTTATGGAAAATCTCCCTTATGTTTACAGCACCACTAACAATGGAAGTAGTCAAAATGTATTTTAGAGCATTGAAAGTCTGAGAAGATATTTTTTACGAATAGAGGGTTACTCATCTTGTGCAGTAAGTGGGTTTCTTCTAGATGTGCATCCCTACAAATGCTCCTCTCTAGGTGTGGCAGCACCCCCTGTGCCTGGGATAAAAGATCTTCATAAGCAGCGCCACTGGACTACACATACGCATCTCTCCACTTGTGCACTGAGCAGGATGTATATATAGCACTGTGTGGTCTGACCACCTCCAGTTCCTTCAGTGCTACACAGCTTATGTTTTTGGCTCCAAAGCAGAGAGGAGTTGGGCAAGAAGTAGAGCATCTATAGGAACGCACATCTCAAAGAACCTCAGTTACTGCACTGGATAAGTAAACCTCTCTTCTTCTTCTTCAAGTGATGTCCTTATAGGACTCTGCTGTATAAAGCAGTGCCCCTAGCTGAAAGGTTGAGGCTTCAGAGTGACAAGTACTGCTGATGATAGGACAGCACATGCTAGAAGAATATCCATTGATACACCAGGCATAATAAGGCAGTGCTGGGTGAAAGTGTTGATATCCCTGTGGCAACTTTACAAATGTCATCAATGGGGACATTATTAAGAAAAGCTATCAAGGTGGATAATGAACACATAGAATGTGCTTTAATTGCAGTAGGAGGTTGTCTCTGGTGGAACTCGTAAAATAACTATACGCAGCAAGAGCTACTTGTAAATGGTTGTGCCAGTGGATCTTTCAATGGTTGAGAGGAATAACCGTGGTGAGTTTTGGAGACATTTAGTTCTGTCCAAATAAAATGCTAAATCTTGTCTCATATCTAAGATGGGTAGAGGCTCCTCCTGTTGGTTACCACGAGGCTTCAGGTAGAAGCAAAGAATGTGTTTCAGTTGCTTGAGATGGAAAGATGGTGGAACCTTACGTAGAAATTTTGCACATGGGCTTAATGTAACTTTTGTCTCTATGGCACAGTATGTATAGTGGATAGTCCATAATGGCTGTGATTTTGCCATCTGGTTGGGCAAAAGGGATGGTGACAAGAAAGGGCATTTTCACTAACAGGTGCAGAATAAGAACAGGTTGTTATTTGTTCAAAAAGGGGGTCTAGTCTGAGAATGGAGATCAAGGCTGAGGTTCCAAGTAGGAGTTTGGTCTCGAATGAGGGGAAAATGGTTCAGAGACCCTTCAGAAAGCTCTCCAGGAAAATATGAAATCTAACTTTTTTTAAAAACTGTAAATGCACATTAAAATAAAAAAACCTGTCAGCTTTTTTTTTTTTTTAAGGATTAGAAGAGAGAAGAAGAAAACAAACTAGCTACAAGTCTCAGAGAGGTAGCTATGTTGGTCTAGTTTACCAAAACAAACAAGGAAAGTCCAGTGGCACTTTTAAAGACTAACTGTTATTTATTGCATGAGTTTTCATGGGTGAATCCTACTTCATCAGATGCTGGAACGGAAAACATACAGTGAGTAGGAGGAAATAAATGAAGTAAAGGCCAGGGCATAAGACCAGTAGAGGTTATTTCAGCAAGTCAAATAGGCTGTTCTGGTTGAAAAAGTATGGAACAACAGAAAAGAAGGTGGGGAGATTGAAAGGGAGGAAATCACCTGTTGTAATGAGAGAACAGCCCATATCTTTGTTCAAGCCCAAGTTAATGATGTCAAATAATTTGAACAGAGATATGGGCTGGTTCTCTCATTACAACAGGTGATTTGCCCCACTTTCAATCTCGCCACCTTCTTTTCTGTTGTTCCAACTGTTTAAATCAAAACAATCTGTTTGATTTGCTGAAATAATCTCTACTGATGTTGTTCTCTGCCTATCGCTTCATTTATTTTTCCCATCCACACTGAGTGTTTTCCATTTCAGTGTCTGACAAAGTGGGATTCACCTATGAAAGCTCATGTGATAAATAACATCGTTAGTATTTAAACTAACTACAGTACAACTAACAGGTTAGGCACTAACTAATGAGAGAACAGAAGAAGTGAGCACTGTTGCAGACCACATCCCAGACCAAAAGGAATGGCTGGAGTGGCTGTACTTCACAACATTATAGATCTGTCCCAGGCACAGAGCTATAGGGGAAGGTGCACATGTGCAGTCCAACTGATTCTGCTGAAGATCTCCTATCCCAGGCAGCAGGGGCACTGTTGCACATATAATGGGGCAACTTCAGGGACATCATTCAAAGAAGAACCATAAAGACTGCAGCCCTGCAAAGCAATTTCAGCATTAACAGGATTTCCAGTTTAACAAATTTGTTTGCACATGGCTTTGAAAATGCATAGAGTTATATAAGTGCTAAATAGTCAAAGTGATAGCATTAGTATGGTAGAACAGCTCATTTTAATTTTATGTACAAACAATTACTTTCCCACAGCAATTTCAGTTCATGAAATTATATTCTTTAATCATGTAGTGTGTTATGTTTAAAATTCTGTGTAACGTACCTCAAAATATGCCTTTGTTTTTGCAGAACTTTGAGCCTCTGCATGCCATGCCTTTAGGACAGTTTTGAGCAATTTGTTGTTAAAAACCTTTTGGATCTTCATTGCTGCCACTGGAAAAAAATGTGTTTGATTAAAAAGCTAGGAAAGCAAAGACCTCATTTCTGAATAAATGTTTCAGTTAAATGTCATTGATTAAATGAAACTCTGTAAATAACCATCTCTACAGATGCCTAACTGTTCAATTAAAATTTTCAGACTTACAGCTATCAACTTCTATGTTTTTTGTAATGATATAACCAACAACAACATTCTCACAGTATACGTACTGGTTCATAAATATGCAGTAACTTAGTAGGCAAAGCAAAAATGTGTTATATGATCTTATTTTAATAGCAATCTATAATTGCATGATTTATCTGCAAATTATATCAGACAAAAATCAGAAAATTCACAAATTCTTAAGCTCCAGAACAAGCAGCAAGTCTGAAAACTGCTGGCACAAGCAGGGAAAGAGTGAATGCTGGCTTCAGTAAAATGGAACAGGACATAATTCACTTGTTCACTTATATGTAACACTTTGAGAGCATGCAGTTTCAAGAATAATAAAAGTAAATTAGTGTTTTCAATATAATTAAAAATTTAATCTCTATTTTATATTAATTTTAAAAATGCAGCCTTAATTTAATCTGTTTTATATTTCATATTTTAAATGCATAGTTCCTTGTCCAATATGTCTGATCTGAATTTTTTATTTAAAAAGATTTGATTTATAATATCTCAAGCTAGTTTCAGATCGGAAATGGTTTTTAATGGATTGTCAAACTACATATTACAATAAAACTGGCAGATTCTATCTCTGTATCATTTTGATTACACTCCACTGAATTTTCTTAAAATCTGTCACTTTCATTTCCAACAAAAATTCTTATATCATTTATACCTGGTTTATATGCAGATTTTTGTTTGATCTGCCAAGTGGGGCTCCAACAGAAATTGCACTATATCTAGAGTAGAATTTGACACTTTACTCCCAACTCTGAAAACTCTAAACTCACTCCAGTAGCTCTTGCTCACACGAACAGTCAGACTTAAATCAATGGGACTATTTGTTTTAAGTAAAGACTGCTCCTCCTGCAAGAAGAATTCTCAATTGTACATTTTGATATGTTAAATATATTTTAAAAACGTTCACACTAAATGTATGTCACTGTTTATATGCACACAAACTAAACTGTATTAAAGGTCCAAATGAATAAACTGAACTATTTAAAAGACCTATAAATTAATTACCTGGTCTTAAGAACTCTTACAAATTAAATGTTTATAAATAACTCAGTGATCTTTTAACACATATGTTACACAGAAGACTTTGATGTGGACCCAAATTAAACCAGCTCTGTAACCAGGATTCTGACATTACTGTTTAAAAACAGATCTTCTATTGAAGCACTCCTGACACTAGACCTTAGATTTAGATTCCTAAGAACAACAATTTCATGTCTCATTTTTCATCAAACTCAAAACCCAGGAAAAAAATTATACAAAAACTTACTTCCTCTTCAGTGGGACATCTAACACCCATTTTCATCATATGAGAATATTGTACAAATACTGATAATAATCTAAAACCCTGTAAATAACTGAGTAAGCAAAGTTATTAATAAGTTCCATGCACAAAAGAGTTCAAAAGACTCACAGTTTCTGTGTTGCTCAAATACTAAGCGTACAGTTTAGAAACTGTATTTTTGTTTATGCAGAGCAGCTTATGAGACTTACATGTTATTTGTTCCTTACGAAACTGAACCCAAGCTCTCCACTTTTGTACTACCACTTTGGTTATTCTGGTGTCATAATGGTCTGCTGCAACAGCCATCTTCTTCTTTACAAGTGCTCGATTGTTTTTTTGCAACTGACAATATTGCATCCATCCACTACAATGTTAAGATACAGTTAATAATTTTATTAATGTGGTTCCTGACCTGGATGGAATAAAATTCATAAACCTCTGCAATTTGATACAAAGCATGTAGCAGACAAGCTGATCAACATAAATTTAATGGCTCAAACTAAGTTACATGGTGGTTGTCATTTATTCTTTTCAACAAAATTATTCCTGCTGATAGTTTTCAATAGCTTTTCCTAGCCACACCATTTTTAATAGTTTCCTCCTTCAATTAAGATGCTATATTATCAGTCTGTAAAATATCTGACTGATTCTATTCATTACTTGCTTCACTAGTGTGTGAATACTGAAGCCATGATTCAAGACAGTATCCATATTCAGGAAAGGTACTTAAGCACATGGATGATGGAACTTAAACACACACTTAGAGCTCAGTACGTGTACAAGCAATTTCCCAAACAGTGATAAATTTATGAAAATATGTTTAAGTGCTTTCCTGAACTGAAGTCTAAATGTTATTTAAATTTCTCTAACAGCATGAATCAAAATTAAAATGAAAGAATATAAATGAACATTTAAATCTAAACAATTCTGTCCTCCACAAAAATACATTACATATTGTTCTTGTTTTGTTAAGTGACAAAGAAGTATTAAGAGCCCAAAGAGAAATATTTTCTCAAAGAATCACATATTATTTATATTATAGTATTTTTCTTTGTCAGAGCAGCATGAAAGATAGCCACTGAAATTAGGCTTTATGACAGCATGTTTATTTGCCAAAAAAACCTCCTATTTGGAAGCAAAATGTAATTTAACTGAACATAGCTGGCAGCTAAATGTAACTTTCTATGTAAATGTAACTTGCTATGGTTCTAATCCAACTCCCACTGTAAAGTCAGATAACAGTGAACTGTGAAACAATGGAAGAGTCCTACGATTTTTAACTGTTTTAATTAGCACGGTGATATATCAGACACATGTAGCATTCTCCACCCAAGAATAGCTCTTTTTGGCCCTCTAGCCTTATCTCCCCTAAATGTTGCCATTTCTGATGTCAGCTTTGTGTCCCTTTATTCTTTTGTGCAGAGACAGTCCAGTGTGTCCAATATATAAGGCAGAGGAACATTGTTGGCACATGATGGCATATTTCACATTGGTGAATGCGCAGGGGAATGAACACTTGATGAATTAGCTGGTGTGATCAGGTCCTATGATGGTGTCATTTGTGCAGATATGTGGGCAGAGTCATAAAGAATAAACAGACAGAAATCTGACATCAGAAATGGCAACATTAAAAAACAATAGGGGAACATTTCACTCTTCCTGCTCCTCTCTGAAAGACCTACCTGCTACAGTACTTAAAACAGGTTAACTCTAAATCAAAGCTTCAAAGGATATGTCTACACTGCAGTTTTTTTGAAATAAGGAAGCTGATTTCGAAAAAGCTTTAGGCCTGTCCATGCACGCATTTTTGTATTTCAAAACAGGCATTATTCCATTATTTTGAAATTGCACAGCACTATTTTCAAATAATAAAATCTGGATTTATTTCAAAAGATTGAATCTTTCAAAATAGTTATTATGAAAAAAAACATTTCAAGCCGCAGAACTGGCTTTTTTCAAAATAACAGCCCTGTATTTTACATATCTGTCTAGCGAAGACTTTCTATTTTGAAATAAGAACCCCTACCTTATTTTAAAACAGAGAGTCTTCCCTGGACTCCTATTTCAAAATAAACAATTTTGAAATTACTTACTTGTTAATTCAAATAATTATTTAGAAATAAAAATTTAAATAATTATCTTGAATAACTATTTTGAAGTATTTGTGGCAGTGTAGACATAGCCTTAAAGAGGAACCACAGAGTAAAAATTCATATGCAAATTCGACACTATTAACATGGGTTTGAAAAGCGATATGGGCTGGCTTTCTCATTACAAAAAGTGATTTCCACCTCTCTCATCTTCCCCACCTTCCTATATGTTGTTTCACACTGTTTGAATATAAAAAACTTGCTTGATTTGCTGAAATAGTCTGACCTGATCCTGTCACTTAAACTTCACTGGTTTTGTTTTTTCCTCCCATACTGTAAGTTTTCCATTTTCATGCGTCTGACAAAGTGCAATTTCTCACATGAAAACTCAAGCAATAAATAAATGTGTCAGTCTTTAAAAATACCACAGGAGTCCTTGTTTGTTTTGCTGAACTCTATTAACACAGCTACCCCTCTGGAACTTGACTGTTGAAATCTAACAATAGAACTCACAACCAGATTGAGATTTGTGCCTAGCTTCTTAAGAGTCTGCCATTAGCTTGGTATTCTCTCTCATAAGTGGGGTGACTAGATGTTCCAATTTTATAGGGACAGTTGTGATATTTGGAAATTTGTCTTACAGAGGCATCTGTTCCCCCCCACCCCGACTTCTGTCCCCATTTTTCACACACCATCTGGTCACCCTAGTCATGAGCCACTCCAGAGAGCATGACACTGTTCATGTTAATTACAGTGAAACCACCATTTTCTACAATAACACTACATAAACATTCTTTGCAAAAAAGAATTTTTTTCTTAAAATTCAGTATAGTATTTCTCATTTACACAGCAGATATACTTACTGAAAGTACAGTTTCTTTAAGTTTTTGCTGTAAAAGTTCCATGCTTTGCCACATAATTCTTCCGTCATCTAAACAAACAATTCATTTTATTAATACATAAATTTTAAAATGGTGTTTCATGGTGAGTGCTTAAAAAGTAGTCAAATAAACAAAACCTGGTAGCATGTTCAGATACAATTTTCTGTCTGTGAAATTTCACTATGTATCTTTCTTCACCTATTAATTTCAATAACTATACCTCCTCTTACAGGCATAAAACCTGAAGGTAAAAAATAACTTTGAATTCAAATATAAAACTGAACTGTATGTTTGAAGAAATCATGATTTTGTTCCCCAGAATTCATTGTTTTACTGACAGAATGTGTCTAGCAATTAAATCTTTTACTTTATTTTTAATTATTCTCTTTTTCTTTGCATCTTGCTAGATAATAACTTATATAGGATTTTAATCCAGTCCTTTATTTATATAATTGTCTGTACTTTTTAAAGTATAATCCTTTACAATACTTGGACCAAATTTTAAGAACATTCTCGATTAAGAGTAAAATCTCAGGATTCTTATACAGAAATGATCATATTCCACACTTGTAAGGAAGATGAAGCAGGTGACAAAAGGTCTTAATTAACCTTTATTTTTACAGAGCAGGTGCAAGTGAAATAAATGCTACTTTCAGGTATATGTGTACAACTCTAGTAAATTGGATGGGTCTAACAAGTGCAACTGAAAGCAGAATTTTGTCCTCCAGCTTACTGCTTGAGTTAAATGGCCATATTTGGCAGTGTTTCCTTGCGTGATCATGGGCAATTCTCTTTTTTCTACAACCATTTCAGATTATTCTTTCTGTTCCTAATATGTACCTGTGTCTAGATTAATAAAACAAAAATGGTTTCCTAGTCATCACCCTACCTGGAATATTAAGGGGTCCAACTGTAACAGATAATGCCATTTTCCAATGACTCATCAATGTTCAGTTGCAATTTCAGGTGCCTAAAGCTAACCCCATTGAACACAACTTAATGAAGAATTTTAGAATGTATTTAGAATGAATGTAGACATTTGCAAATCAAGCAACTATCTTGAAACGATAGTGAAGAACAGAATTATCAGGCACGTAAATGAATGTGATTTGTTGGGAAGAGTCAGCATGGCTTTTGTAAAGGGAAATATACTGGAATTCTTTAAGGGAGTTGACATACATGTGGATAATGGTGATCCAGTTGATGCAGTGTGCTTCAGCTTTCAGAAGATTGTTGACAAGGTCCCTCATCAAAGAGTCTTAAGTAAACTAAGGTGGGGGAGATAAGAGGGGAAGTCCTCTCATGGATCATCAACTGGTTAAAAAATAGGAGATAAAGGATAGGAGTAAATGGTCAGTTTTGACAATAAAGAGATGCAAAAAGAGCGGTCCACCAAGAATCTGTACTGGCACATGTGTTGTTCACTTACAAATATGTTGATCTTGAAAAAGGGGTAAACAATGAGATTGCAAAGTTTGAAGATGATACAAAATTACTCAAAATAGCATAGTCCAAAACTGACTGCAAAGAGTTACAAACTGATTTCACAAAACTGATTGACTGGGCAACAAAATGGCAGATGAAATTCAGTGTTGATAAATGTCAAGTAAACCATAATAGAAAAGATAATCCCAACTCTACATGTGAGGTCTAAATTAGCTGTTACCATGCAAGGAACAGATCTTTGAGTCATTGTGGATTGTTCTCTGAAAAAACCTCCTCAATGTGTAGCAGCAGTCAAAAAAGTTTAAAAGAATGTTAGGAACCATTAGGAAAGGAACAGATAATAAAACAGAAGATATTATAATGCCACTATATAAATCCATGGTACACCCACCCCTTGAATATTGCAAGCAGTTCTGGTCATCCTATCTCAAAAAAAGATACATTAGAAATGGGACAGATACAGAGAAAGGCAACAATAATGATTAAGCGTATTGAACAGCTTTCATATGAGTAGAAAGACTGAGACTATTCATCTTGTAAAAGAGGCAAATAAGGGGCAAAACAATAGAGGTCTATAGAATCATGAATGGTGTGAAAAAAGTGAATGAAGAAATGTTATTTACCCCTTCACATAACACAAGAAACAGGAGGCACACAATGAAATTAATAGGCAGGGGTTTAAAACAAAGGAAGTACTTCTTCACACTATGCACAGTCAAACTGTGAAACTTGTGCTAGGGCACCCTGTAAAGGCCAAAACTATAAATGGACTCAAGACAGAATTAGATAGGTTCCTGGAGGATAGGTCCCTCAATAGCTATTAACTAAGATGCTCAGGAATGCAACCCCTTACTCTGGGTGTCACTAAGACACTGAATGCTAGATACTGGGACTGGATGACAGGCGATGGATCACTTGATGGATTTCCTTGTTCTGTTCATTCCTTTGAAGAAGCTGGCATTACCCAATGGGGGAAGATAGGACACTGGGCTAGATGGCCCATTGGTCTTACCAAGCAAGGCCATGCATATGAAAATTGTAGATAGGGTTTTCTATGAAGTTGTTTTTGTAAGATTAGTTTGTAGGATACTAGATATTTAACTGAACATAAAATAGTGATCAATCAAGTTATGCTATTTGATGTAAGATGCCAAATGCCACTAAACATAAATTTAAACATCTGTCTCAACAAGCATCTAAAATTAATGCATACATTTTATGAGAGAGAAAGACAACATACTTAATTTTTCCTAAACTACAGTAAAATATACAGACATTTATAGGGATCTATTTAGGATGCACCCTTCCAAAGTCTTTTGTATATGTAATGATTGTTTCTATACATTCATAAATTATACAGGACCATTGTCCAATTCTAAAAACACTTCTTCATTTCCTTTGCCAACTACCTAAACATCCTTATTTAACAGAATTAATCAAACCAGATTATACACAGAAAATCATGAAACTGAGTCTAGATGCACTTGAAAAGATTGTAACAAAGAAGTAAGTTCATTATGTTGCTAATTCTGTCCATTTTTGTAAAGGAACTATCATTATTGGATGACATGCCAATATGAATATGTACAGTTTGGAAGATCACAGAAGTAGTTAATATAAATAAATGGAAGATATCGCCATTCCTTCACATAAACTATAACAGAAATGGGAGAATCATGAAATAAACTTGATAGAAGAACTAAATCCTTCTGTGTTGAAAGATATTTTTAAAGTACAGATTCAGTCCAATTGCTCTATGATTGTTACCATCTGTTCATCATTTAGTCCAAAAAGGATGTGTAAATAAGTTTCTGAAATCCTCTTCAATTTTGGCCTTAAGGATGAATCAATACATGAATCCCTGCAAAAATAAACAAATAAATCATGTAAACCACATTAGTAACACTGAAGGAAAACCAGTATTTTCTTTATAGCTATTGGATTATTAAGACATTGCACTTATCCCTTAGTTAATATTGATATCACCTTTACCCCCAGCTATGTTAAGCCAAAGTTTTAAAATTATATTCACCTACTATATGAAAACAGATTATGTTCAGCGCTATGTTCAAAGATACAGCTGAGTCATTTCAGACCAGAATTTAATCCATTTTTAAAAGATATGATCTGATGGAAATGCTCAAGAAACAAAATACTTTTTCATTCTTAATGCTGACTTTTTTTCCCAAAAAGCCACTATTTATGTATCATTTACCAAGCTTGATGCATTGTTTTCTGCTGCTGCAGAGTGAGGATGCACTAGGAGTAAAAGTAGTTAAAAAAAACAAAAAACAAAAAACCTTAATCTGATGGGTGAGTGAACAAAACAAAGCCATGTTGATTTATGCTTTCATGACAAAAACCAAAAAATAGTTTGTCAGAGGATAAAATCAATAGAGGAAATTATATTTTCAATCTTTCAAGAAGACATTCCAGATAATTAAAATTAAACACAGAAGATCCCATAATTATGAACCAAGATGTCACATTTAGTTGCCAGTGAACACTAGAGACATGCAGAGTCCCTTTAGCCCATGGAGAGCTCCCAGAGGAGGCCTAGCATGCAGAAACTTCACAAATGGCACTATCTGTTGGTATGGTACTATATGCTCTACATGTCACCTGACCCACTCCATACACTGGTGCAGAGGGAGGCAGGGCCATGATCCCATGTCCCTCTCATCTTTTGGGGGTGATGTGGGATCCTGATGGCCTAGAGAAACAGCAACTACTCAAGTGTAAAGACTACAGTCGCGTGTGGCCCTTGCACGGGGTATGCAGGAAGGAAAGTTCCATGAATATTTCTCTTCCTTCCTATGCACATGTACATCACCCATCCAAAGACTGCCCCTATGAAATCACATGAACTACACAAAGACAACATATTTTCTAGCATTCAATATGGCTTTTCTCCATTATCTTCTGCTTCCCCTCTTCCTTTGCCATTTTTATTTCCCTAACTTCTCTAGCTGCTATCTAACTATGGGTACCAACTACGCCTTTTGGACCTGATCCACTGAGATACTGAACACCTCTACTTATACTGACTTCACTGGGTGTTAGTGTGCTCAGTACCACACAAAAATGATCACTCAGTAAACAAGATACATCAGAGATGACAGATACATGGAAGCAGAATCCTGAAAACTGCATGACATATAGTCATCCACTCTGTTTATATAATACAAACTTTACTACAAGTTGATTTAAAACCAAACCTCCTCTCGTTCTTGGACAAAATTCTCACTAGCTTCTAGAATGTAAGTCTTTGTAGAGTGTGTGTTACTAATATCTTAATTAACAAAAATGCTCATTTTCTCTTTTTCCCCCCTATATCTGTTCGTTCTTACATTACGGCTATGTCAACACATACATTGTTATTTCAAAATAAGTTATTTTGAAATTAGTTATTTTGAAATAAAGTCCTTATTTCAAAATAAGTTAATTTGAATTAAGAAAATTTTATTTCGAATTAAGGGAAAAGCTGAAAGCGAAATAGCATGTCCAAACACAGGACTTGCTATTTCGCTTTAGGAGAGTGGCACCATGGGAGGTGTGGCAACATGGCCCCCTCCCTGGGCCATGCCCCACCCAATATAAGCTAAAAAGAAGGTACCCTGGGAAGGAGAAGGGCAAAAGTGTTATTTCAAAATAATGGTTATTTCAAAATAACATGTCCGAATGGCGTTATTTTTAAATAACCATTTCGAAATAACAGCTGTTTCGATTTAAAGAAAGTTTAAGCTATTTCGAAATGATGGCTCTTATTTTGAAATGACGGAGCCCGTCATTTCAAAATAAGAATACGTCGTGTGGACCTAATCTCTTTTATTTTGAAATAACCAGTGTTATTTCAAAATAAAACAGATGTGTGGACATACCCTACCATTTTAGAAGGATACAATGTTTGAGGCTTTTCTACACATTATTCTACAACTCAGTTTAATCATTATGATAGTCTAACACTCCAGGCTTCAGTATTGCATTCATTACCTCTAGGAATGAAGCTGCACACCTGATAAAAAGCTCCACTTTTTAGAAAACACAGCAGCCCAACTACTTAGCAACTGCTTCTGTGCTCTCTGAATTGGTTCTATATGGAAAACAATCCAATTCAAGATCTCTGTCTTGATATTCAAAGCCCCCATTGTACCTCAGAGATCACCTCTTCACAAGCATGATACCACATGAATTACACTGGAACCATGAAATTATTCATCTATTTGTAAAGGATCTTGAATGAGGGAACAGAACTTTCACACTAGCTGGACCTACATTACTGAATTTACTCTCATAAGAGGTAAGTACAGCCCTGGGGCCTCACCATGTTCAAATTCATCTTGTTGACTTGACTTTCCCACAACAAACTAATCATACTCACATATTCTTTCTGTCTCTCTCACACCATGAACTCCAAACTAATCAAGATATTTCTCCAACACATTGGGAAGGAGAAAAACAAAAGAGAGGAAGTGATATTACTGCTACTGTGATTTCTATTTTCAAGTACTCGGCAGGCAGTGAAATACTGTAGTGATTGCTCCCACATATATTTAGATAGCTAGTTAATAGGGCCCAATCCTGTGCCCAAAAGAATCTGTGGAAATATTCCCTTTGACTGCATTATGAATAACATTTAATCCCTTTGCTTATAATTTCTTTCCCCCTACTGTGATGCCTAAGTTTAAAAGTGAAAGAGAGGAAAGAAATTTTTAAAAAATGGAAAATAGGCCTATGACTAATTCAATACGCATAGAGCCATATACCTGGCCACTGACTTCAATGAAGCTATGCTAATTTACACCACATGGGAATACAGCCCCTAATGTTCATCTCAAAATTAAAAGGTGAATAAATATATGCTACAAACAGAAATATATTAAGTACAGTTAATAAATACTCTGCGAACAATTCATCCAAATTAAAACAGAGAAAGGAAAAATATCTCAATATTGTCAATCTTCTATTTGTAATGTGCTAGTAATCTCTGGGCATGAAGAATATTTATTTTGCAAGTCACAGTAGATAATGCAACATTAATGCTGTTTAAAAATTATTTAAATATTTTATACCACATTGTATACATAAAAACATTTGATAGGTACCATAAAATACCATCTAGTCCATTCTTCATTATTTCTCTGATCTTTTCTTCTAAAAACTTAAGTGGGTCCTCCGGACACATAATAAATACACCGCACAGCAGAGCCTGCAAAAGGGAATGGAGTAAATTAACTTCTTTCCCATAACTGAAACTGTTATGCTAAACACAAGTACCAAATCACCTCTAAATAATATAACATTTGTACAATTCTTCTCTATCTGTTTATCCCTCTGTTTCTTTTATTTAATTCTTATTTTAAATGCCATAATGTATGTGTCTGTATATTTCAACTGACAGTCCTATTGCCTCTGGTCATATCATAAGCAGAGAACATGTGACACTTCTATAGTACTTTCACACAAGGATCTCAAATTTCTTGAAAAGCATTACTAAATTATATCTCAGAAATAACTTTGTCAGGTAGAGAAGATGGGAACTGGATCCCTCACTAGAAACTGATCCTATACCAAAACATAATAGTGTTATATTGCACTGGGAGAGGGGAGAGGTCGCTTTTCAGCAGCAATTGCTAGGACCAGCTTGTTCATTTCTCACTTATGAATAATGGACAATTAACTTATTCATTGTTTTTATCATAATGCCAATGCTGTTCCCTGCCACTGCTCCCAACCATCACTGCCACTAGTCAGCTTCCTTCTCAAAGTCTCCTCCAACCATTTTCTTCCTCACTACTCCTTCCCCATGGGGAAATAGCAAAATAGAAAACAAATTTATAAATCCACTACCTTATCCTCTTTCAAAGCTTTCCTTAAGGATTGTTTTTGTCACAATGCCTACAAAAACTGCCAGCTGACCACAGATAGGCAGATCATAAACTGTAATTCTCTCTTCACTCTCCTGTTTCTGACTTACTTATTGTACCTCATTCCTACCATTCCCATCAGCTTCAAATAAAAAATAATAAAAACCCAATAAAACGTGTAAGGCAGGCTTAGAAGCTGTGCCTAACAGCTTCTGAAGGGGGGCAACTAATTTGCATGGGTCCTGTATTAGCATGAACACAAAGAGCACAATTAGGTATTAGGATATTGGGTGCAGGACAATGGGTAATGGTATTGGGGGGGTTAATCTGATCACAAATATGTCAATATCTGTAATTCTACTGAAGCGAAATATGAAATACTGTCTTTGGTAATATGCTATTCTCTGCTTGTTCCAAATCGGTTTGGGTTAGTTAAGGGGTAAAAGCTACCCTTAGTTAAAAAGAGATCTGTAAGAAAGGCCACTGGCTATTTCAGCCTCAAAACTTTAAGACAGGGGTGGGGTTTTGCATTGCTCTTTCTAGAGCAGTGCCTGTGGTGTTTTGCCTCCCTAATAGCCCCACTGTCAAATGATAGATCTGGCTGGACTTCTCTGAGGTCTCTTCTTTGTTACAAAAGTAGCTGTTTGTGGCTACTTGAAGTTTAAGAGTTGAAATCACTGAGAGAGGCAAACTCTCTCTAGTCTAAGCTAAAATCACTAGAGAGAGGAAATCTCCTTTGTGAGCTGAAATCACTGAAGAGGAGCAGAGATGGCGTGACCAGCAGGCAGAGCCAACAGATGGTGAGAGCAGACAGTGGCAAGCTGGTGACACAAGTGACCAGTGGGTGGAGCCAGCAGATGGTGAGAGTTGGGCGGTATGAGTGACTGGTGGGTGGAGCTGATGGACAGCGAACGGAACCAGGGGACGGTGAGAACAGCCAGTGGCAAGCTGGGCAGCATGAGTGACAAGTGGGTGGGGCCAAGGGACAGCGCTAGTGGACAGAGTGAGTGACCAGCAGGTGGCGCCGGCAGACAGCTGGCATGAAAGACACTCCCTACATATCCCAGGCTTGGTTGGAAGCCTAGTTAGCACTGATTCTCCAGATCTGTGCCAATTTTTGTCATTAAGTCTTGTATGTTCTGTTATACAGTGTGGACTGTTGGGAACTTTGCTCTGGATTGATTTTCTAGATCAGCAGTGATCTCTGTTATTAGGCCTTTTACATTACACTTTGCTACTGTTGAAAGTTCTGTTTATTACTCTCAGACTAGTGGGAAGCCTTACCCCCTTAGGGCACCCAGGGAACAGTGCAGGATTCCCCAGAAATCTGGGTGGGGACTCCAGCTAGTTGGTGCTGTAACATTATTTGGAAACACTTAGATACAGAACCCAGCCCTTGTCCTGCCAGCCTGCCCTGACAGAAGAGTTACACATGTAACTAACAAAACTGTGTCAAACATCACTATGTTCCCTTGCCTATTTGTTATATCTGATCCCATTTTGTCTGCTGGATTGTGACCTCTCCCAGGTAGGCACTCTCTCCGTCTGCCAGCCCTCAGCACAATGACATCATGATCCTGACTACAATTCTGTGGTTGCTATCAAAACATAAATGATTGATAATAAAATACCTGTAATGCTTAAAACAGGACAGAACTGTGGCAACTGTGAAGTATTTACTGACTAATATCAGTACACAAACACACTATTTATTCATTCACAAAATCAAATAATGTGTACCAAGAAACAGGCTTATATAAAGGTTCATAGAAGATCAGAGTTGGAAGGGATCCCAGGAAGTAACAAAGTCCAACGCCCTGCTCAAAGCAGGACTAACACCAAGTAAATCATCCAGTCAGGATGAGTGTTAAACTGTGCCTTAAACCTCTATGCAAGGAGATTCCACCCATTTCCTAGGTAACCCATTCCAGTAATTCATGACCCTCCTAGTGAAAAAAGTTTTTTCTAGTATCCAACTTAGACCTCCTCTGGTGCAACTTGAAACCTTTGCTCCTTATTCTGTCACCTGCCACCACTGAGAACAGCCCAGCCCCACCCTCTTCAGACCCATATTCCAGATGCAGCCTCAATAGTACTGAATTGAGGGGAATAATCATGTCCCTCAGTCTGCCAGCAATGCTCCTATTAATGCAGCTCAATATGCTGTTAGCTCATCAAGGCACGCTGTTGACTTTTATCCAGGTTCTTGTCCACTGTAACCCCCAGGTTCTTTTCTATAGAATTGCTGCCTAGCTAGCCAGTCCCCAGCCTGTAGCAGTGCATAGGATTCTTCTGTCCTAATTGCAGGACTCTGTATTTGCCCCTTTTAAACTGCATCAGATTTCTTTTAGCTCAATCCTCCAATTTGTCTAGGTCATTCTGTATCCCATACCCACCCTTCAGAGTATCCACCCCCACCAGCATAGTGTCATCCCCAGACTTGCTAAGGTGCAATCCTTCCCACCATCCAGATTATTAACAAAGATATTAAACAAAACTGGCCTCAGGATTAACCTCTGGGGCACTCTGCTTGATACTGGCTGCCAACTGGACACTTAGTTGTTGATCACTGTCCATAAAACCTGATGATCTAGCCAGCTTTCTTTCCACCTTATAGCCCAGTTGTCCAACCCATACTTCTTTAACTTGCTAGCAAGAACACTGTGGGAGACAGGATCAAAAGCTTTGCTAAGGTCAAAGTATATCATGTTCACTGTTTTGCTCCCATACACAGAACCTGACATTTCATCATGCAATGCAATCAGGATGGTCAGGCATGACATGCACTGGATGAAGTCATGCTGACTGTTCCTGATCACCTTCGTCTCTTCCAACTGCTTCCAAATGGACTCCTTGAGAATCTACATTCGTTGCCAGCCTGAATATGAGTGTGCACTAATACTGTTTTGTCAACATAGACATAATTTGCTTTTTTCAGACTTTTACATAGAGAAGAAGAAAAAAGGACTGCAGGAAATTAAAGATAAATAACAAAATATCTTTATTTTACTTCAGCATATAAAACAACAAATAATGTACACCTTAAATTCACTGTTTGAATATTTTAGTAAAATAAATAAATCTATTCTAATTTCACTTCTACTGTAACTCACTGATAAAAAGTCAATCCCCATGATCTATCCAGATGACAATAACTAGGTATATTTGGCAATATCAAAAAGTATTAGAAATCCATTTATTATAATAATTACAACACACATAATGCCCTCTTAAGCAGACTACTAAATATGTAGACAGTATAGTGATGCTCTTTGTATGTGTTTTAAATTTATTTTATTTTCCAAAAAGGACATAAGGCTGCTCAAATACTCCCTCTGCTGGGCTGAGCCAGCACCAGTTGGCTAAAATGACTATTTTTCAGAGATTTGGAGCTCTTTAGCTTTTCTTTATATTGAATGTGCACTTCTTCTCTTCCAATGGATCTTCTAGACAGTAAATGGACATAGTGTGCATACAAAAATTTGACCAAATAAAATACAAAATATGTGATCAAACATTTCTCCAGACCTTACATTAAGATCCGGGAGTTTCTTTTTAAAAAGTTGTACAAGATATGATGTCTTATAGCCTGATCCTGTAATCTTTACTGATGTGAGTAATCCTTAATGATGATAAGACCTGATATAGATATGAGAAAAACTGGGCCTAAACATTACAAAAGCTGACTGGTTCTAAGAGATTATTTACTGAACTTAAAGAAATAAGACTTGAAGAAATTAATAGAGCTTACACATTCAGAAAACTATTCCTAACATTCAACAACTCAAATGAAAGCAAAGTCACGCACCATCAGGAAGCTACTGTCATTCCCCAGCTAACAGTAAAACAAACCAAAAGAATTCAAATGATCAAATTTTAATCAAGATAATGTCAAATAATCAGGCTATTTCATGTAGCCTGCCGAGGTACCCATCTTTTATTTAACTTACAGTTCCCCAACATCTAAACCTAAGTTTTGTACACAGGGCAAAAGCCAGAAAAGGACAAATCAGTCCCAAGCCTCACCTACACTTAAACTTCAGGCTGATATAGATAGTTACGTTACTCAGGGATGTGAAAAATTCATACACAGCTATGCCAGCCTAACCACAAATTATGGTATGCATCATCATCATCCAGATATTAGAGACCTTGCTTCAGCTGCTTATCA